>JAUIMM010000104.1:11485000-12220000 GCA_031769625.1 Taudactylus pleione
ATTGTGTGCGCAGTAGCCGCACGTGCATCAACAAAGGAGCAGCGCCAAGCGTGCGCCTGTGTCCCATAAGTAAAGAGCCGGCTGGCTCATTTCTTAAAGGGTGGTGTAACCCACAAAGTGCACTACTCTCCAGCAAAAAAAAAAATATATTTTCTGTGTTTAGCCGCACGTATATATCAAATCGATATAACATAAATGGAGGACCAAACTTTCTCCGATAAAAATAAAATAGAGATAGATCAAGAACCACTTCCTCCTAGTGCTGAAGCTGCTGCCACTAGTCATGACATAGACGATAACATGCCATCAACGTCGTCTGCCAAGGCCGATGCAAAACGTCTTAGTAGAGGGCACATACAATCCCAAATTACAAAGTTCAGGAAAATGACCTTGAAAAAAACATTTAAATCAGCTGAAGAGAAACGTAAACTTGCCAATATGCCATTTACGACACGGAGTGGCAAGGAACGGCTAAGGTCGATCCCTAGTATGTTCATGACTAGTGGTTCAGCTTCACATGACGATGGAAGCCCTCCTCCCACTAAAAAAATCAAAAGAGTTAAGCAGGCAAAAGCACAGCGAAGAACTGTGCTTTCTAAGAAGATATCACAAATCCCCAAGGAGAGTCCAAGTGTGGTGGTGGTTGCGATGCCTGACCTTCCCAGCACTGGACGGGAAGAGGTGGCTCTTTCCACCATTTGCACGCCCCCTGCAAGTGCTGAAAGGAGCACCCACAGTCCACTTGCTGATATGCAAATTGAAGATGTCTCTGTTGAAGTACAACAGGATGAGGATACTGGTGTAGCTGGCGCTGAGGAGGAAGTTGGCGAGGAGGATTCTGATGGTGATGTGGTTTGTTTAAATCAGGCTTCGGGGGAGACAGTTGTTGTCCATGGGATGAAAAAGCCCATCACGGTCATGCCTGGGCAGAAGACCAAACATTCCACCTCTTTGGTCTGGCAATATTTCTATCCAAATCCGGACAACAACTCTCTTGCCATATGTACCATATGTAAAGGTGAAATAAGTAGGGGTAGGGACGTCAACCACCTAGGAACATCCTCCCTTATACGGCACCTGCAGCGCGTTCATAAAAAGTTACTGTCAAGTTCAGAAACTTTGGCTAAGACCGTAAGCAGTCCAGGGACACCTAAATCCCGTTGTCCTGTTGTATCCAAGCGCCTGCAAACCACACTGTCAACTCCCTCCTCGTCAATTTCTTCCTTAGTCAGGATCGGAAGTAGTCCTGCAGGCCATGTCACTGGCATGACTGACTCTCCTATCCGGGATTCCTCCGGAGGATCCTGCATTGCTACGCCTACTGCTGCCGCTGCTGCTGTTGCTGCTGCTGGGAGTCGTTCATCATCCCAGAGAGGAAGTAGGAACACCACTACTTTTACTAAACAATTGACCCTCCAACAGTCCTTAGCGAGGAGGATGAAGTACGACAGCAGTCATCCTGAAGCAAAACGTATAACTGAGGCCTTGACTGCTATGGTGGTGTTAGACGTGCGTCCGGTATCCGCCATTAGTGCAGTGGGATTTAGACAATTGATGGAGGTAGTGTGTCCCCGGTTCCAAATCCCGTCTAGATTCCACTTCACTAGGCAGGCGATACCGAGACTGTACAGAAACGTCAGAAAAAGTGTCCTCAGTGTCCTGAAAAATGCCGTTGTACACAATGTCCACTTAACCACGGACATGTGGACAAGTGGAACAGGGCAGACTGAGGACTATATGACTGTGACAGCCCACTGGGTAGATGTATCACCTTACGCAGCAACAGCAGCAGCGTCACCAGTAGCAGCATCTCAGAAACGCCAGCTCGTTCCAAGGCAGGCTACGCTGTGTATCACCGGTTTCAGTAAGAGGCACACCGCCGACAACCTCTTAGAGAAACTGAGGGAAATCATCGCCCAGTGGCTTACCCCACTTAGACTCTCCTGGGGATTTGTGATATCTGACAACGCCACCAATATTGTGCGGGCATTACATCTGGGCAAATTCCAGCACGTCCCATGTTTTGCTCACACAATAAACTTGGTGGTGCAGAATTTTCTGAAAAGCGACAGGGGCTTTGGGTGGCCCGAAAACAGGAGACGCTTTGGGTGTCCGAAAACTTTCTGGCCACTTTCGCCATTCAGCGACTGCGTGCCGAAGACTGGAGCGCCAGCAAACACTCTTGAACCTGCCCCGCCATCACCTGAAGCAAGAGGTTGTGACGCGATGGAACTCAACCCTCTATATGCTTCAGAGGATGGAGGAGCAGCAAAAGGCCATACAAGCCTATACATCCACCTATGACATAGGCAAAGGAGGGGGTATGCACCTGACTCAAGCGCAGTGCAGAATGATTTCCGTGTTGTGCAAGGTTCTCCAGCCCTTCGAACTTGCCACACGTGAAGTCAGTTCAGACACTGCCAGCTTGAGTCAGGTCATTCCCCTCATCAGGCTTTTGCAGAAGCAGCTGGAGAAAGTGAAGGAGGAGCTAAGACGGAGCGATTCCGCTCGGCATGTGGGACTTGTGGATGAAGCCCTTCATTCGCTTTGCCAGGATTCTAGGGTGGTCAATCTGTTGAAATCAGACCACTACATTTTGGCCACCGTGCTTGATCCTAGGTTTAAAGCCTATGTGGTGTCTCTCTTTCCGGCCGACACAAGCCTGCAGAGGTGCAAAGACCTGCTGGTGAACACACTGTCAGCTGAAGCGGAACGTCACACGTCAACAGCTCCTTCTTCATTTTCTCCCGCAACTGGGGCTGCCAGGAAAAAACTTAGGTATCCTAAGCAACCCGCTGGCGGTGATGCAGGGCAGGCAGGACCAAGTTTGGACATCTGGTCCGGACTGAAGGACCTGGCAACAATTTCTGACATGTCTACTGTCACTGCATATGATACTGTCACCATTGACAGAATGGTGGAGGATTACATCGTGACAACATCCAAGTAGGCATGTCAGACAGTCCATACCTGTACTGGCAAGAAAAAGAGGCAATTTGGAGGCCCCTGTACAAACTGGCTCTATTTTACCTGAGTTGCCCCCCCTCCAGTGTGTACTCCGAAAGAGTGTTTAGTGCAGCCGGGAACCTTGTCAGCGAAAGGCGTAGGAGGTTGCTTCCACAGAATGTGGAGAAGATGATGTTCATCAAAATGAATTATCAGCTCTTCCAGGGAGACCAGCCTCCAGAACGTACAGAGGGACCTGTGGTGGTGGATTCCAGTGGGGACGAGTTAATACTCTGTGAGGATGAGGATGTACACACTGAAGAGGGTGAGGAATCGGTGGATGAGGAAGATGAGGATGACATCTTGCCTCCGTAGAGCCAGTTTGTGCAGGGACAGATTAATTGCCAGCTTGTTTTGTGGGGGCCCAAACGAACCAATCATTTCAGCCACAGTTGTGTGGCAGACCCTGGCGCTGAAATGATTGGTTTGTTAAGGTGTGCATGTCCTGTTTATACAACATAAGGGTGGGGGGGAGGGCCCAAGGACAATTCCATCTTGCACCTCTTTTTTTTCTTTGCATTATGTACAGTTTGGGGCCTAGTTTTTCAAACTGCCATCCTGTCTGCCACTGCAGTATCACGCCTAGATGGGTCACGTGTTTGTGCCGCCCACTCGTGTCGCTTAGCATAGTCATCCAGCTACCTCGGTGCAACCTTTTGGACACAAAAACACTATTGTGAGGTGTGAGGTGTTCAGAATAGACTGGAAATGAGTGGAAATTAAGGTTATTGAGGTTAATAATAGCATTGGAGCAGAAAAACCTACAAATTCTGTGATTTTAGCTGTTTTTATGCTTTTTTTAAAAAAAATACAGATCCAAAACACAAAACCCAGAACCCAAAACACGGAAGGGTGGTTTTGGCAAAACCAATCCAGATCCAAAACACGAAGAAAGATCCAGATCCAAAACCAAAACACAAAACACGAAAAGTGGCCGGTGCACACCCCTACTTATTAGTAGTGTAAGTGATCACTCTGAGTTGATAATAGACTGAGTATAATTGTCTGCTTGGTTATTTCAATGCTTAAGATTTGTCTTTATTCAGAGCAGAACAAGGCCCTGATTCAGAGCCGCTTGCAAGCGCTGTGCACTCGCATGCAGCCCGATGTTTATGCACTGCACATGCGTCATGTCTGGCGTGCGCGAGCCCTGCCGAGCAACTGAATTTGAGTCGCTACGGGGCTCGCAACAAGTTGAGGCGGCTGTCGATGGTGAGTGACAGCTCGCCCCGTTTTGTGGGCGGGTAGGGAGGTGGCTGGACAAACGCAGGCGTTCCCTTAGGATCACCTGGCATTTGTAGGGAGGTCTTACTGACATCACTACTGATGTCAGTAGTGGACTTCCTGCTCTATTAGAGCAGGAAGTCCTCTCGGCCTTGCGGAAGCCTAGATCCTACTGTAGGATCTCGTTGCAAGGTCGATGGTTGCGAATATCGCAATGGTCTCCTGGCAGCTCGCACTAGCTGTCGGTGGTCTCCCACAGCTTTGCGAGCTCCCTGAGAACAATAAAAACAAAAAACACCCACAATCCCAGCAAGCGGGCAGCGGCAGCGCATGGCTCTGAATCAGGGCCCAAGTTCTCTGTGTTATGTCAATTGCAACATTTGCTTCATTGGTGAGTGAGACTGTTTCTTTTCATTTGATACATTGCAGCTGCTCTTAGGGCTGCCGACAAATGTGTATGATTGAAGCGCTGTAATTATAGCTGTTATTTCACTGTGTAGATCAGTTTGCTTTTTAAATACAATCCGGAACAACAGTGTTATTTACCTGTTGTCTGTAATTTAGTGCACAGCATCAGTCACCACCATTTTTTATCATGTTTAGCCAGCACTGTCAACGTAGAATTCGGATGAAGCTGGTACCAACAATGGAATAAACAAAAGCACTAATCCCGTGCGGTTCAAATGGAGCTGAAATTATTAATGTCAGTTACGTGTCCGATAATGGTAGGTGATTTAGAACATTTGCATTATGATGAATCAATTAGACACATTCATTTAAACTCTCTGATGTTTCCAGAAATCAGAATGAGGGGTCTAGAGGTCTATAAATATGCTAATTTATAAGGATCAGTGCGGGTTTTTCTATATTTTCAAACTCAGTTCCTATAATGCTCTCTGCATTGCATGGCAGTCTATAGAATGCTCTCTCTATTGTATGTTGGTCACTAATATGCTCTCAATTTTGTGCTTTGGTCCCTGGGATGCTCCTTGTATTGTATAGAGGTCCTAGGATGCGCTCTATTGTTTATCAGTCACTAGAATAGTATATTTCTAGAATGCTCTCTGTGTTGTATATTGGTTAATGGAAAGCTGTATATTTTGAATAATAGTCAGTAGAATGATATTTTGTATTATCTGATTATATATATTTCACTAATATGATCATTGTATTATCTATAATTTACTGGAAAGTTTTCTGTATTGTATAGTGGTTACTAGGATTTGCCATGTATCTGTGTATGTATAGATATCACAAGAAAAGCATCAAAATACTCAGTTGAGTTTGAAGATAGATAAGCACCCTGTTTTTTATGGGAGTTTTATTAAGCAACTTAAGGGTTAAGTCAGGGAAGGGACTATAGGACCCATATATATAGCCTGGTCAGAGGAGCCATCTTCCTCTTTCCAGTTTATTTCAACAGGCTGGCTAAGTGTTATTCAACAGTTCATTTACTTCTTTCTGTTTTTCATTTGCTCTTTTTTCCCTCTATTACTTTGTAAATGTCTTCCCCTCCTCCATCCTTCTCTTATTCCTACTAGCATTTTTTTTGTCTCTCTCCTTCCACTCTCTTCTCCCTCTTTACACCACCCCCCCTCCCTCTCTTGTTTTTGTGCCATTGCCCTTTACTCCTGTCCCATCTCGCATCCCCATCGCTCCGCTCCCCCCCTCCACCACTTAATGGAGGCAGCCCGGCTTCTCACCTCGGCGGCTTCAGCTCAGGACAGGCGTGGCTCGTGGCCTGGCTTTCCGGAGCATCAGCCGCGAGCAGCCCAGACAGTTCCCTCCAGCAGGCTTCCACCTCCGCTGCCCGGGCCAGCCCGCTTCCTGTAATGATGGTTGGCCCCGCCTACAGGGTCGCGGCTGCCATTTTAGGGGGTCCTGCAACTGACACCAGCGGCCATGCCAGGTCTGCTCGCCCCTCCCCTCTGCTTCAGGGGCAGGGAGGCTCCCCATCCAGCTGCAGGCCTATCGATTATTATTGTTGCCCAGGGTCCCCCCCTCTCATTGTATCTTCCCCTGGGGGGTCAGCCATCACTGGGGCTCCGAGTGTTCCTCCCCCCAACTCGCGCCCACCGGCATCACCAGTGTCGCTGGGTGGTCATTTAAGTCCCGCCCTATTACATATATTTAGCGCGCTGCTGGGTAATCCACCCAACATGCCTTATATAGCCCACTGCACCCCAGCTGGTCTCCTTATTTCCCCACTACCAGGCAGCAGTCCCTGTCCTTACCATTTGTGGCCCCTTACAGACCATCCCCCCCAGTTTATCAGCAAGCCTCTTTTGCCGCACCTGTACAATACATGATGCCCGCCGCATACCCGCATAGGGGGCTGCTGGTTATTATCATCAGGCATATCAATTCCCACTCCCCTGGCCACCTCCTACTGTAGCCATTTATGCCCAGGGCCCTTATATGCTCAATCCCCTGGTGCCCCCTCCTACCACCCTTCCCCCTTCCTGCCGATGCCACCAATCCGCCCCTCTTCCCCTGATGGACTCTTGTGTTCCACCCCTGCGCAGGTGATTCCTGGCCAGCATGTCTCACATGTTCATCCCTCAAGTCCACAGGTTATTGTCTCTGAATGTTCCAGATCCATGGAGGTCCCCTCGCAGGCAGCAGGTCTGTCCCAGAGTCGATTCAAATTGTGGTGGGTGCACCGCACAATGAGGAACAGATCAGATGCACACAAGAGGTGGTGGCTGGTACATTGACATCTGGATCTGGTGAGCATGGTGTTTTCCCATCGCGAAGCGCACAGTCCACATCCTCAGTTGATTCCAGCAATTCTTCCAGTTCCTCTGGCAAGCCACATAATTCATGCGTTATTTAGCTCAGAAATTCAAGGGGAAGAATAGCAGCTCTAAGAGGTCTCACACAGTGTCAGTGACTAAGGTGCCTGACGCGGCAGGGGATATGGTTCACTGCGCAAACACTGCAATCCTCCAGGGTTTACGAACTAAGGTTAGGGTGCGGGTCAAAAAAAGTTAATTTGTGGACATGTTTGCCATTACGGCTGATGCGAAAAAGGCAATGGATCAGGCCAAGACAGTTGGAGCAGTGACAGTGGAAGCCCTCCGGTCATACCAGAATTGGTTAACAGGGATGTATGTGTTTGTGGCTTGCTACTTGGAATCATGGCCAGGGGAATGTATGAATGTGCTGAAATACATGCAATACACGGCATGCACTCGTCGGTGAAGGGTACCGCACGGCAGCAGTACGATGAGACATTTAGGAAGAAGCAGGAGGGGCAAGCGGTTTTTCAATTTGGGTTTAAGGACGTAGAGGTGTGGCTTGAAGTTAATCAGCAGCCTCGACCTCCTGCGGATTCTTTGGCTGGCCGCAAGCAGCCCTTTCTGTCACGCCCCAGACCCACAGGCATTGGTCGGGGGAAACGCTACGTGCTTAATAACGGGTAGTGTACTAAGGGAATGGGCTGTAGGTACAGGCACATCTGCATACTCTGTGGCAGCGGTCATCCAGCCAAGGAGTGTTTTAGGGCTGGTGGCGCAGGGGCAGGCCAGGGGGAGCAGTGTAACTAGCTGTGAGGAAGTGTTGAGTAAGGCACCATCGCCAGTACACATAGGGGTTTTGAGGAGTTGGTTGGACCATTATCCTCTAAGGGAGGAAGCAGCCTTTTTGCTACAGGGTTTTACTGAAGGTTTCCATTTGCCTTTGACTTGGGAGATTAGTGTAGTTTTCAAGCAGAATCTAAAGTCGGCACGAGAACATCCAGAAGTGGTAAAGTGTAAGGTCGAGGCAGAAGTAAAATTGTGGCGCATGTCCAGCCCTTTTGTCCCCCCCCCCCTTAGAAGGTCTCTGTATATCACCATTGGGGGTTGTGCTGAAGAAGGATTTCAGCAAATTTAGGCTGATACAGCATCTTTCTTGCTTGGGGGATCAGGTAACGGCGCTTTGGATCCATTGGATTGCCGAGTCGTTTACCAGTCTTTTCAACAGACCCTAGAATTAGTGAAGGGTTTCGGGAGGAGGGCTTTGCTGGCTAAGGTGGATATTGAATTCACTTTTTGGCTGCTGCCCCTTCACCACGAGTCCTTTAAGTATATGGGGTTTAAGGTTGAGGGACTCTATTACATAGATCGCTGTTTGCAGATGGGTTGTTCCATTTCATGCTCTTTTTTCGAATGTTTTAGTACGCTTTTGCAATGGTGCATGCAGGCAGGTACCAGGCATATGGGGGTATCACATTACCTGGACAATTTTCTTTTAGTGGGACCAGAGGATTCCCAAGTTTGCGAAGACTTTTTTCCCTGCAGGCGCTTTTCACCGTTATGGGAGTCCCCATCACCCGCTACAAAATGGAGGGTCCCGTGACGCGGTTGTCCTATTTGGGTATCGAGATTGATACTTTGCTGGGATTATGTCGCTTGCCAATGGAGAAAGTACGCCATTTGGGGGGGTTGCTAGAGTCATTTGTTTTGGCAAGAAAGTTTCCCTAAGGCAGTTGCAGTCGCTGTTGGGCCTCCTCAATTTTGCATGCAGGGTTATACCAATGAGCAGGGTTTTCTATTGGCGGCTAGAGCGGGCCATGACTGGGGTCCACATCATCTTATTCGTATATCACAGGATCTGAGGGAAGACCTGAATGTTTGGATGATGTTCCTGCGCAAATTCAATGAGGTTTGGATATGGTTCCCGGCATCCGGTTCCTTGGGTTTCTGAGCTTTTTTAGAGGGTGAGTGGTGTGCAGATCCTTGGCCAGAGTTGTGGAGAATACGAGGTCTAACTTCAAATATGCTACTGCTGGAGCTTTTCCTGTTTGTTGTGGCAGTTGAGCTGTGAGCTAAAAAGCTTAGCAACCGACGAATCCTGCTTTGGTGTGATAACCTGGGAGCGGTGCATGTCATCAACAACCAGAGGTCTGACTCAGCTCCAGCTTTGCGGTTGTTGACGTATTTAACACTTTTGTGCTTAATGGGGAATATTGAATTCAGGGCACGGCATGTTCCGGGCGTTCGGAACGAGATAGCAGACGCTTTACCTCATTTTCAGTGGGATAGGTTTCATTCGCTTGCGCCTTGTTCTAGTTTACATGGCTTATCATGCCCCGTCCATGTCTGGCAGATCATTATGCCGGCATTGAAGGACTCGCATTGAAGTCATTGGCCCGAGTACCTGAGGACTTACTCGGTGGCTTGGAGCAATTGGCAGGGTTTCTCAGCTGCTTACAAGGAGGGAGGTAAGACAGTTCATGACAGTATGCTTGAGTTCATCTGGAACTGGCATGAGCAAGGTCATTTCAATGCGGCGATGTCTGCAGCATTATCCGGCATTGCTTATTTCTCGAAGTTGTACGGTTTGGTCAACCCGACAATATCGTTTATATTAGCTAAGGCGTGAGCGCCCTCGTCTGGGAGATCTGAGCAGACCTATCGACCCAGCACTCTTGAAGGATTTAATAGTGGCGGTTTCTGGGGGAGCGTTGGGTGAGTACGAGGTGGCGCTTTTTGGGTTAGCTTTTTCCTTGGCTTATTTTGGGGCATTTAGGATCGGCGAGCTAGTGGCAGCTAACAAGAATGATAAATCATCAGGTTTGCTGTCAGCTAATGTAGTTGTTAAGATGAATTTTAATTTATGTAAAACACATAGGTCAAAAATGGACCAATTGGCCAGGGGGCGCTGGATTTCTGTATCGGCGAATGCGGACCCGTTACTTTGCCACGTGGATATGACACCATTGTCTCAGTTCCAATTTAGAAGGGTTTTTCACAACTGTTTGATTGCTTTAGCCTTGCCTGTAGACCAATTTGGCACTCATTCATTTAGAGTAGGTGCAGCGACTTGCGCAGCTATGGCAGGGGCTTCCATTGACAATGTAAAGCAGCTAGGTTGGTGAAAGTTGTCAGCTTATAGAACATATTTAAGGTGGGATAAGTTGTATAGTTAGTGGCGCTCCTTGCGAGTTTGTTGGGAAACCCAGTAGCCTTATGCCTACTGCCGCTTTGGAGTTTGAAGGGCTTCTCAGTTTTATCCTCAAAGAGGTTTTATGTTTTCCACCACCATCTGGGTCGCCCAACTCTTTGTCTATTTGTTTCCCTTTCCTTGGCTAGGTTGTTGTTGTACAGTGACAATTACTAAGTGGATTTATTTTCAGGGTTGTGCGGGCGAGCTACCTGTCGGGTGTGGTTTGTGGGGCATTCCTATATTTACTAGGCTGGCCAGCACCCATTGGCAGTGTAGGCCCCACATCTGTTGGGAGCAAGTAATGTGCATTGGTTGGGTTTCCGAGGTATGCACTGGAAGCACCTGCTAGATGCCTTATTAGAAGCACCTGCTAGATGCCTTATGGGTGTCAAAGGAGAAGTTTTGGGCCCCTGATTGGGTGGTTATACACTTGAGAGGCAATGACTTGGGCACCTACAAGGGTATCAAACTGATACATGCTATTAGGGATGATGTGCAAGCCCTCGTAGATCGTTAGCCAAATGTAGGGGTAGCATGATCGGACATGATCCCGCATAGGTTTTGGACGGGCTCTCAGGGTGGAGCAACATTAGATTGAGTCCATAGGAAGGTCAATGCAGCCGTTGCATGTTTTGTTATTAGTCTGGGGGGACGCGTGATAAGACACCCCCGCGTTACGAGGAGGAGAGTTTTTATAGGCCCGATGGGGTACACCTCACGGGCATGGGACTGGAGCTTTTCATTAATGATCTCTGCGGGTTTCTATGAAGATCGAGAGGGTCACGGTTTGGTGGCGGGCCTGATTTCTAAAAGCGGGCTTTGGCGGGACGCAGTGCTCCTGGGCGGCCTATTATGGCACAGGAGTGCCTAGGTGTCTTTTCTTTGAAAGTGGCAAGTTGGTCATCGCCTAAGGAGGCCTGGTCTCCATCCAAGGGAGGGACCAAGGCTATGCCATTTAAGGGGGGATGGTACTGCCTCAGTTCAGTCTGTGCGGGGCAGGGATCCACCCTTATTATTTAGTTATTGTATCCAGCGGGCTGTGGCCTCAGAGCACTGCTTTCTTTCTGCCACCTATTCTCAGATTTAAATTCCAATTAGATCAATAAATTCTGGCTGTGACCTCTTTAAATTCCATTTATGTGTCGGTGTGTTTATTTCTAGGTTATAATAAAACAAATGGGTGACTTAAGCTGTCTATATTGTATATAGGTCATTCAAATTTTCTCTGTATTGCATATACTGTAGGTAGCTAGAATGCTGTCTGAGTTGCATATCATTTATTAGAATTATCATTTTTTTATGTATCATTAGAATTAACCTTGTATTATTAATATTTTGCTAGAAAGCTATCTGTATTGTATAGAGGTCACTAGAATAATGTCTGTATTGTATAGAGGTCACTAGAAAAGTATCTGCATTGCATATTAGTTATACTGGGCTGGCCAATACTATATTTTCATTATAGCTCTTTCAGATAACAAATGTTCATATTTCATTGGCTGTATAAAACCATGTCTGCTGGTTTTTGTCACATCTATTTCCCTATTGAGGCACACTGGTAAAAGAGCCTGGGCTACTTCCTTGTGTTTCCACAGACCAAAGTTACAGTGCCATGTCTACCCTGCTATCAGGGGCTTGGGAATTAAACCAAACATGGTTCTTAAGTTCCATTGAAGTCTGCGTTGCCATTTATATATGTACATGACAGAGGGCCTGATTCAGAGCCGTGTGCTATTTGCGCTCGCTCGGTCAGAAAAAGGGGCCGGCTATTTAAATTGAGCGCTCGCTCTTTGCGGTCTGTTGACGCCTCTGTGTCTGAGCGAGCGAACAAAACATGCGCTCGCTATTTTGTAAAGACGCCCCCTGGCCGCTCGCATCCTACGTCATCTCCGCTATTTATTTGATTAATCGAGTACATCGAAAGGCATCTGAACTGCTCGCAGTGCTTGTGGTAGGTTTATCCTACCGCAATCCTGCGAACAGTTCAGGCTAAGAGACAACCAATGACGTGGTCGATGACGCTGCTTTGTTAATTATGCACACCCTTAAAATGCCCATTTTGACCGTTTGGCACGCCTGCGTTCGGATCTCCACTACCCGTTTTCAAGCACCTTCCCCTGTTACCACCCACAAATGCCTCATTCTGTCACTCAAATTAGCAGGCACTCGCTATTTGGCGAGCGCTCGATTTCCTATCGCACTGACTGGTTGGCGCATGTGCATTACGACCCATACGCATGCGCAGTTGTGCAAACATCGCTCGGAGCAAACGAGCGGCTCTGAATCAGGCCGAGAGCAAGGTCAGTGTTACTATGCCTAAATAATGTGTGACAGAGGTCTGGGACAATGTAACCAATACATAGTGGGGAGTTTTTCCGTTGCTTTTATCCTTTATCTTGCTCATCCTTTTATTTATGGGTCAACATCATTATGAAACTAAAATAGGAAAACCATCATGAGTAATTATGCAAGAATAACGAGCACCAATATCTCCCCACTCATGTTCCATGTTGAGAAGTTTGTGAACCTTTCACTGCAATTGAATCTAAATAAATGATTGAAAATGTTTCTATTGTGGTGGATTTAATTATTGTACATAGAGTTAACCTACCTCACAGCTTGCGAATGAAACTAATGCAGCCCCTACTGATTCCCGCTGTTGACAAATGGCAGCGGGAGCTGCTCACTTCTTACCAAGGGATTTTAATCACTACAGAAGCTTTTCATAATCTCAGAACAATATCCAAGATAATTACAAAACACAAACGAAAAGCGAGTTTTCACAGCAGCACTCTTGGATAATTCAGATTAAAATTTTTCTTCTTGGCAGAAATGCAAAAAGTTTCCACATGGAACAAAAAAAATAGCATGCATAAAGTAGAAAAGTCAGAAAGGATTTTGTGTTTGGAGATAGCGATCTGCCCACATTGGCAGATCTGGTCAGACAACTTTGTCAGTTTGATTGGCAAGTAAGGGCCCACATGATCAAAATCTGATCCAATCAGATATAACTTGATTATTCAGCATTGAGCATATTGTTATTCTGCTGGCTAGGAATTTAAAAATTGTAGTAGAACTGGTAGTCTGTCAAAATTATCAATGGCCAAATCTGTGCTCTTTGTCCACCCGTTGTGGATCAGCTCTTGCATACTAGTCCCAACTTACTGCTCAGCTTTGTATACTAGCTACCAGTGATGATAATGCTTTGCTGGAGATACTCTTTGTCATAGGTATAAAGCCAAAGGAGTAGCTACTGTGGGTGCGACTGCTATTGGGCCCAAATCCCCCCCAGACCCGCTTCCCCAACACCCAACGCTAACCTCACGCCACAGTGTTCCTTGCCTGCTGGGCATTCCCCGCGTGGCCATCTCTTCCGACAACAAGAGCTGCAGAGCAGAGTTACCTGCCTGCTGGGAGGGATGGTCTCATAACACCTCCCAGTATTCCCTGCTCCTGCCCGTCTACACCCACACCCAGCTCCGAACAGTGATGCCTGCCTGGTAGGAGGTACATTCATGTCACACCTACCAGCTTTCCCTGCTCCTGCCCATCTCCCCCTGCACCCAGCACCAAACAGTGATCCCTGTCTGTTAGGAGGTGCATTGATGTCGCACCTACCAGTATTCCCTGCGCTGCTGCGCACCATTGAGGCACTGTGGATGGAGGATATGTACTCGAGAATCAGCAAAGAAATGTAGAGATTAGAGAGATGGACAACTGACTGAAGATGAGCAGTGTTTTCAGTCACTGTCTAATGATACTGAAGGACCAGTACTTGCATGAAAATCATAATTTAAAGTAATAAATATTAAAATGATTGTTGGCACCATGCGTTAAAGTGGGCAGGAACGGGATGGAACTGAGGGCCTCATTCAGAGGCGGTCGGAGGATGCAAGCGGTCGCTCAGAAACTGGGCGGCCGCTTGCATCCTGACCGGCCGCCTCTGTTTCGGTCGTTAGGCTATGGGTTAACACCCACAGCTCTAACGACCGCTAGGGTGATGGTCACGATGGTCAGAGACCATGGGGTAGGGTCTCACTTGTCGTAAGCCCCGGAGAGCTTCTGGCTCTACCAGAGCCGAAAGCACTCCCACTGACATCACTAGTGATGTCAGTGGGGCCTCCCCCAAAAGGCAGGCATTCCCATGGGAACGCCTCCGTTTGGGCTGCCACCCCCCCCGTCCCGCCTTCCAAATGGGGCGAGCTGTCAATCAACATCAACAGCTCGCCCCCTTTGGAAAGAGGCCCGCTACGACCAGCGCTGTCGGTCGTAACGGGTCTCACGCATGCGCACGAAGGAGCCGACTCCCTCGTGCGCATGCGCACTAGACAAACATCGAGGCAGCCATGCGGTCGTAGACCGTACGGCCGCCTCTGAATACAGCCCTGAGTTCCGTCACCTCTAATGGTAGGTGGAACTAGTTCCACCTCCACCAAGTCCCTGCACAGAAGTCTCACAGACAGAGAGCCACTCACTGTCTGCCTAAGGAGGCTCAATTTCCTCAGATATACCAGCATATACAGTAGGTAATGGAAGAATCAAGCAAAGGTAATACATAGGGGTTGCAAAAAAACATTGGGCATCCAAGTGACATAGACCAGTTTGTGGGGACCACATAAAAAAACTCATAGGCACGGCAGAAAAATAACTGATGATATAGAACATTTTATTTTATTTTTAAGTGATCTAACATTGTAGTCTCAGCTGATGGCAGGAGTGCTAAAAAAGCATCTAAAATTAATTTCACACTGTCATAGACCCCCTAGGTGGCCCCCAGCCATTCACTTTACCATTTCCTATACACAACAGTGTGTGTGTGTGGCTTTCACATTTGTTTTGGCCTGTCAGACTAGCGTGGCGGGAGGGTGGGGAGTAGGCGACAGGAGAGATTAGTTCCACCACCTCTCCAGGACCACTTTAAGCCCCGGTTGGCACTAAGCTCCCTGATTGTTGAAATGATTGTTGGCACCCTGGGCAGCACTAGGCAAGCCCACTCTGGAGTTGTCTCTAGAAGTTGTGGGGAGCCCCTTCAAAATTTTGGTATGGGACCCACAAAGCCCCTGTATACAGTTTGAATGGGCCTTGCTGATAATGATAAGAAAAATAACATATATGGGAATTGCTGGGCACATAACTGCAACGTTAAAATGCTAACATGCTCACATTCCATTCAGGCAGTCTGTTTATGTCAGAGTGGGTGTAACTATGCCCCTGTGGGCATAGGGCATACCTAGAGTTTTCAAAGCAGTAAGTCTCCCCTAAAAACATCCCTTCAGTGCTATGCCATTACATGCTGCATTCATGGACAAAGGCCCAGATTTATTAATGAGCAGTGGCGTCACAAGAAGGGTGCGGGGGTGCGGGCCACACCTGGGTGTCACCCGCCAAGGTGCACTGTAGCGTTAAGTGCAGCACTCGGCTCCTGTCACAGTGAGGGAGCCGGCACTCCGCACCTCCGGCACCCCCAACCACTCCTGTGATGATAACCACGGGGAGGGGTTCGGGCCACGAGGCCACGCCTCCTGTCCATCTGCCATGCCCCTTTTTGGCGGCATCCCTCCCCGCACCGTGTGTCACCGCGGGGGAAGGACACCACTGTTAATGAGTGATATTCTTGTTATTACTCAGTACTAATCTTAAATGGTGCTTCGACCAATCAGTTCCGAACTGTCATGTGTTTGAAAAATGACAGTTAGAAACGGATTGGTTGAAGATAGGGATGTGCAGACTCGGATAGGTTTGAGTTTGCTCGCCGAGTTCGGATTTTTCCCTCCAAAAAACGGGGCTCAGAAAGAGGCAAAACGTCATCTTGCATGGACAAACATCATCATTCCTGAACTTTTGTCCAGGAATGATGATGTTTGTCCATGCAAGATGACGTTTTGCCTCTTTCTGAGTCCCATTTTTTGGAGGGAAAAAACCGAACTCGGCATGCAAACTCGAACCTATCCGAGCCTGCACATCCCTAGTTGAAGCACCATTTACAATTAGTAACGAGTGATAACAAGAATATCAGTCGCTGATAAATCTGGACCAAAGTCCTGATAATCGGTGCAGTGGAACAATCTGTGGCAGTTTGAATGTATTCTGGGCCTGATTCAGAGCTGCTCGTAATCGGCCGCTCGTTCGCTCTGAGCGATGTTCGCACAACTGCGCATGCGTATGGGTCGTAATGCGCATGTGCAAACCAGTCATTGCGGTTGGAAATCGTGCGCTCGCAAAACAGCGAGGGGCTGCTAATTTGATTGACAGAATGTACCGTTTGTGGGTGTTAACAGGGGAAGGTGCTTGAAAACGGGGGAGTGGAGATCCGAACGCAGGCGTGCCAAACGGTCAAAAGGGCGTTTAATGGGAGTGCATAATTAGCAAAGGAGCGTCATCGACCACGTCACTTGGTTGTCTTTTAGCCTGAACTGCTCGCAGTGACAGCGGTAAGAAAAACCTACCACAAGCACTGCGAGCAGTTCAGATGCCTTTCGATGTACCCGATTAATCTAATAAATACCGGAGATGACGTGTGTTGCGAACGGCAAAGGGGCGTCTTTACAAAATAGCGAGCGCATTTTTCGTTCGCTCGCTCAGACATAGAGGCGTCAACAAACCGCAAAGAGCGAGCTCTCAATTTAAATAGCCGGCCCCTTTTTCTGAACGACCGTCCGCAAATAGCGTCCGGCTCTGAATCAGGCCCTCTGTGTGCAATATGTCTGTAGCTACTGCTATCTTAATGAATGTGTTCGGTGCTAGATATAGGGGCCTATTAATGATGTTAATTATCAGGGTCCGAACACTCTAACTTGCCATGGCTACCGGAGCAATTCATCATTGCTCCGGCGCGGTGACAGCTGATGCGTAATCAGCTGTCTACACGAGCATCTTCTCTGCTCCTTTTCAGAGCAGTGAATCTTTTCTGTCGGAGCAGTGACATGACTGCGCATGCGCGACCTGCAGGAGCATTCGCCATCTGAACATTCGCTCCCACAATCAAGCTCCGAAAATATTATATTTTTGGAGCTTCATGAATTCTGTCCCCATACTAGGGACAGTGGCCCTGATTCAGAGCCGGACGCTCTGACAGAGCGCTCGCTCTGAATCAGGCCATCTTTTTTTTTTAATGGAGCGGTTACCACCCACAGCTAATGCGAGCGGCCAGGATGATGGTCGCGATGCATCGGGCTTGCGACGAGACCCTTGTGGTAGGGTCTCGTGGCCGCAAGCCCCAGAGAGCTTTCGGCTCAAACAGAGCCGAAAGCTCTCCCACTGACATCACTTGTGATGTCAGTTGGGCCGCCCCCAGACGGTAGGCGTTCTCATGGAAACGCCTCCGTCTGGGCAGCCACCCCCCGGCCCGCCCACCAAAGGGGGTGTGCTGTCACTCAATATCGACACGTTTGGTGCGAGACCCAGAGTGACGGATTGCCCGTCGCTATCTGGGTCTCGCGCATGCGCACAACGGAGCCTGCTCAGTCATGCGCATGCACTCTGGGCCACCATCGACCCGGTTGCGAGCGCTCAGCACTTGCGACCGGGTCTGAATCAGGCCCAGTGTTCCATTCCTCAAGAGGAAGGTAAGTAGGAGATATCTGTGATACTAGTGTATAGGGACAGCGGGCCATTCCACAAGAGGAAGGTAAGTAGGATATATATGTGACACTAGTGTTTGGGGACAGCGGACCATTCCACAAGAGGAAGGTAAGTAGGACATATCTGTGATACTAGTGTATGGGGACAGCGGGCCATTCCACAAGAGGAAGGTAAGTAGGAGATATATGTGATACTAGTGTTTGGGGACAGCGGGCCATTCCACAAGAGGAAGGTAAGTAGGACATATCTGTGATACTGGGGTTTGGGGACAGCGGGCCATTCCACAAGAGGAAGGCAAGTAGGAGATATCTGTGATACTAGTGTATGGGGACAGCGGGCCATTCGACAAGAGGAAGGCAAGTAGGAGATATCTGTGATATCTCCTGTTTACCCACATGATAAATGGCCCGATAACTTAATTTTTACAATTGCAGGTGAAAGTGTACATTTTCAACTGCTTTTGTGAAAATTAAGTGATGAGGAATAGGCCCCATAGTGTGGGTTTTTCCTCATACTGTAGATGGAGTCATGGCTGCATAAAAGATAATAAAAAGGAAATTCTTAGGGGGGAATTCAATTGTTCTGTCGGCGGCTTTTTTTATACAATGCCCGACAGAGCAATTCAATTGTTGCTCTGTCAGGGCGCGATAGCCACCGGCGCCGGCATTTCTGCACGCACACAGGAGGGTGCGAGCAGAAATGTGTCTGAAACACCCTGGTTAGGGCGCGCTAACTGCAGATAGCACAGCCTAACCAGGAATTAAGACGGGTTTAGCCGTTTTAGATGGCTAAACCTCGTCTTTTAGGTGGCAAAGAGGGCGATAATTCATGAGCGCCCAGAACAATTGAATATGAAACTGGGCGCTCATTAATTTATTATCACACCCAAAAAAACATTTGAATCGCCCCCTTAGTGTGCTAAATGAAAACAAAAACACTACGTGCAACACTTTTCTAATTAGCACAAAGGTGATCCATCACAAAATTTCCCTCTGGTGGATCAGAGGTAGCTGAACCTTATGTTATAATCCCATGTACATGTCACATACGTTCATAAATAGTGTCATACACAATTATTAAATAATATTGCTGTATTTTAATACATACAGGGCCTGATTCAGAGGTGGACACCGGCGTGGTAGCGTCTTTTGTTGTGCCGCGTATGCGTCTTTATGCTAATACCGCAAATGATTTTGTTCCTAGTGAGAGATTCATTTGCAGTGGTGCAAATACGTCTTGGTGCATCTTTGGAGTCACCGTCAGTGCACCATCGGACACACCAACGTAACTTGCACGAGCTGTATGGCAGGTGAAGTTTCTTCGTCTGAACATGATATCCAATGCCGGAATCCCAGCACTTATCAAATAACTGGTGCCGGCATCCCGACTGCCAGGATCCCAAAGGTAAGTACTGGGGTTAGGGGGAGGGATTAGAGTCTAGGAGGTACTATGGAATGATTCACTGTTTATGATTGCTTGAGTTAGTCCCCCTTTTGCCATTTGTGTTCCACCTTGGAACACAAACCAGACGTTATCAGCCGGTCTGGTGGGCGGGCCAAATTTTGGAGTTTTTTTTGTATATCAAGCACCACTATGGCATAGTATACAACATTTATGGGCTTGTGTCAGTGGAATGATGATATTCATCTGAGTTGCACCGACCATATATTCTGATGGTGTTCATACAGAGGCCCTGATTCAGAGCCGGACGCTCTGATAGAGCGCTCGCTCTGAATCAGGGCCAGTCTTATTTTTTTAAGAACGGCCTCCTGGCCGCTCGCATGGCTGTGGGTGGCCACCCACAGCTATAGCCAGCGGCCATGATGATAGTCATGATGGTCAAGACCATCTGGCACTCATCCACTACTGGAGCTCAGACAGACAGCCAAATAAGTTGCTATTGGGTTCTCAGTAACAGGAGCAAAGGACATGTACAGTTGCATCTCCTAAAGACTTTTCTGCCTCGCTGCACCCTGATCATCAAGACAAGCTGTTGGAAAATGAAGGTATTTTGTTGTGTGCATCGATGGGCTGATTCTGTGTTGGAAGCAAATTTTTTTTTAAAAACTTGGCACCTGGGCAACAATGTTGCAACGCAAAGTCTGCAGATACTGTACTGTACATTTATTATTTTTGCATGCAGGGTAAATATTGGCTGCTTCTGCTTGTAGCCCACAAATGTTGAACCGCTTTATTTTTACACTGCAGATATATTTTAGTTTGGAGTCTTTGGACACACCCCTCCCAAATCTAAATCTATTTACACATTATACATCTGTCCCAGGCCCTGATTCAGAGCCGGACGCTCTGACAGAGCGCTCGCTCTGAATCAGGGCCGTCCCTCCTACTTTTTGGAGCGGCCTCCTGGCCGCTCGCATAGCTGTGGGTGACCACCCACAGCTATAGCTAGCAGCCAAAATGATGGTCGGCAAATGATCGGGCTTGCCCTGGAGTGCTTTTGGCTCTATCAGAGCCGAAAGCTCTCCCACTGACATCACAAGTGATGTCAGTGGGGCCGGCCCCAGACGGTAGGCGTTCCCATGGGAATTCCTCCGTCTGGGCAGCCACGCCCCCGGCACGCCCACCAAAGGGGGCGTGCTGTCAATCACCATCGACAGCACGCCATCTTTGGTGCGAGACCCATAACGATGGCTTGGCTGTCGTTATTCGGGTCTCGCGCATGCGCATGATGGAGCCGTCTCCATCGTGCGCATGCGCACTTGGGCAACATCGACCCGCTTGCGAGCGCTCGCGAAGTCCCAACATGGTGAAGTCCCAACATGGTGTTGCCAAGGTGCAAAGTTACTTACTCTTTTTTCCCAAGGGGAGTTGGGTACGAGATGCCGGTGCTCAGAATCCCAGCGGTCAGAATCCCGACGATGGCATCCCGACAGGGCTAGGATCCTAACAATACCCCTAAACCTAGCCCTCACCCGCAGCCTAAACCTAACCCCCTCCATGCTGCACATTAACCCCCCCCCCTTAGTGCCTACCCCTAGACCCTAACCCTCCACCTAACCCCAATTCATACTGTTGGTATGCCGGCGGTCGGTATGCCAGCGCCAGGATTCTGACTTGTGTTGGGATTCCGGAACCGGCATTTTGAGCGCCTGATAGCTGGGATATAAACTACATCCCTCACAGACCCTTAACAGTGCATGTTTTACAGATCTCCTAGTTGGTTCTAAGGTATATTCATTACAGGCAGACACATTTTTAAAGATCTGAAGCTAATTATTTCAATTGCGATACTGAGAAGATCTGTAAAACATGCACTGTTAGGGGCACCTGAGGACTGGGAAACAAAGATTTAAGCTGGGTACACACTGAGATGACTGCCGATGTCCAGAGACACCCTGGACATGATTCCTGGTACACACTACAGTGACTAATGAACAACAGAACAATCACTCATTCCGTCTTTCATTAACATACATTAGGTCGCATGCAAAATCGTCAGGTTTGATATGCAGCACGTCGCTAGCGACCACGGGCACCCATATATTGAGCATACACACTGACCGATGTCGGTGATTTGTCGTTATGAAACGGCAAATCGGGCCGACATCGCTCCAGTGTGCACCCGGATTTACACTACTGTGTTGTTTTCTCTATTATGCATCCATAATTCTTTGGCGACAAAAAATATCAATGTTTTTAAATGTTGTTCATTTTAAGTTATTTTTATTTATTTCTTTTAAAAAAAATCTTTATTCTTATCAATTCTTTTATTTTTTTTTTATTTTTGCTAAAAGTTTCAGGACATATTGCATCTCCTGAAAACATTTAATTTAGCATCGAATTGTAACCTGTACAGAGTTTAACACCCAACAGTTAGCCTGAATATTGATTGAAAAACTGCAGACAAAAAAGGGACATGAAAGAAAGAATCATCAACTAGGCTACAACACACACAGAACAGCACAACAATACAGTGAAACGTTCTTAAATGCCCTGCAGGTGCCTCGGTGCCTCTTATGATGATGACCCATATAGTAGATAGTTTCACTTAGCAGCAGAAATGTAACAACATAAAAGAAAATCATGTTGCAAAAAAAATCGGCAACAAAAAAAGCAATAATTTGCAAATGTATCTGTTAAAGGCTTCATTCTACAAAATAATATTCAAGTTGCACACATACGATATAGCGTTGTGCTTTCAGAAAACAAAATCTTTATTTGCAAAAAGCAGAACAATTACAGCAGATAATTGCGTTCATGCTAACAAAAAATGATTAAGCCTCAGTTGGCACCAGACAGAGAAATAAAGGCAGGGAACGCAACAAGACTGGGCTGCAACACCTGAAGGCAATGAGTGAACATGTGCAAACCTAAAACATAAATATCCAAAGGCAATAATTAAACACTATTGGCCAACATTGCAGTCACCTGCCTTTCAATTGTGTAGAATACAAAATGCTAATAATTATTTTTTTTTGTATATTCTTTTGTAGTTGAAAACAAAAAAATATTATACCAAGGAGGATATACTGTACTACCCATAATGACAGTAGTCCTAGCATTGACCATTAACGAAATTGTATTGCATAAAAAAATAATTTATAATAATGTAAAGTTTTTATAGCAAATAAAGTTTTACTTAGCGTTAAACCATTTACAGTGTGTAATATCAGCCTACGGTGCCTAAAATACATAAAAGGAGCATGATCATTGAAGTTAATTAAGGTTGTATTTACGGGTTCCACAGAAGTGCACTGTGGGCCTGATTCAGAGCCGCTCATAAGCGGCCGCTCGTTCGCTCCGAGCGATGATCACACATCTGCGCATGCACGTGGGTCGTAATGCGCATGCGCCAACCAGTCATTGTGGTCGGAAATCGAGCGCTCGCAAAATAGCGAGTGTCTGCTAATTTGAGTGACAGGATGAGGCGTTTGTGGGTGGTAACAGGGGAATGTGCTTGAAAACGGGGAGTGGTGATCCGAACGCAGGCGTCCCAAAAGGTCAAAACGGGCGTTTTAAGGGTGTGCATAATTAACAAAGCAGCGTCATCGACCACGTCACTTGGTTGTTTCTTAGCCTGAACTGTTCGCATGATTGCGGTAGGAAAATCCAACCACAAGCACTGCGAGCAGTTCAGACGCCTTTCGATGCACTCGATTAATCTAATAAATACCGGAGGTGACGTGTGATGCGAACGGCAAAGGGGCGTCTTTACAAAATAGCGAGCGCATGTTTCGTTCGCTCGCTCAGACATAGAGGCGTCAACAGACCGCAAAGAGCGAGCGCTCAATTTAAATAGCCAGCCCCTTTTTCTGAACGAGCGAGCGCAAATAGCGTCCGGCTCTGAATCAGGCCCTGTGTTCATAGAATGAGGTTTACTGGGTGGGATTTTGTATTTGTTACTTAGTTGACAGCAGCAGATCTATAGAACACCTATTTTTAATGCAGCATTCTCACATATTATGCGATACATTTGGTAGCCTCAAACCAATCCATGCATAATACAATAAAGAGATTTCCTTTCAATGGTGTTAATGTGGATGGTGATTCATGTGTGAATACAGGGGTATATTAAGAGTAGAGGGGGCCCAAGTGCAACCTTCATGCAGACACCCCCGTCTCTCACCAGTGCATGCACCATGTAGACTCTGGCACTGTCCAGGAACATGGCGTTAGCGTAATTTTCCTGATGTTCGCTCTCCTGCCTGTGTGCAGATCTTTCCCAGTGATTTCTGTGACATAGATGGACAGGTAAGTATTGTTTATGAGTGCAGGGTATGCAGTGTGCGCCCCCCTGGACCCAGGAGCCAGCGTGCACCGCACAACCTGCACCCATTATAGATACGCCCATGTACAGAAGATAATTTCGGGCAGTGCCATAGATTATTACCAACAATTTGGTGCTACAGTTTGGCATATTAGTTGGTGATGTGACTACACCTAATATTGCTAATGCTGGGCATACACTATACAATTATCCGGCTGATCTGCCCGATACTAGCGGATCATCCCGATAATTGTAGTGTATATGCAGCCGACCAATGCTAAAATATCAATCGGTCGGGTATGCCGGATAGTCTAGCATGCCCATCCGATGCAATATTTTGTAAGTTTAATGTCGTGGCATCGGGCAGTGTATGCCCAGCATAACTGAGGAGACAATGTTGTACAATTATGTGGGTATTTCATTACATATCTTTTTTTACACGGACAGTTCCACAAAGAATGATAAAGATTGGCTTCATCTGCACAACACTTAGGACATGTCTCGGAGCTGGAAAGACCCATCGTATAACATCTATATAAGGAGTTAGAGGCGCTCATGCTGAACTGGACGCATCTTGGACACATGTAAAAATATCTTATCAATGTGAGTCAGAGGCATCTCTGCACCAGTTGTATATGTGACAGGTTTCCATCACGTGTACATACATGCAGGGGCGTATTAAGAGAGGAGGGGGCCCTTGTTCACTCCCCATCCGGAGCCCCCTCCTCTCTTCCCAGCTGCTGTCAGCAAACTGAAAGCAGCAGTAGACTCCGGGTACTAGAGTGTGCCTGGAGTCTACTGCGCATGCGCAGTTCACCGGGAGAATGGCGCTGCAGCCACTTTCCCGGTTATTTCCTACTGCGCGTGCCAAAAATGCGGGGAAAATGGCAGCGGTGGACCTTTTCCAGGCATTTTCAACAGCGCGTCTCCATGGGACATCGGAGAGGTAAGTATGAAAAAAAGGTATGGGTGCAGGGTGTGCGGTGTGGACCCCCCCTGAACGCAGGGTCCTCTGCACCCAATATAAATATGCCAATACATACACGAAAATATACTTACATGCAACCAGGTCATATGTACAAGGTTTTTTTTTTTTAGCATTTGCTTTGATATCGGTAAAAGGTATGTACTAGATTTCATTTTAATGGGAAAAAAGCCCTGTAATACAGCAACAGATATAGTGGTCTATTTACTAAGCAGTGATAAGAGACAGAGTGAAAAGTGACAAGAAAGTGATAAGGTGCCAGCCAATCAGCTCCCAACTGTCATCTCACAGGCTGTGTTTGAAAAATGACAGTTGGGAGCTGATTGGCTGGCACCTTATCACTTCCTTATGACTTTTCACTCTGTCTCTTATCACTGCTTAGTACATAGACCCCTGTTTCATGTACAAGTGAAAGTAGCAAAAAATGTATTTGGATAAAGTATCAGCTTCAGAGGAGAATATGCAATCGGCAAATCAGAAGTGACTAGTTACTTCATTCATCATCATCATCATCATCATTATCATTGTTTGTCTACAAATGTATTCACCTTTATTTCCTGTCATCCTGTAAATATGCATTTAACTCTCACCGTATTTGAAGAATACATAGGGGCATATTTCTCACAATCCTCATGTCACATGCGCATGGGATGTCAAATTCGCAATACGATACCAACATTTCAAATCACAAGGATGTATCAAATATTGCATGCAGGGCCAGAACTTGCAAGTAAGCTCTGTCCCTTCTAATCCTCTCCACGCACTTCTCAGGGTATTTTCTGCAAGAAAAGTCCCTTAGAGTGCTACCCCCCACTGTTAACAGCAGTCCTGTAGGGCTTATAGAGGGATATGCTGTCTGTCCTAAGATGCCTGCATATGTCCTCTAGCAGAATATCATTTGCATTGGGATGTAGTGTTCCTTAGTTAGATTAGAGTGCTGTAATATAATGCGCAGAGGAATGCAGGCTACATGTATAGCAGGCTCACCTGCACTTTTAACATCCAGTCACTAATTAACAAGGATTTCTGCTCTCTCTCTCTACCTGCAGATATCCTATGGGGATGTGCAGCTTATACTGAATATACTAAAACTGGTAAGGAGGATGAATGAGAGTCTCTCTGTAGTTACTGGCTATACTGCTCTTTACACAGCTGGAGATTAATAATAGAATTAAGCTGTCAGCTGAAGCGTAGGGCGAAGGTGCAGAGAGCGGAAATAGGCAATTTAGCACAAACCTCACACCTTTAAATCAAACCATAAGGGCAATATTTACAAACTAAGAGACAGACTGACCTGTGCCAGTAAAGGAGTGATATATCTGTATCTGCTCGAATGCGGCTGCCATAAGCAGTACGTAGGCCGCACGATAAGAGCACTTTAAGTGCGTATAAGTGAACATATACGCAACATTAAAAAAGGCCTAGAAGAACATAATGTATCCAAACATTTCAAAGAGATCCATAACAGCAATCCAGAATCACTACAGTTTATAGGGATACAGGAGATTAAACGCAACTGGTGGGATGGTAACTTCACAGACAAGATTAACAAATCTGAACTAAGATGGATGTATGAACTCAAAACCTTTACACCCAAAGGTCTTAACAAGGATAATGAAGTAAAATCAATGGTATGCAAATCAGTCAAACATTCAATACCTCTAGTGATACTGATGTAACAACCTATGATTTCTGACTTAATCCAACCAGACTAACGTCAACATTATTTATAGACCCAGAACTATCTACCGTTCAAGCGATGGGTGACATATCAGACAGGACAAGCACATCACTAATTACAATATGTTAAGGCAATAAATTCGATGAACATTACCATATATCATTTGACAACGAACAGAATCTTGCTATGTCCCTTACCCGTACAATACTACAAAAATAGTTTCTAATATTGATATGACACATCCAGATGCATCAGTGATTACACACAGGTTTACTGATGCCTCTTTCTATAAACATTGCTCTCATACCGCATAGGAGCATGAGATCCTGACAGGATAATCACCGCCACGCTAGTTACAGATTGCCTTTACCTATTAATCCAATACCGTACATCTATACGAGTAGACAAACAAGTCTCATAATCCCACCTGCTAGACGAACTACAGATGCACCACCGTAACACATATACAGTCACCCTGCATTAATAGTACTAATTTTTTGTGCTAGGTCTATTTATTTATATATATCTATTTATTTTTTTAATCTTTACTACAACTAAAGGCATGTGAATACCTCTATGGTAATTTTAATAGCCATTACATACAAATGTACTACAAAGAATAAGCCTAATGTGTATTCCATTATATGTACGAAAGTAACGTGGGTCAGTATGATTGACACACAAGACGACCAATAAACGCTGGACTATACTTCAACCAATTGCAAAGACTCACAGAATCAATTTGAATAATTGGTATCCACCCCACTACTTTATACAGAGCTCTCGGGCCAGTATACCTCACACCACCTCCAAGTAGAAGGCCTTTAATGGCTGAAATGCGTTGAGGCAACACATCTCTATCCTATAAGTCGAAAGGAACACTGGATTAACTTCAAATATACAACGCTAGCCGCACTCCTACATCAGATGCGGACACATGACGAATCAACCCGGAAGCGACATAGAACCTGGACGAAGATCTACTGACAACTAGCCGGCAGGAGACCACCACCACTGTCCCAGCACCCCAGCTCCCCCATCCCAAGAAGCCAACCCCCGGCATCGTATGTTAAGGTTTTTTCCTTTAATGCTCCTTGAACTATTATCTACCTCCCTTCCCTCCTGGTTTCTTCTTCACCAAACATTTACAAACAGACAAGCGGGACACCGCAGTCTGTCAAGATTAACCAGTGCTCCAACACTGCGACATATTCTGTCACGCTCTATCACCTGGCACTCCTTCGGACCCAGTAGCCAGGTTTTAAGAATAATACCTCACTCCAAGTACAGTCTTCTCTAGTATTATTAACTATTTGAATTAGTTCTGCTTACGGACTATTACATCACGTTTAACATATTGTGTTTATGTTCACAGTATTGTGTTTATTTTTGTATTCCTGTGTTACTCAAGTTCAAGTAAAGTATATAAGTCACCCATAGTTTTATTCTTTTCACCATACTTAACTTAAACTTAACTAAAATAAAGACACTGACAACTGAATAGATTGCAAAAAAGAGGTTGCAGTCAAATTTATTTGTTCGAATTGTAATTGAGTTGTGATTGATTCAAGCATGGTGGCGAAAAAGCAATGCTAACTCGACTACAGCCCATATGAAGAATGTAGTGTATTACTAAGATGGGGGTGGAGATCCCACCCCCAAACGCAAGCTATTTTGAGTAGTACCATCTCCCCTTAATCTAGCAAAGTGCTGATCCCTCCGTAGGATGGAGACTTGGTCCTCCCCTAAGGCAGCAACCGACTCGCCTTTCTCAAAGGGGGGATGCTAGCCAAGTTCAACTGCACTAAATTGAGCCGCCGAGGAGCACTGCTTTCCGCCAGCTGCGCCTCACCTGTTGGAAGCAAAAGCAGAGAAATAACATTCCGACGAAGAACAAAGGCCCAAGCCGTTTGAAGAAATGTAGGGAGGGTGGGTGGGTGGGATCACAACTGGAACAGAGGAAGATGACTCCTCCTACTGCCCTAATATTCCTAAAAAGAGCCCGCCTACACAGATCCCTGATAGGCTGTCAAAAATGATTGAACCAATACAATAACCAATAACGGGACTGCAACCAAAAAAACAGTTCTATCCAGTGATGCTAGCAATAAAAAACAGGGTGCTTATCTCCTCTCGAACTTATGCTAGCTTTCGCGTATTTTATTTTAATTTTACCAGCACATCAACAGTTTCTAAATACTGCATTTAAGGTGTCTCACTGAGATAAATCCCTTCATCCCACTCAAATACAAAATTGCTTCATATACGGCTCAACATCTACTACCACATAAATTCCTAAATAGGCTGAGCGCTACACCTCTAGCAATGCTAGTACAAACCTCAGTCTGCTGCTTGATCTAGGTGTCCTGAAGTAATCCCAGCTCTGCTTCTTAGGGCGGTAATCAATTAGTTTCACACCAGCGATAAAGTTTTGCATGCCAGACTTTTCGTCTACATCGCGTCTTTTGGCAGCGGAAACTGATCGTGTGCGTACCTGCTATTCGTCCTATTCAATTCCAAAAGACGTGAAAACAGTGATACACGCAGTCAGAAATGGCAGAAAGTGGTGTCAGAATCGGGGAAATCAGCCTGAACCTCCCAAAAAGATGCAGAAGCATTGGGGATCAATGTAGTAGTACCCAATTAGTCCTAATAAAACTTTTTGGAGTACTTAAGTTCGCACAATTGCCTCTAATTACTGTATTTGTACAAGTGGTGAAGAATGGCACTATGCAGTATTTTTTTGAGAAAATAAGTAGTCCTATCAAATTTGGGGTACCTGAAAATGGGTGCTAGCATATTTTAATGTCTCTAAAGTGAAGTTTTAATAAAAGTGAAACTTCTCCCTCATTATGGGTTCTATTTATTAACATTATTTTGACTAAAATAAAGTGAAAAAGGGTGTTTTCACACCCTTTTCACATTATTTTAGTATCACCTATAGTTATTACAGGGCAATTGGAGTAGAATTCGTAAAATTCTACTCCAACCCCTAAGTATCACTTATTTTTAGTAAAGCAGATCGCATTTTCCATAATTGTAATGGGAAATGTGATCCGACCAGAGTTAATAAAAATAAATTGTGAAAAATTACCGGGGAAAGCCCTGCGATAATAACGCCACCTGGATGTGGCGTTTTCCAGGGTCTCCCCCGGTTACCGGCCTCCTGCCCTGCTCTAACAGGGAGAGCAGAGCCGGGAGTCGGTCCCAGTAATCAGCTGTGTGGTCTAAACAGACCGCAAGCTGATTACTGTAAAAAAAAATTGTAAAAAAAATTTTTTACTTACCTGACTCCAGGGACCGGTGATCGGGCCTCCGGTGATGACTCCACTCCGGTCAGCTGGTCTCCCATAGTGCACTGCTGCCCGGTCATCAGGTGATCGGGCCCCAGTGCAGTATGGGAGATCACCTGACCGGAGGAATGGAGAACATCACTGGAGGCCCGGAACATGCAGGTAAGTGTAATTAAGGGAGAGGGGGGTCGTGGGGCGAAGGGGTCACGGGGGGGTCCGTGATCGTGGGGGTGGGGCTTAGCGCTGGGGGGGTAGCAGCGGCGACCGGTCGGCGCATGTGCGGGCACTTAATCACGGTATTTTTTGCGAAAATACCGTGATAAGGCTACGAAGGGGATTTGCTTGCAATAAAGCTCTGTCCCTGTAAGGGATTTGCAGTAAATCCCTGTGATATTGCCTGAATTCGCAATCCGAATTCACTCGGTAATATCACACTACAATCTGCATTCAATATGCGGATTGTAGTAAATAGAGCCCAAAAGCACATGCAATCCCAAAAACACTTGACCCCTTTTTAGAACACCCCCAGAACCTTATTTTGCTAGCAGGGACTGACAGTTGGAGGAGTATGGTGAGGTAACTGTCAGTGAGCGGACATGCGCTACAGAGGGTCCCTCTGGCTGTCAGTGAGTAAAACTTCTTCTGCCAGCCTACTGAAAAGCAGTTTGTTACTCGCTCAAGGGCATGCAGGGCTCCCCTCTAGAGTCCAATGGGAGAGTCCTTGTCCCATGACCCAGGAGTCCTAACCTGTCTGGGCTAGCTGGGTGAAACCATCATCCTCTTTAAGAGGTAAGTGCAATCAATGGCATTGAATATTAAATACAACCATAACAGTAGCTGGACCAATTTAAATACAGAGAAATGTACAATTTAGTAGATATATGGTCATACATAAGCATTTGAGACATACACAGTCATTTTATCATAAGTGGTACTCCCAGGGTCTGGGGTACCACACATTCAGTTGGGAGAACGTTCCCTTAGCGAGTCGTGGCTGAGTTCCAGACTTGTAGATCGGCAGGGGAGCCATGTGAAAGGTAATTGCCGCAGCCATAGAGGAGCAGCATTAGACTACGGCAATCTCGGTTGCAGCCAGATCCAAAAGTCTCTACTGTATCTCTTTTAAATCTGTGGGGGTATGTATAGTATACACTTATCCTGTTACTGTTTTGTAAGCTGGGACTATCATTATATACATCCATCTGGATATAGGTCCTTACATAGCCAGTTTTAAAGGAGGGGGGGGATTACCTCTAAAGTGTTATTTGTACATTTGAATTCAAGCCCTGCTCTCCATCACACCTTAGCTTGTCAGAATGACTCTTCATAAACCCACCACTGATCTGTAGTGTTGTGCTCATTATGCATGAACCTCATGGGTTTTTTTTACAAAAAATTGCAAATCTATGGATCTGCTTCCAGGAAAATGCTTTGATTTACAAACCTAAAGTGCAGGTTACAATTGTATTGATGATAATTGTAATTCAGGAATTAAGTGTTTTGAAGCCTTTGCACTGGCAATTACAGCCTCTCCAATGATGAGGCTTCACATGGACACAAATGCATAAATCATGTCTAAAATGTCCCTTCACATTACACTACAATGAATAAGATAATTGCCCCTGATTAGGCAGCAATAGGAAAAAGTGTATTTAAATACAGAGAAGTGTAGATCCAGCACAGGCTTATCCTGAAATAAAGCAAATAATTGGCTTTAGTGCTCATAAAAAAAAAGCATTATTTGTATGTTGGCTGCAGAACCCGAATAATGAGAAGAATAAATTGTCTTGGTAAATTTCTGGGTGTCCTTGCATTAGGGCAGTTATACATTATGGGATGCAAATTCACATCTATTTATTTAAATTGGCGCACAGTGGAGTCAGTGATGTGTTAACTCAAGAAGCGCTGGACAAGCTCACATTTTCTCCATCAGTTGAATTAATCTAAGCGCACCAACTGCTGCCATGTTGTGAACTTTCTGTAATTGAGTTGCACCTGTGTTATACCTACACAACAAAATCTAAAACCTACCATGTAAAATAAAACTCCTAGGGCCTGATGCAGAATCGCATGCAAGTCAGCCATAATTATTATTATTACTGCATTTAGTGCATGACTAAATGCATATATTTCCCGGGATGCAGTCAGGAAGCCAACGGTAGAAATGCCGACCGCCAGCTTCCCGACTGTCAAATCCCAGCAGGGTACTAATGACAGATGTCGAAATCCCGACGCCTGTCATTATACCTACGCTGGGAGCCTGATGCCTGGCATACTGAATGAAGGTAAGGTGGGCACGGACAGCCGCAGGGGGGGGGTTAGGTTAGGGGCTCCCAGGGGGGACTTAGGGTTAGGCAACCCCCTGGGAGGGTTAGGGTTAGGCTTGGGGAAGGGAGGGTTAGGCACCCCCTGGGGGAGGTTAGGGTTAGGCACCCACCCGGAAGACTTAGGTTTAGGCTGCGGGGACAGGGGGTTAGGTTTAGGCACTTAGGGGAGTTAGTGTTAGGCACTAGGGGGGGAGGTTAAGGTTAGGCACCCCTAAGGGAGGGTTAGAGTTGAGGGGGTAGGGTTAGTTATACTTACCTAAATCCCCTGTCGGGATCTTCACTGCTGCCAGTCTGCCGGCGTCGGGATTCGAACCGCCGGCAGACTGGCCAGTGTATTTGCCAGTGTAGAGAGTTGCATGCAATTTTGCAATTAGACCACTTTAGTTCAGTACTTGGCACAATTGATGCACCTGGAAAAAGATGTAGTTACACTTCTGTACAACCTTGCATTGTCCGCATTTCTGTCGTCATGTCCTCCCTGAACTTTGCCTACATGATTACGCCCCATCACAGCCCAGTTAAACCCATGACATTTACTATACTGTAGACTAGTGAGTAAGGGCATGTTAAGAGAGGAGGGGGCCCGTGTGCATTCCCCGTCCAGTGCCCCCTCCACTTTCCCCGGCAGCCGGCAGCAGACTGACCTAGCTGACCAGCGACTGCAGCATCAGTAGACTTTGGGCACTAGCCTGTGTCCAGAGTCTACTGCGCATGTGCAGGTCGCTGGGAAAATGGAGCTGCTGCCATTTTCCCGGCGATTTCCTCCTTGCGCATGCGCAAAACGCCAGCAAAATAGCCGCGGCAGCCATTTTCCGGCGTTTTGTGCAGGGTTGAGACACCCGACGCGGGACCTCGGAGAGGTAAGTATTAGATAATATGGGTGCAAGGTGTGCAGCCCGGGTCCCCCTGAACCTAGGGGCCCATGTGCACCGCACACCCTGCACCCATTATAGATACGCCCCTGCAAGCGAGGTTGGTCTATTGGACATGGGTTTCATGCTGCCTTTAACTGTTCAGTTGTAGGTGGATCACATGGAGGTATTTGAGTTTCTGAATATTATTATTGTGTTATTATTCCGCTTCATTACTTGTTTTTGCAGATGTTTTTGCACATAATTGCTTGTATATTGTAGTCAATGTTTAGTCCCTGTGGTGCCATGGATTTAGCAGGGAAGATCTATCTGTGCTCCTCTTGCATTAGTGTGGAGGTGACAGACAGTGCAGGTCTGGATCACTATCAATGTTTTTTTTACTATATATTTGATAAATTTAAATTGTTCTAAATGTGAGTTATTTTTTTTTCAACACTTTTTACTAGAGCGTCACATCAAATCACATATATCAGGCAGTAACAGCACATCTATTGTACATCTATTGTATAGCATTAGGATTAATAGAAGAACCAGTTCATGTCCACAATTGCATATAATAACAGATAACAGATATAGGGCCTGATTCACTACCGATCGCAACTGCGATTACGCACGCAATCGGTCGATTGTTGTGTACTGAGCATGTGTATGCTCCGCAGTGTGCGTGCAAACCGGCCACTGCGATAGGGACTGCAGTGACTACGCAGACCCATTGCAGAGTGATTGACAGGAAGTGCCATTTGTGGGAGGTGACAGGGGGGGTGCTCGGGGAAACGCTGGTGTGCCAGTTCATTTGTACGCCGTTGCAGGGGCGTGGATAGCAGATAGTTCTACTCTCTCCTACCTATTCCTGCAGCAGGTGTGTTGAATTCAGACTGGCGGACGGGGTGCTGCTGGTCTGAACCCCGACGCTTGAAGTTCGATACGGCACTTGAGATAGGCACTGAAATACCGACGCCTATCTTAATCCCGACATCGGAACACAGACAGATGCCTGCCCGAACTAGGTAAGTCCGGGGCCTCTGGGCTGTTAGCCGTGGGAGGCGGAGGAGGGTTAGGTTTAGGTAGCATAGCTGGGTTAGCGTTAGGTTTAGTTAGGGTTAGGCACCACTGGGTGTTGGTTTAGGCACAAAGAGGGGAGTTTTAGGTTTAGGCACTAACGGGAAGGGTTAGGGTTAGGCTACAAGAAGGGAGGGTTAGGGGGAGAAGGGGGAAGGGGAAGTTTACTTACCCAACTCCTGTCGGGATACCAACCATCGGGATGCCGTTGTTGGTATTTTGACAGGAGGCTTCCCGACAGACGGCATTACATACCGATTCCGAATTCAGTTGCTCTTTGACTGGATTCATGTTGGGACTTTAATGGAAATCCAATTAAACAATTCAGGTCTCTGTCCCCCAATCAGCACCAATATTATATCAATATCAACCATGTTTAATAAATAGGCCACCTTACCCAGTCATTAAATTGTTACCCCCATATTTGGTTCAGAGACCACAAATTACATTATTAGACTCTACAATATAAAAGCCCCCCGCACCTAACTATAATTGTAACCATATTAAATGAATATCCCCACCTGGTGATGCAATATATAAAATGCTCCCACCAGCAGCCACATTACATTAAACCTAAACCTTTGAGGCTAAAGGACCTATGCATTAATAATCACGGCACTGCTGCGATTATTAACAATCCACATTGCAGGGGATATTTTCATTCTTAATGAAAATATCCCTGCTATGTACAAAGTGACTACTGGGCCTGATTCAGAGGCGCTCGTAAGCGGCCGCTCGTTTGCACAACTTCGCATGCGTATGGGTCGTAATGCGCATGCGCCAACCAGTCATTGCGGTTGGAAATCGAGCGCTCGCAAAACAGCGAGTGCCTGCTAATTTGAGTGACAGGATGAGGCGTTTGTGGGTGGTAACAGGGGAAGGTGCTTGAAAACGTGGGAGTGGTGATCCGAACGCAGGCGTGCCAAACGGTCAAAACGGGCGTTTTAAGGGTGTGCATAATTAACAAAGCAGTGTCATCGACCACGTCACTTGGTTGTTTCTTAGCCTGAACTGTTCAGACACCTTTCGATGTACTCGATTAATCTAATAAATACCGGAGGTGACGTGTGATGCGAGTGGCCAGGGGGCGTCTTTACAAAATAGCGAGCGCATTTTTCATTCACTCGCTCAGACATAGAGGCGTCAACAGACCGCAAAGAGTGAGCGCTCAATTTAAATAGCCGGCCCCTTTTTCTGACCGAGCGAGCGCAAATAGCGTCCGGCTCTGAATCAGGCCCTCTGTCCCTGTGAGTTATGTCCCCAGCATTATGTAGAAATCTTTCACAGAAGTGAAAGACCTTTCCTGAGGAAGCTGATACTGCGCTTGCGCAGTGTTAGCTTCCGGAGCTGGCCGGAGGCTGCGAGAGAGAGATTGAAAGATCTATCTCCTGCCCCTGGAGCCTCCATAGGCTTAAAGCAGTTTACACCAACTGAAGATGGTGTAAACTACCGGGGCCAAACTCTGAAAAGCTTCGCTTTTTTGGAGTTTGGTACATAGGGGTCAGATCGTAGTCCCCACTGATAATAAAAGGGATTGTGATCTGCAGTGCTAATTAGCACTCTGCCTGAGGTTTCTGTGAAATTTTTTGCATTGTGCCATTAGTACATAGGTACAATACATAAAATTATGCAGAAACTGCAGTTTCTTCATAATGTTATGAAAAAAGCTTGATACATAGGCCCCTGAGGGAAAGAACTGTATGGAAGAGAAGGTGGGGAACACAAGAGAGTGAGGTGCTGAGGTGATTATCTAAATAAGTTTAAAGTTGCATACACATGTAGAGATTTTCTGTCCAACCATCCAACTAGTTGATTTGGTTGGAATGAAATCTGGTAAGGTATGAAAGCAAATGACAATCAGCAATTTGCTCCCAAACTCTGGAAAATGGACAAAAACTGTTGTTTGAACAAATTGTTTAGCTCAAACATTTAACAAACTTGTTTGACGACCATTTTCATCTGTTTTCTGGCATTTAGGAGCAAATTGCTGATCATCAGTTACTCCCATATGTTACCAGATTTTCATTCCAACCAATCAACTAGTTGGATCTTTACGTGTGTACCCAGCTTTAGAGAAGACAAGTATTCTTTTTATAGGGCACACATTTACTGTTGTGAACATTTAAAATATAACCTTTGTTGGTAATGACTAAAACGGTGAAATATAAAAAAAAAAACATTGGTAATGAAATAAAATAATAAGTTTTGTGGTACATGTTGAGTTTCCCATATCCAAATATTCCAAAATACGGAATATTTTGAGCACGACTGAGATAGTGATACCTTTGCTTCCTGATGGTTCAGTGTACAGGCACGCAATTATTAAAAATGTTGTATAAAATTACCTTCAGGCTGTGTTTTATAAGATGTATATGAAACATAAATGCATTCTGTGTTTAGTCTTGGATCCCATCCCCTAGAAATCTCATTATGGTATGCAGGGGTGTCTTTAGCGAGGAGGGGACCCTGGCCAGCCGCCGGAGTATTAGTAGACTCTGGGCACTAGAGTGTGCACAGAGTCTACTACTGATGCACAAAACGCCGGTAAAATGACCGCGGTCGCCATTTTTCTGGCTTTTTGTACAGCACTGACACCCGACGGGGACCTCGGAGAGGTACATTTTTAAGTAATATGGGTGCAGGGTGTGCAGTGCACTCTCCCCTGGACTTGGGGGCCCATGTGCACCGCACCCCCTGCACCCATTCTAGATACGCCACTGATGGTATGCAAATATTCCAAAATACGGAATAATCCGATATCCAAAATACTGCTGATCCCAAGCATTTTGGATATGGGAGACTCAACCTGTAGTTTGTATAATTAGTTACCCATAATGTGTATATCTTTTAGGGAAAAGGTAATATAATAAAACTTACCAAAAAAAAAAGCTCCATTTACAGATGTGTCCTGCTATATCTTTGCTGCGTCACCCATTAGTTAAGGTGCCTGATAGAAGAATTGAATCTCCCCCATTTAGTCCTGTGCATGCAAGGCGGGTGCAATTGTTGCGGCTTGCGTTCAACTGTGCATCAGTCCCTGTAGGAGGAGGGTGTGGACACAGGTAATAATAATCTATAAAGAAATAAAAATTGGGTGGTGGCTTTTATTTGAAGTATTGTCTGCTTCTCTTAGGGTAACATGTAGTAAGTATAAGACTTGGCCTAAGGAAGGAACCATATTGTACAGTGCCAAAATTGTATAATGTCTATTTATTTAACTATAATCTTGGCTCGCCTTTAAATACTTGCAATAGCAACAATTAATATTGCCACTGCTTTTGCATTGTCACATACTGTACTGTAGCTAACAAGTATTATAGATGAAGAAATCTTTATTGGATCATAAGAACACAGTCCTGCTCTCTTCTATAAAGTATTGGGACATGGCATGAAAACCAGGGATTTCCAAAAATCTGTAATGTGTCCACTATTTTATTCTTCCAACCCTACTTATATCTAATAGTTTATAGACCTGTACTAAAAGTTTGTAGCTCTTTTAGTTTTAGAGATTTAAATCATTAATGTATATTGTACACTGCTTTCCACTAACTTCTATTTTACAGTTGTTTTGTGCATTTATATTTGTGCTCAACGCATCTGAAGGTCCAGTATCTGTATTTCTGCCTGTACTCTAACTAGTGCCTCAGGCATTTGTGCTTATGTCACGTATTGTGTAGTATAACTCTATATGTGACTCACCTCACCAGCTGTATTCCTAAAACACTGCTGCCATTCAAGGAGTCCTAATTAGTATTTAAATTCTACATTTTAATTGTAAAAAATATATATAAGTGACTTAGGTTCAGCGCTTAGTAAAATAAGTTCTTTAAAATGTCCTTTTAGTCCGAAAGAAAATAGATCTATGTCTCCGTATCCAATGTTCCTTCCTTGTTAGCCTCAAAGAAAAAAGGGAAAGGATTTGTATTATAAATAATCTGAAAAGGAGAGATCAAACTCTCTTACTCACATCTAGGAGTCCTGCCTCCGACCAACTTGCTCACTCAGATCTGGATGTATCTGTTTGAGTGATTTCAGTGATCCAGCCTGCTGCAGCTGACAGCATGGGATTAAGCAAAAATTAGGAACATATTACATTTTAATTGTATACTGATTACAGTAGCCTGCAGCTATAGGTGGGCTGCTGGTACTATGCCAAATGTCTATCAGAGATACCAAGATTAATCTAGAGCTCTTATTTAAATTATCCCGCTATGATGAAACCTGGAGTAATACTAAGGGGCAGTGCCATATCTATAGTGGGTGCATTGTGTGCGGAGCACATGAGTCCCTGGGTCCAGGGGGGTCTACACTGCACGTATTTTATTTAATACTTACCTCTCTGGAGTCCCAAGTTGGCAGCGCAGTGTTCCACAAATCACAGGGAATATGGCACAGCATCCATTTTCCTGGTAATCAGCGCATGTCAGGGGTGGAACTATCGGCGATGCAGCCAGTGCACTGTACCAGGGCCCACTGGAATATAGGGGTCCACACTGCCCGGCGCTGTTTATAATTGTATGGCAGGTGCAGTGCAGCTGCTTGCCGGGCAGTCATCAAGGCTGTGACTGAGCCAGCCGGCAGCCACACACAGAGAGGACCAGGGCACAGTGGAGTCAGGCTCAGCACTGCAGTGCACTACTGGGTAATAAATCCCAGTAGTCTCTGCAGTGGGGTCAGAGGAGCATGGGCTGATTGGAGAAGCCCATCACATGCTCCTCTGACCTGGTGTTTAACATCAGCACAGCCGGTTACAGCTAGATCCCCTTAAATTTCTGTACTCTGGCATCATCAGTTACTGCCCAAAGCCATTCCCTACCATCCAAGTGGGCATAGACTGGGAATATAATCTTGTGGAGAGCATAGCGAGCCACCGAGCCCGAAGCGTGGCAAGTGAAGCGAGCTCGTGAGGGGCCAGCGCAGCCTCATGGGTGTGACTCATTGTGAGGCTGTGACTGCTGCTCTGCCGGCTGCCTGAGGATACTGCTGGTGAGTACACTGTGTGGGCACTATAGGTGGCATAATGTGTGGGGACTACAGTGTAGTATAATGTGTGAGGACTACAGGTGGCATAATGTGTGGGAACTACAGGTGGCATAATGTGTGGGGAGTACAGGTGGCATAATATGTGGGAACTACAGTGTAGCATAATTATTGGGGCACTACAGTGTAGCATAATGTGGGTGCACTACAGGTGGCATAATGTGTGAGGACTACAGGTGGCATAATGTGTGGGGGCTACAGAGTAGCATAATGTGTGGGCACTACAGGTGGCATAATGTGTGGGCACTACAGGTGGCATAATGTGTGGGCACTACAGTTGGCATAATATGTGGGAACTACAGTGTAGCATAATTATGGGGGCACTACAGTGTAGCATAATGTGGGGCACTACAGGTGGCATTATGTGTGGGCACTATAGTGTGGCATGTGTGGGGCACTACAGTGTGACATAATGTGGGGGACACGACAGTGTGGCATAATGTGTTGGGCACCGACTGCATCTCCCTGTCACCTCTTCCTATCACCCTCTCCCTGTCACCCACTGCCTCTCCCTCTCACCTCTCTCTGTCATCCTCTCACCCACTGCTTTTCCCTGTCACTACTGCACATGCACAGTAGACTGTGGCGCAGTGCCAGTCTACTCACTTGTACTGACAGCTAGAGAGGAAGGGGCTTGGACAGAGACTGCACATGGGACTCCTCTTAATATGTTTGCTGACTAAGGGCATCCATATTGAACACATAAATATTAGGTGTCTTCTCCAGAACAAAGCACTTTACCCTTTACCTATCTGTAACTTTGCTAAAACCATCAACCATTGCTACCCTCTAATTACACTATCATCAGACATAATATGTCCTGGATCTCAATGTGAAGCAATCCAAGCAACCTTACAACTACACTGAAAAATGTTACCCATAATATGTTCTAAGCCTTCTGAGCAACAGGAAACCCCCCTAAGTGTGCAGCTGGCCAGGCTATCCATGTGGGTAGTAACAGTGTGATCTCATTATTGTTGAATATGGCTATAGAAGCTTGTGTCCCAAGAAAGAGGACTGCTCCCAGCATTGGAAATGGGAGAGCCAGGGCCGTAACTAGGGTGGTGCAACATGTGCCATGGCACAGGGCACCGCAGGGGAAGGGGTCACCTTTCAGGCCTGTCCATTTTCTGTTTATAATCATTCTTACTTGCAGCTACCTCTATTTTTATCCCCGGCATCTCCTGGCTACCCCTATCTCCTCCCTGACTGAGCCCCCCCCCCTTCCCTCCATCTAAACACCTCACCAAACACCCTGAGTCACATCCTCTTTTATTTACACACACATTTTGAAATATTGTCATACCCGGGACTCAAACCAACCACCTCTCACATGGCAGTCAGACACCTTGCACATGGAGCTACAGTATGTGCCCCACATCTTATGTCCCTATTTGAACAACAGGGGTGGGGGGGGGTTGTCAATGCTCTTTCTGGCCCAGGGCACCAAAAAGTCTAGTTACAGCTCTGGGGAAAGCCATAGGATAGAGGAGATGTCACAGTTGAAGGTGTCACTTACCTGGACACAGAAGGATCTTACCGCAAGGAAGTCAAACTGCTAGAGCCTGGACCAGTGCGTTAGCATTTTGATTGGCTGGATGTAACTTTATAGTGCAGACAGCTCCATACTGTTTATTTTAGGTGCAGCTTACTTAGCACTGTGGTTCTGTTTTGCTGCCAGTTTTTCTCTGTCTCTGGATTCCTGCTAGACACTGACCATTTTCTGAATGCCACCTGCCCTGAACTATTGCCTTGACCCTAGTAATTATCTGGACTGTCATTTGCCATAACCCCTATCTTGACATAGGATGATGTTCTCTTTATTTACAGCCTATGTGAGCACCTGCGTTTTGCCTGTGTGCACAGTTCTCTGTGTCTATTTTAAATTTAATTCAGTGTTATTTCCAATATATGGTAGTCTCTGCTTTACCTAGTTATTTGCTACAGTGCTAAAAATGCTGCTAAGATAAATTACTCTCTCACTTCAAACTACATATATTCAGTCTAAGCTGACTGAGAATAAAGTTTTCAATATAAGAAAAACTCTTTGCTCTTTGACGTGCCTGCCGGCTTTAGAGGAACTTCAATGTTCTAATAATATTGTGTCCTGACGTCTACCCTCTGGACATCATAAGATCCTAAAAATATATGTGGACGTTACTTTTGATTAATCTCTAGATTTTGACCTTCACATTACAGCCGTCTGTAAGTCATTGAATGCCAAGTTAGGTAGTGCCTGTTAAACTAGTTTATTCCCTTTTCCCTCAGTTACAGTAGTAGGCTTCTTGCTCCTTTGCCAATAGCATGGTCACCTTTATCTTTAACTTTATGCTGACCTAAAATGACCAAGCCATTAGATGCAAGAAATTAAAAATTGAAAACTAAGGAACACACTGTTGGTGACAAATGCAGTGAATATTTGCCTTCATTTGTAACAGTAACAATGGAAACAAACTGTGAATTGCAGTAGAAATAATATAAATGATAGTATCTTATACTGCTTTAACACCAAAGTCTCAGGTCTGACCTGGGATTTGGAACACATTTCCAAACCGGGACAGACCCCCTTTTACACCGCGATGCCGACCTGTTCACAATGGACCCGGGTGAGCACTGACCTGGCTCTCCGGCACAGGTGAGCAGAGCTTTTTCCCTTCCTCCTTCCCCCTCCGCGACCCTCTTACTTTACTCTGCAGCGATCCGCAGGCAAGGAGGGTGGGTGGGGTGCACTGCTCCATTCTGGTCGGTCCAGCAGTGGACGCTTGGAGATAATGTCATCTACAAGTGCCACTAAAGCTGGCCAATGGGGTGGCATGCGGCGCGACCCAGGTCATCATGACCCAAGCCGCGCCGTTTACATTGCAGGGTGACACGGGAACGACCCGTGCTCAACCCTGCAAGCTAGCCGTCAGGTCCCCGGGTCACTGGACCCAGGTTTGTCCATTTTTACTGGAACCTGGAACCTTTCAGTCGCCGGGGCTGTTTATCTACAAACGAAGTTGGTTAGTTCAGCACTGTAAGTAAATACAATTACCAGTAACTTTTGACTAACTATCGCATAAAAATTATAACATATGTTTTATGAAAACTCAAATCCTTATAATTTACTAGTTGCTGGCCAGTTGCGCTGTATCATTGGTGCACAAATATTGCTTCGATGAATTGAATCCCTTGAACAACATCCAAAGTCAAGACAGGGGTCAGGGCAAATGACAGTCCAGAGAATGACTACACTGACTAAATTCCCGGGTTGATGTGCATTCACGTGCATCAACATGGGATTTTTCAGTCAGTGTAAAAGGGGCATAAGTAATGCACAATAAGCAACCAGCACAAATTAAACTCTAGAGCTTCACCTGTTACTCACAAACAAATTGTAACATAATTAAAAAGCAAAAATAATTCATATAGGTGCTCGGTAAATAAGTGGGCAATTGAATTGCAATAAATACGTCCCTTTTTTGTATTGGTGTCACAAGTAGTTCCTGAGCTTAATTCTCATTCTTTCAGCAACATAATTCAATAGTTAACAGATAACTGTATATCACTACTATTTGTGGATTGCTTCATACGATCTCACTTATGATGTCCAACTCTCCTCCTTAGGAAGCATCACTCCCAACATATAAAATTAGAAATAGAGAAGAGTGGAATAGTGTAAATTTGCTTTAATCCAGTAAAAACAATTGGTACTTGTGTACTTTACGGACTCATTGCAGAGAGAGCCCAAGTGTCCTACATTCATTATTATTATCAATCATGGTAATGTCTAAATCCCCTTCACGGAGAAAACCCTGATGTCATCAGCCAGTGTCCAGCATCATTCCCAGTGTCCAGTGTCATTCCCTACCATCCAAGTGGACACAGAGGGGGAATATAACCTTGTGGCGAGCATAGCAAGCCACCGAGCCTGAAGCGTGGCGACTGCAGCACTTTCTTCTTTAGGTGGGGACAACTTTTGGTACCATTTAAAACATTCATTGGGTTCTTTCTGCAATGAGTCCGTAAAGTACACAAGTACCAAACAATCACATAAAACACATGAAAATGACATGTAAAGTGCATGAGAATTGGACTCCTACCAAATGGTTTTAAAACCAGAGCCTCAATATCAGCGGTGGATGAACTTGTTAACACCCAGGAGCACCAACCGCCTGGGATGTCAGCTCCGTTCTTAACCCTGGTGAAATATCAGATCAGCTCCTCTACCAACATGTTTCGACTATCTGGTGGTCTTTTTCAAGTTGAGGAGCAGTCAATACTTCCTGGTATTAAAACCATACAGATATACAGATATCTGTCATCTATGGAATTTGTTGCTGGAAGACTGAGAATTAAGCTCAGGAACTACTCGTGACACCAATGCAAAAAGGGTCGTACATTATTTATTATGGGTGCTGACCCCGTGTTCTGGATCTTGATTCATCTTTGTGTTTTGGTTTTACAAAACAAACCTCAAGTGTTTTGTTTTTGAATCTGGATTTTAAAAAAAATAAAAATAAAAAATGATAAAAAGTTTTCTAAAATAGCTAAAATCACGTAATGTTTGCAATCCAAAACCCGAAATTCGGATTTAAAATCTGATTTCCGAACCGCTGTAAGATGAGAACCGTGACTCAGATCTGTCCGGATTCATGAAATTCAGGTGGATTCGAATTTCTGGAGAACCAAACAGCACATCTCTATTTATTACCATTCGAATGTCTGCTTATTTACCAAACACCAATATAGATTATTCTTGATTTTTACATTTATTTATTTTCTTGATTTAATTATGTTGCAAACTGTGGCCTACAGATATTGAATAGTTGCCAACATTTCAAATTATTTCCCATGGACACTTTGCAGTGTTGCTTAGACAGAATTTGCATGCTTTGGAGTACTACAATTCTCATCATGAAATGTTACTGAATGTGAATATATTATTGTTTATGCATTGTAGATGGGAATGAGAATGTAGTTGCAAATTTCCTCTGATGTGCATGAAAAATAATTTTAGTGTGCAGCTAAAAACAATAATAAAAATATGGAGCTGTCAAGGGGAAAATCTATAACATCTGGGAATGTCTTTGAGTATGATACACTGTAATAACCTAAGAAAAGTTTTCTATGCAGTACTTCTCATTATAGATTCTTTCACCGTCAATGAGCTTTAAGGCCTGATTCAGAGGGGCACGTAATGTCGATGCCGCACACAAGCTGACAATGTGCGTCACGATGGTCACCGCCAGGAGCCGCAGAACAACTTTAGACACAAGTTCTGGGAATTTCAATGGGAGGTAACCAAGGAGGGGGCTAAAAAGACGCAGGTGTGTTGAAGTGTCGCGGTCTAAAGACACAGTCCCACTGACATTTGTGGCAAGGTTCAGACGAATAATCTGCTCCTCCATAGGGCTAGTGCAATGTTTGATGGTGGGTCTTATTACGCATAGCGGTAGATTAGTGCTTCAGTCTGTGGGCATCGCTGTACAAATACCATTGGCCGTGGAATTAGCATAAAAATGCAGACGTGCTGCAGCAGAAGACACAGACGCAGCTGAAACACTGTGCACCTCTGAATCAGGCCCTTGGTCTTTTAGCTGCGTTAATTCCTCAATAAATGGTATAATCTGTGTTGTCACTTATGACGGTTTTACCCAGTGCCCCAAACAGACTGAACAGGGGGCATGGCCTCATGGAGAAGAGGCATGGTATCGCTGCATGCCCCCATTTCCAGTAGTCTGGGGAGCATACTCAGCACTCCTGGGGATGCTGGGCTGACCCCAGAAACTCTCCCCACTCTGCCGGCTCCTCCTGAGTGACCGGGAGCCGGACGCTGCACAAAAAAGTCACAGCATACTTACCTACTTTGCTGCCCTCTCCTCCGGGAGGGGGCAGCCAGGACGGCAGAGAGGGGGTGTGGTGGTCCATAAAGTGGGCGATTCAGGGGGCGTGATGGCACATTCACGTCACTGTGGCCCCGCCTCCTGCTATACAGTGCCGATAAAGCAGGCAATGTATAGCGGTGGGCGGGGCTACGATGAAGTGATTCATAGTGAATCGTGACATTGGACCCCCCTGGACTGCCCACTTGTGCTCTATATGTGGGTGGCTGCGGGGGGTTGCAAGCGAGTGGAAGGGGGGCCACAGGGGGTTGCGTAGCGGGTGGAGGGGGAGCTGCGGGGGGGTTCTGGAGATGGAGGGAGGTGCGGGAGACTTACCTACTTTTCCAGGTGGTCAGGAGCGCCTTCTAATTTTTGGGAGCCTCCCGACCTTTCCGGGAGTGTAGGCAAGCGTGAGTCACAGTGCACCACCCGGCTCACAGTCACTGAGGAGGAGCCAGTATTTTGTTGTCACCCACTCCCTAAGTGACACTCGGTGCAGATCACACCTGCCTCACCCCCTACTGATGCCACTTGTTATCAATTCTATCCTGTAGTCACATCTTCAGGAGACATGATGACGCAAAGGCACACCTGCAGCACCAAAACGGTTGGAGATTTATATCTCCCCCTAATTCTCTTTAGAGATGTAGAAGAAACCATTCTTTAGTATGCCAATCATGCTTGTGATTTACAGATCTTCCTCCTGCTATTTATTCTATTTCAGCAAAGGGAACACAATGAGTAATGGGCTGAATTTATTAGACAACAGCTCCATGATATATTGGCAAGTTGTGCAAATGGCTTTCTCATTGCGCTGTATGTCACACCTGATGTTTACAAGCTGCTGGTTTCCAGTCTAAACAACATATTTGATGAGGATCTTGAAGCAATGTGGGAGTTCATGTGCTGGATAACTATATAAAAAAAATTATATATTGGCCATTATAAGGTAATATAAGCCGGGACATAACTGTGGAAACCTTTTATTGCAGTAGTGAAGGTGCCATTTACTATTTTTATACTTGCATTCTTCCTCAGCAGTAATCCAATTTCATTTATATATATTGATGTCTTTTGTAATGCTGTACAAAATCCCTCACTTGTATAGATAGTTTCCATTTACTTACTATGAATCTGTTGTGTCATGGATTAAATATTTTTATTTCATTTATATATTCAGAAACTTATACAAAATATTTTCTGGGTAATGAATCACGAAGAATAGATAATTACTGAACTTACATTTTGGAGGTCCTTAATCAATAATGGAGCATAAGCTTCAATCCTATAACCTTGTTGCAAAAGGGTAACAGCAGACTTGGCGATCTCTTTATTCAAAATGATCACCAAATAGCCACATCTGAGACCGGGTTGGCAGCACAGATGTAACGTAAGGGCATCAGGGACTCCGGTTGTCAGTTTACTGCAAGTAATTTAAATATGTTATTGCAAATGTGTCTTTCCATTTTATTCAGCTGGTTTGCAGGGTCTCTGGAGTGAATGGAGAAAAGCGGGCAGACCTTCATTCCCTTGGCTAGCTCTGGTCTTCTGGACACGAAGCCAGATTAAAGACGTGATAAGTAGACTGCAGCTATGGTGCAGAAATAAAAGGAAGGGACAGAGGGGGTCATTCAGACCCGTTTGCGAGCCAAGAACGCTCGCAAACGGGTCAATGTTGCCTCACTGCGCATGCGCATGACGGAGGGAGCTCCGTCGTGCGCATGCGCAAAACCCGGATAGCAACGGGCTCTCCGTCGCTCCGGGTCTCGCACCAAAGGGGGCGTGCTGTCGATGTTGATTGACAGCACGCCCCCTTTGGTGGACATGCCGGGGGCGTGACTGCCAGACGGAGGCGTTCCCATGGGAACGCCTACCGTCTGAAGCCGGCCCCACTGACATCAGTAATGATGTCAGTGGGAGTGACTTTGGCTCTGATAGAGCCAAAATCACTCCTGGGCTTGCGGAAGCGAGACCCTACCGCAGGGTCTCGTCGCAAGCCCGATGGTCACGATGGTCTTTGACCACCATGACCATCTTTTTGGGCGCTCGCATAAGCTGTGTGTTGCCCGAGCACTAGGTCCCTCCATAAGTTAACTTTCAAAATCTAGGATTTACTAGTGTTATTATATTTTGCTAATTTGTAAGGGCTGCACTGTTGGCGCAGTGGTTAGCGTTAGGAGTGTGCACCGGCCACTTTTTGTGTTTTGGTTTTGGATCTGGATCTTTCTTCGTGTTTTGGATCTGGATTGGTTTTGACAAAACCACCCTTCAGTGTTTTGTGTTTTGGATCTGTATTTTTTTTTTTAAAAAGCATAAAAACATCTAAAATCACAGAATTAGTTTTTCTTTTCCCTACCCTATTATTAACATCAATAACATTCATTTCCAGTCTATTCTGAACACCTCACAATAGTGTTTTTATGTCCAAAAGGTTGCACCGAGGTAGCTGGATGACTATGCTAAGCGACACGAGTGGGCAGCACAAATACGTGGCCCATCTAGCAGTGACACTGCAGTGGCAGACAGGATGGCAGTTTGAAAAACTAGGCCCCAATCAGTACATACTGCAAAGAAAAAAAAGAGGTGCAAGATGGAATTGTCCTTGGGCCCTCCCACCCACCCTTATGTTGAATAAACAGGACATGCACACTTTAACAAACCAATCATTTCAGCGCCAGGGTCTGCCACACGACTGTGGCTGAAATGATTGGTTTATTTGAGCCCCCACAAAACAAGCTGGCAATTAATCTGTCCCTCCACGAACTGGCTATACAGAGGCAAGATGTCATGACAGGTGTGCCGATGACAGTGACAGGTGTGGCTAACACACACACAATTTTTTTTTATTATTATTTATTTATTTTTCAGGCAGCAGCCTTGCCACAGAAGAATCCTTGAGCATGGCTGCTGCTGCTGCTGTTCCTGGAAGTTGATTTTCTCATCCCAGAAGGGGACCAGGAAGAGTGCTTTCCAAAAACAAATAAACAATTGACTTAAATAATCCTTTGCAAACCTTCTAAAGGCATTTCCCAACCTGTAAATGGACAAAGTTAGTGCCTCAAAGTGCCACTTAACCAGCACAGATATGTGGACAAGCGTAAAATCTATGATTTAAGGCAGGGGTAGCCAACCCTGGTTCTCGAGAGCTACCAACAGTGCATGTTTTCCAGGTCTCCTCACAGAATCACAACTGTAATAAATAATTAACTTCACCTGTGGATCTTTTCAAATGTGGTGCTGAGAAATGAATACACCTGTCCACCAGCTAGGTCTTCTGGAAAACGTGAGCTCTCAAGGACCGAGGCTGGCTACCCCTGATTTAAGGCCTTACGTTGTGTCTTTCGTGAGAATCCTGCACCTGCTTCTGCGGCTAGGGGTGGATTTTCATCCCAGAAGGAGACCAGGAAGAGTGCTTTCAAAAACACCTGACTTAAATAATCCTTTGCAAACCTTCTGCAAAGGAATTTCCCAACCTGTACAGGGACATTACAAAAAACAGAGTTAGTTAGTGGCCTTCAAACTGCCGTTGTTCCCACTGTCCACTTAACCATATTAGATATGTCAACAAGCGGAACAGAGCATTAAATGCAACAATTCAGATTTAAGGTTTAAGTCTTATGTTGTGTCTTTCTTCGGAATTCTTTCTTAAGCGCCATTCCTGCTTGCTGGGAGTGGATTTTTTTCATCCCAGAAGGGGACAAGGAACAGGAAGCGTGCTTTCCAAAATTAAATAAACAATTGCCTTAGATAATCCTTTGAAAACCTTCTGTTCTGTAAAGGAACTTCCCAATCTGTACAGGGACATTAAAAAAACAGAGTTAGTTAGTGGCCTTAAAATTGCCGTTGTTCCCACTGTCCACTTAACCATATTACATAGATATGTGAAAAAGCGGAACAGAGTATTACATGCAACATTTCAGTTTAAGGTTTAAGTTTTACTTTGTGTCTGGAGATCATTGAGAAAGCAGAAAAAAAGAGCTCCACCACAAGCGGCAGATGACTAAACTCACACACAAAGGTTTAATAGAAATAGATACAACACCAGATCAGATGTTTACCCTTGAGGATCTGTCTGATTCATCATGGTCCCCCAAGATTTGGCAGAATTTGCACAAAGAGATACTGACACCATGGCTAAACATAAGAGTCACCTTCTGGATGTGATTTGTCTAATTTGCATGTGGAAAACCCAACCCTCAGATGAGATGGATCTCAGCCAGTGGACAACATTGAAATCACCATTAAAAGTCACAATGGAAGACTACAGTGTGGAGAATCTTTCTTCACAGTCAGGAGAGGCCTCAGAGAACATTAAAAAAGAAGCTCTAGGTGCTGATGAGTCATGTCTGTATCTCATTAGGCAGAGTTTATTATTATTATTCTATTCTAATTTTTATAACCCAGGTCAAGTTTTGTAATTGAATTTAAGGATGTTTCTGTAACATTAGTTTCTTATTTCAGAGCAGGTTAAGTATGGACTTAAATGGAGGAGGGGAGGGTGGGACGGTAGTGCAGTGCGTCCAGTGATACATGGGTCATGTGCAAGGTCTGCATGTGAAATAGATGCCCGACCCACCGCATTTCTTCTGCCGTACTTTCCCCACATTTCTAGTCCTCTATCATATCAGAAGCAAGTAAAATTGTCAACATTTTAGCTCATAGACTAGTCACGTGCAGGGAGGGGGAGGGGAGCAGGTACTTTTTACCCTGGCCCGGGCTTGTTGCAGGGGCCCTGCAGGGGGCCCGGGTCAGCTGCTGAGGTGGACATTTGTCCATGGCAGCTCCCGACGACCCTGATATTCCCTGGAAATGTTAGCTATGTATCTATTGTTCAAAATTACCAACAGTACAATATAACTCCTATAATTTTGTCACTAAGGGGTCTATGTACTAAGCCTTGGATGGAGATAAAGTGAACAGAGAAAGTACCAGCCAATCAGCTCTTAACTGCGATGTCGCAGGTTGTGTTTGAAAAATGACAGTTAGGAGCTGATTGATTGGTACTTTATCTCCGTCCACTTTATCTCCATCCAAGGCTTAGTAAATAGACCCCTAATTATCAGTATGGGATGAAGGGGATGATGTGGAAGTGGGCACATTTGTACTCACGATGCATGTACAAAAAGATGTAAATAATAAAGCACATTTACGTCCATAATTACACTTGGATGCATTTCAAATTGTTGAATAACAGAAGTATTTGCATCAGATGTATGACACATATACAAGTGAGCATACTTATTCTACATGATAGGGTCAAAGTGGCTCAACAGCATTAGGCTGGGTACACGTTAGTCGATATATTGGATGATATGTAATTTTGAGCCAAACTGGAATGAGATATTGTTCACTTCACATAGCGTGTATTCTAAATAGTGCGTTCACGTGCGTCTTTCATCGCATCTTTACATCTGATGTGCTGCACGTCAGATGGGACGATGTCATAAACGACACCATGCTGCTAATGGCCACCTACATGCCTAAATGCAGCATGGAATAGCACATCGTACCATTGTACACAGCATCATGCAGTGTGTATGGACCGCGCGGTGTATCGTTTCATCACGTTGTCCCATCGTTGGGTACACACATCTTAGCCTAAGTAGTAAATGGTAAATTAGCATTAACTATAAATACTGTATTTGCACACTATATACTAATACAATTAAATTTACCTCCCAACATTTCTAATTTTAGAATCAGGACTTCCGCGCGCCGTAGGCATGTCCCCTTTATCTGGGAAGGGGACATGGCCTCACGGCACGCCCCCATTTACATCACTCCCAGAGATGATGGGCTGCCCCCAGGCTCTCCCCTCACAGTAAAGAGATGGCATGCTATGCAGATCAGCGTGAGAGTGCTCTCCCCCCATCTCCTCCCCACCCTGGGACACACAAGAGGGACAGTAGGGAGGTATGAATGAAGTATCACATATAAAATAGAGAATCATTTCTTACAGTACATTGTTAATAAATGTGAAAGTCGCATTTTCAATGTAAAATGTTGTTAAATACAAACAAAATTACAAAATACAAATTAAATGCAAATTTCTGATGTTTTCCATTTTAAAAATGAAATGGGAATATTTTTCTTCTGCAGTGATCCAAATATAAATAATGCAAGGCGAAAAGACGGGTACAACTTGTTATAGTTAAAGGAAAAGAGTATAGCGCGGTATGGAATTCAGTAAATGAGTATTTATTGCACAGTAATACATAAAATAAATAACAATAAATATAAGGTGTTCTTCTCATCAGAGAAATCACCAATCAAACGAACATTTATATAAATGAAAAACTGTCAGTACATAAGAATAGCCCAATGAGGGTCCTATAAGTATAGGTGAGCCACACTTGAATATGTGGCAATCCACAATTGTTATGTAGATATAGCTATAGTATATATTTTCATTTCTTTCTTGTCATTATCTCGTTGACACTTATCATGTTCTCTTTTGATGTTCTGAGAAATAATGTTCTATTTCTTGGCATATTGACACATCTGTTATCTATCTATACTAATATAGTAAGAACATTGGGTCTGTCTTTTTGCTCCAAGTTGGTGCAAAAATTACTTAACCGATTTTCATGAAAACTGCATCATTTTGTAGTGAGATTCCTCTTTCTCCGTCAAGTTAAAGCTGAGCAATAACATAGACAAAATGTATCAACATCATGAATGCAAGACATAGGTGTGGCTCCCTGCGCATGGCCCAGGAAAGGGGTGGGGGGAGAGGTGCTTTGGGCCCACATTTACTTGAACAGGATAAGCTACATACAGATATGTTCTTGCTCATCTAGCCTCAGTATGCCATGTAGTGTGATATGCCTGGCGTGAGTGAGCCGTCAGGTCCCGTGCAACTCTGCTAGCGTCGGCCGTCTTTGTTGTCGAAAATGCATCGCAACGCGATGCGATTAGGATACACCAGGAGACTGTGCTGTTTAGTTTAAATAAGTGTAAAGAAGCTGCGCTAGTTTAATTGCACATAAAGAATGTACTGTAATTTGGGGTTGCTGCTATGGGAATAAGAAGTGGGGGTGCACTAACCGAACCCCAATAATCATATACAGAAAAAACAGTAATTCCTAGTGCATACCTTATAGTATATGTATATATCCAAATGCTTAGATTCATAAAATAAATAATATGAAATTTATTGCTGATTAAAATCTACCAAAAGGAATCTTTGGATTTAATAACAATTAGGCCGGTTCATAAAGATATAAAATTTGTAAACTTGTAAGTAAATGTTGTAAATACGTGTATCAATTCATTAAAAACCGTATCTGAAGTTCAAACACCGGTATACAAAACATATGAAATGAACACATGACAACATATATCATGTTAACATAAAATATGCCACATTGGTACAACATACTGTATAACATATAAAATACAGAATGTATGGATAACTTCTGTGTATACTGGAATAACCCCACTTGTAATAATGTCTTTCAGGGGATAATGTCCTTGTGCACAAATATCAAAATATCTGGTGGTGATACGCTGAGTGCGTTTTACTCACCCCGGTAAAAGGGTCTTTATGATTTGCTCCCAATGGTAGTTGTTAGAGGAAAGGGACACTGTGTTGTCATGTGCTCAACATCATGCCTCTGATGCCTGGTCAGCCTTAGTTCCCTTGATTTCCAGGTTCCTTCTGGCTACTGATGTACAGGCGCTGCGGTCACGCAGGTGTATTCAGTAAGCCGGGTGTGCGTGTTCCGCTATGGTGGTGTGTGAGAGGGTCTGCCGGTAGACTTACCCGTGTCTCTGTCTCCTGTGCATAACAGTTAATATGGTGGTAGATGCGGGATCGATACGATCCACTTGCTTCAACGTTTCACCTGATCACAGGCTTCATCAGGAATGTAGAGTTGATCAAACCTTCCCTTCTGTACTGTCCAAATATAGCGGTCAGTGGCTATGAGTCCTTGCAGCGTCATTTCCACCATTATGGTGCTGGTGTGGGGTTTCCGCCCTTATGCTGATATGGGGTTTTATCCACCCTGACTTGTATTAGGGAGAGTTAAGCTCACCTAGCTGTTTATGGGGGTCGTGCATAGTCCTGCATTGATGGTTATATAAAATGGCATTGAACGAAACACAGTTATGTGACAAAAGACTGATCTCAGCAAAACATGAATATGTAAATATATGCAAAAAAAAGGGTTTATTAAAAGAATAATGGGTTTATTAAAAGAATATAGGAACATTACATACATGAATGATGGTAATGATGAAAGAATCAAGTAGTAGAAATGGTACTAATAATACTTGGGGATAGTGAGAGATAAGAGTGTACAAAAAGTATGAGGAACCCATAACTCATATTCCTGTATTTGGCTTGTGTATTGAGATTAAAACGACCCTGTGGTGTTCCATATATAAGTATTTGTGTAGTCAAAAATAGGGATTTCCGATGGCATAATAGAAGAAGGATGTGGTTGACCCAGGTTTACTCAAAAGTCTGCAATATAATGTCTATGGGACTGGTGCAGAAGTGCTAGGTGTGGAGGGGTAACCGTGGCTAAATTCCTATTTTACTTCTTTGTTTATTGATGTTTAATGGCTTGACCCACATGGTTGGGAATAGTAAAGGAGTATCACAATTATATAAGACAATATTTAAATATATAAATATCTAAAAAGGTACAGACATTTAAAAAGGTACAGACATAGTTTAAAATATAGATACTAGTAAAAGGAACTAGTGTAAGTAGGTGTGATCCATCTGATCATATAAGACATCATATCATAGGGAAAAGGTGGTCTCGAATGTCAGGTTTTTGTGCTGTTACACATTATCCAATCAACTGATGCCAATGTTACTATCAATCATCAAGGAAGGGGGTTATTTCTGAATCGATATATAAACATTTCGGTTGTCTTGTTCCTAGTGTGTAGATGATAGATCATTTCTGTTTCTTTCCTTGCAAGAGCTTTTTCATTGTTGTTTTCTCTTCAATTGGTTGTGACTTCCTTTAGACCTATAAATTGGAGGTCTGTGTTTCTCGTAGAAGTGGACTGGAATGCTGTGGTTTTCTCTTTCATTTTGGATATTGCATAAATGTTCTTGGATTCTCACGTGTAACATTGTTTTGGTCATTCCTATATACTGCAGTCTACAAGGGCAAATCAAAAGGTAAATTACACCTTTCGTATTGCAAGTAATGCCTACTTTTATTTTGTATTTTTTTTATTGGAAAAAGATATTATGTCTTTCACAGGTTTCTGGGATCTCTTCTTCTTTGTTTTCTTACATGCTGTACACATTTTGCATCTGTAGAAACCTTTAGTTCTGGGTTGAGCCATGTTCTTTCAATTTCTTTGTTTTTATTTTTATTTTGGTAGTGGCTTTTGACTAGGGTCGATCTTATGGTTGGTGCTCTTCTATACACTACTCTAGGGTGGTTATGTAGAATGTCTTTCAGGTCGTCATCTTCTTGCAGGATGTGCCAGTGTTTCTGCAGGCTTTTCTCCAGCAGTTTGCTCTGGGCGGAGAAAGTTGAGGTAAAAAGGAGTTATTTTTGCTTTCTTAAAGGGCGTTTTTTGTAAGTTAGATCTTTACGGTCCATGGACTTTTTTGAACGTTTTTTCTACATCTTCCTTTTGGTAATTTTTATACATGAAATGAGTTGCCAGGTTTATAGATTGTTCTATGAAGTATTTATTTTTGGAAGTTTCTTCTTATCCGTCTGAACTGTCCTCCTGGGATGTTTGATAACCAATTGTGATGCTGATTGCTCTTCGCGTCCAGATAACCGTTACAGTCGGTGGGTTTTGCAAAGGTTTTTGTTTCCAATTTATTGTCTTCTATGTAAATTATTAGGTCCAGAAAATTGATACTTGTCTTGCTACTTTCGTTAATGAATTCCAGATTTAGTGTATTGTCATTTAGAGTATATATGAAAGCTTCCAATTCTTCCTTTGTGCCAAGATAATGATGATGATGTCATCTATATACCTCGCCCATAGTTTTAAGTTGTGTTTGTATTTCTCAGTCTCCCATATGTTCTCTCGTTCCTGCTGTGACCAAAACAGATTGGTATAGAATGGCGCAAATTTGATGCCCATGACCGTACCTTTTTCTAGCAAGTATATTAAACCAAAAATAGTTATGTTTCAGGATAAAATCAATTGCCTCCATAATGTAGTCTATTTGTAATGTCTGTAGATCTGAATCTTCCTTCAGTCTTTTCCTTGCATTCTCGCATCCTGCTGCGTGGTCAATGCAGGTATACAGTGACTTTATGTCACACCTAGCTAGCATGAAGTCTTCTTTCCATACAAAGTCAATTAAAATGTTTAAAACTGGTGTTGTGTCTTTTAGGCGTCCAAGTTGCTTGACCACTATTGGCTGCAGAAATGTTTCCACATATCCTCACAGTTTTTCTGTCACAGAGTCTATTCCTGCTACTATTGGTCTACCTGGAGGGATCACAAGGTCTTTGTGGATCTTCGGTAGGAGATAGTATACCGGTATGGTGGGATTTTTACTACTTGATTCTTTCATCATTACCATCACTCCTTTTATTTTGCATATATTTACATATTCATGTTTTGCTGAGATCAGTCTTATACAGTATGTAGTCTTTTGTCACATAACTGTGTTTCATTTATATAACCATCAATGCAGGACTATGCACCACCCCCATAAAAGCTAGGTGAGCTGAACTCTCCCTAATACAAGTCAAGATGAATAAAACCCTACACCAGCACCATAAGGGAGAAAAGACGCTGCAAGGACTCATAGCCGCTGACCGCTATATTTGGATGGTGCAAGAGGGAAGGTTTGATCAACTCTATATTCCTGACAAAGCCTGTGATCAGGTGAAACGTTGAAGCAAGTGGAACGTATTGATCCCGCATCTACCGCCATATTAACGGTTATGCACAGGAGACGGAGATACAGGTAAGTCTGCCGGCAGATCCTTCCACATACCACCATAGCGGAACACGCACACCCGGCTTACTGAATACACCTGCATTACCGCAGCGCCTGTACATCAGTAGCCAGAAGGAACCTGGAAATCAAGGGAACTAAGGCTGACCAGCCTTCAGAGGCATGATATTGAGCACCTGACCACACAGTGTCCCTTTCCTCTAATAACTACCATTGGGAGAATCATAAAGATCCTTTTACTGGGGTGAGTAAAACGCACTCAGCGTATCACCACCAGATATTTTGATATTTGTACATAAGGACATTATCCCTTGAAAGACATTATTACAAGTGGGGTTATTCCAGTATACACAGAAGTTATCCATACGTTCTGTATTTTAAATGTTATATGTTTTTACAATGTGGATTTTTTATGTTAACGTGATATATGTTGTCATATGGTAATTTCATATGTTTTGTATACTGATATAAAGTGTTTGCACTTCAGATACGGTTCATAATAAATTGATACATGTATTTACATATTTTTTTAGTAAGTGTGCAAATTTTATATCTTTATGAAGCTACCTAATTGTTATTAAATCCAAAGATTCCTTTGAGTAGATTTTATCACCAATAAATTTCATATGAGTTTACTGAGACTTTGGGTCATTTATTTTATGAATCTATCGATTTGGATATATACTTATACTGTAAGGTATGCGCTAGGAATTACTGTTTTTTCTGTGCTGTTTAGTTTGCCTGTAATGGGAACTTGACATGGAAAAAGCTGCGGCCGCTGCATTGTAGCACTTTGTATGCTGATTGATGGACTAATTTGCAGACAGATATACAAGTGTCACATATCACATTAATCAGCACAGTCTCCTGGTGTGTCCTAGTCATATCACATTGCACCTTCGATGCATTTTTGGAAACAAAAGATCCAACGAGATCTGCAGCAAAGCCGAGTGTGGTCACATCTGTAGAAGTCTGTGCACAGGGCACACAGTGACATTGGTGTGAGTGCTGAGTGAAGGCGCTGCTGCCACTAGTATGTATATCGCTGCTGGTAACGTGGGCCACTCCTGCGACAGGGCCCCTATGCAAAGCAATGCTACTAGAACACCTCAAATAAAAAAAACATGTTGGCAGAAGCAATTTCATTGTGGGCAAAGCCATGGGCAACAGCTAGCGCTTAATAAAAACAACTGTTACAAAAAAAACTAGGTACATAAATAGGGTTGGATATGGGATCCTGGCTGTTAGGATGCCGGCTGTCAGAATACCGACACTACAAGGTAAGTTCCCTACTGCTAACTCCTATACCCTCCCTCCACTTTTCCTAACCCTAACCTCCCCCCAGTGCCTAACCCTAACCTCCCGCTCCCTGCACCCTAAACCTAACCCTCCCCTCTTAGTGCCTTACCCTAACCCGCTGTCACAAGCCGCCGGAGCATCTTGTTTGACATCAGTACTCCAGGCGGCCCTCTCACACCTGTTGCTAGGAGACGAGGACTCTGGGCTGCTTTTATAAGGTCCTCCTACCTGACTGCTCCATCACCTCCACCCTGCAACGATTGGATATTCTTCCTTTTTTACCCCTGCTGGTTCTGTGCTCTGATGCCGGCTATAGTGTTCAGTACGTAGCTTCTGGTTCTTATGAGTGAGTTAATGCTCCTGTGTGCTCCAGCTCCTCGTGTCCAGCGTGTATCTCAACTGCCTCTGTCGCACTTTAGCGTCTGTGTGGACTATCTGCTGGTAACACCACAGCAGTCTCTGCCACACTTCAGCGCCTGTGTGGACTATCTGCTGGTAACACCACAGCAGTCTCTGCCACACTTCAGCGTCTGTGTGGATTCTCTGCTACACATCAGCCCTCAAGTCTGCTACCAGCCAAGAGCACATCAACCTTCAAGGCTGCTACCAGCCAAGTATATCTCAGCCCTCAAGGCTGCAACCAGCCAATTACACATCAAACCACAAGGCTGCAACCAGCCAAGTACACATCAGCCCTCAAGGCTGTAACCAGCCAAGTACACACCAGCCCTCAAGGCTGCTACCAGCCAAGTATACCTCAGCCCTCAAGGCTGCAACCAGCCAAGTACACATCAGCCCTCAAGGTTGCTACCAGCCAAGTAGACCTCAGCCCTGAAGAAGGCTGCAACCAGCCAAGTACACATCATCCCTCAAGACTGCTCCCAGCCAGGTATACCTCACCCCTCAAGGCTGCAACCAACCAAGTACACATCAGCCCTTGAGGCTGCTACCAGCCAAGTATACCTCAGCCCTCAAGGCTGCAACCAGCCAAGTACACATCAGCCCTCAAGGCTGCTACCAGCCAAGTGCATATCTGCCCTTCAGGCATCAACACGGCCAAGGCCGCACGCTAGTGCAGCACTCAATCATTGTCTTGGGATTTCTATTACCTTGACTGTGTGAATCTTCCCAGGGATTCATAACACCCTCCCCCTAGTACCTAACCCTAACACCCCAATACTTACCTTCGGGATGTCGGTGGTTGGTATACTAGAGCCAGGATCCTGACTGTAGTCGAGATTCCGGCACCGGTAATTAGACCGTCTGACTACATCCCCAGAAATATACATGGACATATCTTTAAAATCTGGGACTGTCCTTGAAAATTAGTGACAGTTGGCAACTATGTTAAATAATAATAATAGTAATACTTTTATGTCCTTATTTATGTGTATTTTACATTCAAACATAAATAAAAATGTTCTTTAATGGCAAGACTGCGATCATTTTCCATTATACGGTAATTGAAACACTGTTTGTGACAACTCATTTGTTTTACACTGGCAGAGGAATTAATCTGGTTTATTCTAAAACAATGTAATAAAACTTTACGTGTACCAGTCTTACTGAACATCTGTTGGAAAATAAAGTCAAAATAATCTACAATTAGTTTTACCTTAAACTGACAATTACATACCATGTCCATTACCGTGACATATTTATAGAAATCCATTTCTACTGACTAATTGGCTGACATTATCAGTGTCCATATTTAATATCCTCACCATCTCATCTCTTGTATTGACAGGAAATGCTTTATGTGTTTTTTTGCTGACTCAATCACCTGGAATAGCAGAAGTAGCAAGCTGGGAAATTTATGAGCACTCCCAGAGATCTCTTATGGCTGGATAAAAATGAGCTGGCTGACAGATGACGTATTAAATATCATTTATATATGCGCAAAGGACACCTCCCAGAAATATCTCAGTCTCTCAGCAGCAAAATATTTTAAAGCAATAATGTTGTGTATATATAATGGGTCATGCAACTCTTTCCTACTGTACATCCTCGGAGTGCTCCTGAATTACTATGGATGGATGCCAAAATATTTTCATCTATTTTTTGATCTACAGTATGTGCATAGGGGATCCATTTGGGGTGCCTAACCCTAACCCCCCCTGCAAGTGCCTAAACCTAGCCCCCCCCTTTCCCGCAGCCTAAACCTAAGTCTCCCTTTGGGGGGCCTAACCCTAACCTCCCCCCGGGGGTGCCTAACCCCCCCTTCCCCTAGCCTAAACCTCCCGGGGGGGGTGCCTAACCCTAAGTCCCCCCAGGAGCCCCTAACCTAACCTTCCCCCCCAGCTGTTCGCGCTCGGATTACCATCAATCGGTATGCCAGGCATCGGGCTCCCAGCGTAGGTAAAATGACAGGTGTCGGGATTTCGACATCTGTCATTAGACCCCTGCCGAGATTAGACAGTCGGGAAGCCGGCGGTCTGCATTTCGACCGTCAGCTTCCTGCCTGCATCCCGTGCATAGACCTTCTTATCTCTCATGTTGCATGATTTGGCCTGTACTTTGACTTATATAAAAGTACAATTCTGCATATTTATTTTCTCTTTTAGATTATTTCGGAGAGTCCTGAATTTCGGGGAAGTCACGTGGACCTGACAGAGTAGACCATCCTGTATAAACTAAAGGAGAAAGAGAGAAGACTCTTTTTGTTTCGGCACTATTTTGATTTCAATTTTATTGTTTCATTAAAACATTAATTTTATTGCTATCCATTAAAAAAGAAAACAGGAAGAACATTTACTTTCTCTACTAAGGAGTATTTTTCTAGTAAAGGTACAGATATTAAAAAGGACATGCTACAGTGAGTTATGTAATTGGTGTTACACAATTTATTGATAGATGTGAGAAAATACAAACAGATCAATTATGTGATGTGGATCACAAATACAAAAAATATTAAGTCAAGTTCAATTTGTGGTGGTGGAATATACAGTGCTTTGTACGGAATATAAACAATGAATTGACAAAAAAAGGGGAGGGGGTTGCTCACAACATATAAAGGTTAATCAGCATATCAATAGGAGTGCAGAAATGGCAAATACAGATAAATGTAAAAAGCATACATAAATTGTGCTACACCAATTACATAACTCACTGTAGCGTGTCATTTTTAATATTTGTACCTTTGCTGGAAAAAGTCTCCCGAGTAGAGAAAGTAAATGTTCTTCCCCTTTTTTAATGCATATCAATAAATATTAATGTTTTAATGAAACAATAAAATTTCAATCAAAAGAGCGCCTCAACAAAACGAGTCTTCTTTCTTTCTCCTTTGGTTTATACATGATATACCTGATTCTAGCGAGCACCACCAACCTTGTGATTTAGTAGGATTATACCATACTATATGATGCCCTATACACACATCTACTGTATTTTTATTCTATTTGGATCAGGTCAGTGCGGATTCACACCTTTCCTTTTGTTCCAGAGTAGACCATCCTGCCAGATCGGCCCACTTCTTTTGGGGGCTCAATGATGCTATTTACAATGATCCGCATCATCATGGACCTGCCCCTGCTGCACAGTGTAAAAAAATCTTATCTATCTTATAAAATGTATGCACTGAGAATCAGAGCCATAGCCGGGTGATAATGCATCCTGGGCTAGCACTGCCCCCCCGCACACGTGACATCATGATGCCACGAAGAGGGACCCAGGTCGCTGCCAGGACCGGGAAGTTGATCAACCAACTTGCCTTTAAGATGCACCAGGTGGCTCACCATTACACCATCAGCTTAACACACACTTCAGTATTTCAGCTTATTTTACTTAGCTGTTAGTCATACTTGCCTACAATCCCAGAAGTCGCAGAGGCTCCTGATTTTTCGGGTAGTCCCCCGCACCCCAGGAAGCGTAGGCAGATCTCCCATATCCTGCTCACTACCTAGTGAAGTGGGCAGGATGGGGAGATGTAATGGGGAATTTGCAGGTCCACAGGAAGAGGGCGGGGCTAAATGTTTAGCCCAGCCCGAGGACCCGCGAATCTCCGACTTTTCTGGGAAAATTAATTACGTCTGCAGCCCAGCCCCACCCACTAACCGGCCAGAAGCATCTCCTCTCCGGGCTGCTCCCGGAGAGGAGTTTTACATAGTCGGCAAGCCAAAAACCATAAGTCAATCGACATCCTGGTGTTGACATGTTACATGAAAGTGTGGACATTTTAGCCATGTCGACCTCAATGTATGTCAACATATTGGTTGTTGACCTAATGTCCATGTCAACAGTCTTACTGTCTACATTTAGAACATGTTGACATTTGGATGTCGACATTCTGGATGTCGACTAGTCAAACCACGCCCGGTGCAAGTGCTGATGATAACAATGACATGTGCTATTGTGTGTGGAAGAGTGGGGCTGTGCAATGATATACTGTAGGTGCTTACTCTTTAGAATATGCGTATAGTAATACTAGCATTTTGTTTGCAGTTCACTCCTATTCCGTTTGCAAAGTAGACAACCTTCCGAAAAATATATATTACTCTATCAGTGCAACATTAAAATGAATGAGCATCGCTGTTACAGTTTGACACCAGTGACTCCACTGTGAAAGTGTTGCATGTACTACTTTTTGGTGTTGGGAAAAAATTTCGGAATCACTTTAATGTTATACTGACTGTAGGTCTGATTCAGCTTCAGACGGAATTGTAAAGCTGCATGCAGCAGCTTTGCAATTCGGTCCTTGCAATTATGGTAATGCAGCATGAGGCATCACGCAGCATCGGATAATCGCGGGAACATCAGCTGGCGAAGTGGCCCATGGGGACACACAAGCCAGCCGCTGCAAATGAGAGAAAGAGGCCAGGAAATCTCTGTCAGCCAATGGAGATCCTGGCCTCTTCCTCCCCCCCCCACCACGCAGCCGTTGCCGCCCCCTCCCGGAACCAAACGGCAGCAGACTGTCAATCACTGACCATCCCGACCATCGGGAATCTGCGTTCAGCAGTGCTCTAGTGTACACTGCTGAGTCAGGCCCTGTGCAGCAATTTTCTAGACAGGAAATGTCAGCATTCGGAAACTCCCATGTGGCCATGCGTTTTCAGCTCTCTGAATGCTTGAGGCCCCCAGAGCACAGCTTTTTATTGGATCAAGCTCTGATAAAACTGATCGCACATGTAGTATAATAGGAATCCCAGTTTTCACATAAGAGGGATATAAGAAGAGTCCATAGCAAGAACTTGTGCTAACAAACTGTCATAAACTAGTCCATAAAGAAAATTAGATTTATTCTGTTTTCCTTACATATTGAATTTGGTACACATAGCACAAGCCCTATGGTTTATTTCTATTTATAGAAGGCTACTGCCGGCAGTGGCTATTGTCAAGTATCACTAGCAGTAGCCATGTCCTGCGATGATACGCCCATGCTTTGCTCGCCACTGCCTGCTTAACAAGGATAACAGCAATGCAAGTCCTGCCGCTATCCTCCTTTCCCTATTGCAGGGATGGGGAACCTCAGGCCCGGGGGCCGTATAAGGCCAGTGGAAGCATTTGGTCTGGCCCTCCGAGCTGTTTTCTGCTAACCTCATCTGGCTAGCAGGATGCCTAGAATGGCACCCTGCAGTCAGATTCTATGCAGCAGCGCAGCCTGGAGCGCCCTTAGGATGCTTCAGACAGTCACACCGGTGACCTTACAGCTTCGGGCATTACTGTAATTGTTAGAGTATGTTTTTCCGGTTTCTGTGCAACCTCCACTCCTCTCTGAGGGTCTCATAGTTACACAAAATCTTCTCTTCATCAATAGTGACGATTATAATTAATTATAGGAATATGACACAATATTTTCCTCTTTAATCTATTTTCTCTGTCTGATATTGCTACATCTGTGACCCCCTAGATTACTTTATTAATCTTCCATACAGTCTTTTTACTTATTCCGTCCTTTACCATAAAACACCCAGACAGAGAGTTGCCATTGTTATGTTATGCATGACAACCAAAGCTCCATGTGAGCTAAACATGCAAGCTATTACCGGGCCGATACCACCCAAATATCCCTTGACAAATCTATCAAGTCCCCTGCATATCTTACCCATAATGTATCATTGCATATTAATTAAACCTTGAAATCATACTCAGTTATCTATACACCATATACATGATATAAAAAGTATTTTACTCCATAAATGAGAATTGCAAGATAATAGATGGTTTACATATGAATAATACAAAGGATAATATAGTATGCAGTACAGTACATAACCTCAGAAGTGATTTTCTAACTTTAATCCCAGTAATGAATTAACCCTATGCAGTTGCTAAATAAACTTCAATGCAGATTCGATTTAATCTTTCACTAGTATATAACCTTGGTGTTCATGCAAATATATGTATATATGTATGTGTGTATGTAAGGAAACTGTATGCATGTGTTATATATATTTTGCTACCCTCTGTGTACGTGTGTATAAGAATGTGTTATAAGAAAGCACATGGCTGGCAGTAGTGTGAGAAGTGTTATAAGAAAGCACCTGGCTGGGAGTATGTGAGAAGTGTACATGCGTGTGTATAGGGGTGTTATAAGAAAGCACATGGCTGGAAGTATGTGAGAAGTGTACATGCGTGTGTGTAGGGGTGTTATAAGAAAGCACATGGCTGGAAGTATGTGAGAAGTGTACATGCGTGTGTGTAGGGGTGTTATAAGAAAGCACATGGCTGGAAGTATGTGAGAAGTGTACATGTGTGTGTGTAGGGGTGTTATAAGAAATACTATAATTAAGGGTAAATTGTTGCCCCTGCACATCCGGCGAGACTACTAGTCTATAGATAAATTGTGAAGGGCAATCTATCAGAGAAAACACATGTGTGTATGGATGTGATTATGTGAAAATACATGTGTGAGTATAGAGAGTGTGCTATGTATTAGAGCCTCATGGCATGGTAGCCAGGAGGTCATCCTTGAGTCTTTGTGTTGCTATGTATGTGGGGTGAAACCTCATGGCAAGGCCTGATAGCCTGTGAGCATGTAGCTGAGACTAATGGTGCATACACACGGTCAGCTTTTTCCTTCAGATATGAACGATAACGATTTAAAAATCGTTCAGTCGTTCATATCTGAAGGAAAATCTGACATATCTGACATGCCTGAACGATGGACGATCTACAATGCGCGTTCCCGTTTGTCAGATAACGATATCTGACATCTGATGTGTTTGCAGTCAGACTTGGACGATTCCATTCATTTTAATGCAGTCAAAAATCATTCAATCGTTCAAAACTTTGGTAAAATCGTTCAAATCGTTCATCTGACAAGTCTGACAAATCTGACCGTGTGTATGCTCCAAAAGAGAGAGAGAGAGGATTTAAGATTCATTGGCTTATCTAGTGTGAGTGTTAGCTCTTATAGATAGGCAGGAAAGGAAAGTTTAGGCAATAGAGTTATTATAGAAGACAAGTTATTATAGAGGACAGAGTACCTTGAATAGTCAGAGGTCCAGTGAGCCAGGTGTGTGTCTGTGTCTTGGATGGGAATGGCAGAGAGAGAGAGCTGTTTTTGGCTGCTTCAATTTATATACCTCCTCCCATCATGCATTGCACCAGCTCAAACCCCCACACATCCACATTGTCTGTAACAAGAGACTCTGCTAGGTGTTATATCCTGTTGTAGCTCCTATTACAACCATGTCTCTTTGTTTAAGTTTTGAGCTATTTAAAATCTAAATCTTCTGGCCCTTGCATGATGCCAAGTTAATATTGGAGCTCTTTCACAGTAATCACCGGCTATTGTGTTCCCGCCCTGTGTGACGTCACATGGAGTGGGGGCGTGGCCAGGTCCACAAAGAATGTTATATATATCAAAATGGCCCTCGGCAGTAAAAAGGTTCCCCACCCCTGCCCTATAGACATCTCAGAATAGCAATAACAGTGTCCTGGAAAAAAGAAAATGCTTCATTACTAAAATAAAGAATTTTCCTCTGTTTTTATATTTGTTTCTATATTAATATTTTGTAAAGAATCTACTGTAAGCCCAAGTCAGGGCAACTTCATATAATTAGGGAAAATTAACACAATACATGTCCAGTACAGTATGTGTTTGGCATTATTTAAAATTTGAATGATATTAAAACATCTATTGTTTGTGTTTTATCAGGTTAAAAATTCATTCACACAGCTACTAAGGACAAGTATAATCCAAGCTTGCCCACTCCCTCCCAGGAGACTCCTGAATTGGTCACCCAGCTTCTGGGAGGGTGGACAATCCTCCCACAACCTGCAACTTATAGGACAGGATGTATTAAACTGAAAAATGTGGTAAAACCCCGAAAATGCAGTTTACCACATTTCCCATACAGTATATACTAAGCACTGGAATGCAATGCATTCTGGTGCTTCAGCCTAGTGGATAATGTAATCTTTAGATGGCGTTACCCAATAGACGCCTATGGGCTTCTTATCGGGATGCCCTTTAGGATAGATCCAAATCGGATCCCTCCCAGCTGCCCCCGTGCTGCGTGCGTCTGTTGACTCAACCGAAACATGTTATGATAATGAGTATATGATGCAGAGAAATCAACCAAAGACATTTATTCTGGAAGCTATTTAGCTGCTTCTAAATGTAGGAGGGAATTCAATTAGACCCGATATTTTTTCGGGTGAATAAAACAGGATTTTAATGCTTGAATTGCCTTCAGGCAATTCAATTTGATCCAGTCTTATGCGCCCGAAATAATATATATTTTTGGGTGACGTGATAAGTACACCAATCCTATGTGTTAATGGTGGCATCTGACCGACAACAGATAGTTATTGGGCATTTTTTTGCTGAGCTCCTGAATTCCCCCCCTTAGGGGTCTATTTACTAAGCAGTGTTAGGAGACAGAGTGAAAAGTGATAAGAAAGTGATAAGGTGCCAGGAAATCAGCTCCCAACTGTCATCTCACAGGCTGTGTTTGAAAAATGACAGTTGGGAGCTGATTGGCTGGCACCTTATCACTTTCTTATCACTTTTCACTTTGTCTCCTAACACTGCTTAGTATATAGACCCCTCTGTCTTCTTTTTTATTTATACCTCTTTTACATGTGAAAGCCGTGTTGCACCCAGGACTATGTTCACGCGCCCATCCCGGGTGCGACCCGGCTGAGACCCCTTTCAGACTGGCGGCCCGACACGGCAATAATGCCCGGTCGATGATGTCATTGGCATCACGTGGTGAGCCGTCGCTTGGAGATGATCTAATTTCAAAGCGCCAGCTCTTCCTATGAGGTGAACGGGATCCGGTCACATACCCAGGTTATCCATACACACTGTATCATGAGTTGGGTTGAACATGCGTTCGACCCATCTCGTGACCAGGGTTGAATTGCTGGGTTGCTCGACTCGGCTTATTTCAACCTGGCCCTTTCACACTGCACAGTAACCCGGGTTATTGCTGCAAGTGTGAAAGGGGTATGAGTGTAACTGGGCTCATCCATTAATTGATGATACTAATTGATTAATTTATTAAAATAATACAAGCCATTTACAACAGCTCAGGTTGATTTCAGAAAAATATTTAGCACTCCTATGGCTTCCAGGCACATGATCAGTAAAAGAGTTTAAGTTGAATGCCTTGTCCCCCAATGGAGTTGTGATGGAAACCCAGCAACATAAATATGATGTCAACAAAGAATCTCTCTATGAGACTCAATAGGTCAATACATTTATTTTCTGAATATCCCCTTTACTCCAAATATCTTTCCTCCCCACATAATCCGTTACTAGAGCTATGGAGGGGACAAGTGAGAGAGCCTTGGAGGAGGCAGTAATAGAGCTATGAAGGGGTCAGTGAGAGAGCCTTGGAGGAGGCAGTAATAGAGCTATGGAGGGGGCAGTGAGAGAGCCTTGGAGGAGGCAGTAATAGAGCTATGGAGGGGACAGTGAGAGAGCCTTGGAGAAGGCAGTATTAGAGCTATGGAGAGGACAGTGAGAGAGCCTTGGAGGTGGCAGTATTAGAGCTATGGAAGGGACAGTGAGAGAGCCTTGGAGGAGGCAGTATTAGAGCTATGGAGGGGACAGTGAGAGAGCCTTGGAGGAGGCAGTATTAGAGCTATGGAGGGGACAGTGAGAGAGCCTTGGAGGAGGCAGTATTAGAGCTATGGAGGGGACAGTGAGAGAGCCTTGGAGGAGGCAGTATTAGAGCTATGGAAGGGACAGTGAGAGAGCCTTGGAGGAGGCAGTAATAGAGCTATGGAGGGGACAGTGAGAGAGCCTTGGAGGAGGCAGTATTAGAGCTATGGAGGGGACAGTGAGAGAGCCTTGGAGGAGGCAGTATTAGAGCTATGGAAGGGACAGTGAGAGAGCCTTGGAGGAGGCAGTATTAGAGCTATGGAGGGGACAGTGAGAGAGCCTTGGAGGAGGCAGTATTAGAGCTATGGAGGGGACAGTGAGAGAGCCTTGGAGGAGGCAGTATTAGAGCTATGGAAGGGACAGTGAGAGAGCCTTGGAGGAGGCAGTATTAGAGCTATGGAGGGGACAGTGAGAGAGCCTTGGAGGAGGCAGTATTAGAGCTATGGAGGGGACAGTGAGAGAGCCTTGGAGGAGGCAGTATTAGAGCTATGGAAGGGACAGTGAGAGAGCCTTGGAGGAGGCAGTAATAGAGCTATGGAGGGGACAGTGAGAGAGCCTTGGAGGAGGCAGTATTAGAGCTATGGAGGGGACAGTGAGAGAGCCTTGGAGGAGGCAGTATTAGAGCTATGGAAGGGACAGTGAGAGAGCCTTGGAGGAGGCAGTATTAGAGCTATGGAGGGGACAGTGAGAGAGCCTTGGAGGAGGCAGTATTAGAGCTATGGAGGGGACAGTGAGAGAGCCTTGGAGGAGGCAGTATTAGAGCTATGGAAGGGACAGTGAGAGAGCCTTGGAGGAGGCAGTAATAGAGCTATGGAGGGGACAGTGAGAGAGCCTTGGAGGAGGCAGTATTAGAGCTATGGAAGGGACAGTGTGAGAGCCTTGGAGGAGGCAGTAATAGAGCTATGGAGGGGGCAGTAATAGAGCTATGGAGGGGACAGTGAGAGAGTGTTGGAGTAGAAAGTAATAGATCTATGGAGGAGGTAGTATTAGAGACTTGGAGGAGGAATTAATAGAGCTATGGAGGGGACAGTGAGAGAGCCCTGAAGGAGGCAATAATAGAGCTATGGAGGCGGCAGTGAGAGAGCCTTGGAGGAGGCAGTAATAGAGCTATGGAGAGGGCAGTGAGAGCGCCTTGGAGGGAGCAGCTATGGAAGGGACAGTGAGATAAATATGAACGGGTAATGAGATAGCTATGAAGGGGGCAGTAAGAGTTACGGAGCAGGCAGTAAGAGCCATGGAGGGGGGAGTGAGAGAGCAATGAAGGGGGCAATGACAGAGCTATGGATTAGATAATGGCAGAAATACAGAGTGGTCAATGAGAGAGTTGTGGAGGGTAAGAGAAAGCCGTGGAGGGGCAATTAGAGAGATACGGAGGGGGCAATAAGAGAGAGCTGGGGAGGAGAAGTGAGAGGTAGAGAGGGGACAGTGAGAGAGATCTGGTACAGACAATGAGAGAGCTACTGTATGAAGGGGTGGTGAAAGCTATGGAGAGGCCAATGACAGCTATATGGAAGGGGATGCAGTTAAAATACCAACAGCCGAGAGGCCGTCTTTCTAAATCCAGGCGTCGAAATCCCGTCGCGTGTCTAATTCCAGACGCCAAAATCTAGACAGACGGCTTCCCGAACGAAGGTAAGCCGAGCAGTGTTAGTACTGGGGGGGGGGGTTAGGGACCCCCGAGGGGACTTAAGGTTAGGCACCACCCTGGGAGGGTTAGGTTTAGGGTGCTGGGAGGAGGGTTAGGTTAGGTTTAGGCACCCTTGGGGGGAGGTTAGAGTTAGGCACCACCCCGTGAGGGTTAGGTTTAGGGTACAGGTAAGTTAGGTTTAGGCACCCCCGGGGGGAGGTTAGGGTAAAGGGGCACATCCACTAGGCGATATTAATGAGCCATTGCACGATTACGACATCGTAATCGTGCAATCGCTTATTAATCGTGCACTATAATGTCAGAAACGACCATCGAAGAACGCTCTCACTGGTCGTTTCCGACATCATCGTCCGAACATGCCGGTCAATCTGCCAATAACGACAGATTGCCCATGTTCGAGGATGATGGAGGGTGCCTACACTGAACGACTAATCGTTCAGTGTAGGCACTGCAGGGGTTGGGGAACGACATATTTTATTACATAGAAAACAAAGCCCTACAAATCCCCAAAGAGCAATACAAAATACTGGCATAAAGAGAAAAAAAAACACCTTTGAAACATGAAATGTTATTAATGTGAATAGGTCTAAAATATTCTACGTCACTTAGGGGTTAAGAGGGAATGGGATCATAAATTGTTATGTCTGTAACATTTTCCCTTTCACATTTGCAAAGATTAGTGTGAGATATGGAGGTTACCCCAGCTGCACACACAGGAAGCGGCTGTGCTGGGGGTCAGTCACCTCCCTAGTGTGGCGGCAGGAGTAGGCAGCGTTACATTGTGTCACAGTCACCCTCTTGGCCGGCAATGTGCAGCTCATGGCTAGGGGCGGCTGGCTGCAGGTGATGTGAGGGGCGGTGATGGGTTAGCACTGTCCCCTCCCTGTGTGCACTTTCCCTTTCCCTATGCGGAAGTGCCGGGGCTGCGCTGCTGCTGCTTTGTGTGTGTGAGAGACAATGACCGGGGAGCACACTCGCTGTTAGTGTCTATGTGACCAACAGACATGGCCCGGGACCCCAAATGGAGAGCCACCCTGCGCTCCTACTACTGCCTCAAATTTTCCCTGTCCTTCTACTCCACCCTCTTCTCGGTAGGTCCCTGAGTGTGAGTGAATGATCAGCTTAGTCCTGGAAGTGACAGGCAGCTCATTGACAATGGAATTATTGTAATTTGTTATACCCATGAATATAATCCGTTACCTTTCTGTGTGATTGCAGCACAGTGCAGCCTGTATGAAAATATAAGACTAGCCACCATGCATGCGTGCTATTTACTATGGGTTATTGTAGTAATGGATAGTGTGGGGGTGTGGCCTTATCCCTGGCACAAAGCAGTCATGGCTCATTATTATACACACTCTGTGTATACAGATAGTACTATGTCTGCTGGCTGCACACTGATCACAGGAAACAAATTTCCAGTCATGTCAGCAAATGGGGCTTTTTATGTTAACAAATATTCTCATATATTGTGTCAATACATTATGCAATTCTGACTGTTCCTATACACACTCAAATTATTGCAATTGGATTGTCTTGCAGCCATTTCCAAAGAGCTTAGGGCCTGATTCAGACCCGGACGCAATATTGCGCTCGCTCGCACTGAGCGATTTTTTTTGCAAACTGCGCATGTGTCGCAGTGCACGTGCACGAACCAGTCTGTGCGATGGGAAAGTGCTCGCTTGTAGACCGCAGACGGGACGCTATTTTGAGTGACAGAATGTGCCGTTTGTGGGTGGTAACAGGGGAAGGTGCTTGTGAACGGGGGTGTGGATGTGCGAATGCAGGCGTGCCAGATCGTCAGAACGGCGTTTAATGGGTATGCATAATTATCAAAGTAGCGTCATTACACATGTGACTGGGTTGTATTTTAGCCTGAACTGCTCGCAATGTTGTGGTGGGAAAAGGCTACCACAAGCGCTGCGAGCAGCTCCGATGGCTCTCGATGTTCCCGATTAATCCTACAACTGCCGGAGATGACGTGTGTTGCGAGTGGCAAAGGGGCGTCTTTATACAGGTGCGAGCGCATAACGCGGCCGCTCGCTATTATTTAGTGGGCGGCTTTACGCGACGCAGTGTGAGCACATGATTTAAATAGCCGGCCTCTTTTAGCCAGCGAGCAGACGCAAATAGCATCCGGGTGTGAATTAGGCCCTTAGTCCAGTTTTTGTGCTTTATTTGATTACAGACTTGCAATGATGCTACTACTAATTAATCGCAGGTTTAGTTCACCAACATTGACTTTTAACAGATGTGCTGTTGATAAGCTATTGACTAATTTACCATTGTTGTTTGTGCTGGAAGTCTTAAATACATTGTAATTGTGTTATAGTTGGCATCTGTGTAATCAGGGCCGGTACTGGGGTGTTCGGCACTCACCTGTGAACTATAATTTTGCGGCTACCCTCCCATTTATTATAAAGGGGTGTGGTCTCACAATGAAAAGGGCGTGGCCACAGAATAGTACCCCCAATTCAAATTACGCGACACAGTAGCACAATCTTATTCATATTACACAGCACATGTTCCTTATTCACGTTACGACACACAGTATAGCTCCCTAAAACATGTTACGCCACACAGTAGTGCCCATTATTCATGTTGCGTCACACAGTATTGCTCCCTTATTCATGGTACATCACACAGTATTGCTCCCTTATTCATGTTACATCACACAGTATTGCTCCCTTATTCATGTTACGCCACACAGTAGTAGTACACATGCCACAGTAGTATTGCACCTTATCCACTTAATGCCACAGTGGTAGTGCTTCTTATACACATAATGCCACACAGTAGTGCTCCTTATACACAATGCCCACAGTAGTAGTGCCCCTACACATTATGACACACAACACTGTACTTACCTGAAGCCCTGCCCCTGGCCCGTCGCTGTCTCACAGCTCCTTGCACTCAGCACTATGGGAGAGACGTCATGACTCCTCTCCCTACACCCACTGCTGCGGGAGCCTGGAAGGCAGAGCTCAGGAGTCAGCTCCAGCCTCCGACTGCAGAGAAGGAGCCGCCGGGTGCCCGCTGGCAACTAAATCTCAGCTGGCGGACTGCAAATGGAGAAGGTGGTGGCGGCGCCTCTCAAGCCCTGTGACTCCCTGCTGCGCAGGGTCAGCTTACCGCATCGCGCTGTCTTGTTATGGCGTATGCTTATGAATCCTATGTTCCTCTATCCCAATTTTAAGAGCCTAAAGCAAAAATTAGCTAGTTCTGTTTTTACAATATTATGGTTTAATGGATAATTATTTAACAGTGAGCAAACTGGACTAGGGCTGAACATGTAAGTTATTCCTAAATGTTATGATTATTAGTCGACACAGTGTTTACTTGAGAATTAAAATATTCAATAGGAGTGTGTGTGTATTAGAAGTAACACAAATCAGCATAGCATAGGAAAATTAGACACCAACATGTATCATAGGGATTGTGCCAAAAATGTTCCCTTTTAGTGTGTGCCAGGGATCTAATTAATAAAGCATGAGGACAGGAGTACAAATAGCTACTCTCATCTAACATCTGCAAATGGGGACAGTTACCATTATACTTCTACCTGTTCCAAAAGATTGTACCCTTGGGAAGAACGGAAAAGGGTTATACTATTTAGGAGGAGATTTATCAAAGCTTCGTGGGCTATTTAGTAAACAAAATAATGTTTGTTTTTATTCAGCAGTTTTGCTGGAGAAAGCCTTTAATTTAGTTTTTTTTTTTTAATTAGTGACAAAGTGCTGTGATTTCTCTGCCTTTTGTTTTCCCTAATGACAGTGCTGCAGCCTTCATTGGTTTTGGTTTGGTCGGGGACTGCACAGAAACTGTATTTATTAAAATGAGAGAAGTGAAGTACTAACACATAACACCATCTCAGGATGGCATTATGTGGGAATCGGTATGATTTACGCAAGTCCGGCGGTTAGAATCCCGACAGCGGCTGCCCGACATGGGTGAAAATCCAGATCGTCCCTAAGGTAAGTATAGACTAACCTAATTCCCTCCCCTAACCCTCCTTAGGGGTGCCTAACCCTAACCTTCCCCCCCAGTGCCTAACCCTAATCCCCCCTCTAAGTGCCTAAACCTAACCCCCCATTCCCTGCCACCTAAACCTAAGTCCCCTGGGGGGGTGCCTAGCCCTAAGTCCCCCCCAGGTGTGCCTAACCCTAACCCTCCCTCCCCCTAGCCTGACCCTAACCTCCCAGGGGGGTGCCTAACCCTAAGTCCCCCCGGGAGCCCTAAACCTAACCCCCCCCTGCGGCTGTCGGCGCCCGGCATCCCTTCGATCGGGATGCCGGGCGCCGGTCTCCCGGCGGCGTTAAAATTGCAGGCGTCTAAATTTAGACACTTGTCATTTAACCCTCGCCGGGCTAAAGCAGTCTGGAAGCCGGCTGTCAGGATTAGGTCCGCCGGCTTCCCGACTGCATACCCATTATGTGCATCCTCAGGGCAGATAAGTAGAAAGACCGTTCTCTTCCTGCTTTCTCCTATATTGGTTTGCGTCCTTTGGCCGGGAGACTCATGCGCACAGGGCACATATGCCGTATTTTGCAAAAGATGACATTTGGTTCTGTTATCTAATAGCCAGGACTGACCTTTACCACTAGGTCTGTCCAGGCACCCAATAAAATATAAATATGGAGATAAAAAGAAAGCGAAAAACGGCGATGTTTTAATGCCGCTTTTCGCTTTTCTTTTTCGGTAGAGCCCCAGGGGAGAGAGAAAGTACCAACCAATCAGCTCCTATTTTTCAAACACATCCTGTAAAGTGACAGTTAAGAGCTGATTGGTTGTTACTTGATCTCTCTCCAAGCTTTTCTAAATCTCCCCTCTAATTTCTTAATTTACTTTTTTTTTTTTTACTGCACAAAGACCCATATATTATATATACATTACTAGTTAGATTCTGGTAAAACTGGACTTCTCATTTTATTAAAAGCTTAATTCTGCTGACTACTTTATTTAACCACACTCCCAAGTCGCAATTCTTGGACAATTGTGCATGCAATCGAAGGTTGTTGAGAAGCTGCCAGTAGGATAACTTCTGCCTTCCAGGAGCCATTTGAGTAGCTTCATTGCAACAACCTCCTATTTGCGTCTGTACTTTTAATGGGAGTGTCTAGTGGCTGTGGGGCAGGAAGAAGATGCTTCACCATCATTCCATTTGTGTATGAAATAAAAGCATTCTCTGCCTGCCCGACGGCAGCCAGACGCGCCCATGATTGCGTGGTCACATAGTTGCTGGGCATGTTTATGTTATCATAGATAGCACATAGCTCATAGCATATATTTGAATGATTGGTGAACAGCCAGCAAAATACACAAGATTGTCAGGAGGTTTCACCGCACTGTAAGGTCGAAGTCTGTAACCATCCACCCATCAGAGTGCAAGCAGTAGTCTACTGGTTATGATGGCACACTAGAACAGGCAAATTGTTGTCCAGCATGCTGTGAGACAGTGTGGGGACACAGGAGGGGTACTGTATTTTTTGGAATCCCATTTTGTCACCAAGAGAGTTATATGAACTTTATTGTAAAGCCATCTGAGATAGTGAGTTTGCAAAGTATATTAGCCTCCAGAACAGGGTTGGCATGCTTTGCTTTATTTTTTATAATATTGTATATGTTCCATATATGCTCCGTCGTGCGCATGCGCGAGACCCGGATAGCGACGGGCAATCCGTCGCTCTGGGTCTCGCATCAAAGGGGGCGTGCTGTCGATGTTGAGTGACAGCACGCCCCCTTTGGTGGGTGGGCCGGGGGAGAGGCTGCCCAGATGGAGGCATTCCCATGAGAACGTCTACCGTCTGGGGGCGGGGCTTGCGGCCACGAGATCCTACCACAAGGGTCTCGTCGCAAGCCCGATGGTCTTGACCATCAGACCATCATCCTGGCCGCTCGCATTAGCTGTGGGTGGTCACCCACAGCTATGCCAGCGGCCAGGAGGCCGTTCTTAAAAAGAAAAAAAAAAGACCGGCCCTGATTCAGAGCGAGCGCTCTTTCAGAGCAACCAGCTCTGAATCAGGGCCAGAGTTTGGGAAACCCTGGTTAGTTGTTCAACAGTAATGATTATTTGTCGGACAACTAACATTTATAGGTGTGCCCAATGGTATTACTAATGCTAACAGGTCTGCATTTGGATTCCAGTGCTGTGAATTTTGACTGATTGATGGATTTGCCACAGAATTAGTCCCTGTCCACGAGAGTAAAGGAATCCAACTATAGAAGTTACAATATAGCAGAGAGTAGGGCAGTGGTTCCCAAACTTTCTCAGTTTGAGGCACCCTTAAGGTTTCCATCATTTTTTCAAGGCAACCCTAAACCAAAATAAGTATTTATAACCCTAACCCAGTGGTCCTCAAACTCTGTCCTCAAGACCCTACACAGATCATATTTTCAGGTGTAATCATTACTCACTGACACATTTTAAATGTTCCGCAGGTGAAGCTAATTATTTCACTTGTAATTTTGTGAGGAGACCTGGAAAACATGCACTGTTTGTGGTCCTGAGGACCGTTTGAGAATCTGTGCCCTAACCCTTTGCCCCCCCACCCCCCTTACTTTTAGGTGTGATCGCCAGTGCTATTCTGCAGCATTGCTCCTCAGATCAGATCAGACACAGGGGGTCATTCAGACCCGCTCGCAAGCGGGTCGATGTTCCCCAATGCGCATGCGCACGACGGAGGGAGCTCCGTCGTGCGCATGCGCGAGACCCGGGGAGTGACGGGCTTTCCATCGCTCCGGGTCTCGCACCAAAGGGGGCGTGCTGTCGATGTTGATTGACAGCACGCCCCCTTTGGTGGGCGTGCCAGGGGCGTGAATCAGCTCTGAATCAGGCCCACAGTTTGGGAACCACTGGGGTAGGATCTTTTTGCAGTTGAAGCCCAAAGGAGGTATTTTTGAAAGACAGAAATATGTTCCAATATTAATCTATCTTCCTACAATCCCAAAAGCTGCAGTCTCTGTTACATTTCAGGTAATGACCACTTCATCAGCTATAATGAGGCAGATGTACTAAGCTCTGGAAAGTGATAAACTACCAGCCACTCAGCTCCTAACTGTCATGTTACAGGCTGTGTTTGAAAAATGACAGGAGCTGATTGGTTGGTAGTTTATGACTCTCCAATGTATCACTTTCCAGAGCTTAGTGTAATTTCATTAGGCTTTGGATATGAATATTTGCAGGATGTAAATATTTCAATAATATAAATGTTTGGTTAGTGTGTCTGAAAACTGCATCAGTGGCGGCTCCTATCTGTTACCTACTGGGGGTTTGGGCTCTCTGACGGGCTCTGCAGCTGGCTTGTGCGTATGCGTGGATATTGACAAGTAGCCCAGGCTTCTAGGTAATGCATTCGCCGCAGCCCTAGAAGCCAGATACGGCTGCCATTATAGCAGGGGTGTGACTTTCCATTGGAAGCGATCTCTCTGCTAATCACAGTCTGGACTGGCAGTCCCAGTGAGGGAAAAAACACCTCGCCCTGGGACTGCCTGTCTGGCTATGATTAGCAGGAAGCGCTTCCAACAGGAAGCCACTGCTAGTGTGTCCTGCAGCCCCTAGGCAAAATTGGACTGCATATAAGGCACACATTCCTCCATGAGGCATGCGTCATATGACGGAATAAGGGGTTATCCGAATGGAGAAGCTCCTTGTAGAGAAACCTTTATTGGGAACGCTATCTAAACCAGTGGTTCTCAAACTTTTTTTCTGACGTGGCACACTGAAGAGTGACATCCACATACGTGACACAAATTTATTTATTAATAAATTCTTTATTTTTGAGTTCGAAAAGTCTGACAGCATATGAAAACAATGACATATCAATATCACATTAGTAAGATATAAGGGGTAGCAAGCCATTTTTTTTTTTATCCGATCAAACATCACATTCTACAATCACGTATATCAACATGTATATAGAAACATTTTGCGAAATAGAGACATATACATCAAACCGTTTCTAAAGTTGAGGGGGGGGGGGAGGAGACGGAGGAGGGAAGAAAGTACGGGGTTTGGGAACAACAAAAAGGTGCCATGGTGAATTAAAAGACTCCAAAATGACGACGGTCAAATAAAACTTGCGCTAAATTAAATATGTCTATGTCTGAATCCTAGGGAGAAGAGCTTTATATAAGGGAGATGACTTAAACTCCATCCATCCACACCAAGTGGCAACAAAATCTGAATGCTTCTCTAGGGCTGTGTGATAAACATCCTCCATATATATGTATATAAAAGTCTAATTCCCACCAATCCCATACCGAAGGTGCCACCACTGAGCGCCAGTGTACTGGAACAACTACTCTAGCTGCATTATTTATTTGCTTAAGGAGGGATTTTTTTCTACCGGGAAATAGGTATGTTTGTGTATGAGAGTAACCACAAATCCGATCCCGTCAGAACCCCGAATTTGAGACTAATGTTATAATTTTGTACCAAAAGGGGGAAATTAGGGGGCAGTCCCACCATATGTATCAGAGTACCTCTATCTGTATCTGTGCCATATCACCAATATAGAGGAGAAACTGTGTTATGTAATATAACCGGACACCGGTTCCATCTTGTCAAGAGCGTATATTGAGTTTCCAGAACTTCTAAGCTAGAGGAGCATACAGAGATAATTTGAAAGTCCTTCTCCAAATTTATATGTATACCACGCTGTATAAGGTCACCAACCCAAGTCTCACAGAATGATGGGTTATAAGGAAAGTGGGCAGATAAAAGGATTTGATAGATACCTCCCTCCATAAGGACGCCGTCTGACCTGAAGTCCCAGGTGAAAAAGGATTATCTAAAATAGGAGTAAGAGGAGATATCGGTGAAGAAATTCCCTGCCGAAGACGCAATTTTTTTCATAATAAAAAAGTGGGGCCTACTGTGGGGTGATCCGAGTTTATAATTTTGGAGCACCATGGGACAATGTTCAGGCGAAGATTGGTAGAGGATAATTCCAGTTCTACCCACTGTATCCTCTCTGAACCCCTGGTCCAATCTAATATCCTGTGTAAACTCTTAGTCTGATAATAAGCAGAGATCATGGGTAATTGCTGGCCAATCTGCGTTTTTCGTCTAAAAAGATGTATGTGTTTAAACCTGGGTTTTCGTCCAAACCCCCCCCCCCCTTCCCAAACAAAGGTACGAATGACTTTGTGCTTCTCAGATAAATATCTAGGGGGGAGTTTTAGGGCTATGCGACACAAAATTTTAAAGATATAAAAATAAATGTAAATGAGCCTTATTTGTACCCAATGGTTGGGTACGGGATGCCGGTGGTCAGAATACCGGTGGCGGCATCCCGACCTAGTTACAATGCTGACACCTAAAGGTAAGTACTGCTAACCTAACCCACCCTCCCCGGTGTCTAACCCTAACCTCCCCCCCCCCTAGTGCCTAAACCTAAGCCTCCCTCCCCGCACACTAAACCTAACCCTCCCACCTTAGTGCCTAACCCTAAACCTCCCCCTAGTGCCTAACTCTAATGCTAACTCTCCCCCTAACCCCGCTACTTATTTTCGGGATTCTGGCGGTTGGGATTCCAGCGTCTGCATTCTGACCGCTGGAATCCAAGCGGTCGGGATTCTTACCGCATCCCGTACCCAGAGCGCACACTCTCAGCAATGTTTTACTTACAAAACACCCCTCCCCCCGTTCTCATTAACCATTGTAGTTTACTTACCTTAGGACTCCTTTCTTCTTCATTACCTCTTAGTCTCCCGTTCTACTGAGTCTGCGTTGACTGCTCCAGGATCCTCTCTGTGACAGACGTCATGATGCTGAGACTGCTGCAGCTGCCTGTCTGCTCCCAGCTACTCTCTGATGTGGCAGGAAGCCAGGGGGTGGATGGGACGTTGCTTTGACAAGCCTACGCAGTATCCGTGGTGCAGGGTGGATAGCTGGAAAGCACACTCTCATCCCCTTGCTCTGCTGATTGGTCGGAGTGCGTCCTGGAGCAGGGGGAATAGTGGAAAAGCACACTCTCCTCCCCTTTCTCTGCTGATTCGCTGGAGCTCGTCCTGCAGGACCCAGCCTTTTTCTTTTTTTGTCACCTGGCTGCCATTGTGAGTTACACATTAAAGGTGCCCATCCACTAGAAGACATGAAAACGACTGCACGATTATGACATTGTAATCGTGCAGTCGTTTGTCAGTCTTTGATGAGCCTTCACTGAACGATCAGTTGTTCAGTGTAGGCTCATCAATCATCTGCAAACATGCCCAACCTGACATTATCGTCAGGTTGTCCAGCATGTTTGCACGATGATAGATGTCTAAATGACCAGCGGGCACGCGCATCGCTGGTCATTTTAGACACTTTTGCAAACTATTTACAAACGATTGAACGATCATTATCATTCAATTGCTCAACTTGTCTAGTGGATGGGCACCTTAAGGTGTCGCACCAGAAGTAGTCTAGTCCAATTTGATGTGAACAAGCGTCAGCACATAATGCCGAATTAGCAAGCACATGAAAAATTTCCGAAGTGATAGTGTAAATCTTTCCCTTATGTGTTCATAGGAGTAAATGGTTCCCCCTGGGTCAAAAATGTGCCTAATACGAGAAATGGGGGAAATTAAATAGCTTGTGACTTGCAGACATCACCAGCAAGTCTGAATGATGGTTGGTTTAGCCTTTTATATGGTTACCACTTTAAAACATTTTGTAGACTCGCCGGAACTCGCTGAGGCTAATGCGTTTCCCCCAATGCCTTCATCTGTCCAATGTTAGTTTAGAGTAGATCACAGTTTTATTCTCTATGTTGCAATGACAGGGGGCATGTTTTTTCCAGAGTTAGTGAATGGTTTATATTGTGCAGATCATGGGATTCAATGTATATAAAGTCTGGCAGAGGAGACAGTTGGAAAATCTCTCAGTATACAAGTTTCCATGGGACTACCTTTAAACTGAGCTTGGTGTTTCTCATGTTGCAGCTCTGAGAGAGGGAAGATTTCAGATTTGTTAAAATTGATTTTGTAGCCAGCAAAGGATTTGTTTAGTCTAATGGTGCATACACACGGTCATATTTGTCAGATCTGTCAGATGAATGATTTAACAATTTTACCAAAGATTTGAACGATTTTTGACTGCATTATAATAAATGGAATCGTCCAAGTCTGACTGCAAACACATCAGATGTCAGATATTGTTGTCTGACCATCGGGAACGCGCATCGTTCATCGTCCATCGTTCAGGCATGTCAGATATGTCAGATTTTCTTTCAGATATGAACGATTGAATGATTTTTTAAAATCATTATCGTTCAGATCTGAAGAAAAATCTGACCATGTGTATGCACCATTAATACTGCGGGAACTGCAGTTTCCAGATTATAAGGGGTATATTTACTAAAGTGCAGGTTTTTAGAAGTGGAGTTGTTGACTATAGCAACCAATCAGATTCTAGCTTTATCTAGAAAGTGCTAGATAAATGATCAGTAGAATCTGATTAGTTGCTATGGACAATACCTCCACTTCTAAAAACTTGCACTTTTGTAAATATACCCCTAAATTAGCAGCATTCTAAGTCATCTGCAGACAAAGCAAGCATGCATACTTGCTACCCAAATAAAATTATTTTTTAGAAACTAAATTTAATCTGCAGACAAACTCTTCAGGTCCAAGAGCAGTGTGCTTTGCTGCTTATGATTTCATAAAATCAAGGCACATAAGATCCAGCCACAATTAATGAAGTCAAACACTTTAACCAACATGAGGCTTCACAGCTCTGCCAGCCACTAGTGTAGACATCCATCCTACTGTAGTATAAAGCTGGGTACATAACTATACAATTCTCTGCCCGATCACCTGGGCCAACGATTGTATAGGTGTATATGCAGGACTGTTGCAGGATCATTAGCTGATAACCGGCTTATAATGCTCCAGCTTATAACGGTCGGATCGGTAGGTTGCATCTTATGTGCTGTGTAATATATATCAACCCGACCTCCCGATCCTATAGGAGCCCATACACACTGAGCTATTTCTAGCAGTGTGTACGGGGGTTGGGTATGAAATCCCATGCAGACGCCGGAAGCCCGAAACAGCAAAATCCCGACGGGGCATGTAAGTATGCTAACCCTACCCTTCTCCCACCCCTAACCCTCCCTTAGAGGTGCTTAACCCTAAAACTCTAGGGGTGGTGCCTAAACCTAACTCCCCTTCCCGCACACTATACCTAACCCTCCCGGGGGGTGCCATATACTTCCCACCGGTTGTACCTAACCCGCCCTTTCACCTGGCCTAACCCTGACCCTCCCAGGGGGGCCTAACCTTAAGTCCCCCAGGGGTGCCTAAAACTAACTTCCCCCATCCCCGCGGCTAACAGCTAACCCTTCCCACTTACCTTCATTCAGGAAGCCGTCTGTTGGAATTCCGTTGTCGGGCTAACGATAGGCTTGTCGGTATTTAGGCGCTTATCTTCAGTACTAAGTCGGGATTTCAACGCCGGGATTCTGTCAGACGGCGTTGGGGTCTGAAAAGGGTCTGACATATTTAGGGCTAAGTCAATCAGTCAAATAGATCTCATGATCCACAGAGAAAGAAGCAAAATAGGAAAGAAATAAGAAAGACATAAAAATACTGATTTTCTTTTAAGAACATTTATACAGAAATACAAATGAAGCAACTTTATGTGCCTTCCTTTTCCCTGGCCTTCCTTTTCCCTGGCCTTCCTTTTCCCTGGCCTACCTTTTCCCTGGCTAGTTTACTTTATGGACTTAAGAACTGTTTTTTTTAATAGGCTGTCCTTGACACCTGGTGTACAAAGCACTGGAATCAGTAGCCATACTAAACAAATGGCACTGCTTTATTAAAACCCTTCCATTAGAAAGAATTTCAAATAAGCCATTATAAATACAATCTGAAAGTGGACTAGAACAGACTTGTAAACTGAACTGTTTATACATGCATTGTATTTCGTTTGTGTTACATTAAAGGCAATACCTTTTAATTCTCTACAGATCAGTCTCATTATGTTGGATGCTCCCTGCTCTGAGCAGGTCAAAGAAACCAGTAAATAAGAGATTGTCGCTATCTTTGCTAGTCTCACGGCCATTCTTGTCTGACAATCTTCCCAGGCAACTGTGTAAGAATTGGGTTGAAGACTACAAGTTTTTTTTTATACCAAGTTATTGAAGTACTGGCCTATATATATATATATATATATATATATATATATATATATATATATATATATATATATAATGTGTGTGTGTGTATATATATATATATATATATATATATATAATGTGTGTGTATATATATAATGTGTGTATATATATATATATATATATATATATATATATATATATATATATATAATGTGTGTGTATATATATGTATATAATATTGTGTGTATATATATATATATATATGTGTATATATATATATATATATGTATGTGTATATATATATATATACATACAGAGAGTGTATTGGCACACTCTATGGGCTTCAAAGTAACACTCGCTACCACAGCATTGGTAGCGGCAAGTGTTACTTTGAAACCCGTGGAGTGCGCCAATACACTCTCTGTATTTATTGGAAATCATTTTCCCAGGAGGTCATTTTGTGGAGATACAGGGCAAAAATATACCATCAGATACCCATTAACTTGCTCAAGCTCGTTTGTAGTATATTTTATCAAATGCCCGTGCGGATACTATTATGTTGGTAAGACGATCCGTTCCTTTAAGGAACGGATGGCACTACACAGATCCGCAATTAGGATGGCCCTTAATGGTAAACTGTCGGAGCAACCAGTTGCCCAACATTTTTTTGAACAAAGGCACAATATGGCTAATCTCAGACATATGGTCATCGACCATATTCCCTTGAATCCCCGGGGCAGAGATAGACACAGAGCCCTTCTCCAATTGGAGACAAAATGGATCTATCTGCTTGATACTGTTAAACCTAAGGGTCTCAATGATCAATTGTCTTTTGCATCTTTCTTTTAATTAGGGCAATTTCCATCTATACTTATCTATAAGATGTTTGATATGTAGGTTTGTTTTGTGAAGTAGATTATCTACCTGACTACGGTTAGGTGTAACATACTTTATGGCACATTGTAGTGCTATTTATGTGTCGTTTTTCTCTCCAATAATGTGGTCATAACAGTTTTGTGCCAATTGTTGTAATATGAGTACAGCAATGCTTGTATTTGTTTACATGTATTATGAAGTAAGTTGGTGCAGGTATACAAGGAAGTACGTGAGCTTAACGATACTCTATAGGTTAGATCGCTATGTTTCCATCATGGATATTTTATACTCTATATTTGTACGTTGTTTGTTTGTGTAAAGTTTTGTTCTAAGTAACGTTGTTTGGTTGCCCGGGTGATGGGACGGCCCCGATGACGTCACAGTCATGTGATGTTGATTGAGCGGGAGCCGGAAACTGAACAGCGGTCAATCAGACACACCGGGTGAGACACCTAGGGTATATAAGGTCTGTTTTATTACACTTTTATGTATGTCCTGATGACGAGTTGTGTATTAAACTCGAAACGTTGACCCAGCGACTGGCTCTTGGCTATTACTACTGTGATAGGATCACTGGTAAAGTGGTTTGTGGCAGGTACATTTGTCCCAGATTCCTGTCTTATGTGTTAAAATCCCCAGGAGAAAGTCTGCAGTGTAGCAGGCTTGAGTTTCGGCTTTTTGAAAGGCCGGTTTGGGACCTGGGGGTTGTGGGTGAGAGGAGAGGGAGGGCTCCACCCACGGCCACTCCAGGTTTTGGTTCTCGCAGCCTGGTATCAGGCTTGTTAGTTTTCCACCTGAGAGTGGCCAATATAAGCCTAGTGTGTTGAGGGCTGATTGTCTCACCTGGGAGAGCAGACAGGGAGTTTGCTGAGAGACACTTGGAAAACCTATCTGTGAAGGTTGTGCTGTGTTTTTGTTGCTGGCGAGGGCATTAGGCCCTGCCAGGTTCTGGTAGTGAGGGAACTACCTGTGAAGTTAGTGCCCCGACAGGGCTAGGATTTATGTTTATGTTTTCTTTATGTTTGTTTCTGACATTGTACAATAAAGACTGGCGCCGAACAGCTTGTACTTGCATCCAGACTGGTGTGCTGCTTCCCTGCTGCTGTGTGTGTGTGTAAGGAAGGAGTCCTCTACCCAGGAGAGGGACCCCCTAACCTAACTGTGTCACAATATGGTGGAGAATGCAGGCACCCACACACACTGAAGTTGCAGCAAGAGGAACACTTTCCGTTTAAAAATTAAAGGGACAGACACCCAATTTGTGAGTGTGGAAATAACACTGTGTCCTTGGAGTCCCATAGAGGAGGCGTCAGCCAATGCTCAGAGAGGCAAGGTTCAGCTTCCAACCTACACCCCAGGACAAAATGGAGGACATGATTAAGGCCTTGCTCCAAGCTACAGCAGCTCAGCAGGAATCTACCAGAGCTCAGCAGGAGACTAACAGACTTCAACAGGTCGCCATTGAGGAAACCCGCCAGGCCTTAGCGGAAAACAGCCAGGCCATAAGAGAGGTGGTACAGCACCTGGTCGCCCGGCCCAGAGATGTTAATACTGGTCCTCCCACCACCACTCACTCCGTACGAGCCAGTCACTTCCTCCAAAAGATGACTTCGGGCGATGATGTGGAGGCCTATCTCGCCGCATTTGAAAGAACGGCCGAAAGGGAGAGTTGGCCCCAGGAGCAGTGGGCAAGTCTGGTGGCACCTTTTTTGTCTGGGGAGCCACAAAAAGCATATTTCGACTTATGCCTGGCTGATGCCAAGGACTATAAAAAACTAAACCAGGAGATCCTAACTCGCTTGGGAGTCACCACCTTTGTTCGTGCCCAAAGGGTCCACCGCTGGGAGTTCCATATGGACAAGCCTCCACGTTCACAGATGCATGACCTCGTCCATCTGTCCTCAAAATGGCTACAGCCCGAGACGCTGACGGGACCACAGATCGTGGAAAGGGTCGTGATGGACCGGTACCTGCGATCATTACCTGCGACTCTGCGCAAGTGGGTGAGCCATGCAGACCCTAAGACCGCGGACCAGTTGGTCGAGCTAGTGGAGAGGTACGTGGCGGCTGAGGAGTATGCCCCACCAAGCCCCGATGGCGCACCGGCGAACTCCCACAGACACTGGTAAGACTGTTCCAGGGGAAAAGGGTGCTGGGCGGTGGGATGTACCTAAGACTGAGGGTGTAGAACCTGGAGACAGGCCTGCCAGGCCAGGAAGGTTCTTGCCCCGTAAACGGCTAGACATTAATATGATTCAGTGTTTCCAGTGTGGTGACTTCGGCCATATTTCCACTAATTGTTCACTTACAACTGAACCTATGCAATGTGATACTGCTCATGTCTACCGCAGGGGGTCTTTCTTTGCACAGACAGCCTGTACGGCTGACCGGCAGGCTGAGACTGATAAGCACATGTGTGTACTCACTGTAGATGGCAACCGAGTAGAGGCACTGTTAGACTCTGGTAGCTTGGTGACACTTATAAAAGCTGAGCTGGTGAACCCCTTGCGGCGTGAGGGGAAAACTGTTGATGTGACCTGCATACATGGGGATAATCGATATTATGTTACTGCCGAGGTGAACATCGAGACACCATGTGGCTCTGCTATAGTTTCTGTGGGTTTGATGCCTGGTCTTGTGTACGATGCAATATTGGGGAGAGACTTTGTTCACTTCTGGAAATTGTGGGAAAGCCGTTTTGGTCCAGAAGTGAACAACCCCGGTCCACTTGAGAAGGTTGTCGATATAGTGGAGGAGGGAGTTTCTTCTGAGTCAGAGTTATTCCCTTTTCCTACTATGGTTGGCGAACTAGAGAATGCGGAGCGTGACGGTGGCCCGCCAACTGATGTGCCTCCCATTGAGGTGGGAAGTGTTGTTGGGCCAGTGGATCATCTGCCTGATTTAGAGGTCAGAAGAGAGGTCTTTGCCGTGGAGCAGTTGAATGACCCTACTTTGGTAAAAGCCAGGGAGAATGTAAAAGTAGTTGATGGTAAACCCATAGACCCTGTTAGTCCTTTGTCCTATCCCCACATGGCAATGTGTCAGGATTGGTTATATCAGGTGACTAAGAAGGGGAAAGATGTTGTGGAACAACTAATAGTTCCCAAAGCCTACAGAAGAACAGTGTTGGATCTGGCCCATGGTCGTATAACGGCAGATCATCTAGGGGTAGAGAAAACCACTGAGCGAATAATGCAGAGGTTTTTCTGGCCCGTGCTTCATAAAGAGGTATTTGACTTTTGCGCATCCTGCCCTGAGTGTCAGTATCATGCTCCCAGACCACGTTTTAAGGGACCACTAGTTCAATTGCCTATTATAGAGGTGCCGATAGTGAGGGACGGCAAGGTATTTAACCACTCTTGACCTAACCAAAGGGTATTGGCAAGTACCGTTAACCGAGAGCGCCAAACAAAAGACAGCTTTTTCAGCGCCAGAGGGCTTGTTTCAGTACAAAATGTTGCCCTTCGGGCTACATGGGGCACCTGCTACCTTCCAAAGAATGATGGACAGGATTCTAAGGCCCCATAGATGGTATGCGGCTGCTTATCTGGATGACGTGGTCGTTCATAGTCCTGATTGGCAGTCTCACTTACCCAGGGTTCAAGCAGTGTTGGACTCCATCTATAAGGCAGGTTTGACAGCCAACCCAAAAAAGTGTTGTCTAGGCATGGAGGAAGTAAAATATCTGGGATACACCATTGGCAGAGGCCTGATAAAGCCTCAGCTCAATAAAGTTGATGCCATACAAAACTGGCCACGGCCTCTGAATAAGAAGCAGGTGAGAGCCTTCTTGGGAATTACGGGGTACTACAGGAGGTTTATACCCAACTTTGCCACCATGGCAGTCCCACTGACTGACCTGACCAAAGGCAAACAAAAAGTCATGGTAGAATGGAGTCCTGAGGCAGAGAAAGCTTTTCAGGAGTTGAAAGTAGAGTTGTGTTCCCAACCAGTCCTGATGACTCCTAATTTTGAAAGGGAATTCATAGTACAAACCGATGCATCAGAAGAAGGTATAGGAGCGGTCCTGTCCCAGAACAAGGAGGGTGAGGAACACCCTATTTTCTATCTTAGCAGAAAGTTGAATGTACATGAGAGAAACTATGCCACAGTGGAGAAGGAGGCGTTGGCCATAAAGTGGGCGTTAGAGGCTCTCAGGTACTACTTGGTCGGAAGAAAGTTCAAATTGATCACTGACCATGCCCCTCTGAAGTGGATGTCTGAAAATAAGGACAGTAATGCGAGAATTACAAGATGGTTCTTGGCGTTACAAACATTTAAATTTTCAGTGGAACACAGGCCAGGAAGCCAGCTGGCCAATGCTGGCGCGTTGTCACGCATTCATTGTTTGGGGGATTCAGTTGTTCCGCCCCACAGGTCGAAACAAAGGGGGGGGATATGTGATAGGATCACTGGTAAAGTGGTTTGTGGCAGGTACATTTGTCCCAGATTCCTGTCTTATGTGTTAAAATCCCCAGGAGAAAGTCTGCAGTGTAGCAGGCTTGAGTTTCGGCTTTTTGAAAAGCCGGTTTGGGACCTGGGGGTTGTGGGTGAGAGGAGAGGGAGGGCTCCACCCACGGCCACTCCAGGTTTTGTTTCTCGCAGCCTGGTATCAGGCTTGTTAGTTTTCCACCTGAGAGTGGCCAATATAAGCCTAGTGTGTTGAGGGCTGATTGTCTCACCTGGGAGAGCAGACGGAGTTTGCTCAGAGACACTTGGAAAACCTATCTGTGAGGGTTGTGCTGTGCTTTTGTTGCTGGCGAGGGCACTAGGCCCTGCCAGGTTCTGGTAATGAGGGAACTACCTGTGAAGTTAGTGCCCCGACAGGGATAGGATTTAAGTTTATGTTTTCTTTATGTTTGTTTCTGACATTGTACAATAAAGACTGGCGCCGACCAGCTTGTACTTGCATCCAGACTGGTGTGCTGCTTCCCTGCTGCTATGTGTGTGTGTAAGGAAGGAGTCCTCTACCCAGGAGAGGGACCCCCTAACCTAACTGTGTCACACTACTTATACATTAAGACCGGAGAGTGACCCTGATCCTGCCTGCTCTATTTGATTCTTTACAGTGTGCACCACGGCGAGTATTCATATTGTTATTGGAGTGCCTACCCCTACTGCATTTTTGATATTCACAGCACTGACCAGTGTCAGTGCTCTACTGTGTATGTGCACCCTACGCTGCTTTAACCTTTGGCGCTCATCAGTTCATGACACGCTACCACTGGATACCAACTAGTCTGTGCATATTTGGCACAGTGCATTGTGGCTTTTAAATACTTCATGGTGGATATCTGTATGCTGGAATTGACAATTTTTCTCTATGTTTACTTATACCAGCTGTACTATAAGTGATTTGATGTGGTGCTCAGACATGTTTATAGTAATGGCTTCACTTACCTAACCTACATCTTTTTATGCATACCATCTACCGTTGCAAAGCCCATATGATAAGTAGTGATTCACATCAATACCGGATTGGAATGTAAGAACTATCGATGTCCTGTTCAGTAAAAATCGATATTGAATCTCACACAGCATAAAAATCAACAAATTGCCTTATCTACTATTAGTGGACATTCGTGGATCCAATGAACTGCTCAGAAATGTTCTTATTAATGGCTTTACTGAATTAGATTACAGTGCTTATGTACATGACTCTCTGATATCAAGCTCATATGCTGATAAGGTGCTCACAGTATGATTTGTTGGGGATATTAGAACTATCGTGGTCTTGTTTAACTTACATCGATATTGAACTCTACCTTGTATAGAAATTCACCAATTGGTTTTTTCACTCATAGTGGATACCTGTGGATACATCAATGTGAGGCTGTTCCCTACTGTTTGGTATTTGAAGCATTTAGTACATATAGGCCCTCATTCAGAGCCGCTCGCTAGCGGCCGTACGCTCGTTCCGAGCGATGTTCGCACATCTGCGCATGCGTACGGTTTTTAGTACGCATGCGCGAACCAGTCAGTGCGGCCGAACATCGTTTGTACGCTATATAGCGAGTGCCTGCTATTTTGAGTGACAGAATGAGGCGTATGTGGGTGGTAACAGGGGAAGGTGCTTGTAAACGGGGGAGTGGAATTCGAACGCAGGCGTGCTTAAAGGTCAAAACGAGCGTTTTAAGGGAGTGCATAATTAATACAGCAGCGTCATTGACCACGTCACTTGTTTTTTTTTAACTCAGAACTGCTCGCAAAATAGCGGTTGAAAAAACCAACCACAAGAATAGCGAGCAGTTCATACGCTGTACGATGTACTCGATTAATCTAATAAATAGCGGACATGACGTATGGTGCGAGCGGCCAGGGGACGTTTTTAACAAATAAACGAGCGTATGTTTTGCTCGCTCGTTCAGACTTAGAGGTGTGAACAGACTGCAATTTGCGAACGGATCATTTGAATAGCCACCCCTTGTTTTTGAACGAACGACCGCAAATAGCGAACGGCTCTGAATCAGGCCCATAGTAATTTCAAACTGTACTGATCTTTCTGTGACTATAAGTATGGTACTATAACACATGCAGTGTTGGCATTGTCCTCTTGGTGTACCTACTAGTGATTTATTTACTATCAACATTATTTGTTCAACTTGTATTTACACCAACCTTGATCATGACGCAACCCACCACCAGTGGAGATGCGGGTGGATATAATCGAGTTAATGTACCATTGGGGGAGACATTGACATTTTCAGACAGTGAAAGTGAAGCGATATGGTTTAAGGAGAGATTTAATGAAACCATGGGAGAGTCGCTGCCTGAGGATGTGTATCACACTTTATTAAAAATGAAAAAAAAGGAAATAGACTTTTTACTCCATGGCATCACTTTGTCCGAGTACCACAGAGAAAAAAAGATACCCAGGGGCTTCAGGGTTAAAAATGTACCCACTATTGGTAGGTACAACAATGATTTTTGCCGGCGCTGGGTCGCCGTCCTCAACAAGTGTGCATTCGATCTAATGACACTTGTGATTGAGGAGGCAGCACGTGAATTGGCAGTATGCAAACAAAAAATCAAGGAATTTGAACAAATCCATCTGAGCACCCTAACTAAAGATACTCCCAGTCAGTGGTTGGACAAGATGTCACAACAATTATCTATTTACAAAAAAGATCTGATCAGTTTCAAAAGACAAAAATTCGACAAAGTAAACCGTGACTACACGGAACAAAGAGTGTATCGATGGCTAGAGGGAGCTAACGCACCAGGAGGCAATACACGTTTTTTCTCCAATCGTAAACAACCATTCAAACGTGATATGCACTCATCGAGTGAAGTCTACTCTTCATCTGGAGATGAAAATACACAACCTCCACAGGGTGCACATACTTATCGGAGACCCCCTTTAGGGGTAAACACCCACGCACGACGCGGAAGAAATCAAGACCCACAAGGAGAGGGGGCCAATGCCGCCGTGGTGACCAACAGAGGTACAGCCAGGGGACGGAGAAAATAAACATGTTATTCAACTTGTCATCAAGGGTGCTTTCCCCTATTGAGTATCAAGTACTCAATAAAGGCTTGAACTTTATTCCGACAGTGGGCTTTGACCCCTTTGAATGGAAAATTGAACAGAACCTTTTACTAAGGCAATTAAAACTCAAAGAATTGTTTGGCAAGGATGAAAAGTCCGAGATTACAACAACAGGGAAAAAGTTCAAAAAGAAGTCCACCTTCGATCCTGTATCTAGTAACATATCTATTCAGAGTTTTATGAAAGCGTTGGATGTACAAGTAGCTGAAAATCTCCAACATGACCGCAATACGAGACCCAATGTCACACGAGAAGAACGACAAGCAATTAAAAACCTCAAGTCCTATCAGGATGTAATTTTTCGCCCCGCGGATAAGGGAGGAGGCACAGTAGTGCAGGACATATCCCAATATATAGAAGAAATTAACAGGCAACTTGCGGATGATTCTGTGTATTCTGTACTGGATGCTGACCCCACTGGGGAGTTCAAGAAACATCTGGACTCTATTATTGATGGGGCGATACTCATCAAAGTTATTGATGCAGATACTGGTGACTTCCTGAGAACTGACCATCCTAAAGCACCATTACTCTATAGTGTGCCAAAAATCCACAAGAATCTATCCAAGCCGCCGGGTTGTCCGATTATATCGGCTAGAGAGAGCCTACTCAGCCCTGTCTCTGAATTCCTTGATTTTTTTCTCCAGCTCTGTGTTCAGGCAGAGCCCACATATCTGCGAGACACCACCATGTTATTAAATAAACTTGATGACCTTGGAGAGATCCCGACCCACATCTGGATGTGTACTTTAGACATCAATAGCTTGTATATGAACATACCACATCGAGATGGGAGGAGAGCCACGTTTGAGCTGTTAAACAATAACCATCTCTACAAAGGCCCTGATTTATCATTTTTTATGTCATTGCTGGAACAGGTGCTTTATAGGAATTATTTATTTTTTAATGGTCAGTTCTATTTGCAGTGCACAGGTTGCGCCATGGGCTAACATGTGGCGCCCACTTATGCAAATAGTTACGTTTACTATTGAGAGGGAACTATTCTTCAATAGGGATGTTAGAGAAAAAATCTTCTACAGTAGGTATATAGATGACATATTACTCTTTTGGCAGGGCAATTATGATGAATTTGTGACCCTTATTCACAACATCAACAATAAGGAGTGCCCTATTAAATTTACATATCATCTTAGCCTTGAAGAGGTTTCTTTTCTTGATGTGACAATAAAAAAGGAGAACAATAGGATTAGTACATACATCTTCACAAAGCCTACTGACCGCAATAAGCTTTTGTTAGCATCAAGTTATCATCCCAAAGCTACCTTAAACAGCATACCTTTCTCCCAGTTAATTAGGGTTAAAAGAAATCCGAGTGACCCAAGCAAGGTTGAGGAAGACCTTGATAGGATGTGTGAAAAATTTAAAACTAGAGGGTACTCTAGGCACTGCATCCAAGAGGCTAGGAGTAGAGTTGATAAACTATCTAGGAGTGATCTGCTACAAAAGAATAAAGAAACATCAAAAACTATTGAGAAAAAGATCAATTGGCCCCGTAGATTCAATCCTGCCAATAGAGTCATTAACCATACGGTACGATCACTTTGGCCCATTATACAGCAAGATAAAGACCTTAAGGGATTAAAAAACTATTCTATCCGACCCTGCTTAAAGAGGAATAAAAATCTGAGGGATCTACTTGTTAGAACAGATGTCACCGAGTTAGCTGCCAACACCTCCAATATATCTAAAAAGGTGGGAGTTACAAGTGCACTGGATGTGTTACCTGTGGGCACATGATCACGGGCAAGGTATTTACACACCCCCATACAGGGCAAAAATATACCATCAGATACCCATTAACTTGCTCAAGATCGTTTGAAGTATATTTTATCAAATGCCCGTGCGGATACTATTATGTTGGTAAGACGATCCGTTCCTTTAAGGAACGGATGGCACTACACAGATCCGCAATTAGGATGGCCCTTAATGGTAAACTGTCGGAGCAACCAGTTGCCCGACATTTTTTTGAACAAAAGCACAATATGGCTAATCTCAGACATATGGTCATCGACCATATTCCCTTGAATCCCCGGGGCGGAGATAGACACAGAGCCCTTCTCCAATTGGAGACAAAATGGATCTATATGCTTGATACTGTTAAACCTAAGGGTCTCAATGATCAATTGTCTTTTGCATCTTTCTTTTAATTAGGGCAATTTCCATCTATACTTATCTATAAGATGTTTGATATGTAGGTTTGTTTTGTGAAGTAGATTATCTACCTGACTACGGTTAGGTGTAACGTACTTTATGGCACATTGTAGTGCTATTTATGTGTCGTTTTTCTCTCCAATAATGTGGTCATAACAGTTTTGTGCCAATTGTTGTAATATGAGCACAGCAATGCTTGTATTTGTTTACATGTATTATGAAGTAAGTTGGTGCAGGTATACAAGGAAGTACCTGAGCTTAACGATACTCTATAGGTTAGATCGCTATGTTTCCACCATGGATATTTAATACTCTATATTTGTACGTTGTTTGTTTGTGTAAAGTTTTGTTCTAAGTAGCGTTGTTTGGTTGCCCGGGTGATGGGACGGCCCCGATGACGTCACAGTCATGTGACGTTGATTGAGCGGGAGCCGGAAACTGAACAGCGGTCAGTCAGACACACCGGGTGAGACACCTAGGGTATATAAGGTCTGTTTTATTACACTTTTATGTATGTCCTGATGACGAGTTGTGTATTAAACTCGAAACGTTGACCCAGCGACTGGCTCTTGGCTATTACTACTTACCGTATATACTCGAGTATAAGCCGACCCGAATATAAGCCGAGGTACCTACTTTTACCACAAAAAACTGGGAAAACTTATTGACTCGAGTATTAGCCTAGTGTGGGAAATGGCAGCAGCTGGTAGTGCCCCCAGTAGTAATTCCCCCTGGTTGTGCCCCCAGTAGTAATCCCTCCTGGTAGTGCCCCCAGTGGTAATCCCCCCTTTCAGTGCCTCCAGTAGTAATCCCCCCCTGGTAGTACCCCCAGTGGTAATCCCCCCTTTTAGTGCCCCCTGTAGTAATCCCCCCCTGGTAGTTCCCCCAGTGGTAATCCCCCCTTTTAGTGCCCCCTGTAGTAATCCCCCCCTGGTAGTTCCCCCAGTGGTAATCCCCCCTTTTAGTGCCCCCTGTAGTAATCGCCCCTGATAATGCCCCCTGGTAGTGCCCCCTGTAGTAATCGCCCCCTGGTAGTGCCCCCTGTAGTCCCCCCCCCAGTAGAGAGACACGTGACAAGAATAAAAAAAAAAAATCACTTACCTGAAACTCCCGCTCCTGGTCCCGCCACTGTCCGCTCCTCCGGCCGCTTTGCATGGGAGAGACGTCGTCATGACGACGTGTCTCCCATCACCCACTGCGGGAGCCAGAAGATGGCTTCCGCAGTGGGAGCAGCAGCAGCCGCTGAGAGTCTGACAGACTCTCAGCGGCTGCTGATTACACCAAACATGCAGCTGCCGGCTTCGGCGGCTGTGTGTTTGGCAGTGTGTAGCGCTGACCGAACTCCGTCCGGTCAGCGCTACACTTGACTCGAGTATAAGCCGAGGGGGTACTTTTTCAGCACATTTTTTGTGCTGAAAAACTCGGCTTATACTCGAGTATATACGGTATACATTAAGACCGGAGAGTGACCCTGATCCTGCCTGCTCTACATATATATATATATATGTATGTATGTGTGTGTGTGTGTATATATATATATATATATATATATATATATATATATATATATATATAAACAGAAAACCCAGCACTCACCATGTTTAAACACTCACAATGATGTATAAATAAGTAAATAAATAATGGGGATTTGGTTCATGGATTGATCAATGCATTTAAGCCCGCAGCCCACATCACGGGACCCCACTTTCTGCAGGTCCTACACTATCCGTCACACTGATGAAAACCTTATAGCTGCTATCACATAGTTTAGACTGAAAAAATGTTACCTGGTTTAATGCTCACCTGCCAGCTAATGGCTTTTAAAGGTAAGGCAGTCACCTGACATAGCTTCTATCACACTACCAAAAAGACACAGGTTAATATAAACGAGTTTGCACATGGGGTGCATGAGAAAGCTATGATCACAAAAGGTTAATAAAAATTAACCGCATAAACAAAGTCAGAAATCCACTGCACTCGCCACTCCTAGATTTGGGGTGCAGACCTGCACTCGCCATTCCCAGGACTGGGGTGCAAGTGGCCTGTGACCACATTGCTTAAATAAATAAAAACAGAAAACCCAGCACTCACCATGTTTAAACACTCACAATGATGTATAAATAAGTAAATAAATAATGGGGATTTAGTTCATGGATTGATCAATGCATTTAAGCCCGCAGCCCACATCACGGAACCCCACTTTCTGCAGGTCCTACACTATCCGTCACACTGATGGAAACCTGTTAGCTGCTATCACATACATACATACATACATACATACAGAGAGTGTATTGGCACACTCCATGGGCTTCAAAGTAACACTCGCTACCACGGCATTGGTAGCGGCGAGTGTTACTTTGAAACCCGTGGAGTGCGCCAATACACTCTGTATTTATTGGAAATCATTTTCCCAGGAGGTCATTTTGTGGAGATATATATATATATATATATATATATATATATATATACATATATATATATATATATATATATATATATATATTATGATAAAGAGAGTCTTGCAGAACATTTTACTTAATCCAGATGTCCACTCAATAGGGAGATTTAAATGATGACAGGGACAAAAGCAGAATTTCTACAGGGGGTTTCCAAATACATGTTTTAGACAAGAAAGAAAGCAAAACTAAACTTACTGCAATAAGCACGCGGTAGACTTGGCCTGTGAATTAATGGGGCGGGAGCTGTGGCGATCCCCTCAGGATGTTATCTAGTGTTCAATAACTCTTCTATTTGGCTTGAAGTTTCCACAGTAAAGCATCTGTAGGGGATTCCCAGCTATCTGTAGGTATATACAGTATATGGCCTATTCAGACGCTGGAGATTGCTGGCTCATTGTGTGGATTGCCTTTGTGGTCAGCTCTGCATTGTTCACTGGGTCCTGAGTTCTGGTTTCCAGGCCTGTGTCTGTTCTAACCTGGTATTGCTGCTGCCTTAGCTGTACTTGTCCTGAACCTGTCCTGATGGGGTACAGGTGTTGCTGCCAGTGCTTGGTACACTCTCCTCCAGTTAGTTTTAGTAATAGCTTGAAGGTTCCTATGTATAATAACATGACCATCTGGAATTCATAAGACTTTTGGGTCTTGCTCATGCTCTAATGCATACAGCAGCTGCCTGTCCTCTTGGGTCTGCGGCATGCCAAACCACCACAATCCCGATCGTCCAGAAAGTTTCCTGGCCTTCAATAAGCCCTATGACTTTCCCACTATTAGTTTTTTTTTGTTCCATCCAGACATTTCTAATATAGCAAAATCCCAACACAAAGCAGAATGATTTATCTCTTTTGTCAATTTATAGAGTATAGGCCAAAGCAGAATGGTAAGATTGTATAACTGGAAGCTCACCTGTGTGAAGTGATCTATAACGCTGTGAAATTCTGTTAGAACTTTGCTCATCTGTACCACACCTTCCGTTATCTGTAAATTCGGAAGCAGGACACAGCCAAAATGGTGCTCATTCAAAAAGGGGAGTCACACCAACTGCCACCCAAACACTGCCAAAGTTTGCCGCCCGGGACTCACTGGCAGTTGATATGGCTCCCCTATTTGAATTTTGGACTGGGCTGCAGCTACACCTCTGGAGCCACCACTGGACATGTCCATGTCACAGTTTGTGTGGTCATGGCTGTAGCTCCTCCAAAGTACCAGCCTTTACTTCTTCAATGTCCAAAACCACATCAATGTGCGCGTCCTTGATATAGGATGTAGTCAGAATTCCGGCGTGTGGATGCCGACGGGCGAAATAACAGCGCCGAAATCCTAACAGTGTCAGAATCCTGGCACCAGAATCTGGACCGCCGGCATCCCGAAGGTAAGATTGGGCGTTAGGGCACCTTAGGGTGCAGGGATAGGCATTCGGGGTTTAGGGTGCGGGGAGGGGGAGGTTAGGTTTAGGCACTACGGGGGGAGGTTAGGGTTAGGCAACAGGGAGGGGTAGGGGTAAGGGTTAGTCTTACCTTCTTTCCTTATGGGTGTTGGGATGCCGCTGTCGGTATTCTGTCCTGCGGCATCCCGACCGACAGGATCTCATATCCAAATGTACCTCAGTCCTGATAATCGGGGGGCCACGGCGCACAGTTTGGGAACCACTGCCTTATACTGTTCATAGCATAGGGCCAATGACCAGTGTTATAATTTACTTACCGAGTCTTAATTTTAATAAACAGATAAAGAAGCAACATGTATGTTGGGAAATTGTATGTAACCTTATAATACATGGCTTTATAATAGATCTTGGCAGGAAATCTTTATCTGAAATGACAGTGATCAATTTTATGCTGATTAAAATGTGTGTTTGGTCACGATTGGTTTTCATTAAAGTCTAAAGCTGGGTACCTACAGATGCGGCCACATGCATCTTGCATCCTTGCACGTTAACACATTGCGTATTTTCGTGCAACGTTTTACCTTCAAATGCGTCTTATTCGCAAAATGATGCGAATGGCAATCTCCAGCAGCTTCTGCTAATTAAAATTATATGCGTCATGCCTATATTCTGTGTGCGACTGTCACAGCCGCTGACACTGTGACGTAGCATTTTGCATGCAGATACACCCGCAGCCACACACAGAATATAGGCATATTGCATATCATTTTAATCAGCAGAAGCTGCTTGTGCATCCTAGTCACATTGCTGTGTGAATAAGATGCATTTAAAGGTAAAAAGTTGCAAGACAAAAAACTTGGCGATGCTGAGTGACCCAGCGCTTATGCGTTATGTTTAACACGACTTGTAGCACACGGAGGTAAGATGTATGTGGACACATCTGTACTAAACGATATATCGGATGATATATCTATATATATATCAATATAACGCCCACATCGCTCAGTGTGTATGCACTGTTGCGCGTTCACGAGTGTTGTTGGTCACATCTTTTGATTTGCTGGGCATGCCAACACCATACCGCTGGATACAGCGGGGGAACGATATATCAGACAGTCATACACCAGATCGCGCAGTGTGCATGTACCGCCCGATATATTGTGTTGTTGCATCTGCCGTAGCTGGGCACACAAATCTTCTAGTGTGTACCCAGCATAAGTGGGCGGGGGGGAATTCAATTAGAACTGATAATTTTTTGGCCAAATAAATCAGGATTTTAATGCTTGAAATGCCTTTGGGCAATTCCATTAGATCCCGTTCTATTGACTGGAGTGATGCCTAATACACATAGGATCCGTGATAAATTCTGATTCTGAGCGGGGGGGGTGAGTACTAATTAACCGGGCCCTAGCTTGTTGGAGGGGCCCGGCGAGTGCCAGGGACTGATGCCTCCCCCTCCCTGCCTTACATGTCAGCAGCCCAGCACACGCCGCTGTGCTTTCGGGGCTGCAGTAGGACCAGGGAGACTGCTGTCGCTGAGCAGCAGCAGCAGTCTCTTCTCCTCTGTATGTGTGTGATCACTTTCCCCCACCCCCCTCCCCTTGGTTTTCCCCTGGCTGAGGGGCTGACAGTGCCCCATCCCCTGCAGACAGCATTGCGGAAAATACTTTTTCCTTTTCTTTTTTTTCCACTAAGGGGGGAGTGGCCACGCCTCCCGTGATTAGACCACGCCCCCAGAGTAACAGGGCACTGCCAATAAGTGCTGGCTTCGGGGCTAATTGAATTAGATCAGGTGACCAGATAGCCGGCGGCAAAGTAATGTTGGTAATAAAATTCCCCCCTATTTTGTCCTGTAGTGCACGTGCATTGGCTGTTTACTTCTGCTCAGTCTGATCAAAGTTGTACGCGAAGCAATCACTTGTCTTTCTATAAGGGCATTATAGTAAAAAACAATTGGATTGTACCGTGTGCAACTCATTTGCACATTGTACAAAACACTGCAGTTCTTTTTCGTGCAAATAATGCATGTGCGGTCAGTTTAAAGGAAATGTAAATCTCTGCATCAGAAGACTCTGTATTAAATGTTGAACAGCTTAGAGTCGCAAAAAAACTTTATTTCACATCTGCTTCTGTGACTGCTATCAGCAAACTGACAGCTTTATAATATTGGTGGGCTGATAGTAATTGCATTTGACAAGTATTCCTTAGTTAAGGATGTCAAATCTTGCAAGTATGATGGGCAGCTTTCCCCTCCCCAGTGCTGTATGTCAGTTGGTGTGTGATTCTGAAGTGGAATGATAGACTTGTTAATGTCATCCTTCTCTCTATTGGTTACCCGTCTTTTCCATTCAAGACACTGGCCAGAAATGGTCTAGGGGCTTTGAGAAGGATCTTTTTTCTCACCTGCTAAGTCCTTGCTGCTCTTTTTGCTATGTCCTGCCAACCATGGCAACCGGCAGATTCGTTTTATGCTGGCTGACAAGCTTAGCAAGGCATAGCGAGAAAGCTGTCTGCACCTAGCAGTTTAGACAAGCAGGCCTATAACCTATAGTTATTACTATCTTTTTAAGGCACGCATAGTGTCCATAGTGCCGTGAAGCTTGACACATATCGTAAGCACAGTAGATGTTTAGTTGACCTATAGGAAAAACACAGAGCAGTACACCAACAGACAGGGTAGGACGCGGGCAATGGCAACCTACTATATTTTGACAGGCAAACAGAGATGAGTTGCCATGAGGGAATAAAGTTCAGCCCTCAGTATGCCGGTACCCAAGTACGGGTGAGCGTTCGGTGCGAGACAAGGAGTACAGGTAGTGCCAGGGGTAGAACATGAGGAAGGAGGGCCCTGCTTGTGAGTGCTTACATAGGAAGAGAAGCGGTGAACAGTTGGATTGTGAATTGATCAAAGGATAAGGGAAGGAGAAGCAGGTGGAAATGTAGGAGTAGAGATGTTGATGGAAAAAGTGTGAAATGTGCTGCCATGATTCTTTTAGTTAATTTATAGCAACACTCCTAACCACCTGGAAAAATGTTCGTACTCCAAAAACTATGAAAAAAAATTGGATACAAAAAGGGTTCCTGATAGTGCACATAGTTAGAAAGGTGTGGTACCAGATAAAAGTGAATTTAGTGCTCAGGAAAGTGAGAGAGAGGAGATTACCTAGAAAGAAAATATGGACACATGGGAATAGCAAACAGGTAAAGGAAATAGGTAAGAGAAAAGAGAAGGTACACATGAAGACATAAGGGCAGTGGTGAATCTATATTGGATACAAGGTGATAGTGCACGTGGTCCTATTGGTCAAGGGGGGGCACTGCACTGCACACAGAACAGACTTTTCCATTGTTACCAGGGTGCCAGAGGTGCCATTTTAGGATATGGCAAATACTATGGTCATCTGATGTGCAAGTGGAGGGGGGTTTCCTGCTGCACATTCCCATCCCCCCTTCCCACATCCACTTGTTAAAATGCCTTGGCATAATGTAGGAGCATTCTATGATGTTAGAGTAATCTTCCTAGAGGATGAGTTTTGGCGAGCACAAATGACTTCCACAGTAGTCTGAGAGTACATCTCTAAGAATAGATGTGCATTTCCACCATATTGGATCATATGTTTGCATAGCACTTGATAGTGGCCCTAAGATAATTGGAAAGGTGGGATATATGTAATACTTCCTTTACTGGTAAGGTGGATAAATTGTGAGGTGCTAGTGGGAGTTGGAGTTGCCTTTGCAATATGCCAGCTTCAGAGCTGGAATAAGGCTTCAAGAAGGAGGAAAAGGTTGGCACGGGACAATTAAGAATGGGGGCCCATCACCACTCAGCAGTGTACTCTGGCACTACCCTTAATTCCCTCCCCCTCCTTTATCCAGCTCTGCCCAGCAGTCATGTTTTCTGAGTGGTAACTCTGAACTTTGATCACCCTCTGTGCATAACGGTGGGTTTCGTTCTGATCGAAATGAAATAGTACACACATGTGACCAAAATGAGTGAGTACAAATGAACACTCTTTATTTACAAGTAACAAACAAACAATAAACAAACAACATACAAAGTATACTGTATACTCAACTTTTGTCTATGTATTCAGATGACATCGGTAAATCATCATCAGCATAAGATGTACTTCATCTTATCTTCTTCTTCTGGGGAGCCATCGTTTCGCAACGCTCAGGTAGTTCAATATACATTGCAGGCACCACTTCTGCAGACTTAGAGATCCGTGCATGAGCTAAAGGGTCCTTTGTGTACCTCCTGGTTTATATACCCTAGTCTGGGGTGTTGGCTTTCCGGATACTAAGCCCATATCAGTTACATACAGTGCTAGGTATCAAGCACTCATTGGTCCAGCATAGCATTGACCAAACTTATCTCTATTGCACATGCTCTGTAAGCACTAAGATGTTACCAGACAAAGACATACATTAATGACATATTTTAGTATGTATGGAGATGAACTCTATTTCAAAGCTCCTTTGTGTAGAGTCTGGACATCACTAAGTTACCCATAATGCTTAGCATCTCTACACATCTTAGAATGGAATGTATCTAACTGATAAGAACATAGAAGCTATGAATGTCTCATTATACTTCTAGTAGTAGAAATGACAGGTAGGAGCTAGGCCTCAATATTTATGGCTTATTTGTCCTCAAAAGGTCATTTGACCATTCTATGGAAAGACTGTACTGTATTAAGACAACCTCATTTCAAACCTCAAGAGGCCTAGCAAGGGGTATATGTGTTTGTAACTTATATGCCTATGTAGAAATTAACTATTTAACCCACTGATTACATTCCACCCTAATTTCTACATATCAAATATAAGCAACATGATCCCCACTGCATAATATAAACCTCCATTGTACTTTCACTACTTATCCTAACATATAATATAACAAGGTTAATACTATGATTACATATAACGAATAATATAAAATCACTAAAGCAACATTTCCATTAAGGACTTGACCACTCTGGCTGTATTGCAGAATCCTGGCAATAAGCATCACTGAACTCTTGTTTCATTTCTAACTCTCTACATATATATTCCATTATATCATGTGAATACTCTAGTAAAACAATGAAGAATACATATGATTATATCAAATATATCAGTTACTTATAACATAATTAATATCAGTAAAGTAAAATAAAGTTCAGTTCAGTCCAATGAAGTCTTGAAAAAGTCTTGAGAATATTGTTGAGTGTGGATCCAACCAATATAAGGCACAAGTTCAGTTTTGCAGAATGCACATAGATGTATGTAATGATTGTGCTGTCAGATCTTATAACTCTGTTGTCTTCCTGGACTCTCTCTTGTATAAGAAATCACTCTCAGGCCATCGCCAGCAACGTTCTCTCATCTCCAGCGACGTTCTCTCATCTCCTGCTCCAACCATCAACCTGTTGGCTTAAACAAATAAACAGTGTGAGATAAACCATAACAATAACACAAAATAAGCATTTACTTATCCTGCTGCAATTATCTATTACACCTGTCTCTATTCTCTTTCTACTAAACATTACTTCACAACAACCTTATCATAAATGTTTGTGTCTGTGCACCAGATATCTTACTTAAAAAGTTCAACCTTTTACCACCCTCCGGTTATCAAAATATATATGTACTGTATACAGCCTGCTCTAAAAACCCAACATTGTATATATAAACATTCCTGTTTCCTAAACAACACATCCATTCATTCAATCATACTGATGTCAGTTTTGTGAATGGTATGAAGCATAGAAAAACCCAATATACTCCATGTTGTGTAAAATGGGTGTCTTTGTCTGCTTGAATCTTCTCGGACATCCCATAATATCAACAAGTCAGTTTGTGTCACACCTTCAGGAAAGTCTCTTATCTTGTATCACTCTGCTTGAGACAACTTCACTCCTGAATGACAGTGTTCTGTAGCTGTTCAGTACAGCACTCGTTCTCCATCTTCTTGGTGGCAAATGATGAATTCAAATTGCCAGACTTGTACAGTCATTTCACAGTATATGAGGCCTTTATCAGTAGTAAGCAAGGTAGGCCACATTTCCAGCTGTTGGCAAACGTAACAGGTTTTTGCAATGTCTCTGACCATGGTTTGGATATAAGGAATCCCTTTGATTTGAGCTTGCTTGAATGCTGCTTCAGCTCCGTCATGGCTTAACAGTTCTCCTAGCACCATCAGTGCTGTCTTTGCGGTGAATTGCACACCATGTTCTCTGCTCAGTTCACTTGTGCACACACCATTGAAGCTGTAGGTGTGTGTATCAGCATGTCCCAAGTCGATCTTCCAGCTTTGGACAGCAGCAGTCCATATATACTTTGTGTCTAATGTCCATTTCTCAGTGTGAAGACTTACAGAGTCTTCAGTCTTGTCAGTGACTTGGAAAACAGTCATAGATGCAACAAGTTCACTAGCCCCTTCTTCTGTCTGTCGGCTGTCAGTTTGTAAAGAAAGCTGCTTTGGTTCAGCAATGGGCAACAACAATCCTGTGTGGGTGCAGGTAGCACCATAGTCCATGAACCAATAATGCTTTCTGTCTTGGAAATCTTCCCACCACTGTGGAGCTGTGATCATAAAGAAATCCAATATGAACAGTTCAAACATTGGTTTAAATTTTACTCGGCCAGCAAGTAGTGCTTTGATCTCCTCAATAAGCATCAGAGTTTCTGCCGTTGTCGTTAGCAACTGTGTATCTTTCAGCTGCTTCAAAACCTTTGGTTGGTAAGGCTTTGTAAGGAAATACACTGGGATGCGTATTTCATTACCAAACACAAAATCTGCAACTTTGTCACTACACAAACCCACAATCAGTGTGTCTGTACTGCATGTATGCCCTTTGTGGTTAGTCAGTGTGTACCCACCAACCCGTCCTTAACAATGAGCAAGTAAACCATGAACATCATTTGCAATGGATGTTTCATCAGAAACACATCTTGTTCACTTTTGCCTGCTTAAATTCAACAATGACACGTTGATCATGCCATGTAAATTTAATGTTGTCGTGGGGGAAGTCTTCAGTCTCAGGGGCATGGTCATTAACTGAAATCCTGCCCGTTTCCCACCTCTTGGCTTTGGGCAATGCCCATGTCTCATTGGGCAAGGCAAAAGGCATCATCACCACCCCTTCACTTAGCGACACCCCTTCGAATGGCCATGCAAACACATCCTTTTTTTCAATCAGTTCACAGTGCATAGCAAATGGGACAGTCTTGGACATTTCAGATATACCATCATTCACCTCAACAGTATCACTAACCAATGGCATGTTATCAGAAACCTCATTTGCATTCAATTTTGACTCTGATTTCTGGACATATTCTTTGCATTTATGGATTTCAACATTTTGTTTGCATTTTGTGAAATCAGAAATTTTCATCACACTGCTCTGATCAAACACATTTTCTGTAGTGTGAATACATTGCTTATTTTCTGTTTCAAGTTCTTTCTGCGTAACTTCACACACTTCTCTTTGTATTTCAAGCTCACAAATTTCTACACCTTCTGTGTGTAATAAATCAGCACTTATCTCTGCGCTAGCTGACATCTCATCTCTTGCTTGTGAGGATTCCCTCCTCCTCCCTAAGTAATTTATTAAAGGCAGACTGGCAGAATCCTCAGAAACACAAAATGGCATTTCATCTGATTCAAAATCGATAGCTTTCAAAAAGCTCAAATCACTACAACTTTGTAAAGGCGTCCCAAAACAAGTTGGATTAAACTGAGATTTTTTGACACATTTCTGAAATTTCACCAACTTATTCTGTAATCTACCCTTGGCATTTTTCACATGTTTCAAAAGTTTGTAAAACATTTTTTCTCAATTTCCTTTTTTTTTTAAAAGAAAAAGACAAAACAACATACAATGTGATTTCAGTTAAATCACAATCTTCTCATAGGAATGAGACAAAGGAAACATACACAATGCAATATACAGGTCAGCAACGCAAGACATAATTTTGCACTTTTTTTACAGAAACAGTAAATTGGTCACAAATTATTTAACCCTTCCGATCCCACTTCTGACACCAAGTGCATAACGGTGGGTTTCGTTCTGATCGAAATGAAATAGTACACACATGTGACCAAAATGAGTGAGTACAAATGAACACACTTTATTTACAAGTAACAAACAAACAATAAACAAACAACATACAAAGTATACTGTATACTCAACTTTTGTCTATGTATTCAGATGACACCGGTAAATCATCATCAGCATAAGATGTACTTCATCTTATCTTCTTCTTCTGGGGAGCCCTCATTTCACAATGCCCAGGTAGTTCAATATACATTGCAGGCACCACTTCTGCAGACTTAGAGATCCGTGCATGAGCTAAAGGGTCCTTTGTGTACCTCTGGTTTATATACCCTAGTCTGGGGTGTTGGCTTTCTGGATACTAAGCCCATATCAGTTACATACAGTGCTAGGTATCAAGCACTCATTGGTCCAGCATAGCATTGACCAAACTTATCTCTATTGCACATGCTCTGTAAGCACTAAGATGTTACCAGACAAAGACATACATTAATGACATATTTTAGTATGTATGGAGATGAACTCTATTTCAAAGCTCCTTTGTGTAGAGTCTGGACATCACTAAGTTACCCATAATGCTTAGCATCTCTACACATCTTAGAATGGAATGTATCTATCTGATAAGAACATAGAAGCTATGAATGTCTCATTATACTTCTAGTAGTAGAAATGGCAGGTAGGAGCTAGGCCTCAATATTTATGGCTTATTTGACCTCAAAAGGTAATTTGACCATTCTATGGAAAGACTGTACTGTATTAAGACAATCTTATTTCAAACCTCAAGAGGCCTAGCAAGGGGTATATGTGTTTGTAACTTATATGCCTATGTAGAAATTAACTATTTAACCCACTGATTACACTCTGGCAGAGAGGCAAGTACCCCACTCCCAAACACAATAAATAGATACTGTAAATGAAATGTATCTATTATTATTTTCAATTAACCTTTAATGACCCTTGTACTTAATGTGGGTTGATGCATTTGGGCCAAAACTAATTGGTTTCTTTTGCTGATAGCTATTCAAATGAACTTTCTATTTACAAAAAATAATTTTAAGGCCATAAAACAGTACAAAGTTAGCCCAAAATCATATTGGCGGTATAACGTGTGACATAGTTTGGCCTTTGGTACCTGTAGTTGTCCAGGCCTTAGTAGCATCCAGTACCTTGAACAGATCCTTTATGCTTTGGGAGTCCCTGCCCTCTCCTCTGACAGGCACAGCAGCAGTATAACCTCAGCGGAGCAGCGGCACCCACAGACACTTCAGAGCAACTCAGGGCTCTCCTCAGACTCACCATAGGCTGCTCCTTTAATACTTTGCCTCTTGTGCCACAGGTCTCTGCAGCCTGTGGTATGTGACACCAGGCATGTGTGTCCAGTTATTCCTCTCGCTCTGTCTTGGGCTGGGGGTTTGCGGGAGCCAGTCGTGGCAATCGCACTACTCATTCCAATTGCGACTGCAGCTCCAGCTCGTGATACCACATATAATCCAGTTGCCAGGATGCATCTCTTAGTGACCACGGTGACCTGTATTTTATTTAGCCTTGATGCGAGGTGCCATAGCTTTTTTTATTGCTTATTTTTGGCATACTGCAAACTTACCAACTTAAACTTAGGGGTCTATTTACTGAGCTTTGGATGGAGATAAAGTGGACGGAGATAATGTACAAGCAAATCAGCTCCTAACTGTCATGTCGCAGGCTGTGTTTGAAAAATGACAGGAGCTAATTGGCTTGTACATTATCTCCGTCCACTTTATGTCTATACAAGACTTAGTAAATAGACCCCATAGTGTAAAAATAAATGTTTCAGCATTTGCCTTATTTGTCTATAAACATTCATATATTTGATTTCACCTTTGATTTACTGCCTTCTATGTTAAAGATGATTTCTGGTATGTATTATGATAATAAATATCAACAATTATAATCTTAACAAAGTGGAGTATGACAGGCATTGGAGATACATTTTTCATGAGGACAGGGCCCCTTATTGGAGATTACTATAAACCAGTAGAGTCAAATCTCACAGTGTATAGCCCGACATCCGCGCTCCGCCCCCGGGGGAGGAGACATTTCCCTGTTCCTTCCGTAGGAAGGAACACAGGAAATGTCTGTCTGTCGGCCGCGCTGGGCATACACTGCCCGATGCTGCCGACAGTTACCGGGTAAATATCGCATTGGACGGGCATGCTGGACAATCCTGCATGCCCGACCGAGCAATATTTAACCCTCGGTCGCCCGCACACACGCTACAATTATCGGGCCGATCCACCGATATTAGGCGGATCGCCCCGATAATTGTAGCGTGTATGGCCAGCATTAGATATATATGTCCGTTAACAAATCATGATACCTATGAGCTTTGGAATGCTTGATTCAGTTCAACTGCAATAGTTACAGACATCCATAATGTTTGGCAAGACTGTGAAACCATCGGTACAATCGAGTACCATCGCAGCCTCACGTACACTTGCACAAGGTCAGACCATACTCAGAAATTGCTAACTTCATCGCACGCTATGAGAACTCAGGCTGCGTATGGCATTGCAATGGCTAATTTACGCACACCCCTGCAACAGGGTTGAAACGCACTGGCACGCCTGCATTTTGCTGACCACCCCCCCGTCACCACCCACAAACTGCACTTCCTTTCAATCACACTGCGATGGGTCTGCGTGGTCACTGCGATTGCAGTCAAAATCGCAGTGGCCGGTTCGCTCACCGCAATACATGTGCAGTATCGGTCGATTGCGTGCGTATTAGCAACTGCGATCCAAGCTGTATCAGGCCCAAAGAAAGAAAAAAAACTTTCCACATGAGCCTGCATCAAAGACATGGGAAGGGGAAACAGACACCAGCTAAGTGCTAACTAGTGTTTTATTTGCATTTAGGAGTTTATTGTAGGACATTGACCTCCAAAACATTTAAAGTTATTTTAATAATGGGTCCATACAAATCGTTCTGCAGAAAACTAGAAGGGCTTCATAGTGGCAGTGTCTCTTGCATGGACCTTACAGCACTAACAGCTTCTCTGTTCATAGGGTCTGATTTAGCAAGCTACACGCAGGCAGCTTTGCAATTGCGATCCTTGCAGATATGGTAATGCACAGGAGGCATCACACCTCCTGCTGTATTACTTATCCGAGCTTCGTTGTCCAATGCAACATCGGATACTCTGCGGAACATCGTCCGGCTAAGTTGAGAAACGGCAGCAGAATGTCAATCAATTACAGTCTGCTGCCACTGCGTGCGGGATCGCAGACACGTTCTGCACATGCACAGGACAGGTCAGACCCCTCCGCAGATTCCCGATCATCGAGAATCTGCGTTCAGCAGTACACTAGTGTGCACTGCTGAATAAGGCCCATAGAGTAGACCCATGGGGCAGATAAGTAGAAAAGGTGATGGCCCATGTCCATTGTGGCTTTGCAATTATGCAATTTCTGTGCAATGTGGACTGTAATCATGGGTGCCTCTGTGATAATGGAGTCTGAATGAAGGTCTATGTAATATGGCTTTTATTTCCTAGTGCATTATAGAAAGAACCACAGGTTAAGTTTGTGCTATGTACTGCGCAACGGATTGCATTTAGGTGGGTGGTGGGGCCCCCTCCCAGATTATGCACTGGGTGCCACGGTTCTCTAGCCATGCCTCTCTACTGTCTCCTCTGCTTGTAACTGCACCTCCCTGCTCAGTCTGTCCTGGTGAAGACACTAGGGGGGAGGTGTATCAAACCCTCTAAAGAGTACAAAAGGAGAAGTTGGCCATAGCAACCAATTATCAGGTACATTCTATAAAATATTAGCTAGAAGCCAATTGGTTGTTACTTCTATACCTGTTCTCTTTGGAAGGTTTGATACACCTCCCTCCATCTGACATAACTACGTGGGTTATTTAGAGTTGTATAACCATATATCATCATCATCATCTCAAAATGCACCTGTCATGTGTAGGTGCAGAATATCAGTGCTATAAGTGGCATCAGAATATGGTGTTCCTACCATCATCTGCTCATAGTTACTATGGCACTTGTACATCAGCTCCACTGACCGGTCTATCCACGCACAAAGTGTCAGGTACATGCAGCTGAAATACCGTTATGCGCAATGAGACGTTACACAAGACATCTATGTACCTGAAACAAAGACACTCCTGTCCAACTCTATATCGCCAGCATAGTCACAATGCTCACAGCAATTCTGTGTACTGTATGTAGCCTAATGGGCTATAAGCTAGTTTGCAATGTTAAGTGGAATCACGGGCAGCCAGTGGCAAAAGATAGACATGACTGTACATGTCCTGGTGCTGAACTAGGAGCAGAGCTGTTTCAATGACAACAGTCACGCATTGCTCTGGTTGAATAGATGTTAAATGAATTGTAGTTTTAAGGCTGGGCTTGACTTGCATGTTTGTTTGTTTTTTATTTAAAACAATAGAATTGCAAATTAAAATCACAGGAGACTAGTCTGTCCAAGTTGTTTTATGGGACACTTGTCTAGTCTTTTTCCTGTACTTGTGTGTGTGCTGTAGATAGATACTGTTGACTGACTAATACAGAAGATGTGACGTAATAAAGGCATGATATGGCACGTTCTATCTAGACCATGGTAGTGATGGTACCTGCATAGCTCTAAATCTGGTATTATTTCCAGTATCATAACTTGAATTAAGGTGATATGTCACCCGATTCTTTAACTTGTCACCATTTTAATAAAAATGAACTTCTCTGCATGCTCAGTGCAGGGGAAACTATTGCTTTAAGTAGCCCTTATTAAAAGTCAACTTGGCGGGTTTTCCTAATCCACAGTAGGGGTTAACTCAGACAAGATATTATTAGACGTCCTGTGCCTTTATGACACTTGTGTTTGAACTACAGAATGCTCCGTTGCTAATTGCGTGAAGTTGTTTTAAGGAGCATTTAACTTAGTTGATTAAAAGCACGGGATGTTTAATTAATGGATCAATTTCTATTCAACCTAAATGCCACTTCTCTGTTTCCCACTGAGAACATTTAAGTCAGTTGCATTTAAATTGTGTTCACCACTTGTGAAGATGTGTGGGGTAAGTGTACTTACTCTCGTTACTTGCCAGCTACAATGTTGTAGGTAAAACCAATTAAAAAATGCTAATGGTTCAGGAGACAGAAGGAGCAATGGGGAATATTCAGGACATGATGTGGCCTTTTTGCCAAAATAATTGATGTTAAAGAGGAAATTTTATCCTGAGCGTTTTAGCATTCATATGTCAATGCACTTATTATATCTGCTCAGCTAATTCTTAGGGTGAGCCTGCGTGATTCTCTCTCTGCAAAGATATTGGGCTCTATTTATTAACATTATTTTTACTAAAATAAAGTGAAAAAGGGTGTTTTCACACCCTTTTCACATTATCTTAGTTTCACCTGTAGTTATTACAGGGCAATTGGAGTAGAATTCGTAAAATTCTACTCCAACCCCTAAGTATCACATATTTTTAGTAAAGCAGATCGCATTTCCCATAATTGTAATGGGAAATGTGATCCGACCAGAGTTACTAAAAATAAATAGTAAAAAAATACCGGGGGAAGCCCTGTGATAATAACGGCACCTGGAGGTGGCGTTATCCAGGGTCTCCCCTGGTTACCGGGCTCCCACTCTGTTCTAACGGGGAGAGCAGAGGCGGGAGCGGTACCAGTAATCAGCTATGTGGTCTAAACAGACCGCAAGCTGGTTGCTGTAAAAAAAAGAAAAAAAAAATTTAAATTTTTTTTTTAACTTACCTGAATCCAGGGACCGGTGATCGGGCCTCCGGTGATGGCTCCTCTCCAGTCAGCTGGTCTCCCATAGTGCACTGCGGCCCGGTCATCAGGTGATCGGGTCCCAGTGCAGTATGGGAGATCACCTGATCGGGAAGCCCGGAGAAGATCACCGGAGGCCAGGAGGATGCAGGTAAGTGTAATGAAGGGAGGGGGGGGGTCGCGGGGGCGGGGCTTAGCGTCGGTGGGGGGTAGAAAAGAACAACTACAAATCCCATGAGGCATTGCACCCTTTACAAATCTGGCCGCCGCTGCAGGTAGCCAGCATGGGAATCCCTGACAAGTCACCGTGCTACAGGTAGTAATAATAATAATATTGTCCCCACACATCTCCCTGTAATTTACTGCTTACCCTGACAAGTGGGCACCATACTGCATATAACACGTCAAGGTGTCAGCAGGGAGATGTGTGGGTGCATCATTATCTGCAGCATGGTGCCCACATGTCAGGGGGCAAACAGTAATTTACAGTGAGATGTGTGGGGACAGCCTGCAAATAATGATGCACCCACACATTTCGTCCTGACACCCTGACATGTGGGCACCATGCTGCAGATAATGCTAATAATAATAATGCTGCACTCGCACATCTCCCGGTCATTTACCTGTTGATCCCCTGACATGTGGGCATGATGCTGCAGGTAATGCTGATAATAATAATTCTGCTGCAGTTGACGCCATCGGCACATCGTATACCTCCCAACATGTAAGTGACGGGGCTGCTCAACTATAATATATTTCAGTTTAAGAACCGTTTGTTTTGAGCGTTTTTTTCCCCCCAAATGTTGTCATCTGCGTTTTGAAAACCGCTTAAGTGATTAAAGTGCCATTGTGACGTCCTCAATATTATGCTGCATTAATTTGTTCGCGTAAGGAGCATCTGCATACTGTGCTCTAAGCAGGGAGTGAAAAGCACCAGTTTAAAACTACATTAAAACAGAAGGGAGGTGTAGGGCCCAAAAGAATTGGGACTGAAAATGGGAGAGGGCAGGACTGTAGTAGGAGGAGTAATGAGCAGAGAGGGGAGGAGTCGGTATTAATTCTTAAACTGCCCCACCCCCAAAAAAGTAAAGTCTAGATCCGCCACTGCAGTGAGTAGGGGGTGAGACAGGCTCCCAGCACTCAGTCAACTCCATGTGTGCCTCCCCAGCCATTCACCTCAACACACGTCACTGATCAACCTACTACCTGTCTAACATCTGTCTATGTAATTACTGTCTATAACCTGCGTTAACCCATTAATTCTGCTTAAGGTGCAGAATCAATGGTAAAGACCACTTCTGGGTATTAATGCACCAGGTAAACCCAACTGATTGAATTGGCTGTTGCGGGTAATTAGCTAATTAGATAAAAAAAAAACAACGTGCGATCAGAAATCTGCGGTAAGTGCCCGCAGATAAAGGTTTGCATACAAAAGCAGCCGAAGTTCATGAATCTACTATGTCACTGTTATGCCTGTCTTGGCAAGTGACTTATAAAGTGTCACTACTATGTGTGCAGTCAACAGATGCTCCAAATAATATCATAAGAAGAATTGGGCAGGCAGGGGACTTAAAACCGTGAGAAGTAGAACTGTCTGTAGCAACGTGGGCGCCATATTTCTGGAGATCTGCGCATTACAGGAATCTCCTGGAAAATGACACCTACACCATTTTCTCAGAGATTGGATCATGTGCCCCCTCCCACCTCCTCACTACTAATCAAATCATATCACATTTAGCAGGTAAATTGTTGTAGAGCTGCCCATAAGTAAGACATAGGAGAGAGCCTAGAGGTGGGCAAGCTCATTAATAAAGGAGTTAAATTATAAAGACATGTAGGATAATTGGGTTAACTTACTATTGCGTAGAAAAGCAGTTCGCATGTGATCTTGTGTAGTTTTTTATGTGGGGGGGGGGGGTAGATATCTGTTGTGTTTTCCTTTGCTTAAAAATTTATTTTCAAAGCAAAGATGGTTTCCGGGAGGCCGGGTACAGGTCACAAAACACTATATTTACGCAATCATTAGCAACCAAAGAAGAAAAAAAATGCTTTAAAAATGACAAGCCAGATAAAATCCTAAATCACCAGGACTATAATTGTGTGAGCAGAAAAGCTGAAAGCGTTTTCCTGCAGAATGACATAACTGCAGAATTGATGTGCCTTATTGCTCATCATTACTTCCACTAATCGTCATTTATGGCACTTTGCCATGGGCCATGAAATGCAAGTTCTAGCCAGGACAGAAATCGCCAACCTTCCCCTTGTCTGTGTTTTATCTTTCCTCTTCTAGAAAAACGTTTTCTCTCAATCTCAGGCCAGCTCTAGCTGCATTCAGGGTCCCATGGGCGCCTTAAAATGCTGTCACTTGATGTCCATGAAACCATGGTGTTCTAAAGTGCGGCTCTGCTCAATCAGAGCTATTGGTCCTATGTGACACAGGCTCAGCATTGCCCATTCACGTTAATTTTACTTTCACTGAGCGTGTCCTCACTTGAGAAAGCCGCAGATTTGCTGGTCAGTGTCGTAAAATGACTGTGTGATGTGTCCTAAAGTATATGCCTCTATACTGTACATCTGTGATGTACACTATAAACAAACGTTACACCATTCTGCTTTCGCTGCACCTGGAATGCTTGGAAAGTGGCATTTTCTGGATAATGGGTTTTCATGTAATTTGGAGCACTATGCTTGAAATAATTTTTTTGTTTCATTGAATATACTCTATTTAATCGTGTTTTTATAGGGGCTATCGGGGAGAGGATTGAAGAGGGGGTAAGTGCCCTGGCTCCCGACAAAAATTAACCCTAGCATGTATGTGTGTGTGTGTATATGTGGTAGGGAATATAGATTGTAAGCTCCACTGGGACTGGACAAAAATTCTCTGTAAAGCTCTACGGCATGAGTGCGCTATATAAGTAACTGTTAATAAATAAATAATATAAATAAATAATACGGGTGGCACCTGATTGGCTGTGAGCAACCTACGGTACAGGACTCTCCCCCCGCTAAGCAAGCATCTCACATTCAGTTGAATAATGGTTCTCAGCTGTGCGTAGAATCCGATAGAATGTAAAAGAAGTCGCCAGTCTTGAGACAAACAGAATAATGTGATGGTTTTGTCTTCGGGTAGGGGAAGGGTAGACTCACGCCGGGCATGCGAATGTGTGTGATTTTAATGAGCTATCTGTGGCTCCAATTATTTCCCTGTAATTGCACAATGACATTTCTTTTCGCTCACGAAAAAAAGAAATCAAGATAACAAAACTTGTGCCCAGAGGGGACACTAGGTAGGGTCAGCTGAAAATGCATAAAAGATTTGCAAACTGTTAAACATCCATAACGAATTCATGAGTGATATTTGCTGGTATTGATTGCAGATTGCTCCTGCTTGCTCAGTCCCTCTAATGCTACATTGAAAGGTGATTTACTATGAGACTCACTAAGTAATATTCTGATTGAGCGGATTCCAGAATTGTATATTCCATCACATAATTGACCATGTAACCTTTATCGACAAACTCCTGTGACCTCTGCTCATTTGCCAGTTCTCTTATTCATTCTTATTTCACTGCTTGTTACATTTGCTGTCAACTGCAAGTCTCTAAATGACCTCCACATCAGAGAAGCTACCTAAGACCTGCAGGCCACTCACAAAATCCTATCGGCCTGCTAGCAGCATTGGCAGTGTGGTGGCCTCAACCCCTGTCCTCAATTTCACATGAAGATTTAGCTGTAATTGGACATTTTTTTTCCTCCGCCAATGTTGCTATGACTTCTCCCGTGTTGCTCCCCACTCAGTCCCCCTCCCTATCAGGCTCTCAAAACCTCTTTATTAATTCTGATTTAGCCAGCACTGGTTTTCTAGCAACAACCATCTATGTATTGTTCTTTGTTATTACTACTATGCCTGTAGTACAAACAACCAACAATACTTCTGCATGCACATTTTGTTGTGTAGTGCTTGTTTTGTATTCTGTATGTACTTTATGTCTTGTAATGCTTATTTTGTACTCTGTATGAACTTTATGGGGGGGAATCCAATTGCGGGCGGGATATTTAATTTTTTTTAAGAAAAGGTGTCTGCGCTAATTCCAATACAAAATTACCCAAGACTGTATAATAATTATAAAAATTCTTAAACATATACAGTATTAGTTAAACATGTATAAGAGAACTGCAGTTCAAACTAAAAACATATACATACATTAAGCATTAATACGCAGTGTAAATGTGCCTCCAAACATTACGACTTGTGGCAAATAACTAACACAGTATTGCTGTTATAGAACTAAAAACACAATGGCCCTCATTCAGAGCCGTACGCTCTGAGCAGAGCGCACGCTCTGAATGAGGGCCGGGCTCCATTTTCATGGAGCGTCCTCCTGGACGCTCGTATAGCTGTGGGTCACCACCCACATGCTATATGAGCGTGCATTTTGATGGCCGCGATGGTCGTGACCATCGCGACCATCGAAATTGCGAGCCGGAGCCTGCGGTTGAGGTTTTCAACCGCAAACTCCTGAGTGATTTTGGCTCTATCAGAGCCAAAATCACTCCCACTGACATCACTAGTGATGTCAGTGGGCCGGCTTCTGACGGGAGGCGTTCCCGTGGGAACGCCCCCGTCAGGGAGGCACGCCCCCGGCACGCCCACCAAAGGGGGCGTGCTGTCAATCAACATTGACAGCACGCCCCCTTTGATCGGACACAACGAGCGAAGGAAAGTCCTTCGCTCGTCGTGTCTGGCGCATGCGCACGACGGAGCTCCCTCCGTCGTGCGCATGCTCAGTGCAGACCATCGACCCACTTGCGAGCGGACAGCCGCTCGCGAGTGGGTCTGAATCAGGCCCAATGTGTCTATGAAACGCCTTAATGGAGTATTTGAGACCAGTGGAAAATTCAGTCCCCTCTATATACTATATACTATAAAAGCTCATGCGTGTATTGTATGAGCACAATGCGTTAGCTCCGTGTCATAAAAAAGTCAGGAATCAACCTGACTATTGCACAATCCTGTGTCACGTTCTGGATCACAGAGCTCCAGCTTCTGTGTTAAGTTGCTCACAATAGATCCACGTTCTGGCGTCTCCTTATGGTGGCACCGCTCCGGCGGCTCCCAGCCAGGCCAGGGGAGTAAACGTGACAATATCCTTAGTTTAACGTCCCTCCAGCGACTTGCAACCAAGTAATAGAGATGAATATAGCAATGTCCAGTCTACCATGTGTAGTGACTGAAAGCAGTATATTTGGTTATGGGTGGAGAAAATGGATACCTGTATGCTGCGACTCCGTGTGGTGTGTCGCTTCTCCACTGATAAAAAGACGGCTCTGCCCCTGATAGTGATAGGCAGTTCTCTAAATTCTGGGATGCCACTGATAGCCACAGAAGTAATGTCCCATTAATAGGAGGTATGTAAAAAGTATGACAGCAGTCCACTGTATAGCCTTGACTAGTTTCTCCCCTCTCTCAGGGTTTTTTTTCAAAATGGAATGAAGTAACACTCCTTAAAGAGATTAGCCCAGAGGTTCCCAAAGTCCGCCATTACAGTCCACGTTTTAGGGATATCCAAGCTTGAGTCCAGATGGTTAAATCAAATGGATTGAGGTACTAATTAAGGGCCTGATTCAGACCCGGTCGCAAGCGGGTCGATGGTGCCCTAGTGCGCATGCACTAGGGCACCATAAATAAATAAATGAATAAATTAAAAAATAATAAATATAAAATAAATAGACACTCAGAGAATGGGTCCAAATATAACCAAAAATTTATTTATCACAAACTACATTGCAATAATTAACCACATTATAACCAATGATCGTTTACAACTTCAACTTCTCTACAGAGACGAGCTGATTAACCCCACGTATTCAACCTAAAAGAGTTGTAGAGCCACACAGATTAATAAAATTGGCCCTCTGAATAATTGCTTGTATTTGCAAATGTTTTATAGGGACTTGAATCTTATATAGTACCATACATAGTGATTAACCATATATAGTAGGTTTTAAAACCTAAAACAACCCAAACATCCAAAATTAATCAAAATCCATTTCTATAGTCTCATTTAAGCCCTCTGGACACATAGGCCCTCATTCAGAGGCGGTCTCGCTCTGAATGAGGGCGGCCGCTTGAAGTTTGTAGTGCGGCCTCCTGGTCGCTAGCTAAGCTGTGGGTTACCAGGTTGATGTTCGCGATGGTCAAGACCATCGCGACCATCGGCCTAAGGTTGGGTCTCGGCAACCGCAAGCCCAGGGAGCTTCCTGCTCTGATCGAGCAGGAAGCTCCCCACTGACATCACTGCTGATGTCAGTGCGGTCGCCCACAAAACCACACGCGTTCCTGAAGCCAACCCCAGCCAAGCGTCTACAAAACGGGGCGAGCTGTCGACAGCCGCCCCTTTTGTAGAGAGCTCCGGAGTGAGAGAATTTCTCTTCGCTCCGGGGCTTGCGCACGCGCAGTGCGGCCGCTGCGCGTACACAGGGCCTAAACATCAACCCTGTTGCGAGCTCTCTGCGCTTGCAATCGGGTCTGAATGAGGGCCATAGTGTGCAGTGTGTGAATCCAGAAAGCCTCCCGCAGGCATAATTTGCGGAACCTATCCCCCCCTCTCGGTGTAGGGGCAATGGATTCAATACCAACAATTTTCAGACCCTCAGGATATTTTGCATGAACCTGACTATAATGTCTTGAGTCACTATGTTTCTCGTATCGATTTAAAATATTCCTCCTATGTTCGCAAAACCTGTTCTTAAGAGATCTTAAGAGATCCTGTAGTACGTCCAATATATTGTAACTTGCAAGAACATTCTAGCAAGTATACAACATATGTGCGATTACAATTAATGAGTGATTGGATTAAGAATTTTCTGTCCAGACCTTTAGCAGTAAAAACCAAGGTTCTATGGGGGTCATTCAGACCCACTCGCGAGCGGCAGTACGCTCGCAAGTGGGTCGATGTTCCCCACTGCGCATGCGCACGACGGAGGGAGCTCCATCGTGCGCATGCGTGAGACCCGGGTAGCGACGGGCTTTCCATCGCTCCGGGTCTCGCACCAAAGGGGGCGTGCTGTCGATGTTGATTGACAGCACGCCCCCTTTGGTGGGCGTGCCGGGGGCGTGCCTGCCAGACGGAGGCGTTCCCATTGGAACGCCTTCCGTCTGAAGCCAGCCCCGCTGACATCACTAGTGATGTCAGTGGGAGTGATTTTGGCTCTGATAGAGCCAAAATCACTCTAGGGCTTGTGTCAGGGAGACCCTACCGCAGGGTCTCCGTCGCAAGTCCGATGGTCGCGATGGTCAAGACCATCGCGACCATCTTTTTGGCCGCTCACATATGCTGTGGGTGGTCACCCACAGCTATGCGAGCGGCCAGGAGGCCGCTCCATTTTCATGGAGGAGGGCCCTGATTCAGAGCGAGACAGATTTTTAAAAAAATTATTAGCCTTTTTAAAAATGACCATTGGACCAGATTTTAACTCTGATTTTAAGAGGGGATACATTTGAAGTATCTTGTAATTTTCATGAAAAATACTTTTATCCTTTGTGTACAGCTGTTATATTTAGATAGAAAAATGTATGACCTATCGATATCCTCCTTATCTTTGCATGTTTTGGAATTGAATGGGGCGAAAAGCAGGAGCACGCATTGTGAAAGTACACGAAAACGTTGCGTCCAAACAGACAAATGAGGCGAATAGATTGCAGCGGCGAACAGGGGCGGATTGGGATGGAAAACCAGCCCGGGAAATTTCTGGAAGCAGCCCTAAAGGGGGTGGGTGTGTTGAGAAGGCGGGTCTGTTGAATGGGCGGAGTCTGTGGAGGTGGGCAGGATACTCCGTCGTTTTAGGGCCTGGAGCTGCTTTTGCAAGCCACTGAGGGGAGCAGGACCGGCAACAGAAATCTGGGTGAATGATACCCTTTTATTTGGGGCCCCCCATCCCTCTGCACTAGTACAGGCCAGTCAGGTTGAAAGTCTTTTCTTACCTATATGGTGGTTTCTCTGCAACAGGGAATTTCTGAAGAATTTCATCCTCACTGGGCATCGTCTTCAGCCTGTATTCACTATTCATGTAGAAGATCACATTGTCTGGAAGATGCCTGTTTATGTAGAAATATAACCAATGTCGTCATCATAACCTACAGTAGCAGAAGTTTTTGTGCAGGGCAAAATTAATTTCCCTGATCAAACAATTTCTGTGTCTCCAGATGCCCACTTGTCTCTCCATCCCCAGGCTCCCCTGTGGTTCTCCAGGCTCCCTCTGTCTCTCCATTTCCAGGACCATTGTCTCTCTCCAGAATCCCCTATGTCTCTCCAGGACCCCATGTGTTTCTCCATCCCCAGGACCCCATGTCTCTCCATCCCCAGGCCCACCTGTGGCTCTCATCCTCATTCCCCCAGCACCAGTGTCTCTCTCAATCCTATTCCCCCAGCCCCAGTGTGTCTCCCAGTCCCATTCCCCCAGCCCCAGTGTGTGAGAAAGGACCTCTGTGACGTTGCAGTCACGTGACCACTGCAGGAGGGCCAGAATGCTCCTGAGTTACCATCCACATGGGCATAGAGGGGGAATACATTTTTGTGGCGAGCGTAGAGAGGAGCGCACCGTGCCCGAAACATGGCGAGCGCAGCAAGGGGACACTTTTGGCCCCCCTTTATCATCCTGGCCCCTCCCCCTTTGATGATGGGTCACGTATGTGTGACGTCACAGGTCCCTTGGAGCACTGTATTATAGATCTAACCATTTCCCCAGTCCAAGTGTGCTCTCTGTCCCTTTTCCCCAGTCCCAGTGTATCTCTCAGCCCCATTCCCCAGTGTGTATCTCTTGGCCCCATTCACCCAACCCCAGTGTGTGTCAGCCTCATTCCCCAAGCCTCAGTGTCTCTCTCAGCCTTATTCTCCAGCACCAGTTTGTCTCTCAGCCTCATTTCTCCCCCCCCCCCCAGTCCTTGTATATCTCATTCTTATTCCCAGAGCCCCTGTGTGCCTCAGCATTATTCCCCAACCCCTGTGTCAGCACCAACCCCCCCCCCCAGCCCTGCATATTTAGCTCAACCCCCCACCCCACCGCGTTGTCAGCTCCCCCTCCCCTCCCATCTCCCCCCACAGCTAACACTTACCTGGTGATGCTCTGGCTGCCCGCTGCTTGTGTCTTTTCCCTCCGATGGCGTCACTGCTTGTTGCAGCATGCACAGAGTGGGGCCGGGCTGCGCGGATGGGCTGCAGGCGGAGCTGTCAGCTGCGACTGACAAGCTCCGTAAAGGCTTATGGAAGGAGCTACTGCTGGGCATGCGCAGCAGCTCCCCCGTCGGCCATTTTTTTTTCATTAGTAAGCTTCTGCGCATGCGCAGAAGCTAGACTACTGTAAAGCTGACCGATCGGAGCTGAGCTCCGATCGTGGCAGCGGGTGGGTAGGAAGGTGGCTGGAAATAGTAGGGACCAGCCCAGCGGGAACCAGCCCGGCATCCCGGCGGCCCAATCCGCTCCTGGCGGCGAATGTATTTCACCAGATGTGACTTTTCACCTCTAATTGAATTCGCCCCTGAGTGTCTGAACCTGCATACGATGTGCTACAATGTAGAAGCCGCAGCTTTTTTCATTCCAAGTTCCGTTGTGCTTCATATACCGACCCGGGTGCACACAGATATACATGTGCCACATATCAAATTAATCAGCACAGTCTGCTAGTGCGTCCTAGTCGCATCACATTGACACTCAGATGCATTTTCAGCAAAAAAAGATGCCCGCCGCTAGCAGAGTGGCACGGGACCTGGCGGCCCACTCACGCCAGGAAAGTCACGCTGTGTGGCGTATTGAGGCTAGATGTATGAGAACACATCTGTAAGAAACATCTATAAGAAAGATCAGGCCTAATGACCCCTAAAACTGGTCCCAGTGTTATTATAATAACTTGCCACTAGACCTGCAATTTTGATCTAAAAACAAAAAAGCGTACACTGTTTAAAATGTTATGGAACTATTATTACTGTTCTCCTAATTAGCACATATTGGGAGAAACATTAAAGTGTCATAGTACAAAAAAATGAAAAGAACAGACCATGCGTATCAGTAAGGCTTGTAGAAGAGTAGCGGCGATGAAGGTCAAGTTAAACTCAAAATTACCATTACACAGAATAGACGAAACGAACAAATTGTACAAAATAAATGTTTCTCTTTTCTACAAGTCTGTAAATTAATTCCTTGATCTTCCTGGAAATACAACAGTTATATTCAGCATCATATCATTTAGATTGAGAATCTAAAATGGGCCCCTATGCAAACCAAATACAGTTAATCTGGTATGTGTAAACTCAGGGTACAACTAGCGCTGACATGACACAAATCATTTCTCTTATAAATGTAAATAAAAGTTGGTAATGTAGAATCTCTAATAAAATATCTGTCATGTTCCGTATGCTGCGTTTTTGACGATCTCGAAACCACTGACCAAACTTAATTGCTTATCCAAATGTGGTTTTGCTACGCCAGATTATACATGAAGACTGTATCATCTTTTTGTGATTTCATTCTAGAAATGTCTTGCCTAATGCCAAGAACATTCATATGAAGAGGAGACAGAAAAAGGGTGATTTAGGCTCGTCTGTATTGCAGCTCTTGTAATTAACATGGTTTTCCCCCAAGTGTGTGAAGGACAACCTAACATAACGGAACTGTATTATATAAAGTCGATTTGTGAATTACGCTAGATTACCAGTTGTGCCCATGCCCTTCTGTCCAACATCAATCCTTTTTTATTTTTACTGGGAAAACATGTAGGATCGGAGTGCCTTCGAGTACTGTAATTACTACTCTAAGCTATATGTTTTGTTTGGAAAAACATGTAGCTGGTAAATATTGCCAACACTGTCAATTTTCAAACACTGACTGTAAAATGACAGTTAGAAGCCGATAGGTTGGTGCTTTATCTCGGTGCACTTTTATCACTCTCCAAGGTTTGATACATATCCCCCTATGTTGTCCAAAGAAACAATATCGGAAGGGATACCGAAGTAACGTCAGCACAAACTAGTATTTCTGTCACCACCTGAGCAGCTCTGGACTTGGGAACAGCATAGTTTACTTAGTGTATACTCCTGTCTCTAAGCCATAACTGACAATGGTCTATACATGGAATATTGCTGACTGATTAAAGGTTGCCTTAGGCCAGGGGTGGGGAACCTTTTTTCTGCCGAGGGCCATTTTGATGGTATACAATCGGGAAGCCGGCTGCCGGTTTCCCGACAGCCGGCTTCCCGACTGCTTTATCCCGACAAGGGATAAATGACTGGCGTCTATATCTAGACGCCTGTCATTTCCCGGCGCCCGGCATCCCGATCGAAGGACAGCCGCGGGGGAGGAGGGTTAGGTTTAGGGCACCCGGGGGGGACTTAGGGTTAGGCACCCCCCGAGAGGGTTAGGATTAGGCTAGGGGGAGGGAGGGTTAGGCACCCCCGGGGGGACTTAGGTTTAGGCAGCGGGGAAGGGAGGGGTTAGGCACTTAGAGGGGGGGATTAGGGCTGGGCAGAGGGGGGGAGGTTAGGGCTAGGCACCCCTAAGGAGGGTTAGGGGGGTTTGGTTAGATTAGTTGATACTTACCTTACCACGATCGGGATTTCCAACGCTGTCGTGTTTCAGCTGCTGGGCTCTGCTGTTTTGTCGGGCTGCCGCTACCGGGATTCGAACTCCCGACCATGCGACAGCCGGGATTTCATACCGATTTCATTTTGATATATATAACATTATTTGTGGGCCCGGTGCAGGCCACGTCCCCTCCGTATAACAACATACCAGGGCGGGGCTACAATCGCCGGTGATTACAGCAATGCCTGGAGCATCCTGAGCATGCTCCGGAGAGCTGTAAGGGCAGCGGTGTGACCGTCTGAAGCGTCCTAAGGATGCTCCAGGCGGCACTGCTGCATAGATTCTGGCTGTGGGGTACCATTCTAGGCACCCTGCTATCCAGATGAGGCTAGCAGAAAAGAAGCCCAGATGGCCAGACCAAATGATCCGTGGGCCTTATACGGCCCCCGGGCCTGAGGTTCCCCATCCCTGCCTTAGGCGGAGCGATTATCTGCTCTGTGCCAGTAGTAGATTTACTGCTAAGCAATACAAGCGGCCCTCTTGGGACCCACTGACGGGGTTGTATAATGGAGCCTTTTATATAATTCCTGCAGTCTGTCAGCACATTGATTAGACAGCTGCCGGGTGCCGCTCTGTCTCACTCTCCTCTCCCCAGTGCTGCATGACACCCCACACGCACAGAGAGGGGAGCAGAGAAGCTAGAAGAAGCTGAGGTGCCAGTGATTTTTACTGTTCGGGTGAGGGGAGCCATAGTGGAGGCCACTTTGGGGGTTGGGTGTTTCCAGCACCTACCTGCTATTGTCCTGCTGTTGAAGAAATTTAAATATACATTTGGGGCTTTTCGAATAAGAGTATACAAGATATGATTTGAGAGTAGTTACAGTAAAGTCATGAATTCCTGTAAATTTTGAAAATAATAATGAAAATGATAATTATAGAGAAGAACACATAACACCTAATATTGATTGTCTCATCTCTATCAAAGCTCCGGACTGTGTCAGTACAGTTTTACATCACACGTAGGTTTGATCACTTTGAAAGGTGTTTGTGCATTTTTCTATAATGCTTGATTCACTAAGTAAAACACCTGATCTTCATGAGGCAGACAGATATCTCAAGAATGATGTCACTCTCCTGCCTGGTAGTGGAACTGCTGCTATTTTAATCCATACAATCTGCTAAATTCCTCCATTATATCAATCTGCGAAGATAGTTTATTGAGCCAATCCTAGGACGTGTCAGATTTGATTTTAGCCAGATGTATATGTTCGAAAGCAGAGATTTTATCTTTAACGAGAGTCAGCTCCCTGCGTGATTCCTCGATTACCAAAAGAATCAAGTCGAAAGAACATTTATTGAGGACCGCAGCGCATCTGCGGCAAAATTCAGTGTTGTACCGTCCAATTGTCCTGTTCCTGATACGGAATCCTCGTGGGATTTTTTTATCCCTATAATAGTCCGATAGTGAGACGTCGTGCAGCAAATAATCCACCTCTCGTTTCTTTAAGCGAGATAGTGGTGCTATCAATTGTTCAGTAGTGTCCTCACCAGAGGTGTCTTGTAAGTTGGATCCAAATAGGATAGTCTCCGCTTCTGTGTCCGTAAGTGACAGCACTTCACCCAGGTGTAGGCAAATGTTAGCAAAGCCCAATGCTTCCTCAGTAGTTGTCATCCCTGTGAAAAAAAGTGAGTGAAAAAAGTGAATTATGATAAAAGCACTGCTTCACTGAGCCCAGTCTGATATGTCGAAAGTAAACTAAAGTATCCGGTGCCTTGACAAATGATCTCTTAAGCTTGTCACAGCCTTGACATCACGTATATATAGAAAAGAAGTGGTCCGGTACTCAGAGGAACAAACACAGCAACTGGCCCGGGTGCCTCTCCAGAGAATAACTCCTAGATAACCAGGAATATCGGACGGAACTCCGGGACTGGCAGTTCAAGAATCACAGCAAGCTGTAGTAGTGGTAGTCAATGTTTCAGAGCTCTTATGCTCTTTTATCACATAATAACTGACAAATAGCATACATATATACATACCCGAATCAGAGACACCCGAGTGCTCGTGTCACGCTGGCCCGTCAGAGTCCCGATGATGTCATGTCTTGATAAAAGAGCATAAGAGCTCTGAAACGTTGACTACAACTACTACAGCATGCTGTGATTCTTGAACTGCCAGTCCCGGAGTTCCGTCCGCTATTCCTGGTTATATATATATATATATATATATATATATATATAATGTAGCAAACAAGGCGGCACTCTGGCGTCTTAGAGTGCCGCCTTGTTTGCTACATTTTGAAGGGTATTCAATATGAAACGTTAACTTCACTGCCGAAGTTAACGTTTCATATCAGAGTTTTTTTCTGCGTTAAGTCTGGTGCGCGCTCCCGCTTATCCCCGTATTCAATATAAAATTAACGAAAACGGGAAACTCCGAAGTTGGATTTGCGTAAAGTTACGAATTTTTCCTTAAAATAATTGTAAGACCCCCCTAAAGTTGTAAAAACATGGGGGATCACTATGGGTACCCCCGTTTTAGCCTTTAATTGAAAGTCGGGGATTTAATTAGCCGCAGCAGGTGCTTTTTTCCCCGACATTGAAGAAGTGATGCAGAAGAGCACTTAGGTTATTTTTTTCATTTTTTTAAGTGGTCCCATCAAATTTGGGGTACATGAAAATGGGTACTAGCATATTTTGGTGTCCCTAAAGTAAGTTTTAAAAAATTCTGCATTTGTGCACCTGCCGCTATAATTCTATTCTAGAAAACACCTGCCGCATACTTGCAGAATAGCCCTGAACCTATTTACCTATTGTTATACAATTTTTTCCCATTTTTTTTTTTTTTGCACCCCAATTTTTAAATTAATTTTTTGGGGTCTCCCTATTTTTTTTTAAAACTTTTTTTGACACAGTTCTTTTTTAAATGTCAATCTCAGGGGTGCAGGCTATTTTTTTTAAGCCTGCACCCCTAAACCCCAATTCTGCACTTTTTTTCGACACCTATTCAATGGTGAAAAGTTATCCCCGTTTTTTATCAAAGACTTTTCAAAACTGCGATAAGCCTTTGATATTGAATACGGTGTAAAACTAAAACCAGTGATATTAACGCAAAAACGATAAAAAGTGCGATATTAATGCAAAAAACACCCATATTGAATACCCCTCTTTGTGTTTTTCCACCCCTCTTTGAGGGTTGGTAATTTAGGAGGGCATCGGCGCATGATGCTTAGGAGCATGACAGTGCCAGCTTTTTTCTCTCTCTCTCTCTCTCTCTCTCTCTCTCTCTCTCTCTCTCTCTCTCTCTCTCTCTATCTCTCTCTCTATATATATATATATATATATATATATATATACATATACATATACAGGTTGAGTCTCCCATATCCAAAATGTTTGGGACCAGGGGTATTTTGGATAACGGAATATTCCGTATTTTGGAATAATTGCATATCATAATGAAATATCTTGGGAATGGGACCCCAATATACACACACAATGCATTTATGTATTATATACACCTTATACACATAGCCTGCAGCTCATTTTATACAATATTTTCAATAATTTTGTGGCTCAAGCAAAGTGTGTGTACATACATGAAATAAATTTATGTTTCATTTACACCCTATACACACAGCCTGAAGGTAATTTTATACCATATTTTTAATAATTTGTGCCTTAGACAAAGTTTGTGTACATTGAACCATCAAAAATCAAAAGTTTTATTATCTCAGTGATGCTAAAATTATTCCGTAATTCGGAATATTCTGTATTTCGGAATATTTGGATATGGGAGACTCAACCTGTATATATAAATAATTAGCGAAACTGTTTTAATTTTTCATATCAATTAAATATATTGGCTCTTACTAAATATTTAGCTTTATCTTTCTGATTACTTCTGTGCATTTCACCTATATCTTTACATAATCAGTAGAATTTGTCAATTGTCTATGTCTCTGCTGTGCCTTCTATGAATATAGAGCCTGATTCGTTACGGATTGCTATTGTGATTGCAGCTGCGATTACGCAGGTAGGTTCACTTGGAAAATATGCTAATGTTTGCAATTGCAATGCGGTCGCAGCACCACATAAGGACGCCCACATCCCCTTACTCACATCCGTAATGCTTTATAATTCTGTGAGACCATCGGTAACATCCAGTACCATCGGAGCCTCGCGCTGAATTACAACAGGTCTGACCTTACTCAGAATTTGCTACACTCATCGCATGCAGTGAAAGCTCAGTCTGCGTATGCCATCGCAGTGGCTAATTTATGCACGCCTCTGTAACGGTGTTCAAACGTACTGGCACGCCTGCGTTTCCCCGACCACGCCCACCCGTCAACAGCCCCAAATGCTCACTTCCTGTCAATCACTTTGGGATGGGTCTGCATGGTCACTGTGATCGCAGTGGAGCCTTTGCGCACGCGCACTGCGATGCATAGTTCTATCTATCCAGGCAGCAGTATAGTGTCACATCCCAGTACACAATAAAAGGTCTATTTGCTGATATAATAAAGACACAAATGAAAAGCACAGAAAGTATCCGTGATGATAGAGAGGTGCATCTACTAAAAGCTGTTGGAAATCCTGCACAACCCAATCAATTAGACAATAAAATCCCCTTCGGTATGCCGATAAAGAAAGCTTTAGGCTGTAATTTTCTATATTATCTGCAACCCCCTCTACCCCAACTGCTACTTGTACCCAGCACTTTCCAAGCTGCCACCTGAGCCCAACCCAAGCACTGTCCCAACTGCTGCCTGCCCTTACCCTCCTCTCTGACCCACCAGTACACCTGTTGGCTATGTGAGAATATCAGTACAGAAAATAGTGTGACTTGTCATGGTGTATGTACAGGGAATGTAGTCTGATGCTATGTGGGGGGAGGCATATGGGGAGTTCAAAAGCATAAATTGTGCTGGGAAGCAGAAACAGTAAAGTAGAACCTCAACTTTTTAAAGTGAGGGGTCCCTGGGACCCACATATTCTTTTGCTGCTCTTCTGTGTATCATTGATGCTCACCAATCCCAAAATTACCATCTCATTACTTTTCAGTGTTAACGTTAGAGGATTTATTAACCTGCAGTCTTAACAAACTACCAAAAAAATCTCTATACAAAAAGAGGGGACTCGAGCCAGGGCCGTAACTAGGAGCGCGCGAGCGGTGCCCCATAATACCTACATTTGGCTTGCAGGTGCCTGGAATGGCATCCTGCAGCCAGTAGAGCTGCTGCAAACCTGTCCAAAATGTTAAAAGGGTGCTCCGGGTGCGCACCCTGCAGCCTGTACAGCCACCTAAAGTGTCCTTAGGATGCTCCAGGTAGCGCTCTTCTTCCTGGCGCCTTGGGCGTGACGTCACATGTTCTGAGGGTGGGGCCAGCACAGGGCGCTCTAGCCAGTGAGATTGTTGAAACTGCATCCCATTTCTTTCTGTACAGCAAGAACCTAATACTGATCCACATTGAACATCTGTTTTATAAGGTAGCAATTATATCTGCTTAATTAAGGGGCAAAAACAATATTTTTATGGTAGCACAAGTATTTAGTAACATTTTCTACTTCAGGGTCCATAGGGTATCCACAGGATACCTTGGGGTATAGGTGTGACGTCAGTCGCAGGGCACCAAAGAGTTAAGCTTTCAGCCTCCCAGGATGCACTAGGTCCCCCTCCTATACCCCGCCCCCGGGCCAAGGCACCTCAGTTTAGTTTGGTGCCCAGCCGGAGTCGGGTGCACCTGTTGGAGTGGGGGCTAGAAGAGCCCCTGAAGCTTTTTCTTCATGCAGCTGTGGCTGCACATCTGGATGAATAGCATGGACAGTCAGTCCTGACGTCCATGCTGTCTTCCCTACACCCCGCCGGTACCAGAACGCCGGTACTGATCCGGGGATGCTGGTGGGCGTCTGGGGTCACAGCTAGCGGTGACCCCAGATGCTCCGGACCATGGCCGGATTCAAGGGGGACAGAGGTAAGCAGCGGGGTCCCGTGGTGGGTCCCCGCTGATCACATGGTCCTAAGTCCCCAGGCAGGGGGCTCCCTGGGGACTGGCTGCAGCGTGGAGCCAGGCGACCAACCTGCGCTTCCACTACCCCCTGGGACAGCGGACCGCAGCAGAGCGGTAGCGCTGCGGCGTCCCAGGGGTTAAATGCATGCCAGGGGAGCGCGCCTTCCCTGTCTCACAGCCGGCGCCTCCCCCGCTGCACACAGCCCTCTCTGCACTGTGCTGACTGGTCCTGTGTCAGCGCTCCTCCCCCAGGCCAGCTTCTCTCTGCTCCTCGGCGGCCATCTTCTCTGCAACGCATGGTGAACGCTGCTGGAAGTCTGGAAGGAAGCATCGTGGTCTGGGTCCCCCCGCATACCTCTCCTCCGCTGTGGCTCAGGTCTGTGTATGCAGCGCTGTGTCCTACCAGGCCCTGTGTCTGTGTAGTTGAGTGATCAGCGCTGTTAGTGCAGGAATTGTTATTTCTCTGCATTGTATGTGACTGTGCTAGCGCTGCCTGTAACTTTTCTTCTCTAAACTGTCAGCTTTATTACTGTCCCTGTTCTTTCTGCTAAAGCCCTTGCGGTGCGGTGCTGCAGGGTGGTCTCTCGCCTATTTAATACTTAATTGGTGAGAGAGGTCACATACGTGGTGCCATCATGTCTGAAAGTGATTTTCCCCTCCGGCTACAGTGTACCACGTGCAAAGTACCGTTAGCGGAGGGGGAGGGTAGCGCGGAGGGCCTTTGCCGGCAGTGTTTGTCCATGGCGCGGCCTATTACGGTTACAGCACCGGTACAGGAGCCACCCTGGGCTTGTTTCGCTCAGGCGTTAACAGCTTTAGTGGGCCAGTTAGCTCCGCAGCCCGCGTTTACTCCGATGGGTTTGTCCCAGCAGTCTGTGGTGTCGTCACCCATGCAGGGGTTCCCACGACAATTGGTGGTACCCCACAGTCTCCCTATTTCCCCGCTCCCGGGTTCTCAGGAGCCAGCGTGGGTTAACTCCCTGACGAGTTCTGTACAGCACTTGTCGGATGTGTTGCAAGGGGAGTCTGTGATGCGGCCTCATAAAAGGCCGGTGGCGTCTCTGTCCGCTCCTTATGAGGATGACGAAGGGACGTCTGATGATGGGGAGATTCTGGATCCTTACGATCAGGAACCTTTCCATACTAAGGGCGCTGATGCTAAGTCCAAAGTATATATTCCTGGACTTATTCGGGCGGTCCGCACAGCCTTGGTGATTGAGGACGAAGTTCCCCCAGCGGCTAAATCTAAGTATGCCTTTTTCAAAGATGTGAAGGGCGATGCCACAGTCTTTCCTCTTTCGGGTCAGTTGGTGGACCATTTAGAGGAGGCGTGGAAACAACCTGGTAAAAGATACCAGCCGCAGAGACGCCTGGCGGTGGCTTATCCGTTCGCGGATAATTATTTTGCTAAGTGGGAATCCCCTCCACAGGTGGATTCTCACGTGACCCGTCTTGTCCGTAGTGCCACATTGCCGATGCCATCCATGTCCTCCCTTAAGGATGCTACGGACCGCAAGGTAGAAATCTGCCTGAAGTCCGCTTATTCCCTTGCAGGGGGGGCAGCACGGCCGGCTATGGCCATTTGCTGGGTTGCCAGAGCGATGGAGCGCTGGGCGGATTCATTAGAGGCTTCTTTTGAATCCGACTGTCCGGCCGAACAGGCGGAGTTGATTGGCAATCTCCGTGATTCGGCCACCTACATCAACGAGGCGGCTCTAGACATTAGTACTCTGGTGTCTAGAATTTCTTCAGCAGCGGTAGCTGCTCGTCGCACCTTGTGGCTGCGATCCTGGAAGGCGGACGCAGATTCCAAGAAAGGTCTGGAAGCGTTGCCGTTTACCGGAGAAGTTCTCTTCGGTCCGGATCTGGATAAGATTGTGGCCACGCTGGCGGCAGCCAAATCTGCTTGTCTCCCGTCGGCCGCTGCTCCTTCTGGTTCTGGACCATCGTCCTTTCGGTCATCTAGGGCCCAGGGCAGGCCCAAACCACAGTCGTTTCCTCGACAGGCTGGCCCTAAGAAATCGGTCAAGCCCCGGAAACAGACATGGAGTACCAGACGTCCGGCCCCCAAGCCAGATGACAAGCCTGCGGCCTGACGGTCCGGGTCTCCCCTTGGGGGATCCCAGGGTGGGAGGCCGCCTGCTGCAGTTCTCCCGGTGTTGGTCGTTCACTACGACAGACACTTGGGTTCTGGAGGTGGTCTCTCACGGGTACGCCCTCTCCTTCCGGCACAGACCCCCGGCTCGATTCTTCACCACGGGTCTACCATCAGACCGGAACAAGGCTACGGAGCTGCGGAAGGTATTGCACACTATGCTCCAGGCTGGAGTTATAGTGCCTGTTCCATTCTCCCAGAGGGGCCAGGGTTTCTATTCAAATCTATTTTTGGTACAGAAACCCAATGGGTCATATCTTCCGATTCTCAACCTCAAAGCACTCAACAAGTCTTTGCGGGTCCCGAAGTTTCGGATGGAGACCCTACGGTCCATCATTCTGGCGCTGGAACCTGGGGACTACATGGTGTCATTGGACATACAGGACGCTATGGCGGTCATGGCGGCTTCTCTGCGGCTGCAAGGAGTCCGCATGTTGCCGTACTTGGACGACCTGTTATTGGTGGCAGGATCTCCAGAGCTCCTGTTACACCACTTGGACCTGACCATTGCACTGCTGCAACGGCACGGCTGGCTAATCAACTGGCAGAAGTCCACTCTAATCCCGTCTCGGAGGATTCTGCATCTTGGAGCCTTATTGGACTCGGGACAGCAAAGGATCTTCGTGACGGAGGACAAGATCTCTGCTTTACAGTCAAGGGTGCGCAGTTGTCTGCACAGCCGCCGGGTGTCCTTACACTCGGCGATGAGGTTACTGGGCTCCATGGTGTCGGTGTTCGATATGGTGGAATACGCCCAGTTTCACTCCAGACCTCTGCAGCACCTGATCCTGTCCAAGTGGAACGGGCTGTCTCAGTCTCTGAAGTTCCAGACGATTGTGCTCACCCCGGAGGTTCGCCTGTCCCTTGCGTGGTGGTTAAAGACGACCCACCTCAACAAGGGACATCCGTTCTGGGTTCCAAATTGGGTCCTGTTGACAACGGACGCCAGTCTTCGGGGCTGGGGAGCAGTTTCGGGTCCACACTTGTTCCAGGGCAGGTGGACACCGACAGAAGCGGAGCTTCCAATAAATATCTTGGAACTCCGTGCGGTCTTCAATGCTCTCCTGCAGGCACAGCGGTTTCTCCAGGGTCACCCGGTGCAGGTCCAGTCGGACAATGCTACCACCGTGGCCTACATAAACAGGCAAGGAGGAACTCGCAGTCGGGCGGCTCTCGTAGAGGTCTCTCGGATCCTGGTTTGGGCGGAGCGCAATCTTCCGGCCATATCAGCGGTCTTCATCCCGGGAGTGCTAAATTGGGAGGCGGACTTTCTAAGTCGCCAGGACATTCATCCAGGGGAATGGTCCCTGCACCCGGACGTTTTTCAACTACTGGTGGACAGGTGGGGTCTTCCAGAAATCGACCTCATGGCGTCCCGGCACAACAACAAGTTGCCGGTGTACGGGTCTCGCACAAGAGACGAAGGGGCGTCTCTGGTGGATGCTCTGTCCGTCCGGTGGACGTTCAGGTTCGCATACCTGTTCCCTCCGGTCTCCCTTCTTCCACGGGTAATCCGGAAATTCAAACAGGAAGGAGGGACGCTCCTGTTGATAGCTCCCGCGTGGCCCAGACGGCACTGGTTCTCAGACCTTCAGGGTCTGTCCGTGGACAGTCCTCTGCGGTTGCCGCTACGACCGGACCTTCTGTCTCAGGGTCCTTGTCTTCACCCGGACCTGACTCGGCTGTCTTTGGCGGCGTGGCTGTTGAGACGGCCATGCTGAGGTCCTGGGGGTTTTCCAGCACTGTGGTGCGTACCATGTTACGAGCTCGGAAACCGTCTTCCGCGAGGATATACCATCGCGTGTGGCATACGTTCTTCCAGTGGTGTCGACCGAGAGGTTATGCACCGCGGGAGTTTCGTCTGTCTCAGATTCTCGCCTTCCTGCAAGCGGGACTAGATCATGGGCTTCGCCTTGCTTCTTTGAAGGTACAGGTTTCGGCCCTATCTGTCTGGTTTCACCGTAGGATTGCTACAATCCCGGATGTGCGCACCTTTATGCAAGGTGTTCTCCGTATTCAGCCGCCCTTTGTTCCACCTGTGGCGCCTTGGGATTTGGCTGTGGTCCTGAGGGCTCTCCAAGGACCGCCGTTTGAACCACTGGGCTCAGTGGATATTAAATGGCTAACAGCTAAGACTGTTTTCCTTCTGGCCGTTGCTTCAGCCAGACGTGTTTCTGAGTTAGGGGCTCTTTCTTGTAGACCCCCTTTCTTGGTTTTTCATGGGAACAGGGCAGTGCTCCGCACTCGGCCCGAGTTTCTTCCCAAAGTTGTTTCCCAGTTTCATGTTAACGAGGAAATAGTTGTTCCGGCCTTTAACTCACCGGGTCTTTCCGTGGGTGAGGCCTCTTTGGATGTTGTGCGGCCTTAAGGACTTATGTTGACCGCACTTCTTTGTTTAGGAAGTCGGATGCTTTGTTGTCCTCTATGGCTTCTGTAAAAAGGGTTGGCCTGCTTCAAAGCAAACTTTGGCAGCCTGGATCCGTATGGCTATTTCTGAAGCTTATCTTCATGAAGGCCTACCGGTCCCTCCTTCTCTGAAGGCTCATTCCACTAGGTCTGTGGGTCCTTCGTGGGCAGCTCGACGTGGTGCCTCGGCAGTTCAGATCTGCAAGGCTGCTACGTGGTCTTCTGTCCATACCTTCGTGAGGTATTACAGGTTTTGACACCTTCGCCTCTCAGGATGCTTCCTTCGGGCGGCGGATTCTCCTTTCTGCACAGGAGCGTCCCCACCCTTAAAGGATACTGCTTTGGGACATCCCCAAGGTATCCTGTGGATACCCTATGGACCCTGAAGTAGAAAATATGAGATATGGTAAGAACTTACCCTTGTTATCTCTATTTCTACGAAGTCCATAGGGTTCCACAGGACTCCCGCCCTGTCGCACCTGTGCTGCAGATGGGCTTTGCTCTGGTCACCGGTTTTCCATCTCCCTCTGGTGAGAATGTGATTCTTGTATGTGTCCAGATCTTTGTTCTCTCTCTTCCTTCTCCTCCTCCGGCCTATGGCTTGGTAACTAACTGAGGTGCCTTGGCCCGGGGGCGGGGTATAGGAGGGGGACCTAGTGCATCCTGGGAGGCTGAAAGCTTAACTCTTTGGTGCCCTGCGACTGACGTCACACCTATACCCCAAGGTATCCTGTGGAACCCTATGGACTTCGTAGAAATAGAGATAACAAGGGTAAGTTCTTACCATATCTCATATTTTAATAATAAATAACAAAAAATATAATACAACTATTAAGCAGACAATATAAATATTTCATATATAGGGGTCAATAATATTTGCTAATTAAATAACAGGAGGAATCATATTTTTAGCTTAATTGGGGACATATTCAGTAATGATGGAGGCACCAATTGGATTTCACACTTGCGGCACTACAATTCCGGGATGCTTGTGCCTTCATCCTCATTAATTAATTAATGTGAGGTAGGTAAGCTTTATCAGGAAAAACTGGGAGAGTCATTTAGATACACATATGCATATATACACAATTCCCTCTGCTATCACTGAGAATAACTCTGTAATGACATATGGGATGTTGAAAATAGTCCTTACCAATGATACTGTAAGCAAGGAAGAAATGTAACATATTTTTTTGAGAACTATTTTGTATACCAAAATGAAGGCAGATTTGATGCAGGCGTAGCAGACCGAGAGAAGCTTTGATCTTCGAAACAGGGTAATTTGATGGCTGGCTGGTCCTTTTGAAATCTCCTTATATTAAAAAATGAATCTGTAACCTCAGTGTGACAAGAACCAGCTCATTTCCTCTGCAATCAGAACTGATGTAGTAGTTTATGGCTGTGTTAATATTACAACAAATTTACTTAGAGGCGCATTAATGGAAAGGTCCATGCAAGGTCATAAGCAATCTTGTTAAACACAGCTTTGCAGTACATCGTGCCACACATCTGTGTGAGCTATACAGAAATGCACCAATGCCTGACTCTATAGGGGGAAGCCTTGTGTCATTTAAATAATTACTCCTTTCATATGTTTCTGAAGGTATAATAAGGGTGGGAGCTATCGGCATCACCCTTGTTATGTCGTTGCGTGGATTGTTTGAGACTTTTTGAAAAGAGAACACTATGTAATGGCGCTTGATAGGACTTAAGAAAAAAATGTAAAATAAAAATGAGAACAAAATAAGAGGCCATATAGTATAGTAGTGTATGCTTTTATGTGTGAATGTGGCAGTGATTTTATTTCAGGCCATAATCACTTTCTTATAAGCAACCATTACCTACAAGTCCTTATTTGGCCTGGAGCAAATGATCCTGTAGGAACGGATGACCGTGACAGTGACTGGAGTTCCATAATGGGAGTGATTGGCTTGCCGACTAAGGCCCGTATTCAATTAGAAGCGAAAAGACGAGATCCGCAAAAAAAGTATCGCCGATTGTGACTTTTCGCCAGGTGGAAACTTATCTCCGTATTCAATTCCATCTGCTTTTCGTGTACGGGAAAACGCAATGAAATGTAATAGGTGAAAAAGATTCGCCTATGAATAGGTGGAGAAAAAAAGTGCAAAATCACTATTTAGGAGTGCAAAGGTGGGGAAACCACTCTGCATCCTTGGGACAGCCCCCCAAAGGATAACTGCATAAAAAAAAGTGAGGAACACCCCAAAAAAGCACTTTGAAGAAGTGGGTGAAAAAGTGCAAAGTGGAGGTACAAACTTAAAAAGTAGCGAAATAGACTTTTGGGGGGTCTGCAAGTATGGGTGAGGTGTTTTTTTGATTGCAGGTGTTTGCTGAAGGTACGACTTTTACGTTTCTCATAACTTCACTTTAGCAACTTTTAAATATGCTTGCACCCATTTTCAGGTACCTCAAATTTGACAGGAATACTTATTTTCTTCTAAAAATACTGCTTTATGCCATTCTTCACCACTTGTGCAAAGATGCTAATTAGTGGCAATTGTGCGAATTTAAGTACCCCAAACAATTTCATTAGGGCTAATCGGGCACTACTACATTGATCCCCAATGTTTCTGCTTCTTTTTTGGGGGTTCAGGCTGCTTTCCCCGATTCTGACACCACTTTTCGCCTGTTCTGACATCGCATATCTCCATTTTCGTGTCTTTTGGAATTGAATAGGGCAAATCGTGGGAATGCGCACGATAAGTTTCCGCGGCTAAAATACGCGATGTAGGCATGAAGTCTGGCAGGCGAAAAATTATCTCGGGTGCGAAACTAATTGAATACGGGCCTAGGTGTTGTAGTGAGTTTTGTGCCAGAGGACACATTCTCTAAATCTCCGGGATATACATGTGGATGGTGTGGGAACCTGGCGCAGTGAATCACGTCACCATGGCCCAAGTCTGCAACACTTTGCTGCCATTAGTGGAATTATGCTACAGAGGCCATGATGACGCGATACACAGTGAAACGCATAATTACTTGTCCCCTCTACTATATTGGAGAACTACTGTAAGCAGGATGCAGGGGGGCTATCCAAATTCGGGGATCTCCTAGAATTATGGAGGGTAGGCAAGTATGCAGTGAGATGCGTTCCATTCATCCATTCAAATATTTCCTTTGATGTACTGTACAGTACAGTAAAGAATAGGATAAGTGAGGAAATGCATTCTCTGGCATGAAAGCAGGGTCGGTTTAAAAGAGGAGGGGGCCCATGTGCAACCACCGTGCGGGCCCCCTCCTCTCCAGCAGCGCACTAGACTCTGGCTTTATGCCATGATGGTGCCACACCTATCTCGTGCATTGATGATGTCAATAAATGTTGTTTTTGTTATTGCTCAGCTTTAACTTGACGGGTTGAGATGAAACAAAGCGCAGGTTATTTCTAGGGGTTTCCACTAGAAACAAAAGATGCAGTTTGCATGAAAATCGTGTCAGTAGTTTTTGCGCCAACTTGGAATTAACACGCAAAACGTTCTTATAATATTAGCATAGATATACACTGTAAACTTCCATCAAATAAATATAACATAAGGATGATTTCAGTAGTTTATTTCAGTATTACGTATATGTTTAAGTAGCCAGTTTACTGTACTTAAAAAATAAATAAATATAAATAAAATTGAAACATTGGTTACTATCGCTTTCAGAACCAATGTTTAGGACTAAACAATGTTTTGTACTACCGATGTTTTTTTTTTCGATATCCCTTCTCCTCATGTGTATGTATCCGAGAAAATGGCGCCTCCGCTATTTTCCCGGAGACTTCTCTATTGCGCATGTGCAAATCTCCGGCTAAATGGCCACCGCGGAAGTTTTCTTGAGTTTTCTGTCTGCAGCGCCAGCCAACACAGGTCTCTTGAGAGGTACGTATAGTATAATATGGGTGCAGGGTGGGTGTGTGGGGCCCCCCTTGGACCCAGGGGCCCATGTGCAATTCATAAACTGCACCCATTATAGATATGCCAATGCATGAATGTATTCCAGGCACAGGAATATTAGATATAAAAAAATATAAAAAATATAAAAAAATATACATTAAAAATCAAATATAATAAATGGTCTTTCAAAAATAAAAAAAGATTAGTTTAAAAAAAAAAATTAATCAAGAGAAGGAAATCATGATAAATGTTTCCCTAGATAATCATCCATCAGTAATTAATACCAATATAGATATTATTTATAGTCCTGGATCTAATTTACCAGTAATTATCCAAGAGCCTTAATTTATCATAATATTCTTAAATTCACTGAAAAAAAAACAACTTGCCAATTAGTAGATGTTCTAGTCTGTATTTTAGTTGTTTTTATTCATTTGTTTATTTCTAAATATGTATTAAACAGAACAATGTGCACAATAAATTACTTTGCACTAATTCATTCTGTATAGTTGAAAATCTGAAAATATTCCTGACTAGATTCTTTTCTATGTATCTATTTTATGGAAAAAACAATTAATTGTATAAAAATGTGCAAAATAGAAAATGTCTTTCCATGCGCTAAAATGAATACTTTTGATAAGTGTTTAATAAATCTATCCAATACGTCTAACCATAGTACTAAACTACAACAGAATAATACTGTATATTAATACAGTAATAATAATAATATTGACACTGGCACTGCGTGGTGTGTTAGTACCATAAGCAGGCCATACACGGTGCAATATGCACCACGCGACGGGGTATCCAACATATCGGGCGGTCCCCACACAGGGTACAATCGGGAGGCCGACAACCCGATATGACGGCTCTCCCACCCACATAGCGCTGCATGGGATCACACTTCGCATCCCCTGATCGACTGAACCTGCAGTAAGATCTAGGGGTATGATGTACGACCCCACAGGTGCGCGCTCTGGGCCTGATTCAGAGCCGGACGCTCTGACCAGAGCGCTCGCTCTGAATCAGGGCCGTCCTAGTTAAATTTGGAGCGGCCTTTTGGACGCTCGCATAGCTGTGGGTTACCACCCACAGCTTATGCGAGCGTCCATGATGATGGTCGCGATGGTCAAGACCATCACGACCATCGGGCTTGCGACGAGACCCTGCGGTAGGGTCTCGCTGCTGCAAGACCTGGAGTGATTTTGGCTCTATCAGAGCTAAAATCACTCCCACTGACATCACTAGTGATGTCAGTGGGGCCGGACCCAGACGGTAGGCGTTCCCATGGGAACGCCTCCGTCTGGGCAGCCACGCCCCGGCACGCCCACCCGGCACACTCACCATCGACAGCACGCCCCCTTTGGTGCGAGACCCCGAGCGACGGCTTCCCCATTGCTCGCCGGGTCTCGCGCATGCGCATGTGCATTTGGGTAACATCGACGCTCGCGAGCGGGTCTGAATGAGACCCTCTGTCCGATATCATGCCCATACACACTATGATAGAGCGGCCAAATCGTACCATTCCGTCAGATCGGCTGCTTTATCGCACCGTGTATGGGCCCCTTTAGACCTAGGGATTTAATAAACATTTTTTTTATTAATATTATTAAACTACTTTAAAATGGTAGTGAATTCATAACAATAAAAACATGAATCATACTGTGCAATGCAGTACAAAGTCAAGGTTTGTGCACAACCACAAAACACACACTTAGATGTTAATTAATTTAAATATATATTTTTTTTAATCCATCTCTGAGATCTGGTATTCGCACCGCAACTACTACTCTCATTTGGATGTGATTTACACCCCGTAAGTGCCTGTCTTATCTGTATTGAGGTTCAAGCACGCAGGACTGATTAAAAAGCTAAATTTGTATTTAATGGGGTGATGAAAATATTAGACTGTGCTTTTAAGATAATGTTTTTACTCTTGCAAAGACTGCACTTCTGCCGTGGTCCAAACATTTGGGCAAGCTCTAATGTGTGTCGATGGAGGTTAGGTCATCATAGAGCACAGTGTATATTTATAAGAACTGCTTATATTAATGTAAAGAAGTCTTAAATGCAGATATTCTTCTAAAAGCAAAGTGGTCTTTAAATAGGAATGTGAATGACCAGAATGATCTCTTTGCATGTGACCTCACATTTACCAGGTAAGACTGATTTGCAGTAGGTGATGTCTGTTACATGTATTATGCATGGCAATACCCTTTGGTAGAAAATCACAATTAGAAACCTCACACCTTCCCCTACCATATCACACATTAATGTTTATAAATCTCATAATGGACCTCGGTCTATCGACCATGGCTGTCAGTTGTTATAATATCTCAGAGATTTTGACACTAATACCGTAATTTTATCAGTGAGCTGCCATTTACTTAAATAGCTTACCCATATCCCCAGGAATCAATTCCTCCAACTACTGTGGAATTATAGACGTCTAGCAAACTGTGGAAACGAGACTGCAGTAATGTGTCACCATTTTGTCAATGAAAGATATAATTGAAGCAGTATTGAAAAAGCAATTGAAGCCTTTGGAACAACCAATAACGTTCACCTTCTCCGATGGAGGAAAGATGCCTGATATCCGATTAATCAGAACACTATTAAAATCTTTCATTCATTTCACATTATACATTTTAATCTTGCATTATAAATAGAATAAATATAATGTGTCCTAAAGCCTTAACAATGAGATATTTAGCGTTAAAACCTTTTTGAGTTAAAGAAAATAAATCATTAAATATATTCTTTGTGCATGTTGGAAACATCTAGTGCCAAAAATTGGACATATTTGATCAATATTCTATACTGTAACAGCAAACATCCTGCTTTAAGAAATGTTAAATTGTTATACAACTGTAGCCTTGATAAAAGATATTAAACAAAACAGAGGAAGTGCTAATCAAATTTAATTTATGGCACAAGCTCAGACTAAGTGAATTTTTTTCAGTGATTAGGGGGTCTATGTACTAACAGGGGTATTCAATATGGGAATACTCAGTTTTTGCGTTAATATCGCACCTATGACGTCATTATCGCAGGTTTTAGTTTTACACCGTATTCAATTTCAAAGACTTTTCGCAGGTTCAAAAAGTCTTTGATAAAAAACGGGGATAACTTTTCACCATTGAATAGGTGTCGAAAAAAAGTGCAGAATTGGGGTTATTGGGTGCAGGCTTAATAAAAAATAGCCTGCACCGCTGGGAATGACATTTAAAAAAGAACTGTGTCAAAAGAAGTTTTAAAAAAAAAATAGGGACACCCCAAAAAATTAATTTAAAAATTGGGGTGAAAAAAAAAATGGGAAAAAATTGTTTAACAATAGGGAAATAGGTTCAGGGCTATTCTGCAAGTATGCGGCAGATGTTTTCTAGATAGATTTATAGCGGCAGGTGCACAATTGCAGAATTATAAAAAACTTACTTTAGGGACATCAAAATATGCTAGTACCCATTTTCATGTACCCCAAATTTGATGGGACCACTTACAAAAATGAAAAAAATAACCTAAGTGCTCTTCTGCAACACTTCATCAATGTCGGGAAAAAACACCTGCTGCGGCTATTTGAATCCCCAACTTTAATTTAAAGGCTAAAACGGGGGTACCTATAGTGATCCCCCATGTTTTTACAACTTTAGGGGTCCTACAATTTTTTTAAGGAAAATTTCGTAACTTTACGCAAATCCCACTTCGCAGGCTCCCGTTTTCGTTAGTTTCATATTGAATACGGGGATAAGCGGGCGCGCGCCCGATACTTTAACGCAGGTAAAAGCTCCGATATGAAACGTAAACTTCGACAGCGAAGTTTACGTTTCATATTGAATACCCCTCTAAGCATTGATAAGAGACAGAGTGAAAAGTGATAAGAAAGTGATAAGGTGCCAGCCAGTCAGCTCCCAACTGTTATTTTTCAAACACAGCCTGTGAGATGACAGTTGGGAGCTGATTGGCTGGCACCTTATCACAGACTTATCACTTTTCACTCTGTCTCTTATCACTGCTTAGTACATAGATGCCTAAATTAGTTCAGTTCGGCCTTAATAGTGAGGTGGAAATGTTTGCTTTAAAGTGGAATTTGGGGACTATTTGTATAACGCATACATATAACGCAGCACTTTACAGAGAATATTTAGTAACTAACATCAATCCCTGCCCCACTAGAGCTTACAATCTATATTTCCCATCACATGTACATACATACACACTAGAGTTAATTTTTTTAAGAAGCGAATTGACTTACAATATTATATGCTTTATTACCATTTTTATGTAAAAAAAAAAATGTTCGTGTAGCCAGCACAGATTCTGCTGCATTGTCTCAATTAATAGAGTGGAATGTGACCTATTTGCATACTCTAACAATAAAACACTAGTCCGGCACTGGACTATTGTACTGTACATTTGCATACAACATGTCTGATCACCGGGAACTGTGGAGTCAGATCCAAATCTGCTAGAGCAATTCATTATGTCACTAGAGCCAGGACAGCTACTCTTCCATCCCTAACATCCACACTTTTACTGCTAATTAGTAGAGGTCAAACTTTACACTGACAGCTTCCTCCCGGTAGTGTTACTGCATACGTATGACAATAGGTCATACATGTACATTGCAAGAGCCAGAGGAGGTGGAGAGATCCGAATGGACCCCTTTTTTTTGCAATGCCAGATCTCCTTTGAATAGGAAGTAGCAGGGATCAACGGGCTTACGCCATCTGAAGATGAATCGAATCCCCGTACTAGTTTATGGGGATGCGTAGCACATCGGGACTGTGCTGTTTGCACATTATCCGTGTTCTCTCCTGCTTTGCGGCAATGGTGAATGGGTTACATAAAGCATGCGGAAACTCCTAATTCCGCATGTATAACGGACCTTGATGAATAGGCCCCTTATTCTCTGAAACCTCTGGTAAAGGTGTTCTGACAATTACCCCTCTTTCAAAGTCACTTGAAGATCTCCTCTTGCAGCTATGGTAGCCCATAATTATAAGGAATGAGGGCAGCCCAGCCACACCTGAGTGGAAGCCCTAGCTTGAGTGTCACCTTTTGAGGTTCCCTACCTGTAATTGAACCCTCGGAAGGTCTCCTCTATAAGCTCTATAGCTGCTCACATATGATGCATGCATCTTTGGAAGTCTCTGGCAGACTCTGATTGTCTGCTCAGTAACAAGCTCCATACTGACTGTGAAGAAAAGGTTCACTCAAATGTTTTGGGGCTGATTGGTAGATTGGTAGTCGAAACTGCATACTCTTACGGATCGCAGTTGCTAAAATAAGCTAATGCAGGGGCATATTTATAATGGGGCAGGGTGTGTGGTACACACGGGCCCCTGAGTCCATGGGAGCCCACACCGCATATACTGTACCCATATTTAGTTTATACTTGCCTTTCCGCAGTCTTCAGGCCGGTGCTGCAGAGCAGCAACAATCACAAGGAAAATGGTGGCGGACATTTTCCCGGTGACTCGCGCATGTGCAGAAAAGATGTCACCAGGAATAAGGCGTGTGCACCATTTTCCCGAAGACCCGCGCATGCGCAGTAGATTCTGGCATTAAGCGAGAATTTACTGCGCTCAGTCCACTTCCAGAGAGGAGAGGGCCCAAACGGAGACTTCATACGGGCCCCCTCCTCTTAAAACACCCCTGTGCTAATGCCTTCTAAAGCATAACTGAGCATAGGGGCTCCCACTCCTGCCTTCTCATATCCGCCCTACGATGTACAACAGTGCAAACATCGGTGTCATTGATGCAGATTGGGCAGTCACGCAGCATATACGGCAAGTCTGACCAGTCGCAAACACTGCAGCTCTCATGACACGCAGAGGGCACTCATGCTGCGTAGGAGATCGCAATATTTAATTAATGCACGGCCATGAAACGGTGTTTAGACGGTCAGACACGCCTGCGTTTGCCTAACTACTCCCCCCCTCCCATTACCTCCCAAAATGCTGTCAACCTGTCACTCACTTTGCAAATGGATCCTCTGTGCAGGCGTAATCGCAATGCAGTTGCTGCGCGTGTGCAGTGCGGCTGACACGCATGCACAATGGCTCGATCTGCATAAAAATCGTTATTGCGTACATCTCTGAAACAGGCCCTACGTCTTTTGTGCACACTGTAAAGATTGTGCGTTGAAAATAAGACAAAAATGAAATCCTATCAATTGTGAGAGAATTGGGTGAAAGCAATGAATTATATTATAACTCTGACCTTATTACTTCAGTCATAGGAAGTAAACTGAACAACAATAAACTTTAGTTTTTCCCTATTGTGTGCACACTATATTCATTGTTTCTAAAATTGCTGTGTGCCCCATATTATAGTATTAGAGGGATTATGAATACTGTTAGGGATCTGGTTATATTTTAATTAATTTGCTAGTTTTGGGAGACTAAGGCCCTGATTCAGAGCAATTCGTAAGCGGCCGCTCGTTCGTTCTGACCGATGTTCGCACATCTGCATGCGCGAACCAGTCAGTGCGGCCGAAAATCGTTTGTTCGCTATATAGCGAATGCCTGCTATTTTGAGTGACAGAATGAGGCGTATGTGGGTGGTAACAGGGGAAGGTGCTTGAAAACGGGGGTGTGGAATTCGAACGCAGGCGTGCTTAAAGGTCAAAACGGGCGTTTTAAGGGTGTGCATAATTAATACAGCAGCGTCATTGACCACGTCACTTGTTTTTTTTTTACTCAGGACTGCTCGCAAAATAGCGGTTGAAAAAACCAGCTACAAGAATAGCGAGCAGTTCATACGCTGTTCGATGTACTCGATTAATCTAATAAATAGCGGACATGACGTATGGTGCGAGCGGCAAGGGGGCGTATTTTTCAAAATTACAACCGCAAGTTTTGCTCGCTCGTTCAGACTTAGAGGCGTGAACAGACCGCAATTAGCGAACGGTTCATTTAAATAGCCACCCCTTGTTTTAGAACGAACGACCGCAAATAGCGAGCGGCTCTGAATGAGGGCCTAAATTACTTCATTGTAGCAGATTAATTTACATTTCATCCTTTCTATTTATATTGTACTTTGTACACTAGCAGTGGCGTCACAAGGGGGGTGCGGACCGCACCCGGGTGTCACCCGCTGAGGGGTGACACCAAAGTGCAGGCTCCCCCTCAGTGGAATGGGTGCTCTACTGTAGCATTACGTTAAGCATTAAGTCACAGTGAGGGAGCCGGCACTCCGCACCTCCTGCAAGCCCCACCACCCCAGTGATAGCCACGGTCCGGGGTTTGGGCCAGGAGGACACGCGCCCTACTCGCACGGTCACACCCCCTTTACAGCTGTGCCGCGCGCATGGCATCCCTCCCAGCACTGGGTTTCAACTCAGGGACAGCACTGTAACCTCTCTGTAGTTAATATTCTTCTCGAGTGTACATTTATGTAGTCTGTAATCGTGTGTGAAATGTCATCAATCACTACAATTGTCTACTAGTTACCAAACATAGTTATATTGTTTAGAATAAATAAAAGTAAACAAGAGCATGTGCCCCGAAATAGCAGTCTTACATTTCTTGGGTAGAAAGAGAAATGAGAAGGTAATTCCCAGCAACAGCAACACAAAGATGGAAACTGGCCGGGTCATAGAGCTGCTGACCACTACTGGTCTGGCCGGGATAACTTAGCAATGTTTCCCTTTTATATGTGATTGTCATTTCCTAGAGCAATGACTAAAACCTTGTTCTCTGGGTCTGCGGGATTATACCAGACGTTATACACTTGCTAGATGCATGCGAATATCCTCTGTCCTTAGAAGGATTTTATGATGTAATATTAAAAGAGACCTTGTACCGCTCTGACTGTGTTTTATAAGTTATTTGAAAAATAGGAATTAATGATCATCTTAATGAGAAAAATACAGCCCTTTCCAGCCCCACAGTTCTTCAAGTAGAGTCTTCCAAAGCAAGCATTCCCAATATACTTATTGCAAAACTGAGACAAGGGCTTCTAGTAATCCAACAGGGGCAGGGGTGTCTCTCTCATGCACCTCACACCCCTTAGCACTCTGAGCTAGTAAAGGCCACAGAGGTCATTGGCCAAGCAGCTTGGTCTGTTGCTGGGGCCTGTTCATGCATTTGGAAGATAAACAGAAAGTCCAAGGTTCATCTACTGGCCACATTTATGAACATGCCCGATAATATTCCAGTGGAAATGTTATTGCACATGCGCAGTACGGATCTGCCGCTTGCGCAGATTCCCGACCATCGGGAATCTGCGTTCAGCAGTGCCCTATATTCGTAATTGGGCTATGACAGTTTACAAACCAACATAATTTATTTCCCCTAAGGACGGGTAATATTCCTGGTTGCTGGTGCTCCCCAGAGTCCAGGACAAATTAACCATATGGTTACAAGAAAGAAAGTAGACTCTCTTTGTTGGGACGCTCTTGTGTTAGTGTATTTGTGTAAATAAAATGTAGCTTTTATTAAACATCATCATAAAAACTTGTGTAGAATAATCTTTCCAATACTTCAAAACAGTATAAATCACAGTAATTATGTGATCTCATATGTGGTTAGTGACCAATCTGTAGAGATCAATGTTAGCACTGTATACATACTGTAGGTGTGATTTTTAAGTAGTAAACGTGGATATAGATAGATCTATCCTCCGTATAATCACAATACGATCTCTCCAGTGTAACCTGGAACCAAATTGTTCTCCGTGAAATAAGACAATGGGCCTGATTCACTACCGATCGCAACTCCGAATACGCATGCAATCAGCTGATTGTTGCGTTCTGCATGCCCGTGCGCGAACCGGCTACTGCGATCGGGACTGCGATCGCAGTGACTTTGCATACGCAGAGTGATTGACAGGAAGAGCCGTTTGTGGGAAGTGACAGGGGGTGGTCGTCGAAACACAGGCATGCCAGTGCGTTTGAATGCTGTTGCATGGACGTGCATAAATTATCCACTGCGATGCCTTGTGCAGCTTGAGTACTCCGTGTGTGATGAAGTTAGCAATTCCTGAGTAAGGTCTGACCTTGTGCAAGTTTGCGTGAGACTCCGATTGTACTCGATATTACAGATGTGTGTAAGGTAAAGTGGGCGCCCTTATGTTGTGCTGCGACGACATAGCGATCGCAATGGATTAACATACTATCGCAGTCAAACTGCGTGCGTAATCACTATTGCAATCGCAGTTGCAATCCGTAGTGAATCATGCCCAATGTTATTAAAATTTGCCAAAATAGTTGAAAACATTTGAGCACATTCTTGTATTAATATCAAAATTATGCTACCATGAGATTTTGCTTCGACACAAGTTTTTATGATGATGTTTAATAAAAGTGAAATCTTATTTATACAAATACACTAACACAAGAGTGCCCCATCAGAGAGTAGAGAGTCTACTTTCTTTCTTGTAACTGTCCTCATTAGGTTCTGTTATGGAGTGGTGGTCAGGGTTGTGCTTCTGTTCAAGTCTTTTATGATTGGCAGCCACCAGAACTGGTTTTGCCTATCACATTGACCATAAATATTTTGATTTGGTTCTGGACCACCAACCTGTGGCTCCCCTGCAATTGCCCTGCGGCACCCCAGGGTGCTACAGCCCCCACTTTATGAACCACTTCTCTATGCCAAATGATGCATCACTGTGTCCAGGTGACTAGTGCACTTTAGCAGTCTTACTTCTATTTGTTATCCTTGAAACAAAAATTTGTTTCCTTGTGTCAAGTGCAACATGTGTTTAATTCCTTAGTGTTTAACAACACAGGGGCCCATTTATCAACAAATTTTATTATACGCAGCGAGTTTTAAAACTCATTGTGTATGATAAATGCTCAATTTTCAAACAGAATACAGTTAGGAGCTGATTGGCTGGAGCACCATTATCATACGCAACGAGTTTTAAAACTTGTTATGTATGATAAAACTCATTGATAAATGAGCCCCACAGTTGGGTAGTATATAGTCAATGTGTACATTAACACTAAAGGGGCCTATCCATTAGGCGACCTGGAAAACTGAACGTCTAGTGTTCAGTCCTTCAGGTCGCCGGGTGTGGTGCCCGCACTGTACGGCGTTCACTGAATGTGATTCAGTGCAAGAGACCGACCTCCTATCTGCGTAGATGTGGAACCTGATGATCGTCATCAGGTTGACGAGCATGTTCCACATATAGTCGGCGTCGGCAAGGACCCAGCGTGCACACGCATTGCTGGTCCTTGCCGCCTATCCATTAGACAACTTTCTGAACGATCCGAGCAAAACCTCCTGGTTTTGGTCGAATCGTTCAAAAAGTCGTGTAATGGATAGGCCCCTTTACCCTGCTTGGTTCCACCTTTTGTAAATAAAAGATTAAAGCTTGCAATGACTTTCCTCAGTATTCAGCTGCCTTTCCAGTGTATTAAAGACATATCCTCTTCCTTATTCCTCCATTTATATATTTTATTTTTTTTGGGGGGGGGTATTTTCTTAGGTTAAAAAAAGTGGATTAAGTTTTGCAAGTAAAGTAGGTCCTGAACCATCTGAAAATGAGTTGTACTTTATATTTAAATGACATCCTCTACCTGCCACTCTTATATAATAAGATATTTAATAAACATTTTATGCACAACACGTATTTCTGTTGGAACTCATCTCTGCCTGCTTGCAGTCCCAGAAGGAACGAGGGGGAGTGGGTGTGAAAAACGCCATACTATTTACAGAGATAGTGATAGAGGTGTAGTTAATGTATTGTGTTATGTATGTGCTTTTAGCTCCCAACTCTGACTATTCTAATCTTGCGTGTATTCACTGACAGAGCGGATGGTAATACCATCTTATGAGTTCATCGTAATGCTTCACAGAGTGAGGAAGACATATAATCTATATTTTAGGTTAGGGATCATACCAGTTTGATATGAAATTACTTTATTCTCCTGTAAATCAATAACTTGACACACTGCTGATTATTCCTGTCTATGTTCAGTAGACAGAGTATATCTAGTTACATTACCAAAGGAGAAATCCTGAAATAAGGAAAATATCATTCTTTTTATTAGCAAGAAGAGGGTAACCACAAAGCAATTACTACATCCACAGTTGAAACCACTGACATGTAGAGAAGTAGACTAGTTATTGTGCAATGATAGGAGATACTGGTAATCAAGGGAAAAAACATATATAACCACACAATACGGGAAGCAAGGATAGCAGGAGCAAACCATCCATTTCACTTTCACACTTACGATTTATATATGAAGTTAATCTTGGTTTCCTCATCGTCCAGAGTGCTGCCCCACATGAATATTTGAATCATCTATATATATAATCTACAGCACAGGTTCTTAAACTCGGTCCTCAGGACCCCAAACAGTGTATGTTTTGCAGGTCTCCTCACAGAATCAGTGAAATAATAAGCTCCATCTGTGGTTCTTTTAAAATGTGTCAGTGAGTAATGAATACACCTGTGCCCCTGCTGGGTGACCTGGAAAACGTGACCTGTGTTTGGTCCTGAGGACCGAGTTTGAGAACCACTGATCTACAGTATATATACATGCTGGTCCATAAGTGTGGAAACACCCTTAGAAAAAGGAAATGAGTAAGGAAAAATTAATCCAATGTCTACACATATGATATGGAAGTGGGGTAAAACTTTTTAGGGTATGTCACCAGTATGGCAGCCATCTTGAAGTCAGCCATCTTGGATGCAACTCTAATTTTTGAAATGGGAAAGTAGTCATGTGATATATCAAACAGTTGCAGAATTTCATTAAAACAATGGCATTCTTCGTTGTAACATATCTGCATTCATTCTTGTGTTTTAACTGAGTTTACTTTTGCAGGAAGTGACATTAATGATAAAGACACTATCACAAGCAGAACATGTTGAGATTGTATTAATATCTGGAGAACGAAGCACACGTGCTATTGCAAATTATTTCAACAAATCCCCCACATACGGCACCCATTACTTATATTACTCTCCACTTAACAAATTATATTTTGTGCAGGCGCCAGAATATAAAGTAGTATAATCCAGAGCCAGGCTTATTATACAGTCAGGTGCATAAATATTGGGACATTGACAGAATTTTCATATTTTGGCCTCACCACAATGGCTTTGAAATGAAACAAACAAGATGTGCTTTAACTGCAGACTTTCAGATTTAATTTGAGGGTAATTACATCCAAATCAGGTGAACGGTGTAGGAATTACAATGGTTTCTATATGTGCCTCCCACTTTTTAAGGGGCCAAAAGTAATGGGACAAACTAAACTATCCTAAATCTAACTTTCACTTTTTAATACTTTGTTGCAAATCCTTTGCAGGCAATTACAGCCTGAAGTCTGGAACGCATAGACATCACCAGACGCTGGGTTTCATCCCTGGTGATGCTCTGCCAGGCCTCTACTGCAAATGTCTTCAGTTCCTGCTTGTTCTTGGGGCATTTTCCCTTCAGTTTTGTCTTCATCAAGTGAAATGCATGCTCAATCGAATTCAGGTCAGGGGATTGACTTGGCCATTGCATAATATTCCACTTTTTAGCCTTAAAAAACTTTGGCTGTATTTAAGTGTGAATGACAAACCTTGAATGTTAGAAGTGAATTTTGAACACTGTGAAGAAGTGAGCTCTGTCTATATCTGTGTCCTTGACGTCATTGCAGTGGGCACAGTTTCTGTGCAGAAGCAAAGTATGGACAATCTATGTGCCGGTCATTGCCTGATTCAAACACACTGACCAGATGTGCAGTGAGGGGGCTACAGATCTTCCACATATGGGCAACTATGTTGCCACCCACATGTATATATATTATTTATATTTATTAATTTTATATATATATATATATATATATTATATACACACACACAGTATATGGGTTGGGTATGATATCCCGGCTGTCGGGATGCCGCTAGTCAGAACACAGCGGCATCCTGACAGGCGGAATCACGTCACGCATTGGAGTGAATGGTAAGTATTTTTGTACCCCCTACCCTATCCCACCCTCCTCGGTGCTTAACCCCAACTCCCCCTCTAGTGCCTAAACCTAACCTCCCCCTTCCTGCACCCTAAACCTAACACCGCCTCTCCGTTGCCTTAACCTAACCTCCCCCCCTAGTGCCTAAACCTAACCTCCCCCTCCCAGCACCCTAATCCTAACCCTCCCCCTAGTGCCTAACCCTAACCTCCTCCCTTCCTGCACCCTAAACCTAACACCACCTCCCCGGTGCCTAAACCTAACCTCCCCCTAGTGCCTAAACCTAACCTTCTTCTTACCCGTCCCCTAATCCTAACCCTCCCCGGTGCCTAATCCTAACCCTCCCCCTAGTGCCTAACCCTAAAGCTCCCCAGACCTTCACAGCTGTATGACTGGAAAAGGATGCTTATTGCAAAAATGTAAGAAAATGCAACTTCTACAAAAAAAATAAACGCAAACCACATTTACATCTCACTGACTAAAGCCCTTTTATGTTTTGTCCTCTAAACAAATATACAGATAATTTGAATATTGGCCACTTCCCACAAACTATCGACAGTTGGCATAATGTTTAGGGGCAGATCCAATAAGCCTTGATGTCGCCTAACACTACTTTTTAATATTCAGTTAGAAAATTGCGGTGCATTAACATAGCTTCGAATAGAATAAATCGGTAGTTTTTAGTTCTTACCTCCATAGTTATTATTATTATTATTATACTTTATTTATATGGCGCCACAAGTGTTCCGCAGCGCCTTACATAGTACATAGAACTAACAAGTGAACAAGAAACAAGTAAGTTGTTGATGATATTTTAAAATTTGTTTATCTGTGGGGAAACTAAAGTCAGAATGTAAAGCATAGCCTCTGCTACACCTCTCCTATGAATAATAATGTATTTAAAGGTGGTTAAATAGTGAAATATGGCCAGTAGAGAGAATCCTTTTTCAGTATAACTTTGTCTGAGTAGCAGATAAATGGCTTTATAATGTGGGATTGGAAATGAGTTTTTAATGTGGGAATTGTATGTTTGCATTGGTAGTAATTTTTCTTTCTTAGCATAGTTCTGATTTTGTTTTAAAAGTATATTTGAAACTTTACACTGCTGTCTCAGAAATAAAAAGTACTGTTGTAATAGATGTGTTACTTGTAAAACTGCCTTGTAGAGTGAAAATGTGCGCTGTTTAAACACCCTCCCTGTTAACTATCTCATTGATTGGGTAGTGTGTGTTTTGTTGCTAAAGCTAGGTATAGAATTATCAGGTGACTAGCCCGATTTATTGTATAGCGTGTATGAACGATCGTTTTGGCGTTTCGCCGATCAAATGGTTAAAAAATGTCAACGAATGCTTTCCTTCAATTATCCGACCGGTCAGCCGATACAGAAAATCTCGGCCTCAATCTCCCGACATCGACTAATGTGTGTTCACTCTCGATAATCCACCCATATATCCTACGTTTTCCCGTGACTACGTCTTCCTCCTTGTGGGTGAACATATGCTAAATCCATGTGGTTTTTAATTTATATTAAGGAAAATGTATAATGTGTAGCACACATATTATGGCATTCGGTTTGCCGAAAAATTGCCCCATTTGTCGGCTCGATCAACAAAAATTGGACAGTGTGTACCTATCTTAAGTTACAGTTAATTAAATTAGTTTGTAGAAACTATGCATAATTTGTAGCAGGGATCCTCTTATGTCAAATATATGCTTTTATGTGATACCTCTCTAGTAATTCACTTTGAAATGGTATCTATGCCGTCCGAATGTATTTCTCCTTGTTACTCATTTCACTACATGGGTAACAAAGCTCTACAAAGTAATATTTCACAATGCTAATAACAGCGCCCCAGCATGCTTTCACATTCATTTAAAACACAAATAATAAACGTCTGCCTTTATATTTAACAGACTTTCTTCTTTTCAGTTCCACACTACACACGTTTGCTAAACATCAATGCACCAAACATGGGGTCTATTTACTAAGCCTTGGATGGAGATAAAGAGAAAAAAGAGATAAAGAGAAAGGAGATAAAGTACCAGCCAATCAGCTCCTACCTGCCATGTCACAGGCTGTGTTTGAGAAATGACAGTTGGAAGCTGGTTGGTTGGTCTATTTACTAAGCCAAGGCTTAGTAAATAGACCCCAAACTTCAAACACTTATTGCTGCAGTACATATTTAGCTTGTAATTCCAACATACAGTAATCAGCACTACAGTTGTATAGCAAAGCTCAGCAGCTCGCTCATAGGTTAGTTATAGCTGCCTCAATAACCGATGAGGACAGATTTGCGGGTGTCAACATTTCCACATACAAACTTCTCTTTACACAGCTCACACATAACATTAATCAACCTGCAATACCATTTCATATTGTATTGTACCAGGGTTTCTGATTTTATTTGTTAAAATGTTATGCGATGTTCATGATTTATTAACAGTTGAAGACCTAGTACAGAACCCGCTGCTAATGGGATCTGGGCCTGAGTATAGGTGAAACATCAAGGTTCGATTATACTGTTACGTTTCTTCCAACGGTATAAATGAAACAGAATGTGTTCATTGTAATCTTTACTATTCAGTAAACCCTCGCAAGAGGGATGGTATAATTCTTGTTTCTTTTCCTGTCTGTATACAAAGGAACAACTAGGAGCAATAGCTACAAAGCTGTGGTTTTTGTAAGCCGCCACTTCTCAGCGGGTTGGAGTTGTAATTTAAAAGTAGCCTTAACATTCAGTGTAAAGCATACAACGTTTTACACTGAATGTTAGTGCCACTTTAAATGATCAGCTCCAACCCGCCGAAAAAACGTCAACTTGCAAAAGCCGCTGCTTCATAAATATAGCCGCTAGAGTTCATGTTTTATTATAACGCTGCAGAAACCAGAATGTTTTGATCCAAAAAAAGATTTTACATTTATGTGAATACAGCACCTGGACCATATGGCATACACCCATGTATCCTTAGAGAGCTTAGTTCAGTTATTACTGTCATTATTCAGTATACAGTATTCATAAAGTGATTAAGGTCTCTGCCTGGTAACTATAGATTAGTAGGTTTAGCGTTTATATTTAGAAAGCTATAGCAGAAGCTGTTAAGGAACCACTTTGAGAATACGTTCTAGAAAATATAATCGGGAACAGCCGGCATGGATTTAGAAAATACCAATCTTCTGAAACAAATCTACGTGGAATTGTATGAAGACGTGAGAAAAGTACGACAGAGGGATGTTAATGGATGTTGTTTATTTAAATCTTTAAAAATGGTTGATACTTTATTTTACAGGCGCTTAACGTATAATAGGGGTATTCAATATGGGAGCGAAAACATCGTTTTTGCGTTAATATCGCACCTATGACGTCATTATCGCAGGTTTTACTTTTACACCGTATTCAATTTCAAAGACTTATCGCAGGTTCGAAAAGTCTTTGATAAAAAACGGGGATAACTTTTCACCATTGAATAGGTGTCGAAAAAAAGTGCAGAATTGGGGTTTAAGGGTGCAGGCTTAAAAAAAAATAGCCTGCACCCCTGGGAATGACATTTAAAAAAGAACTGTGTCATAAAAAAGTAAAAAAAAAAAAAAATAGGGACACCCCAAAAAATTTATTTAAAAATTGGGGTGAAAAAAAAAATGGGAAAAAAATGTTTAGAAATAGGTTCAGGGCTATTCTGCAAGTATGCGGCAGGTGTTTTCTAGAATAGATTTATAGCGGCAGGTGCACAATTGCAGAATTATAAAAAACGTACTTTAGGGACATCAAAATATGCTAGTACCCATTTTCATGTACCCTCTTCTGCATCACTTCTTCAATGTCGGGAAAAAACACCTGCTGCGGCTATTTAAATCCCCGACTTTCAATTAAAGGCTAAAATGGGGGTACCCATAGTGCTCCCCCATGTTTTACAACTTTAGGGGGGTCCTACAATTTTTTTTAAGGAAAAATTCGTAACTTTACGCAAATCCATCTTCGCAGGCTCCCGTTTTTGTTAATTTCATATTGAATACGGGGATAAGCGGGCGAGCGCCCGATACTTTAACGCAGGTAAAATCTCCGATATGAAACGTAAACTTCGACAGCGATGTTTACGTTTCATATTGAATACCCCTCTAAGTGTCTTTAGCAACATGTCCAGTGCCATTGCTTCTTTGTAGACTATTAGTCTAGCAAAGAAACCACAATATTTAAGTGGTTAAAAGATGGGTCCAGAGAGCATTTCTCAATGATTCATTCTCTTAACCGGATTATTGTTATAAGTGGTGTACCCATTATCTCCCCAATCTGCACCTAACACTTGGTTGCTAATGCCCTGCTGCTTGTGCTATGCAGCAATGTTTATAAACCATGTCCTTGTCCTGCATTGTTTTGTATTACTATTACTGTTTTTCTCGTGTGCTCATTTATGTACTGTGTAAGGCGCTGCAGAACCTTTGTGGCGCCATATACATAAAGGATAATAATAATCTGTGTTTTGTAACCAATCCTATAATAAAAACGCAGAACATATAATATAAAAGTATTATAATAGAGTCCATACAAGAGCTTATATCCTCCTAGGGGACCTAGTCAGCCCCTTTATAAGAACATTACAGGTATGTACATGCTCTGCTGTATTGAATGCCACCTTACAGAAAGGAAGCATTGGAAATGGAAAAAGTGCAGAGGAGGACAACTAATTTGATCTCTTTTAAGACATAGAAAGTCCAAAGCTAGATATAATAGAGAGGTCCCCTGAGGTTAAAGCAGGATATGATATGTATAAATAAATATATTAAAACCATTTCAGAAAGCTGTTCAGTTTAAGGTTTCCAGAGAGGATACAAGGTCACCCTTGAGGTTGGAAGCAAAGATCTTTAATCTCGAGCTGCAAAAAATGTTCTTTCCTGTAAGAAAAATGAAATTGTGGAAAGCGCCTGCATAAGAACGGATATTAGCAGGCACTGCACATCAGGAACAGGAAGGTTTGGGCATTTTCATGGCAGCTAAAAACATTGCAAATAAAAACATGTAATGGAACTGGCATTGAAAATGCAGACATAATGGGGCTGATTCTGAGGTGGATGCTGCTGCAACCGCATTAGCGTTTTTTGGCGTAGTCGCATGTTATGCTAATGCTAGTATCCTCCCCTCTCTGGTAGACTTCAGTTGCAACCTTGGAAAGCACCATTGGGACTTGCAGCAGCCCCGTGCTTGGTGCAGAATCTTCGTCAGAGTGTGACGTCCAGTGTCAGTCCTGTGACTCTGTGCACACACTGGGGGACGCATGTGCCATGTGACTGTTTAAGGATTTAAACACGTGCAGTCGCAAAATAAAAAAAGCCAACTATGTAATAGGGCAGCACAGACGGTGTAATGGTTAGCATTACTGCCTCATAGCACTGAGGTCATGGGTTCGATTCCCACTACTGTGTGGAGTTTGTATATTCTCCCTGTGCTTGCGTGGGTTTCCTCCGAGTACTCCGGTTTCCTCCCACACTCCAAAAATATACTGGTAGGTTAATTGGCTCCCAACACAAATTAACCGTAGTGTGTATGTGTGTGCATATGTGATAGGGAACATAGGCCCTCATTCAGAGCCGCACGTTACCAACAGTACGCTCGTTGCGTTCCGATGTTGACTAATCGCGCATGCGTCGGTGTTACACTGCGCATGTGCGTACGGCAGATTGCGAGCTTTTTTTCTCTCGTTCCTAAAATAGCGTACAGGAAGTGACATGTCAAATGTGATTGACAGAACAGGGCGTTTTTGGGTGTTGACGGGGGTGGAGATGGAAAAACGCAGGCGTGGCGAGGCGTTTTTGGGGCGTACATACATTAGCAGATGCGAACGTCAAATGTGTTCGGACCGTCTCATACGTCACTGGAACATCCTCTTTCCCTTCAAAATGCTCGCACAGTTTAGGGTCTGGATTACTCGACCACATTGGCGATGGCCTTCTCCTCCGTCCCGGGACTCCACGATGTTGCAGCGATTAATCGTGGGTGGTCACAAAAGCAATTAGTGTTGTATTGAAAATCGGCTTGGTATGTGTTTGGAAAGCAGTTTATTGGGATAGCACAAAACCGTACGCAGGTGGAAATCATACCTGCTAATGTCAGGATTACACAATCAATTGGCGTACATTTTTTGGGGGTTTTTTTGGCCTCAATTTGTTGTTTATGGCCTATTGTGACAATAATGTCATCATGTTTTAATTAGCTCCCCTTTTTTTTTTAATGTGGAATTTGCATCGTTATGTGATTTTTTAAACGTTCCTTCAAGAGGCCTTTTTTTTTCAAAAATGAAATGGTTTTTGTGTCAGTTTTTGCCTTTAGGGCCAGGATTAAATGTAACCCATTTGTACAATAATGTCACAATACAATGTCAGATTTTTATCATAAATTTATTGTTTAAACACAAACCAATTCGCATAATATTTTGTTTACTTTTTTTCTGGCAAAGATACTTTTTAACAAAAATAAATAATCAATAACTGCTAACATAAACGTACAAAAATAAATTAAAAACATTTCACAAGAAAGGAGAGGGAAGTTTCGACCAGAAAGGAATATGAGCCAAGCACAGAAGGAGTGTGGGAAAAGTCACCATTGCTGTCACCGTTTTTTCACCTGTTTGGATGGGGGAGGGTGGGCGCCAGACCGGGTCCGGGATGCCATCGGGCTGGCCTGTCCAGAGGCAGATGTTGTGGCCTCTGGACTAGGCACAGGGCTAGGCACATTTGGAGGATTGGCTGATGTTGTGCCAGAGGTGGAGGATCCTGATGTTCCCGCAGGAAGGGAGGTCGGCTCCACCATGTGCTGGCGAACGAGCTGCTCCAGGGCATCGGCGATGCGGATGTTGGCCCTGGTATTTTCCGCCAGGGCCTGGCCAATGGTCACGTTGGCCACAGCATTTTGCTCCAGGGCCTCAGCCACCCGTATCAGACTGGCGTCCATCCTCTGCAGAATCTCCGTATGGAAATCCGATTTGAAATTGAGTTCTGTGAGGAGGCCCACTGCCTGCGAGGGGGCACGCCCTGGACTGGCTTCTGCAGGGTCCTCAGCCGGATGTACTGGTTCCTCCCCTGCAGAGCCAGCAGAAATTCTGCGGCCAAGGCTTCCCTCTGGAGCAGACTCATCCGCCTGTGTCTCTGTTGGCAAAATGAGAAAAGAGTCACATTAGAATCTACATATTGGCACAATAGCATTTCAGAGTTGGAGACATCACAATACTTACCTGGGCCAACATGAGGAGCCGCAAAGTCTGGCATGTCCGTATCCATGTTGGACACGCCAAACACCTCCACAGGCTGCACACACCCCTGTGCCAGCTCTTCTAAATCCGTCAACTCCAATGACACAGGGGTGGGACCCCCACCTGTCCCCCTTGCATGCCTAGCCCTGTCCGCGAGTTTTTGCTTTAGGCGATATTTGAAGTCGCCCCATCTGTGGGGAAAAATGGAAGGCATTATCCTTTGGTTTAAAATGGGGTTTGTTTTTAGGGGGGGCAAGGGTTTACTTACCGCCGTTTGACATCCCGGGCTAGACGGACATAATCACCCACCCTATTGACAGCAACGGCTACCTCTTCCCACATTCTCCACTTCTGGCTTAGACTCATATTCCTGTCTGCCTGTGGCAGGATGTCCACACACTTCTGTATCAAAACCTCCATCTCCTTTCTTGTGAAATGTGGCTGCCTTTTTTTTTTGCCCGCTTTGGCCGGAATACTGGGCCCAGCAGCCTCTTCCATGTCATCCTCCTCACCTATTTGTGTAAATTTACAGAATTGACAAAATCACAACTTGCCTAATCTTATGTTTCAAATTAATCATTGATACAAAATGCATGAAAGACTTACCGCCTGACTCTTGGGCATTTTTTCCATGGTCTGTCGCCATGTCTGAGGTCCAAACAAGAAATACACCAGAATTAGAATGTGTTTTCGTGACGTATTTATACATGCGTCCTTATTTTGCGGCCGCATCATTGATTGTGCGGCCCTATGATCCCTCCTTAATTTGTGCGGGAAACGTAACACTATTTATGGCTTGGTGTGTCTCAAGTCGAGGTGGCGTTTTTGGATTGTTGGAGGTTATCTTGGCTGGAGTTTATTGATTGCGTAGAAAGGAGTTGGCGGTTGGAGATTCGTTTGTTGGTTAGATTTGCGTTTTTTTTTTCCGTTATCTTTGTTGGTTTATATTTTTGGGACCTCGTTTGTTGATTTGGTAAGTTTTGTGAAGTCTAACTTTTGTTCAATTGTTGTTTCATTGTGTTTCGTATTTATTGAAATTTATGGATCCATAATTTCTTCTATTTTAGATTTTGTTTATTTTCGACCCCAAAGACCTTTTGATTTTGAATCTTAGATATTTGCTCTTGGTAAGTCCATTTTTTATCTTGTATTTGCAAACTAATTAGCGCATTTTTAGTAGTTACTCTTGTGACTTGTATTAGCGAACTAATTAGCGCATTTTTAGTAGTTACTCTTGTGACTTGTATTAGCGAACTAATTAGCGCATTTTTAGTAGTTACTCTTGTGACTTGTATTAGCGAACTAATTAGCGCATTTTTAGTAGTTACTCTTGTGACTTGTATTAGCGAACTAATTAGCGCATTTTTAGTAGTTACTCTTGTGACTTGTATTAGCGAACTAATTAGCGCATTTTAAACAGCTTAATCATCATTCTAACTTTTTGGTGGTTTATCTTTCGCTTTTTGTGCCAACATTTCGACCCGTTTTGATGTACTGTGTTAAATGTCGCTTTGCTGTTTTGCTAAATGGGTGTTTGGCATATTTTAACTTTGGTCTAGCACAAAATTTATAAACAAAAATGCACAGAGTGAAATGTGTCAAGTAATTTTGGTGTTTATTTTCAGTTTGGACGTATCATGACAATACCCCGGCATGTAAGCAGCAATGGATGGTATCATCAAGCTAAGTTGTTTTAATATAGTTTTGGGGTGGGTCAAAAGCCTTACTTTGAAATCTTTGAATTTCAGGTTTATCTGGGGCGGATTGTTCTGGCCATGCTCCCGGAAGCCGACCCACCTCAATCTCATCCCAGGCGTAGGCATCGTAGGCATGCAAGGCCCCAGATATTTCGAACACGTGTCACCCTTTTTGGAATGCCCGATGATGAGGTTTTAAGACGCTACCGTCTACCTCCCAAAATCATCATAGACACTCTCTCATTAATAGAAAGTGATCTTGAGCGGCAAATTGACAGTCCAACAGCAATACCACCACTGACGCAATTTATGGCGGTGTTACATTTCTGTGCCTCAGGATCGTTTCAAACAACGGTGGGAATAGTGGCGGGCATCTCCCAATCCTCCTTTTCCAGGATCCTGAGGGCAGTGATGGAGGCACTTTTCAAGCACCTCCATCATTTTATTCAAATGCCTTTGGATATGGGTGCCCTTAGTGTGGCCAAGGCCAATTTTTACCAAATAGCTGGCTTCCCACACATCATAGGGGTTGTGGATGGTACTCACATACCACTTCAGCCTCCAGCACGGCTGGAGGCAATATTTAGAAACAGGAAACACTATCACTCCCTGAATGTAATGGTGGTATGTGATGCCTCCCTCCAGATCCTGTCCCTGAATGCTAAATTACCAGGAAGTGCACATGACTCCTTCGTCATCCGGCAATCAGGGATATGGCACAAATTAACCAACCTACAAGCTGGTGATGCGTGGCTTCTGGGTAAGTGGAGACCTTTAGTACATAACAATGTTAAGCTTGATACACAGTGTTCCTGATGTCTCTTATTTTTCACAGGAGACAGTGGATACCCTTGCATGTCCTGGCTGCTCACTCCTTATTTGGCTCCCACACCAGGCCCACAAAGTGAGTATAATTCCGCACTTACAGCCACCAGGCAAGTGGTGGAGCGCTGTATCGGCCTTTTAAAAGGCCGATTCAGATGCCTCCACCGCTCTGGTGGCGAGCTCATGTATTTGCCGGATATGGTGTCGAAAATTGTGGTCCTGTGTGGGATATTTCACAACATCGCCATAAGGAGTGGTGTCCCAATGCAGCCAGAGGATGCCTTACCTGAGGATGGCCCCCCCGAGGTTGGTCGGAGGTCAGTATGTGGGGGGGCCATACGCGATGATGTGGTGGCCAGATTTTTTAGGTAAGTTTGACCAAAACTACAGTGTTTATACCTAATGTGTTTGTGTTTGTTTGCGAACATCTAATTTATTTGTATTTTTTTCACCATCTTCTGTTTGTTCACATAATCTTTGGCACTCCAACGCTCACTACTTCCTGCTACCCTTACCAACCCTGGATCTGGTGATTTGGGGCATATATTCTGGAACCCATATCGCAGCGCCATGTTTGTGGAATCATGTTGGCATGGTCCTTCGTCAACCAGTTCTTGATTGTTTTTTTACTTTAAATATTTTATTTGTATGTGTTGTATTTGAGTTTATCACTGTGTTTTTTTTTGAGGGAGTGACCACTTTGATTTCTCATTTATGTTGTGAATAAATGTTTGGAGAGTGAAATGGTCTTCCTTTTTTTGGACGTTAACAGCAAGTGTAACCAGGTTAACACACCTTACATTTGACTAAGGGGTAATCCAGTTCTGACACCAGTTGATGTAAACTGAAATATGTTTTCAGGTTCCCAACCCACACCAAAAGGAAGCCTGTCCAAACCTTTGGATTTGGAAGATTGGCCTAAGCAGCTTGCACACCAACTAGGAACCTGTAAAATGTAGAAATATCTAATTGACACTACACCCAAAAAGGGAAATGACATTGTTACTGTTCTGTGTTTCTTGTGGCTGTTTTACATACAAATACAAAACACAATCTAACTTTTAAAAAAGGGAAATCCTTGCAGGAACAGTCAACTTATGTCAGGGAAAACTATTTTTGTTTTGGAAAAAAAGAATGAGCCAGAACGTATATTCGAAATTAAAAATTTATTTAGAAAACTAAAAAAAACACAAAAAACTACTGGCGAAGGATGCCAGACAGCCGGTCAAGGCCCACAAGAACGCCAATGACATGTAGGCGCATCTGGCCAACACATTCGACCACCTCTTGCCGACGCCTCTGTTCCTCTGTGGGTGAGAAAAGTGTGTGGATTAATAAAACAATAGGGAATCCACATTAAAAAAACAAAAACACAACGAAATCACTCCTAAACCTAAAAAATAGAAACCAAAACAAAAAGGGGGTGCTGCCAAAAATACAAGGCCTATGTACAAATTCCCACAGGTGTGATATGTGTATGTTGAAACCAGCAGGAAGAGGTAAAGGCAAACTGCTAAATCACCAAAAGTAAACCCAAAAATCACGAATAAAGGCACGACACATGATTACATACAAACAGTTTGTGCTTAAAAAAAATGCGAAAGAAAAACATACCGGGAGCCAAAACGGGAGCTCCGGAAGTCCCTCCATGTTCTTCCTCGGAGGAGCCTTCATTCCCCAAAGAACGGGGAGGGGTAATGACGGACTCCGGGGAGGGGGTAATTGGAAGAGGGGTGGGTGGAGGAGAGGGGGAAGTGGGACGGAGGGGAAGGAGGCCTGACAGTTCCGGGAGAGGGTCTTGGAAGGCTGGGGATGAGTGGGGTATAGGGGAAATATTTGGGGTGGAGTGTTGGCTGGGGGTTGGGGATAGTGGCCGGGAACGCCGTCTGGGCGGACGGTGACGGCGTAGTCTTGGCTGTCCACCTAAAATATGTAAAACAAATTGAGGTTAGTTTCTGGCCAAATCCGGGGCCCAAATAAAAAACAAAAAACCACCAACAAAAAACATGCAAATAGGAGTAGAATGAAAAAATCAGAAATAGAGGGAAAACATGCACACGCAGATATGAGGACAAATAATAAATAGGACAGACAGGAAAACATGCACACGCAGATATGAGGACAAATAATAAATAGGACAGACAGGAAAACATGCACACGCAGATATGAGGACAAATAATAAATAGGACAGACAGGAAAACATGCACACGCAGATATGAGGACAAATAATAAATAGGACAGACAGGAAAACATGCACACGCAGATATGAGGACAAATAATAAATAGGACAGACAGGAAAACATGCACACGCAGTTTGCCCCACAAACACAAACATGAAAACCACAATACATAACACTTACTTTCCAGTATCTGCATGCGAAAGCATGCCAGCAAACGGGGCGTTCGCCGTTGCAGGTCTGACCACCTGCGCTCCAGCTGCCCGATGTTGCGGTGTGAACCGAAGGACCGCAGGCGGGACCGTGCCTCCGCATACGCGGAGCGCTTCTGCCGGTTGGTGATGGGTGGAGGCTGGCTGGTGATACGGCGATCCATCACCTCCGTAAGCACCATCAGCTCGCGCCTGGTGAATGCGGAGGCTCTCATGATGGCAATGGTGTTTTTCATACAAAACATTTTTGATAAAGTGTGCAAAAAATTTCTGATTGGCTAATGTATTTTGGAAATTAACAGGAGCAATTTTATTGGTTAGTGTATGAGTCATGTGTTCAACAGGGCCAGAAATCTCTGGAGAGTTATGATAGGCTTGATGCAGTGACATGCGTTTACAAATTTAAATAAAGAAATGAACCCCGGGAAATATGCGGGGATCCACAGCAATAGAACAATTGTTTAATTGTGGTTCACATGTTTTTTGAACAATAAAAGCGAATGTTCCAGCCGTACGTATTCTGCGGGTAAACACAAACACGGACAAGAGTAAAGTTTCTTGCATTGTGTTGAAAAACAAACAAACAATTAAGCTAATTGATACATTGATTGGCATAATACGATTGATGGAGGTAGGCAGAATAAAGGAGCAGGTAATCAACATCTGACAAGGCCACTTCCGGTTTTTACTTGTGCGTGCGTTCCCTTCAAGCCATTTCGGGGATGTACGCTCGCTATTTCACACGCTCGTTAGTTAGAGGAGGGGTCGCCTGAGTTTAGGGAGGAATTTTAGATGCGAACGAAAATACGAGCGAGCCATTGAATTTAAATAATTTTGTACGTACGCCTAACGTACGTGCGCCCGCTTGCGAGTGGGTCTGAATGAGGGCCATAGATTGTAAGCTCCATTGGGGCAGGGACTGATGTGAATGGCTGAATATTCTCTCTGTAAAGCACTGCGGAATATGTGTGCGCTATATAAATAACTGGCAATAATAATAATAATAATAATAATAATCAACATTGCATCGGAGTCAGAATGATCTCCAGTATGTTAAAATAAGGAGTTGTGTGACTTCCAGTATGGGGTCACAAAGAATTATTTCCCCTTCTTAGGGTAAATTGTACCATGGCTGGTTTAATTGAGTTTGGGGTGTATTTGCCTACCACTGGTACAATTTGTTGTTGTTTTCTTTTTTTTCATCTTCACGGACAGTGAGATTGATTCAGATTTGATAATAGAGTAACAAAGAACAAGTAACTGCATCTTGGTAAAGCTATGTTGCACTGCAGGTGGGGCAGAGAGATTTAGATTTGGGAGGGAGGTGTCCAAACTGAAATCTAAATTGCAGTGTAAAAATAAAGCTGTGCAGTATTTGTGGGCAACATGCAAAAACAGCCAGTATTTACCCTGCATGCAAAAAAAATGTATGTATTTGCACCCCTTGCATTGCAAAATGGTTTGCCCAGGTACACAGTTACTTGCTCTATCTTAAGGGCCCCATATATCTACTGGGCAATCCGCTGATTCCCCGAACAGGCCAGAACTGCTCATCCGCTGGTCGGGAATGCTGACCGACGACCATCAATGATCGCCGATCCATAGGGGAATTTGTGAAATTCTACATGTTTAACTAATCACGATCATACACAATCGAGTCACATAATTATGACCACCAGCTAATAGCCAGAGTAACCGCCGTGTGCAGCACAGACAGCAGCTAGAGGGGCTGGGAGTGACTCAATAAGATGCTGGTAGGTTGGCACAGGTATCTGGAGCCATGCTGACTGCAGTGCATCCCACAGCTGCTGGAGGGTGTTTGTTCTCGGATGTTTCTCGCCAGACACGCCAACGTCCATCCGTTCGATGAAGCAGAAAACATGACTCATCGGAGAAGACAATCCTTTGCCAATCAGTGGAGGTCCAATTCCGATACAGACATGAAAATGTAAACCTTTTCCGCCAATGCACCTTCGGTAGCATATGTGCAGTGACATTTGTTTGCTTCGGAGCCCCATACGCAGCAGGGTTCGCTAAACTTTCGTTTTATTAACACGTCTGGTGGCCCCCAGGTTCATTTTGACTGTGAGCTGCTCCACTGTAGCATGTCGGTCAGCCCTCACGTACCTTCGTAGCCGAGGTTCACCACTCACATCAATGGCACGCGGTGCTCTGCAGCTTCCACTTCGGTTGTTCGCAATGGTGCCATTTGTCCAGTTACGATACACCTTCACCACAGCAGCACGCGAATAGTTCACAAACTGCGCTGTTTCAGAAATACTGCCACCCTTGGTCCGAAAACCAAAAATCATCTCTTATTGCAACTCAGAAAAATCGCCACTTTTACCCATGACAGCAACGAGTGATATGTGTGCAGACGGCCTAACGCACACCTTATATACCCACCAAGCTAGCACACGGCACATGACGTACTTCATGGGCTACGCGCTGCCGACGTCAAATGCAGGAGGTGGTCATAATAATGTGACTCGACTGCGTATTTTGATCGTGATCGGCAAAACAAACATGTTGGATTTCACTGATGCACCGACCCCAGTGTCTGGGGTTCGACGAATTGGCCCAATCTGTCGCTAGTGGGGTCCTTTACTTTAATCCCAAATCTACATCAGGTTCATTGTTTTTATTCAACCTAAACAACTATTAATTATAATGAAAATTAAATTGCTCCTTGACCTGCACCACAAGGATAAGAGATTTATTTGGTCTTCTAATGGAGAAATGTGAATTGCACCTGTCAGCTGCACATACTGAAGACTTGTATGATAACTATTGCGGCGCACACGAAAGCCAAAAAATTAAGAAATAAATAGGGTATACTGTTTACTGTAGCTATAGACAAAAGGTGGGGATTAATATAATATCCAGTGCAGTAGTTATTTTAGGCAATCAAACTGAACCATAAAGCAATATCACCATCTGGATAAAAGTGACACCTTCTCTGATATGGTTCTCATCTCAGTAATGCGGAGGTTTCCTCAGGAAACGTATGTGTAATCCATTCTGGTCCTCCTCGCATATAACTCCACCATAAGAGGCAAATAGTAAAATAGTAAAGAATGATGTTCTTTGTCTTAAACCAAAATATTATGTAATTACTCACCTAGACTCAGTCAGAGAATACTATAAATAGCACTGTACATGTCAGTTCACTTCTTGATATTTAAAAGTGTATTTATTAGTAATAGGTGGTGGTCCACAGGTCACAAGTCTCAGTGGAGACACAAATTAGAAGAAATTAAAACATTTAAAAAATGCAAAAAGATAAAATATTGAAAATATTCCCTTCAACTGCTTCTACTTGTTCCATTAAGCTGTAATCGCTTCCCACGGGCAGTTGAGGGTGGAATGAGGGTTCCCTGACCGAGCTACTCTAGGCAGCACAAAATGGAGTCATGCATTATATAATTTGAACCCAGAGCCGGCCCTAACTAGTTTGATGCCCTAGGCAAGATTTTGGGTGGTGCCCCCTGGCACCAACTATAGTTCCGCCTCTAAGCCTGCACCCCTCTCCAAGCACAGCACCAATAAACCAGCAGTACAGATCACAGCAGCAGCCATCATCCCTCACCCATTGCAATCCTCATCCACAGAGCTGTAACTAGACATTTTAGTGCCCTGAGCCATTTTTGTTACTGGCCGCTACCCCCGCTGTCTCTGCTCCCCAGTCCCGCTGCTGTCGGCTGTACGAGCTACCATCTGATCAGAGCTGAACTGAGAGCTCCAATCACATTAGGACAGCAAGAGCAGAGGTGTGTCCGCCTGTCCAGGTCCCATCATTGCCCACTTTCAAGCTGAGTTGGCCCTAGGCTTGGAATGCATGCCCCTAGGCATTTGCCTCATTTGTCTATTCCTAGGGCCGGCTCTGTTTTGAACCACAACATTCTTCAGGGATGGCAATGGGGCCTAGCGAGTTGATAGGCTGAATTCTGATGAATATTGGTTCAGTCCATAAAATTGCTGCGTACCCTGGGTGGAGATGACAGATACATGAATGATAGTTCAGATTTATATTGTGCAACCGAACTACTCCGTTGTTGTCCATAAACAAGGTTTGTCTGTGTATTCTATGGTAAACCATTATTGGCATTATTTATGTAATTTACCATACCTTTGTAAATATGAGCAAACCTATGTTGGGTCCTCATGGGTACTATGGGGTCTATGTACTAAGCCTTGGAGAGAGAGAAAGTGGATGGAGATAAAATACCAAAGACTCTTAGGGCCTCACTACAAGACGGGGCGGCTGTGGATTGTGATTGACAGCTCACCCCATTTTGTAGGCATGCAGGGGGGGTGGCTGGACAAACGGAGGAAGGAACGCCTCCTGAAGGAACGCCTCCGTTTGTGGGCGGCCCTACTGACATCACCAGTGATGTCAGTAGTGAACTTCCTGCTAGTAGAGCAGGAAGTTCACTGGGGCTTGCGGTGGACCACAAGGGTCTCGTCGCAAGCCCGATGGTCGCAATAATCGCGACCATCGCCAGGCCACCCGCTAAAGCTGTTGATGGTCACCCACAGCTTAGCGAGCGGCCTGGAGGCTGGTGACAAAAAAAAAACGCCCCGCCCTGATTCAGAGCGAGCGCTTGCAAATAGCGAGCGCCTCTGAATCAGGGCCTTAATCCTTACAGCTTTACCTACACAATTACTATCTGGAGTACACAAGAGCACAAACAACTTAAAGTGGCATGTCATTCTATTTTGTTAGCTTACATATCAGGTATACTTCTACGGAAAGTACAAACTCTGTCACACAAAATATGTCCATTTACTATGCAAGGTACGTGTACGCAGGTGGCATTTTACTTCCCTTCGGTATCTCTTGCATACGTCTGTACAGGAAGTACATGCATGTAGTGGGGAAAAATGGAAACTCTTGGTTAATTGAATCATGTTGGAAATAAGGGCTTTCACACAGGTGTGGCTCATGTGTTAAAAAAATAAGGAGTATCCCCAGCACGGGTAGGGGCATGTACAGTATACAAATGTAATACTTGGCTGCCCTGGTTGCCTATAAATAGCTGCAACAGATGACTTTGAAAGAAGAATGGTTGGGTGTCTTTAACATGAGGTTCAGTGGCCAAGACTGTTCTACTGTTTTACGAGCAACGGTGTCTAAGGTTATGTCAGTATTGGAATTAGATGGAAAAACATAATCAGCAAAGAGCAACAGTGGCAGAATAATATGAGTTGAAATGGAAGACAGTTTAATCAAACACAGTTCAATGAGAACTCCACAAGGCAGGTAATCAATAGTCAGGTTATGATTTCAATTGGCCCAAGATCACAGTCTATGGACTACTGAGCAGCTAAGGAAGGTGATATGGTCACATAAATTATCCTACACCATGTACTCAACAAATGCACATGGTACCAACCGAACGAACTCTGTAGCTCTGAGTTCTTGTTTCCAACAGTGATAGCCTCTGGTGGTTCTGTAATAATGTGTGAATTTTCCTGGCCTTTCTTGGGTGCAGCCATTCCCTTAGAGGGCAAAGTCAATGTTTATCACTGTTTTACAGGCATTGAGTGATGAAACCATGTTTCATCATTTCTTTCTTGAAGGCAATGGGTGTATTACAGGATGATAATGCCTATGTCCACAGGGCACGTAGGTGGGCCATAATAACTTGATGACCATGCTACTAATACTATCCATATGTCATAGCATTCTCAGTTACTAGATTAGCTAGAAGGACTCAGTGCCATGGTGCATACAGGCTTTACTGGCCATATGTGGTAGCCCAATGCCCTACTATTTCATTTTAATATTGGTGTTTCCAGATTTTCTCACTGCCTGTACTTGCACCATAAGGGTTGTATTGGGCAGCAGAATAAAATGTAAGAAGACCTGGTGGATATAAGCTAATGATTGTTTGATGTCTATTTTTAGATGTATTATCTGTGCACAGATTAATTAGGTCTCGTTTTCTTCTAGCTAATAGGTCTCTTGATTTTGTGCATTGGCATATATGCAGAGAGTGAACGGCGGAGATATCAGACATTGGAAGGGATCTTCCTGGCGCCAGCCATCATCTTGCTTCTCCTCGGCATCCTGATGTTTGTGGTCTCATTTATTGGGATGGTTGGATCCTTAAGAGACAATTTATTGCTTCTCAAAATCGTAAGTTGGTTAAAACTTTAGACACAATAATAAATATTGTTGATGTCATTTGGTATATATATGATATTAAAGCATTTTGATCTTGACCCCGACACTGGTCTCCAGTATTTGTTCACACTCCTAAAATACCTATTTTTTAAATACAGCATGGTCGGGACTCATTGTATTGGCTTTTAGAATATTATTTTCTGTTTACCTAATGGCTTCCCAGTCTTATGTACATAACATAACAAACTCTGCCCACTTAAGTCTACATCCAAGGTGGAATGCATAACTTAGAGGTGATCTTTCAAAAGATGATGATGACTGCAAAGAGACAGAGTAGTCCTCATTTGACTCACCTGGATATTATTGTACACTCTTCTCTACCAGTAATGGAATGCCAGTGACGTGAGCAATCACATGACCGCTTCCATGCATAGAGTGGTTGCTAAGTTCTACTGCCATTCATGTTCTTAGTACCCAACATCTTATGGTGCGTACACACTAGACGATATGCTCCCTGAGCGATGTCGTCTAGTGTGTCCCCGGCAGGGTGTGCTCAATGTCGCTCATGACATTGAGCACACCCACTGAACGATATCATTAATGATATCGTTCAGCGCCGGGCTCTCTTCCCCCATTCCCCAACATGCACAACCTGACGACATCGTCAAGTTGGCCTGCATGTTAACCCGATGAACGATGATGACGAACGACCCGCGGGATTGCGCATCGTCATTATCGTTCATCGTTTTTGTGATAAAAATGGGCGATAAAGTGGACGACTGAACGATATCGTTATCGTTCAGTCGTCCACTTTAATCGCCCAGTGTGTACCCACCATTAGTCATTTGGTTCTTGAAAGATGTTTATTATGTCCACAGTAAAGAAAAACAAGTAATGATAGTAATTGAGGTGTGGCTATTCAAATATTAAAATTCTGGTAGCGACATCTATCGAATTTGAATGGGCAGCACACACTGGGCGATAGATCGGCCGTCTAATTGAACATATTTAAAGACATATCATGGGCGTGTCGGCGGGTGTGTAGCAGCAATATATCTGTTGAACGGCATCGTCTGAGTCGATGGGCGATTGCTGTAAATGCCAGCCCAGTTATGACGTCAGGTACAAGACATTGGCCCGATGATTGGTAAGTGTGTATGCACTTACCAATCGTCAAATAGGATGGCTGATCAGCAGGATGGCCGATCCGTCGTCCTAGGGCATACCCAGCTTAAGTGTAGACACATCCTTTTAATAAATACTTTTTATATGCAGTAATTCTGTTATGAGATATTAATTAATTATAAAATGTTTGCAATTGTAATTCACTTAAGGGGCTTGCGAAGACTTTTGAGTTCATTTTTGATCGTTTTCCTTTACTTAGTGAAGGCAGAACGCAGATGAATATGTGGAGTACCTCATACAATTAACATGATTTTCCTCTCTCCTGTGATCTGGAAACAGGAGGGACCTAAATGCTAAAATGTCAACTACAATTTTATCTCAGTAAACTATGGCCCTCATTCAGAGCCGTACGCTCTGAGCAGAGCGCACGCTCTGAATGAGGGCCGGCCTCCATGAAAATGGAGCGTCCTTCTGGACGCTCGTATAGCTGTGGGTCACCACCCACAGGCTATACGAGCGTGCATTTTGATGGCCGCGATGGTCGAGACCATCGCGACCATCGAAATTGCAAGTCGGAGCCTGCGGTTGAGGTTTTCAACTGCAAGCTCCGGAGTGATTTTGGCTCTATCAGAGCCAAAATCACTCCCACTGACATCACTAGTGCTTTTGACGGGAGGCGTTCCCGTGGGAACGCCCCCGTCAGGGAGGCACGCCCCCGGCACGCCTACCAAAGGGGGCGTGCTGTCAATCAACATTGACAGCACGCCCCCTTTGATCGGACACAACGAGCGAAGGACTTTCCTTCGCTCGTCGCGTCTGGCGCATGCGCACGACGGAGCTCCCTCCGTCGTGCGCATGCTCAGTCCAGAACATCGACCCACTTGCGAGCGGACAGCCGCTCGCGAGTGGGTCTGAATCAGGCCCTATGTGTCCTACATAATAAATGTCAAGAAATCAGAATTCAGACTGTCAAACACAAGTCTCTTTAACTATGTTTAATGTTCATCTGAACACATAGAGTTTTGGTTCACCCTGTTTTACTTCTAAACTCCATTGCTCTTGGTGCATACAGTATGTGACTCTCCGGAAACTAGGATGAATATAACTTAGAAGAAGAAGAGGCTTCAGCCAACCTGTGGTGACACTCGTCCATGAGCCGACAACAGAGTACTTTTGTGAGAATACTTGTCCCCGAGAGCTTGTTTCCTCCGGTGTAGAGTAGTTCCTGTAAACTCAATCACAGTATGGAGCATTTAAGTGTGGTAATACAATCACCGCCTCAGTTTACCTGGAAATGATCAATTATTCATAGGCTAACCTTGCGCTCCACTGACAACATGTAGATGAAATGGTTTGCCCTCAAGAGCATTTACATTTTTTTAGCGCACAGATTTTTCTTGTTTGCATAATTTTTTATTTCTTGAGGGATTTCATGTGAAGGATGTAAGGATGGCTTTGTTTAAGCAATGAGGTTTTTCAATGTAAAATCACAAATGGCTTATGCATTATACAGCACTACAGCGTCTTTTCATAAAGGAGCTTAAACGTAATATTTTGGTTGTTATTTTGTTCCTGTAAAATGTGCCTGCATTCATTATTCAAAGATGGAGACAGAAAGTGGCGTATTGTTCTCGTGTTTTTGTATCTTTGCGAAGAGGTGGATCGGGGATACGCTAAAAATTTTAGTGCTTTTTTTTTCATTCAAAAAGCTTTCATCAGCATATATTTTATACTTCTAATAATGTTTTATGCTCACGTAGTGCTGGCAATTTTACCTTGTTCTTTATGCGTGTTTACATTTTTGAAGGCACATTTTCTACTCTCAGTCAAATAGAAGCCAAGGGAAAGGTATAATTGCTTTCTAAGCAACATTGCCATTTGTACAGAGCATAGCGCAAATCCATCCATATTTAAGATATTTAGCACGAGGTGTTGACAGGTGATGCAGCAAGTTATTGCAATGTTTGTGTGGCCAGTATTGAAGTCACAGGCAGAGATGATAAGACGATTGTTTTTAATCCTTCCATTATGCTAAATAACTTAACCACTAACTAGTAATAAACACTCAAACACTTATGTGGAATTAAGAGGACACAGCCGAAATTTATTGATCAGATTGCAATTGTATTGCACGGCCCAGCAATCGCATATGACTAAATAAGAAGAGGATCCCAGCCCAACGTAAACTGGCCTGAGGCAGTACCACTTGATAGCGTAATCGTTCAATCTATCAATAATCGTGCACAAATTGGGTATGAAAATGTCAGAAAATGACCAGCGATGTGCGCTCCCACTGGTCGTTTCCGACATCAATCTTCAACCGAACATGCTGGTCAATCTACTGATAACAATAGATTGCCCATGTTCCGAGATGAGGGAGGGTGCCTGCATTGAACGACATATCGCTCAGTGTAGGCACTGCAGGGGAAGAGGAATGACTGTATGATTACAATGTTGTAATTGTACTGTCGTTCCACTATCTGCTAGTGGATACGCACCTTTAGACAGGGATGCTGATGGTAGTGAGGGAGAGGAAGTACTTAAGTTTGGGCTTGCCACAGGGAGAGGAGTGGCCAGGGATTTGGTGAACTTGGTTTATAGGTAAGTCTTCACACTGCAAAATAGTGGAGGGTGACTGTGCAGACCAGTAGCAGAGAGCTTGCAGCTTCCTATTGGCTCACACACTCATACACCCTTACACTGTATATACAGTGCCTTGCAAAAGTATTCACCCCCCTTGGCTTTTTACCTTTTTTGTTACATTACCTGTAATTTTTTATTTATTTTGATCTGAATTTTATGTGATGGATCTGTACAAAATAGTCTAGTTTGGTGAAGTGAAATGAGAAAAATATATATAAAAAAGAATCTTTATAAATAAATCAGCAGCGGGGACTGGGAAACTGATTCAAATCGAGGGAAAGATGAATGCTGCTAAATACAGGGATATTCTTGAGCAAAACCTGTTTCAGTCTGTCTGTGATTTGAGACTGGGATAGAGTTTCACCTTCCAGCAGGACAATGACCCGAAGCATACTGCTAAAGCAAGCATTCGCTATGATTTACTGCCGGCAGCGGCAGCCCGACAGAGGAGGAAATTCCAATCGTCGTAAAGGTAAGTATAAACTAACCTAATTCTACCCCTAACCCTCCTTTAGGGTGCCTAACCCTAACCCCCGCCCCCTGTGCCTAACCCTAATCCCCCCTCTAAGTGCCTAAACCTAACCCTCCCGCCTAAACCTAAGTCCCTCGGGGGTGCCTAACCCTAACCCCCCCTTTCCCTAGCCTGACCCTAAATTCCCGGGGGGGTGCCTAACACTAATTCCCCCCCGGGAGCCCTAAACCTATATCCAAAGCGACTTGCAGCTGTAATTGCCGCAAAAGGTGGCTCGACAAAGTACTGACTTTAGGGTGGTGAATAGTTATGCACGCTGAAGTTTTCTGTTATGTTGTCCTAAATGTTGTTTGATTCACAAAATAAAAAAAACACAACTTCACAGTTGTAGGCATGTTCTGCGAATGAAATGATGCACAATCCATTTTAATTCCAGGTTGTGAAGCAACAAAACCTGAAAAATGCAAAGGGGGGTGAATACTTTTGCAAGGCACTGTAGCAGATAGGAAGCAGGACCTGGAAAATATGCCTCACTGGACTGTTCCTGATACTACACTGATAGTGTTGGGAGGTGGCAAATCCAGAGTATTGGGGGAGCACCCCTTTCTCAATAAGACTAGCAGACTGCAGTCTACTTCTCATATATGTTAATTATGCAAATCCATTTTTATTTATACATAATTTAAATGCCATTGCTTAGTCTAAAGGTCACTTGGTAGCTGAGGAGAGTACTTCCGCTGCATTGCCAGCTTCTGTATTCAGAAGACAAAATAGGATAATTAGTAATACACAGTATTCCAGAAACATAGTCAACAAATTGCATCATTGTTGCAAAAACATAAGAAATGTACCTGTGCAGTTGTACATTTAAATATTTTATATATATATATATATATATATATATATATATATATATATATATATATATATATATATATAATGTGTGTACATAAGCTGGCTGATGATGTGTGTAGTGAGTACATTATTATGCACCCGGTGATTGGTTCATAACTGTCCATGAGCAGCAGTCATTTCATTCTGATCTGAAAAATGCTGAGCTCTGAGAGCAGAATGGGTTATTGGAGATGAATGATAGGATGGTCCTGTAGCTCCTTACATGCCAATAATCCAAAGGGTGAAAACATTGGAGCAAAAATGTTAAAGACCTCACAACTGTCCACATGGTCGACAATAACCATGTTGACATTAGAATTCCGACGTGGTCAGACTGTCGACAGCACCAAGCCAATATCCTCAGAGTGGCGACATGGTCAGCCATGCGAAAATTTCGACATTCTAAGGAAGAGTTAGGCACCACCAGGAGTGTTAGGGTTAGGCTGCAGGGGGAGGTTAGGTTTCGGTTGCGGGTGGGGAGGTTAGGGTTAGGCACTAGGGGGACGGACTGCTAGGTGTAGGGAATAGGGCTAGTGGGGCAATACTTCAAAAAGCTGCTGGTCCTTCAGAGGCCTGATGAGGAAATGACGGTCACATGACCACTGGGTCCCGGAAGCCATGCTTCAGACGCTGGGAGAAGGTAAGACACCACTAGACCACCAGGGACGGTTTGTCAGCAGTTGATATTGTCGACATATCATCCGGGTACACATGATCACTGTTAACAAATCATACCACACCCTCCAATTCTGTATGCATTTTCAGGAGGTGACCTATCTGAAAGTTTGTCTCTGTCTGGATCAGGTGTGTGACTTATTTTTGTTAGTGTTTTTGCCTTCAAATTTTGGGAGTTTTTTGATTTTGGGATCTACTTGATTGCTTCTACTTTACTCAGGGCCTGATTCAGAGATGTACATTCATCCAAGGATGAACGCACATCTCCGATGGTTAGGGGTCTGCGTCTGCACAGGACCCATTCTGCGCATGTGCACAACAGGTCCTGCGATCTCGCTTTCAAACCCCCCAAGTGGCTGCATGATTGACATGCTGTAGCATTTTGGGGGCAGAGCGGAGGTGTGCCTGGTTGCCGTTCCCAGAAAAACAGAGGTGTGTTACCTCTGTTTTCCGGGAGGGACGAGGCCAGGGTCTGCGTCTGCGAATGCAGATTCTTGGCCACAAAGCACTGGCCATGCTGCGGGAAGCTTCAGCACCCGCAGCCTGAGCAAAGGAGCAACTGGTCGCAATGGTCTCGATGGTGATCTCAGCCTGTGATGTCGGTCGCAAACGCAACAAGGAGGCGTCTGACACCTTCTTCTGCTTTTGCATCAGAGATGGACGGATTTTCACAGCTGCTTGTGTGCGGCTCTGCAAATTCGTCCATCTCTGAATCGGGCCTCAGTCCACAAATGGGTGTGTTCAAGTTGGCCTCAAACCTATTGTCTGTTTCTCATTCCCCTTGATGTATTTACTGTAGCTTTACACCGAAAGTCTGTTCTAAATAAGAGTCGGAATGTTGGCACATCTCTGCCCCAGACTCTGTGATATTCACAAAGACTAAAATCTAGAAAAAGTCAATTTCAAACCTTAGCAAAATTGTTATTTTTATAGCTGCTATTCCATATAGTCCTGGTATAAATACCAGTTGGTCACTGATCTCGGGCACTCTCCTGTTAATTCCCAGGAGCTGAATACATCTCAAAGTTCACTTTGTCCAGTGAGCAAATATAAGGAGACATGTATCAAACCTTGGAGAGAGATAAAATATCAGCCAATCAGCTTTTACCTGTCATTTTACAGGCTGTTTTTGAAAAAAAATGACAGTTAGGAACTGATTGATTTGTACTTTGAGGGAGATGTATCAAACCTTGGAGAGAGAGAAAGTGGAGAGAGATAAAGTACCCACCAATCAGCCCCCAACTTTCATTTTCCAAGGCTTGGTACATCTCGCCCTCTATCTCTCTGCACTTTGGGGTCTTTTCACTAAGCCTTGGAGAGAGAGAAAGTACCAACCAGTCACTTTACAGAGTGTGTTTGAAAAAATGACAGGAGCTGATTGGTTTGTACTTTATCTCTCTCCATTTTCTCTCTCTCTCCAAGGTTTAGTGAATATACCCCTTTATCTCTATCCAAGGTTTGATACATCTCCCCCGCAATCACTGCACATACAGTGTTGTGTGTTAAAATCCTATTCAATTATAGGAGCTTGTTATTAATATGGCATCTTTCAAATTAGTTCATAATAGTATAGTAAGTACTACAGAAATGTGTCTCACTTGTTAGAAAATACCAATTTAGCCCTGATATACAGGTATATGCTTCGTCCTCATCTATAGAAACTATGTTCTAAAAAAAAAAAAAAGAAATACACAACCCCTTTGTTTGTGTAGGAAAGGGCCACACAACTCGTGTAGATTTGGACCTACATCCATTTTAGTTGTGTAAATGTGCATATTGCGTTTGTGTACTCGTACGTCTGTGTTGAGTTTTTTTATTTTTACATCTTACACTTACGACCCTATAGGACTAGAGTGGAGAAAAGGGGAAGGGGTGGGAGGTGGGCAAGAGTAGGGCAAGTACAGTGACTGAGATAGACCAGTACACAGTTGCAGATAAACCTGATAGTACTTAAATCAACAATGTAGAAGTATTGGGTATTATTTCAACAGGGTTGATAGGGACTATATAATATGGGGGGCAATTGGATCTGTTGTACCAGGATTTACTCCCTAACCCCATCCTATGCACATTTGCTTTTGCAAAGTAACTTGCACCACAGCATCTCCTTATCGCCATATAACCTAGGCAATAGTGGCTCCTACCCTCTTAGATGAGTGCTGCCGGTGCTCCGACCTGTAGTGCAGACTGGAGAAGACACTGTAGTCCCAGACGGCCAGGTCTCGGCATCTGCGCAATGGGATCTGGCAGGTGCTGGGATTGGCGTATGCAGAAAGCATCGGCTTCTAGGGATTGCATCGGCTGCAGCCCCTAGAAGCTAGGTAGGGCTGCACGATAGGCAGAGGACTGGCTTCCCACTGTTAGCATGCTCTCTGCTAATCGCAGCCCGGACTGCCAGTCCCATGCGGAGAAAACACCTCCCACTGGGACTGCCTGTCCTCTGTGTGACTATAGCGCCTCCAATGGGAAGCCACTGCCAGTCACAGTGTACACAGTGCAGTCATAGCTCACCTAGGTGGAGTATATTACTAGGTAAAATCCGCCACTGAATCTACCCCATTACGCCACTCTTTCACTGAGGAGCTGCAAGCTACTCTACATAAGGCAGACTTATCTTCTTCCTGCCTTGTAAGTTTTACCAGGCTTATCTTCTTCCTGCCATGTAAGTTTTACCAGGCTTATCTTCTTCCTACCATGTAAGTTTTACCAGGCTTATCTTCTTCCTGCCATGTAAGTTTTACCAGGCTTATCTTCTTCCTACCATGTAAGTCTTACCAGGCTTATCTTCTTCCTGCCATGTAAATTTTACCAGGCTTATCTTCTTCCTGCCATGTAAGTTTTACCAGGCTTATCTTCTTCCTGCCATGTAAGTCTTACCAGGCTTATCTTCTTCCTGCAATGTAAGTCTTACCAGGCTTATCTTCTTCCTGCAATGTAAGTTTTACCAAAGTACAGATTGAGTCTCCGATATCCAAAATGCTTGGGACCAGGGGTATTTTGGATAACGGAATATTCTGTATTTTGGAATGATTGCATATCATAATGAAATATCTTGAGAATGGGACCCAAATATACACACAGAATGCATTTATGTGTTATATACACCTTATACACACAGCCTGCAGGTCATTTTATACAATATTTTCAATAGTTCTGTGGCTCAAGCAAACTTTATGTACATACATAAAACAGTTATGTTTCATATACACCTTATACACACAGCCTGAAGGTAATTTTATACAATATTTTTAATAATTTGCGCCTTAGACAAAGTTTGTGTACATTGAACCATCAAAAATCAAAGGTTTCATTATCTCGGTCATGCCAAAATAATTCCGTATTTCGGAATATTTGGATATGGGAGACTCAACCTGTATTACACTGTAAAGCAACATGTTTAAAACTGACAGGTCTCTGGGCTTAGACTGAGAGGTTTCCTAGTTCTCTGTTACTTGCCCACTCTCTTTACATTATATTCATTGCATTGTCTAATAATTTACAATAACTAAGAGAAGCTCATTAATGATTAATAAATATGTACTGTAATACTACTGGATGTACTATGTGTAGCAGATACTAATTATAGGAGGAAGGACCCTATCTAGCATACAGTACTTGCCAACTTTTAAAAAAGCATTTCATAGAGATTGTGAAAGCAAACCCCATGTATATGGCGCTGAATAGGGCATTTACTACTCTGTCTGAGAGGTGTGTCATAAAATTGACTTAAGGGCACCATATATCCCCGTTTCCCTAGTTCCCTGATCCAACCAGAACTGTTGATCTGCTGGTTTGAAATGCCAATCGGCAGACATTGGGGAATCAGGGAAATTCGAATGTCAAAAATCCCAAATTTGGGAAATCCAACCTGTTGGCTTTCTCCAATGCCCGACACCAGTTTCTGGGGATTGGGGAATTGCGAGAATTCTATGCTGATTTATGGGGCCCATTACATCCACAAGGAAATGAGCCCTGAAGAAGTCACATAGTTTTACACATATAAACCATATAATCAGACAGCCAATTTATTTTTATTTTCCAAGTTATATACCTGCTATATAATGGGAGTAATCGGCAAATGTGATCAGAAGCTGCGCTCTGGACATAGTTTTTTTAAGTTCTGCAAACCATGTGTAACTGTCACAGTAAAAACAAAAATTTGCAATGGTCACAGAAAGCGCCTTAGGGAGGGTACTAGACTCTTCAGGGAGGCAAGGAGATCACCATTACAGTATTTCAGGGAGTCAGCAAGTATGCTATTTACATTTATCAGCTAGTAGGGTAAACATTTTTTTTTAATAGATCTACATTTCTAGTTATCCCAGTAAACTTGTTAACTGTAGAACTGATGAGTTCAAACATCTCTAGTAAACCTGTCATTTGGTTCCTAGAGCTCGATTCAGACCCGCTCGCTAGATGCGTTCACTCGCTAGATGCGTATGCAACTTCGGCAAGGCATTAGCACGCCCACTATGTCTTGGCGTGTGATCACTCTGTGTATACAGATGCCCACCAGCCTGTTTTAAGTTGCCCACTTGCGCACGTCATCTCCCGGAAGTGTATCGGTAACATCGAGTACCATCAGATGCATACGCAGCACTTGTGATTGACCATACCCTACCGCAAGCACTGCGAGCGCTTAAGTGTAAAATTCAGCCAAGTGACGTGTACTATGACGCTGTCTCTTAATTATGCACGCCTCTGAAACTGCGTTAAGATGCACAGGCACGCCTGCGTTCGCACCTCCACTCCCCCGTTTCTAGCGGCCAGCCACAATCGGCTTCTCTTGCCACTCATTCATCCGGGCTGTCTATGCGCAGCGAGCGAACACTTCCCGATCGTATGGACTGGTTCGCGCACTGCGATGCGTACGCATGCGCAGAATGCATACATCTGGCTGCGTGCGAACGCATCCTAGCGAGCGGGTCTGAATCGGGCCCCTAGTGCGCTCTGAGTCTACCTATATTTTGTAGTTTGATGACAGCTAGACAACCACAGGGTTCTAACAATGCAATACATTCACATTCCCAGATTTGGAAACGAATGTTTAGCCTTAAGTTCTCCTGTCACCTAGCAGAAACACTGCTGCCAGATGTGCAGCCACCAGGCTGTGATTGTCCAAAAATTACGAGGGGATAAGCAGCCTGTACTAAATGTGCTCTCTGTCCTCCTGGCACTCTTTTCAAATCCACCATCAGTCCCGTTGAATCCTGATTTGATATTGAGCTTGCTTTTCATACCTCCCAGACGTGGCAGCACCAAACTGCATATTCAACAGGTATCACTGTATAGAAGCCTGCAGTTTGTATCTACTTAATAATACTGCTTCTACTGGAAAAAGTGTGATAAACATAACCAATCAAGTAAATTAGTATATTCTATGTAAAATGTTAGTCAGGAGGGGCTCTGGGTGCCATTAATCAGTTTCTCTATTAAACCTCTGTGTCATTTAAGCATGTAAATGTTTGTAACTAATATTTTTTAAAGACAATCTGCATTCAATCACCGCTACAAAGAGTTAAGAAAACCTGTTATCTGTGGAAAACATTTCAGTCTCATCCAGGTCTAATGACCTAATTCATCATCACTGCAGCGGGGACAGGAGACGTGGACGTTCCATTTCCTGTCACTTTCTAGGAGCTCAGAGGTTAATACAAATATTGCAACACAATGCTGGTGACGATACATTGTGAGTCGCAGGGGATTTGGGCAGGAAGATTTCTCCTGTATGTGATCAGTTAATATCCAGCAACATGAACAGCCAGTGACAAGTTGGACATCATCTGCTCGTCTTACAGGATGCATTGCTGATTGCATTTTAATTGTGACTCATGACATTTTAATATGCTGGAGACTTGTACTCCCTTCATTGAAATGGCATAGATGAAATGAGGGGCACAGGTCACCTGCAAGACAATGAATCAAATATTAGGAGGAAATTACACTGTACCAGTTGATTTAACAAAGTCTAATTGAAAAATTGGGAAATAAGGTTTTTTCTCCCAATATTGTTGTCATTATACAGTGTGTGTGTGTGTGTATATATATATATATATATATATATATATATATAACAGAACAAGGGTATTGTTAATAGCGCTGCACCACAATATATCTGTGTGTTTCAGTCCTTTAAAATGAACTCTTCCAAAAATACACTCCCCGTGTGACAGGTGGCCGCCAATTTTCTCCTGAGAGACTGTTGTTGTATCGTCTCAAATAGTAGTAGAATATCTAAAAAGGAGGTGAGAAAAGGCGCTCTCTGGTGTAGTATTTAAGAATATTTGAATTTCCAAAAATAGGTATTACAAGTACCTTCATCAATTAAAAAGCAGGCACATCGGGGGTCTTACTATGGAGCCAGCGTGTACTGGATCTCAAAAAGAATCCCAGAATCGACAGGTAACTTTATCAAAGGTGCCCTCGGAATTCTGAAACAACCACTTTGGTTCCGCTCCTCCCCGTACATTCAATAGTGGAACATGCAGGTAAAATAGATGAATTTGCGCTCTCAAAATATCATAATTTTTTTAGATTTTATTGCAACAAAATAAAATAAACAAACAGAAAAACAAATGAAGTTCTTACATTAAAAGTAGGTGGGTCTCATATAGAGACACTAGGCATAGGATAACCGCACACCTCCTGAGAGCGCAAATTCTTCTATTTTACCTGCATGTTCCACTATTGAATGTACGGGGAGTAGCAGAACCAAAGTGGTTGTTTCAGAATTCCGAGGGCACCTTTGATAAAGTTACCTGTCGATTCTGGGATTCTTTTTGAGATCGAGTACACGCTGGCTCCATACTAAGACCCCCGATGTGCCTGCTTTTTAATTGATGAAGGTACTTGTAATACCTATTTTTGGAAATTCAAATATTCTTAAATACTACACCAGAGAGCGCCTTTTCTCACCTCCTTTTTAGATATATATATATATATATATATATATATATATAAAAACACTGTACAACAAATTAATACTTTTAATTTGTTTCCTTCTAAAAATAGTCATACATTACTAATTTGAGGTCAAGAAAAACTGAAATTATTTCAGAATGTTTTTACTAGCTCTATTTTTTGAGCTACACTACTTGCACTATACTGTATGTACATTAGTAATCTAGTCATAGTGAAAAGCTATTTTAAAATAATCTGATATTTTCTTGATAGAAAATAAATAACAGTTGTTTTAATTCAATCAATCACAAATAAGAACACAAAACAAAACAAACATACAGCATATGAAACAACTATCTAATATAGTGGCCTATTCATGGTGGTGCTTTCTCTTTGCTTGTCGCTTGTACTCCTCTTCTGGGGCATCTCTTGTCACTGTAAAACAGTAGTGATCACCTACCCTGATATCTTTGTTCCATTGCTGAAATGTCTTGGTGGAATCGCTCACTATGCTTGTCACTCAGTGCACCACAGTTATCTTGTGTGGGTAATCCCGTGAATCGCATATATTTGAATAGGGGAGGGGAGAAATAACTGATTCATTTAATTGGGTCATTAGGCCCCGCCCCCTCTGCGCGGAACGCAGATTGCTGGTAAGATTCTCTCCATTCTGCCCACTTCACTAGGAATACCCCTACATCGTCATAAATGGGCTATATCTCGGAACTCAGAGCTAACTGAGAGTTTAAAATGTCATATTCATTCTTTGCATGCTGAAATCAATTAGAAGTAACTATTTTCACATCGGAAACATTTTCATTATTGTGCAGTGTAATCAAAGAACAAAAAGGGTGGCACTCCAAGTCTTGTTTAGAAAGGTGAAAGACAGGTGCTTTTATCGACGTTTCGGGGTCCAGGCCCCTTCCTCAGTGTGTGTCCTGAGGAAGGAGCCTGGACCCCAAAACATTGATGGGTATTGGTGTGCTAGCCCCAGGGAGGACAAGCAGGCTATCAGCAAGTTCCAGCTACCTACAGAGTGCCGGCTGTGGTGATATATATATATATATATATATGTGTGTGTGTGTATATATATATATATATATATATATATATATGTATATATATATTTGTGAACCCCAAGTTACTAAGTAGGACATTGTTACAATGTCTCAGGTATTTGTCTAGTGTCTTCTCTCCGTAAAGCTAATTCCATGACACCAACTTTGTTATTGGATTTAAATGGCCACAGAAACCTTTTGTTACTACCACACGTGAAATCTCTTTCTTTTATTTATGTTCTGCTAACATACAGCAAATAGGGTATGTGCATATCAGCAGCTGAGGGTGGTTGTTGAAATGAAATAAAGCTAATAAAGTCCCAGCTGAAAGTAAAACAAAAGAAAATATTTACAGATCAGGTAAGGAGGGTACCGTATCTGAGAATCACCACTTTATGAGAACATAAGACTAATGCTGACCACGCACATATATTATTTTACCCGAACTGGCCGATTCCGACACATTGGAACGACAGATCATGTAAAATATGGCCAAATTGAAAGTAATTTGTGAGATCTGACAATCTGGGACACAATGTGTGTGGGCACCTTAACTTTAAAGAAGTTGTGGTAACTTTAAAGAAGCGCTGCCACCAGAGCAAGCATGTGTGGCTCCTTAAACATGAAAGTCCCCCCAAATATAGAAGCTTTTTTTATACACCCCTGTAGTGTCAATTACCATGTATTGGCCCCAGTGGAGTTCAGCTGGAACACACAGTAAATATGTGTGCATCACAAGTATACAGCTATACAAGACGCTTTACGTAGTTATGGACTTTATTGCATGCCATAAGGAGTAACCACAGAGCCAGCATACCTTTTAGATTTCCTGCCCACTATTTCTGACCAAACCATGATTGACTTCTGCATGGGAAAACCACAATCTCATTGGATCAAACTCAAATAACATGGTGGGGAGAAGGGGCGTGCTTGAGGGGGTGGTTATATTCTTGGTACTGAATGCATTTCCAAAAACCTACAGTATGCCACCCTTGGCTGTGAATCTAACCCATGCTTTTTCCTTTCCTCAGTTCTTTTGGGTGCTGCTTATTATCTTCATTATCGAGCTCCTGCTGATTGTCATTGAGCTGGTTTGTGAAACTCAGGTGAGTCCTTCTGTTCTGAAAGCACCAAAATCCCATATTGTGTACGGTTGCATGTTGATTTGCATGATATTGATAGATTTTATTTGGGGTTTGCTTATAAAAGGTAAGCTAAATTAAAAAAATGCATATCTATACAGCATTATGATCAATATGCATATTAGGTCTGTCAAAAAGGAAACGGTAAAGGAGTATTTTGACTCCCCACCATCTCCATCAGGCAGCTAAATTGAAATCCCACATACTTTACACTGGTGGTAACAGCTGTACAGATTTTGGATTTAAAAACAAAAAAGAAATCTCTGTTGAAAGCACAATAGGTAATTTATGACATAACTACTGTAGACATGCCTCTGTGCATGAATTCACCAATGTCTTCAGAGAATTTGTTACCTAGGAAACTGTAAGCTTGTTGCTCAGGCTGAGGTTTCGGCAGTGCCCCAGTACTGTGAAAAGGTACAAAACTCTGGCTCGCTAATATAGAAACTGTGACAGCATTACAGATATAGCTAAATACTACATTTTACTTCATGTTATTTAGCTCAGTGAATTCACAGTTTTGGATATACGTTGTAGCCCAATAGGTTACTTGCTCTATATCTGTCCGTAGGAAGTGAGTGGTGTACTGTTGTGCTCCAAGCTGATGAAGGGGTCATGCATCTAAATAAAACGTGCATTTTCTAAGGAAAGTATGAACTTGTACTGTGGTAGGCATGTAGATGTAGGATTGTATCTGCTTATTGGTGGTCAGCATGGTTGGCGTAGTGGTTACCATTACTGCCTCACAGCCCTTCAGAGGGTTTAACTCCTGACCAAGCCACTACCTGGGTAGAGTTTGTATGTTCTTCATGTGTTTGTGTGGGTCTCCTCCGGGTGCTCGGGTTTCCCTTCACTCTCCAAAAACATGCTGGTAGATTAATTTGTTTCTGGTAAAAGATGAACCACAGTGTATGTGTGTCCATGTGATAGGGAATATGGATTGTAAGCTCCACTGGGGCAGGGACTAATGTGAATGATTGAAATATTCTCTATAAAGTGATGCGTAATATATGTTTGCTACCGTATATAAATCACTCACAATAAATTATACTTATCGTGTACCCTCTATTAACATATCGACTTTATAATCCCATAGTTTAAGAAAGTTGATTATGAACTTTACAAACAGTTTAAAGTACACAAAATCACTGTAATACCAATGTACAATAATAAGTGCAAAAAATATTTTGAAGTCAGAAAAGGGATTTGCCTTTCTGGTTGTAATTGTAAATTACACTTTGTTACTTTAAACAGCCAATGAGTTGCAGCTACATCCCCATTATTCTGTAGCCATGCCCTCCCCAGCATAGCACCTCCATAGGGACAAGATATACATAATGAGGCGTGACCACTCCCCCCCCCCCCCCCCCCCCCCAAGGTTGGCCACACCTCCTTGAAGAACCCAGGCCTGTGGTTTTTTCACGGTGCCATCGTTGTCTAAGCAGTTCACATTGTGATCCCCTTTTCATTTTAACACATATAACAGGACCTTGGACAGCGCACTCTGTAACATACTACTGTACTGTATGTTGTGCATGGCTAAGCAATGCTATACCAGTGTGTAACCCTTATGCCTGTTCCTGGCAGGAAAGGGTTACCAGGGTTGATGTTTGTTGCAGTTGGAGTTGCCGGTGTACTATCTTCACAAAAGACTTGAGGGTGAATTGCTCTATTTGTGAGTCACCAATCTGTCTTTCTTGGCATCGTTTGTCTCCTATACAGCATGCCCTGCGCCGAGAGATTCTCACACTCCTGGCTAAGTAGATACGATTTCACGCTGCATCTCTTAGTATCAGTGTATGAAAGGACTTTGTGGCATACATGCGTCAGAGGCATTTATCCGCTAATGGAAGAGAAATGCTAGAGGTTATGGAAAATGCTGCCTTAAGAGATGAGATTGTTGCTGGTGGATGTGAATACATAAAAACAGACAGAAGCTATGAGTCAACTTAAAATCATTTATCATTAAGAATTATCGTGAGCATTTAAATGCTTTAGTTGCTGCCTGTTATCACTGATCACTGTTCCTGATACTATTTACTTGGGGGTCATTTAGGGTTGGATGAATGTCCTTTTTTTGTTGCATAAGATGTATTCTAAAAATAAGAATAAAAAGCACTTTCACTGGCAGGCACTTAGCCTAACTACTCCCTGATGCCGAACAAGTTAATGGCTGGGCACCAGCTCATATTATAGGCGGCCAGCTAATCAAACGCGTCACATTGTTAAGTAAAACTAAAATTGAAAACAGAGAAGAAAATAATAAGTGCGCCGTTAGGGTAGCTGTATGTATGTATGTCTGTGTGTGTGTGTATATATATATATATATATATATATATATATATGTAGATGGTGCGGCACTCAAAACACGGAATAAATAATGCATAAGTTGGATAATGTCAACAACGTTTCAGTATTATCTACTGTCTTCAGGTTACAACAAGATAAAAATAAAATACACACTTTTATACATGTGCTACTCACCCCCCGTGGATCACACCGGCTTCCCAGAGCGGGACCGCTCACCTGCCCGTGGACGCCTTCCAATGACGACATCACGCAAGTCGCGCTGACGTGTCATGCCAGTTCTGTGAATACCGTCACCATGGCAACTGTTAGTTTCATTATTTACAAACAATCCACAATACTTGAACTTGCAGGTCACTATCTAAATACAAAATAACTCTAATCAATCTATGCTTATAGAGACAAAGCAATATTGTTAATAAACATTGGGAAGAATAGCTTATAGAAAATGTATCCAGAATCGAAGAATATACAGGATGCCAATTATAAATTTCTAAAGGAAACATCCGTACGGAGTGGTTTCATTTAAGCCATTGGGATACATAACCCCCAAATGAGCTATCCATTTTGCTTCACACTGAAGCAATTTCAAGGCACGATTGCCCCCTCTTAAAGTGGGAGCAATGTAATCAATCATCCTATATCGGAGACTACTAAGAGGGTGACATAGCGCTTGGAAATGGTGAGCTACAGGTTGCTCACTTTTCCCTGTTGCTATGGTATTTCTAATAGCTGAGCGATGGACTGCCATACGCTCTTTGAATCTGCATTCCGTCTTTCCTATATAGGATAATCCACAAGGACGTAGGATTTGGTACACTACATAACTTGGGTTACAGTCAAGTAAATGAACTGGCACGTAACACGCGTACACCGAATACAGCCCAATTTCCTTTTTCCCATAGTAAGTTTTTTAGTTTTATCATTATCAGCTATATAGGCTTTGACTAAATAGTCATGGAAGTTACGGCCCCTCGAATAGCAAGGCATAAGGTTTGTATTAGTTAGGTTCAGTTTATCGTCAGAAGCTACCAAGGGCCAATGTCTTTTACTAATTCTATTGATCACCGATGATTTTATATTAAATTTATTAACCCAAGGGAACTTAGTGTTAATTTTCGGATCAACAGGTTTTTTGGAAAGTAACATTTCCCTATCTATATCCAAAACCTTCGCTTTGGTGATGTTAGAGAATATCCCCTGCTAACAAACCTATCAATTAGTTCATCTATTTGTCCAGAGGCTTTTTTTCTATTGCTATTGATACGGCAAAACGGACCATTTGCGAGTATGGTAGCCCTCTAATGAGTCTTTTAGGATGACAGCTCTGCGCTTGTAAAAGATTATTGCGATCCGTCGGTTTATTCTAAACCGTTGTTGCTATATCCATTTTTGGATGTTAAAATATGTATTGTGAACGGTAATATAGCGACAACGGTTTATTCTAAACCGACGGATCGCAATAATCTTTTACAAGCGCAGAGCTGTCATCTTAAAAGACTCATTAGAGGGCTACCATACTCGCAAATGGTCCATATTTGCCGTATCAATAGCAATAGAGAAAAAGCCTCTGGACAAATAGATGAACTAATTGATAGGTTTGTTAGCAGGGGATATTCTCTAACATCATTATTGGAGCCCAAAGCAAAGGTTTTGGATATAGATAGGGAAATGTTACTTTCAAAAAAACCTGTTGATCCGAAAATTAACACTTAAGTTCCCTTGGGTTAATAAATTTAATGTAAAATCATCTGTGATCAATACAATTAGTAAAAGACATTGGCCCTTGGTAGATTCTGACGATAAACCGAACCTAACTAATACAAACCTTATGCCTTGCTATTCGCTGGGCCGTAACCTCCATGACTATTTAGTCAAAGCCGATATAGCTGACAATGATAAAACTATAAAACTTACTATGGGAAAAAGGAAATTGGGCTGTATTCGGTGTACGCGTGTTACGTGCCAGTTCCTCATCCCTGGTGACTCCTTTAATCATCCCCAGACGAGTAGGAGCATTAAAATCTGTCATTTACTTGACTGTAACACAAGTTATGTAGTGTACCAAAACCTATGTCCTTGTGGATTATCCTATATAGGAAAGACGGAATGCAGATTCAAAGAGCGTATGGCAGTCCATCGCTCAGCTATTAGAAATGCCATAGCAGCGGGGAAAAGTGAGCAACCTGTAGCTCGCCATTTCCAAGAGCTACGTCACCCTCTTAGTAGTCTCCGATATAGGATGATTGATTACATTGCTCCCACTTTAAGAGGGGGCAATCATGCCTTGAAATTGCTTCAGTGTGAAGCAAAATGGATAGCTCGTTTGGGGGTTATGTATCCCAATGGCTTAAATGAAACCACTCCGTACGGATGTTTCCTTTAGAAATTTATAATTGGCATCCTGTATAGTCTTCGATTCTGGATACATTTTCTATAAGCCATTCTTCCCAATGTTTATTAACAATATTGCTCTTTGTCTCTATAAGTATAGATCGATTATAGAGTTATTTTGTATTTAGATAGTAACTTGCAAGTTCAAGTATTGTGGATTCTTTGGAAATAATGAAACTAATAGTTGCCATGGTGACGGTATTCACAGAACTGGCATGACACGTCAGCACGACTTGCGTGATGTCGTCATTGGAAGGCGTCCACGGGCGGGGTGAGCGGTCCCGCTCTGGGAAGCCGGTGTGATCCACGGGGGGTGAGTAGCACATGTATAAAAGTATGTCTTTTATTTTTATCTTGTTGTAACCTGAAGACAGTAGATAATACTGAAACGTTGTTGACATTATCCAGCTTATGCATTATTTATTCCGTGTTTTGAGTGCCATATCATAGACCTATTTGTATCTACACTCTGTGAGGGAACCGACCACGGCTATATACTATTGATGGGAGTGCCGGACCGGTGGTAACTATATATATATATATATATATATATATATATATATAGAATTTATTTTGAATTTATTTTGAATTATACAGCAATGAAATGATAAAATTACATGTATAATTATAAACAATAAGAAATCTATATAAAAGCCGGCTAACACACATACACCCAAGAGCAATATATTCTATATAATATATATTATACACAATATAATTTATATAAAATATTGCTCTTGGGTGTTTACGTGTTAGCCGGCGTTTAAATAGATTTCTTATTGTTTATAATTATATATGTAATTTTATAATTTCATTGCTGTATAATTCTAAATAAATACATCATATATATATATATATATATATATATATATATATATATATATATAGCTACCTGAACAGCGCACTTATTATTTTCTTCTCTGTATAAATAGCAACTATAACAGGGGGCCAGGCCCTGTTTTATAAGTGCAGCGACAGTTACTACACCAATTTATAATAATTATTTATTTGTATACAATAGCGCCATAAAAATAAAAAAATATATTTTTTTAAAATTGAAAACACATAGGGAAAAAGTTGAAACGCTGGAAGTCTCACAAACTGGCATTTATCAAATTTACCTTTTGGTTAGGTGGATATGCTCATCTTCTTCACAACTAACATTTACATTAGTGGACCCTATAGTTCCCAGTAGGGTAGAAATGTATAAATATGTTATCAGAATCAGATTTTATTTCGCCAAGTATAAAACATATACATTCGAATTTGACTCCGGAACCACTGACCAAGTACATACTCACTATGACTGAACTAAAAAAGTTATAATACAATAAAAATACATGTAAAACCACATAAACAAGCAATTATTAATCAATGATTTAACTGCATAATTGCCTGCGGGAAAAAACTATTTGCATGTCTCGAGGTCCTAACCGGGCAAGATCTATATTGTCTACCAGACGGAAGTAATTGGAATAGATCATGGCCAGAATGGGCCACATCTGCCACAATATTTATGGACCGTTTCCCAACCCTCGCCATATAGGATCGAAGGCAGGGCCACGCCAATAATCTTTTCCACAGGTCTGGCTACCCTCTGTAACCTGGCCCTATCACGTGCACTACCACTACCATACAATAATCCAGGAACACAAAACAGACTCAATTATCGCAGAGTAAAAGAGCAGCATCAGTTCCCTAGGGACATCAAATTTCCTTAGTTGTCTAAGGAAATACAACCTTTGATGAGCCCTCTTAACAATGACACTGGTGTTCTTCTCCCACTTCAAATCTCGGGAGATTGTAGTACCCAAGAATTTGAATTAGTCCACCACCGATATGCCATCTATTTCGATACCCATTAATGTATACCACAATGATTGCATACAGTGTCTGATAAATTTAGGCAGCAAATCAAAGACCATGGGCAGGATGTATCATGTATTGCAATTAGATTGCGATATATCCCGCCCCTATACGCATGCACACCTGTATACATGAATACTTACCCGCTAGGACAGCTCTTCTGATTTAGAGCTGTCCCAGCAAAGTACTGACTTCTAGGTTTAGGACCCTGAAGTCCTATTGTGCATACGCAAGCCACAGTGGGGTGGAGAAGGATCTTTTGGATGCATATGGGCACATCCCAGCACCATATAATTCTATGGGGCTAGCTCTCCTGTGTGTAAGCAGCAAATATCTCCAGAAAAAGGTATTTTCATCTTCTGGACTAATGTAAAATTCATAAAATTACCCACAGAACCAGTTTCAGCTGTATTTTAGCACTGAATGTCCATCGCATCCACACCATTAGATGGTGGCGACCATCGGAAAACGACCATCAAATGTTATGAACACTGCTATCGGAACTTCGGAAGAAGAACATTTGATAGTTATAAAACTGGGATGCAATAAGCATTATGGGTACCCCGGAATGCAGACATCGAGAGGTTGGTGTGAAATATTACTTACAGCATTTTGCGCCTGCCGGCAGTGCAATTGTACACATGACGCATTACCAAAAGTAATAACAATAGAAATGAGAATTTTTTTCAGGCATAGAAAAAAAAATAATTATTTGAATATACTTTTAAGAAATAATCTAATAATAAAGCATTTTTCTTGTTTATTCAGATCCTGAGATGGCGATACTATAGGAGGACAGTCGGCATTATATGTACTGCTACTGCCCTTCTTAAATATGCATTCATTAGCTTTGCTATGCTTTGTAATGTCAACATGGTTAACATCTAAAATGTTGACATACATGGTCAACATGGTCAAAGCGTCAACATAAAAATGTAGACGATAGGGTTAGGTATACCTGGAAAAAAGGATTGTCGACATTGTGACCATGTCGACATTTTACCAATGTCAACATGGTATATGTGATCATATTCTGTTAACCATTCTTATGTCAATATTGATATGGTCACTGTCGACCTAATATACCAAACCCGTAAACTAATGCATGAGAGCTCCAGCAATGGCTGTCCTCAGCCACACTTACACTATTTGTGTCAAAGAAGCCAATTTCGCTGGATTTTTAGGGTTCTTCTCCCTTTTAATTTTTAGGGTTCTTCTCCCTTTTAAAAAATATCCCCCCAAGTTTCATAAATAGTGTTAATACTGAGACTGTTGTTCTTGTCTCTAAGGGGTCTATTTATCAAGTAATTTTGTTCTTAAAATATGTTTAAGGCAAAATTAAGTATCCCTTAAATACACTAATACAGAAAGCAGGAGATATTTCCTGCTTTCCGGCCGTCAGCCCTTGCAGGAGCCTTCCACATGTGTGGCCTTAAAGATTCTTAATTTTCAGGGGCTGGCTGCAGGTTTTCATAAATACGCCCCTAAAGGTGACACTACTCTTGACACCAACCTGTTTTTTATCCCTATGAAGAATTTTTTATTGTTGGGAGTTATGTATATGCCTGTACATATTATACCACACATCTAATTTACCAGTCACGTGCTCGCACTTTTACAGATGTGTCCACATACATCTTACTTCCTTGCTCCAAAAGTCGCGTTAAACATAATGTGTGAGCACTGTGCGACTCTGTAACGCCAAGTGTATTTTCTTGCGCATTTCTACTTTCAAATGCGTCATATTCACAAAATGATGCGAATAGGAAACACAAGGAGCTTCTGCGGTTTAAAATGATATGCAGCATACTCAGCGGCTATGACACTGAAACGTAGTGTTTCGCATGCAGATACACCCGCAGTCACATACAGAATACAGGCATGCTGCATATCATTTTAATCAGCAGAAGATCCTTGTGCGCCCTATTTACATAGTTTTGCGAATAAGATGCATTTGATGGTAGAAAGCCACACGGATAGATGCTCAGTGCTACCGAGTTGCCACAAGGCATGGCGCTACTAGAACGGCTGTTTAACGTGCAAGGAAGCAAGATGAATGTGGACCCATCTGTATGCAAGGTGGTGCCAAAAACTGTGTATTGTACCAAACTTATTCATACAGTGTCCACACATGTGGCCTGATTCTGAGTCGCATGTAAAAACACACACAGCGGCGTCTATTGGTAGTCGCCCTTCTGCGACTTTATGCAAATGCCGTTGCAAACTCCTTACCATGTGCTCATACATTTGCCCAATTGTGCAAGCTGTGAGATGCCCACTTTTGATGCATGCTGTAATATCGATCGAACATACTTGTATGCCACTATCGAAATTTGCACCAACCCTATGGCAGGTACAGTGTCTCAGTCTGACCATGGTCTTCTATGCCAGCGTCTGTGTGTTAGAGAAAGCAACCTCTTGCATTGACACGTCTGCAACACTCCCATAACATGCCCACGGAATGGACATCTTTTGCGTGCATTTTAGGAGATCCTGGGGCAGGGTAAGGAAAGATAAGACAAGATGTTTGCGGCGCAGCTTAGAACAACTCAAAGGGTAGGAGGCAAGTGTGTCATTACGTCCCTGTAACTAGGTATTTACTGTAGTTGGCGGGGCTTGATGTGGCCCAAATCATTACCACCATGTGACAGGAGCTCGTTCCCAGACGAATTGCTGGCTATATTGATCCCTAATTCTGGCCATACACTAGTACGACCAGCATAAGATAAGATTCATCTTACGATTTTCCTTGAACTCCCCAGCAGTCCCGAACGCACTTTGAACACACGATGTACATACGATCTCACATTACGATCGATCGTGTGCCTGCGGAAAAACTGATCATCATTCTTCAAAATGTCACTGAAATGACAGCGGTCGGACGCACGATGCATTGCATGGTGAAAAACACGGCGCGATCAACATATGAATATTACAGATCATATGGGCTGCACATCTGATCATACGATATGTTTTAGGAGCTGCGGGAGCGTGCATCGGATCGTATCCTACTTAAAAAACGTATTCTACTTAAATAATACACTATTTCTACACAATTCATCTTACGACCATTCGAAAATCGGGGCAATGGGCCCGAAATCGTGCTAGTGTGTGGCCAGCATAAGTCAGGAGTCTCCCATATATTTGTTGGGAGAGTTGATAAAACTGCTATGGTTTATGTGTTTAAATATAATAATATATTTGACTTGCAACATATGTTCTGATGTGAGTTAAAATAAAAAAAATATATCCATTCTTGGGTCACCAGCTACAAACAACAACAACAAACTTTTTATGATCTTTTTCTCTGGAATGGTGATGTATTGTTTGCTGAAAAAGGCATTGCAATTACTGGATGTGTTTTCTTAACTTGATTTATGGGTACGGCAAGGAAGTCACATTAATTACAGCTAGTATAATTAATTAGACATTGCCCATTGTGTAATGATTGCTTATAATTAATTTATTCAGGGCTTCTGGTTTGGCAGCCGCCTTGAGGGAATAGTTCCTATAACCTGAGTGCATCCTCATTTCTTCCTTACCACCACTTGCTGTTCACATTTGACATGGGGCATTGCTTTTAGGTTCATCTACTGTCACACATCAATTCGGGTACGTTACAGTGTCACAGCCTCTGACACTGAAACTAGCATGCAGATACACCCGCAGTCGCACACAGAATATAGACATGCCGCATATCATTTTAATCAACATAAGTTGCTTGCGTTGTGCGAAGAAGACGCATTTAAAGGTAAAAAGTCACACCAAAAGACGCTCGGCGCTACCAAGTCACACTGAGCTCACGCATTATGAGTAACGCGACTTGTAGCGCACAGAGGATAGATGTATGTGGACACATCTAGTGTTCACTAGCTCCAGCGGCAGGCAGTGCGCCAGAGCTAGAGAGGGCACATTCGGCGCACGCCTTCACACCCGAAAAGGGGAACGTGGCCATTGAAAAGGGGGCGTGACTATAAGACGCGTCACCTTTTCGTCACTCTTGGGGTCGTATGCGCCCAGCGTCTATTCACCGGCAGTGACCGGGTCACAGCACATTTCCACAACCTTTGGACACTGCGACCCGCGGGTGAAGACGACACCCGCAGGCTGTCTTAGCGGTGCGCTGCGCGGTGAGGGCAGGGCTCTTTTTGCCCTCCAGAAGGAGGGCAGGGCGCAGCGCCCCGCTAAAACAACCTAGCGGGAACGCTAACGTCTGTAGGATAAGTATTCCATCGGCGTATCATGGACATGTAAGCAGATTTGCAGTCCATTCAGAGGTGAGCATGAGCAGAGATAAAGCTGACTTTAGAGGGATCTCTTGCACCAAAGATAAATTTAAAGGATAAAGTGCACTAATAGCGATGACAGCTAATTTCCGAAGCGGGTGTATAGGGGGGTATGGGGCGGCCGCATAGATGCAGCCAACTTTAAATACCGTCGTGAGATCGACATTCATTTCTGAGCACACAATGTGACTCTGAATCAATACCAGTGTCTCTAAGGGGGAGTTGCCTAGAGATTATGTCTGTTTGATTGCCACTTCTTTTCTCCTTACCTTGAGCCATACTTGCCCACCCTCCTGGAATGGCCGGGAGGGTCCTGAAAATCGGGTGGTGCTTGCAGCTGCCTGGAAGAGTGGGTAAATCTCCCGGAGCAGTGAACCAAGCAAAGTGGCCGCTGATGCGATATGTGCTGAATCGCGTCAATGTGGATTGAGATTATGTAAAGTATCAAGCACCAACATATATTATTCACAAATCCAGCTATTTATATTCTCTGCATAGTGAAAAAATGGGCAGTTGTATGTTCTGAGCAATGTGTGATGTTATCCAGGCATTCGGAACTGGATTCGCCAAAGCCTTGGGCAGTACAAGTACAGCACTGTCAGGCCGATTCTTGTTAGTTCAAAGTAACATACCGTTCTTAGAAGGCCGAGAGTAGCTAGTGTTTGCCTAGGAGCACTTTCACTCTGCTCATTTCCCTGGAAGTCTGGCTGCACACCAAGATGTCACAATCCGTTGTCAGCAGGCACTGCATTAAAAAGACCTACTCAGTGCACACTATGGTGCCAGGGCAACATGTATACTGAGATGTTTCATGTATTGCCACAATTAACCTGATTAAGGCAGCACAGTCTGAACTTGAGGACACTTTCTCCCCTTCCTGATGGGGATAGCTTTGCCCATATCAAGAGTGTTGAGGGATATGTTCTACATACTGTAGCAGTGCAGCAGTGAGCGGGTGTGGGCGGCATTAAGGCCCCTTATCCTGCACGTGCACACTTTTTTATTATTATTATCCTTTATTTATATGGCGCCACAAGGGTTCCACAGTGCCTCACAAAGTATATTAACAAATGAGCAAACTCGTAAAACAGCGACTTACAGTACAAGACAATACAAAATAAGAATATAGTTTATAAACATTGCTGCAGTGATCATAACACTCAAAAAAGCAGCAGGGTGTCAGCTACCAAGTGTTAATGTGCCCTTGTGGAGAGTTTTCCTCCTCCTCTTCCACCTGTGCTGGTTACCCTGAACCCCTGCCCATCTCTGACTGTCTGTATAACCCTCTGTCTTCTAGTCCACCCTGAATCAGCTGCATTGGGGTAGACCTAGGAACCATGACCAATGGGTGTCTTGTTGGAGCCTCTGGTGAAGTTATGTCACACATTAGACTCTTAACCCCTAGTAGCCTATCATCAATCACTAGCTGTACACAGTGTCGGAGTGGGGCATGAGGAGCTCACCGGGGGAATGCAGTGATAGGATCCCATATTTAGGGATGTGACCAGCCTTCAGAGGGGGTGTGCCCAGCCTCCACAGTGGCTTGGTTAACTATTACAGAGTGCATGGTCTGGGCCCCATTAAAAAAAATGCAAGCTAACGTATCAGATTAATAACAGCAATGCATTGTAGCCTATGTATAATGGATAATTCAAGTGCACAGTCTAGAACCTGATCCCTAGAGGAGGGGTTGGGTCCTCAGGTAGTGGGGCTCACCGGGAGTTTCCCCTTTACCCCTGTGGGCCAGTCCGACCCTGGCTGTGCGCTCCATCTGTGACTTCATCTTGCCATATTTTCTTCATTATGTATCTGCTGCCACTAAAGATTTATAATAACTCTTATTATACTTATATGTTGTGCAGTCCTGTGACAATATAAGCCTGCAAAAATAACCACAGGCAGGCAAACATTTTTAAACCAGACCAGACTTGCTGTGTGTTTGTAGGAAACTTCAGTGTTGGTGGCTGTCTCTGATAGCGTATTGTGGATTCCTATCGCAGGGGTTTTCTAACAGAGGGCAAAAGGGACTGTGTTTATGCTATTTATTTGGTGTGCCGCCCTTTGGAACTGTGTGTGTGTGTATGTATGTGATTGTGTATATATATATATATATATATATATATATATATATATATATATATATATACAGGTTGAGTCTCCCATATCCAAATATTCCGAAATACGGAATATTCCGAATTACGGAATATTTTTTGTATGACTGATAATGTGAAACTTTTGCTTTCTGATGGTTCAATGTACACAAGTTTTTTTTAAAGCACAAAATCATTAAAATACAGTATACAATAACCTTCAGGCTGTGTGTATAAGGTGTATATGAAACATAAATGAATTTCATGTATGTACACAAACTTTTTTTGATGCTCAAAATTATTAAAAATATTCTATAAAATGACCTGCAGGCTGTGTGTATAAGGTGTATATAGAACATAAATGCATTCTGTGTTTAGTTTTGGGTCCTATACCCAAGAAATTTAATTATAGTATGCAAATATTCCAAAATACGGAATATTCCGTTATCCAAAATAACCCTGGTCCCAAGCATTTTGGATATGGGAGACTCAACCTGTATATATATATATATATATATACACACGCACACAGTATATAACAGGCTTAATCCACGGCACTCAACCATCTGGGGCGCTCTTGGTATGTGACCACACCATCTAGGTCACCCTGTTTTTCAAATGTAAGACAAACTTTTTTTTGTCTATATTGAGGGGCTTATTAACTGATATCCCTGGCTGTGGTCCTGTCTCTTTAAGCCAGGACCCATATTCATGTTTAAAGTGTATGCAAGCTTGAGCCAAAGGTGGCAGACCAAAATCATTTATCTGAGAATCAGTGTAGGGACTGGCCAGATGGGAATGACCAAACGTCATCTTTCATGAACAAGCATCATCTTCCATGGACTTTTGTCCAGGAATGATGATGTTTGTCCATGAAAGATGACGTTTTGCCTCTTTCTGAGACCCGATTTTTGGAGGGAAAAATCCGAACTCGGCGTGCAAATTCGAACCTATCCGAGCCTGCACATCCCTAATATATAAATATATATATATATATATATATATATACACACACACACATATGTAAACAAAATTGTTTCCAATGTCTTGGTTTTTGTAATCCGTTCTCAGTGATATACAATACAGATTAAAAATCCAAAACATTGGAAAAACAGGATTATTGTTCTTACTTTTTCAAAATCCGACGAGTGCCTTTTTTTTGTGAACAGCAGTGTATTAAGTGTTAATTGCACCACAGCAAATTGCTTTGCTTACTGACGACACAATAAACAGTTAAAAAAATAATTAGAATGAGATCAGTGAGCAGACATCTGATGATGTAATATGGATACCACTTGGGGCAGACTGCTAATGCTGGCCAGGAATTACACCTGCTGAGTACGATATTGAGAAAGCTCTAGGTAATTGCACCAGTGATGTGAATTTGCAATGATGTCACAATGAACCAACTATGGTGAATGACAATAAGCCTGAAAAGGTACAGGTATCTACTGTCCAATAGTGGTCAAAAAGCATCATGGTCTGGTCAGGATGCTGTCTATGAGACCCTGAGATTGCAGCCTTTTAGGTTCTGGCTGCTGGAAAAGATGCGGGTCTAGGAGAGTGCTGGGTAGCTCCAGGTGTATATCACTGGGAGTCCCAATGTGGCCTAGATGAAGCCAGTCCGCTGGTTTCTGCGTATGCTTAAGCTGCATACACACACAACGATTTTTTGAACGATTATCGTTAAACGATATCGTTTAATGATAATCGTTTCAAAAACTCTTTCACTTTCTGAGTCAAACGATGAACGATTATCGTTCATGCGCGTTCACGTTTATATTTCAGTCAGACTTGTCAACTTAACGATTTTCATTAAGGGAATATGCAAAAATCGTTTGTAGTTCAAAAAAATCGTTCATTACACTTTAAAAAATCTGACAGATAATCTGACAGAAAATCGTTCATAAAATCGTTGTTAACGAAATCGTTGTGTGTGTATGCAGCTTAAGTATTACTTTCTGAAGTTTAGCATTTTAGCAGTTTAGCATTTTAGCTGTTTTGATCAAAATATGAACCAATCATATTTTTATTTTGCTAGATATAAACAGATTTACACTAGTAAAGTTAAGTACTGATAACAGTAGTGGTTATTTCGTTATAACTAGGTAGAAGGGCAGGCCTTGCAGGACGCTGACTCCCTGCATATTTGGTGGAATGTCCCATTTATACAGCTGTACTGTTATTAAAGTAAAAATATAACTTCAAAAAAATACTAGGGTATTGGGGCGAAATAAAAAAACATAGAAAATACAGAATCGTAAAGGTTTATGTACTGTATACATTTACCTAACAACTCTTTTACTGTTTCCAGGAAATGTAAAGATTCTATTGATTTACTGTTGGGCAGAGCACTGATGTATTTTCGGACCTCTATTTAAAGCAAGGATAACATAATCGAAAGCTAAAATGGTTTACAGCGAACTCTTGCAGGGAAATGTGTTTACACATTAGGTCAATTATCTATCATTATAGTAAAAAGGCTTTTCTTTAGTTTCTCTATGTATAGTGTGGTATCGAGTGAATGGATTTAGGTCAACATGCTGCCCGTGGATTAAATGAGGGAGATGCAATTAGCTCTGTAACTGGCACTTAACGCTACACTGCAGATACACAATCTGAAAATCAATAGAATGAATCAACAGTTATCCTGAAGATGATGCATTCTGTTGATCCTAACAGTTTGTATAAGCATTGTACCATTGCACATCTACACAGCTGCATTTAAAGGGACCCGCGGACTATGTTTTTTATGTAACTGCATCCATACTTGGCCTAACACTTCATTAGGGAACAGTGATGCTCACCGATCCTAGTACTAGTACTTACTGCACACTTACTCTTTCTGGGAGGCTACAGAGCCTCAGGGAGGTCTCCCACATTCCCGGAAAAGTAAACCATCCTCCCGGATACCGCTCGGCCAAATGGGCGGTCTGGGAGCCTAATGACTTGATTTGTGACATATCATATCTTAGAGGGCACTGTACATAATATATTGTAGTCTAGTGGGATGAGGGGTATAACTGAGAGGTTAACTGGGCACAGATGGGGAGGCATGGCAGAGGGCCTGAGATAACATATTATGCAAAATCTAAAATGATATACACAATCCTAGTGGCTGAATCTTTCCCCAGGGGAAGAACATACAGTCAAGATAATTTTGGTATCCGGATGAAAGATTGACAATTAATAGGTTGAAATCAATAGGTTGACAGGTTCAAATGGTCAACACATGTTTTGTGGGTTTTTCAAAATTTTTAAGGTTAGGCACTTGAGGGAGGGTTAGGGTTAGGTTGCCGGAGGGGTTGGTTTGGCTCTAGGGGTAGGGTTAGGCTGCCGAAGGGGACGGTTAGGGTTGGCCTCTAGGGGGAGGGTTAGAGTTACGTTTAGGCACTAGAGGGAGGGAGGGTTAGGGTTAGGCACTAGAGGGAGGGTTAGGCACTGAGAGAGTTAGGATTAGGGTTAAATTACAAATAAACATGTGTCGATCATTTGTGTGTCAACCATTTGAACCTGTTGACCTTTTAACCCTATCAACCTTTTGCACTGTCAACCTTTTGTACCTGTCGTCCTTTTGATCCTGTCGACCTATTGCATGTTGACCATCTGGTGTCAACCTATTGACTTTTGACATTTTTATTAGAAATCTTTTATACCACTCCTGATAATTTTGTGGCACTGCAAAGGGTTAACAATATTAGAAATGTACCTCTATATACCCCTGCCTATACCTTCTGAAAACCTTCCTATAAACACAACGCTAATTGCGTACGCAGTATGACCGCAAATAAAGACAGGAGTGGAATCTGTGGTTCCAACGCACAAGTATTATTCAGGTAAAAGTACAGTCAGTTACACGCAATCTATACATACATAATTTAGGCGCAAAAAGGAAATAATACAGACCCAAGTACAGTATACATACGCTTGCGCCTCCGGACCCAGAGATAGACCTCAGACTAGAGACCCCTAGTACATACAACCTTCAGCATGGACTCCTAAACCAGTATATGGGCACATGTATTTATTCCCCCCCAGACTAAAGCAGGACAAAGGGGAGATTTCCTGCTGATATCATTGGTTCCCAGAGGAGAAGCATATGTTACGGCACATTTAACAGGTTGTTTCAAATAGACTTTCCCTGTCTCTAACAGCCGGAGTCTTTCTGGTAACGCCTCCTGTAACATTTCATCAGCTAAACATTTTGTTGCTTGTAAGTTCTGCAATCCGTAACTTGAGTTTGCATGATGCGATCTCTCTACCGATAACACCGGGATGCTGTAAAAAGCGTAGGCATCAGAATGAGACCAAACACACCTTGCTTATCATGTATAATACCTTAGTTATCAAAAACCTTTATTTCTTAGCATTTAAACTAACTTAACCAACTTGAATCATACATTTTGATGCTTATGGAACCTTATGTGTGAATATGAAATGTGTGAGTATTCGGGATTTGATATAAAGACATATTTAATGTGTGTGTGAGGATAAGTGCCTTGTCTCTAACATTTTAGCATGCTGGGCCAGATAGTTCTACATCTCCTGTCAGCAGGCCCTCCCACCTTTCCTGTGTCATTGCAGGAAGCTAGCTTATTTATTCTAGCCAGACCACCCGTAGTGAACAAACACTTATGCAGGAAACTTATCTACCCAAGCCAGTTGTCACCTGGCCACTTGCTTCATATGGTAATGGTCACAGATGCCTTCGCATGATGCTAATGGTATTATCGCCACATGTACTAAAATGTGAGTTTATCTAAAATGGCGCTTAGGCGGCCATTCGCAAAATGGCATCTTGCGATCGCATTTCTAAAATGGAGTCTTGCGGCCAGTCGCAAGATGGCGTCGCTGTGATTGAATTTTAAACTGAACTTGTCTTGCTCAATTATTCAGCTTCGACAGGGTGCTCATGTAAACTTTGTTTTACAATTCTGAGGGCATATAACATGTTCTTGTATGGCACACAAAAATACTAGCCAGTTTTATTTGTACATTTCATTGAGTTGTAATAAGCCAAACTCCCCTCAAAACACTAAATAAAGCTGGGCATACCACCCAAATATCCCAAAATATTCCAGTTTAACCGGGACAGTCCCATTTTGAGGGCTCTATACCACCTCTATTGAGCCAGCAATTATTCCAATAAAGCGGGCAGTTGGAATGTCCCGTACACCACTGTTTTGCAAAGCAGTGGTAAGTAGGAAGGGAAAGGGACAGGATCCGGTCCACTGGGCTGAATTGTGGACCACAGAAAAAGTTAGAAGTTATGGATTGTACATTTCCTCACCTGCAAACCAGATGGTCTTGCAAGTTGCATATTTTGCACCCTGTCTTTGTTCTTAATTATTTGTCAGCCTCAATGGGTTTCTATCTGCCACTGTTTAGTCCCAAAGGGAGTAATGCCTCGTCTTGAGTGCGCTAATGCTGTATCACTAAATACCAACATATGAAATCAAACCATACAACAAGTTTGGCACTCTTTGAAATATATTGGGGAACACAGACTATTATACTCACATTAGGGGGTATATTTACTAAAGTGCGGGTTTAAGAAGTGGAGATTTTGCCCATAACAACCAATCGTGTTCAAGCTATTATCTTCTAGAAGGTGCTAGATAAATGTTAAGTGAAAACTGATTGGTTGCTATGGGAAACCTCCACTTCTAATAACTCACACTTTAGTAAATATACCCCTAGGATTATTAACTTTTCATTCACAGATTTTGATGCTTTTACTCCTCTTTATCAGTTGCATAGGGAATGTATTTGTAAAGTAAATGCATTTTAATAAAACTTTAACAGCAATTTATAAATTCACCAATATATTGGAATAGATTAATTCCGTTAAATACAGTATGTTACCACTTTACTGTAAATGCTTTTAAAAGTCTCATTTTATTTTAAATGCTATTATCAACAAAGTCCAGCTATTTCTCTCCTCCTTTTTTTTGTTCGGGGAGTTTTGTTTGATGCAAGAAATTATGTGAAAAGAAAGAAGACCATTTGCTCATCACTGATGAACACAGAGAGGAACCATACTGTACATGTATCCTCTTAATTTAAATAAAATTACAAAGGAATTGTTCTTGCATAACTTCCAACAGTCCTGATTTTACAGTGCAGATCTTTGGATGCCAAAGGAGGCGTGGCCTGTTAAAAATCGTTTGTGATAGGATGATAAAATGTGTGTACCTTGGGCGGATGTTGTGCAAGGTGGTGTCTGATTTGGGGAATATTGTGCTGTTTGCTCTGCAAGGTTAGTGCAAACATTACAACAGTAGCAGCGCTTTTCATAATTACACTTATCTGAGCTACTGCTGGCTCTGTCACATAGAAAGATGCAGTCATGGTCCATAGGGGACTATAAACCTCTTTCCCTGGTCCAAGACATGGATCTCTATATACATACAGTAAGTCTTCCCCTGTAACCAGTCACTTCTAAGTCGTATTTGCCGACTTAGTTGCTGCCCTTAGTGGGGATGGAGGGTGGGGTGTTGGTGAGGAAAAGTGGTCAGCGCAGTGGAGGGGAGTGTGATGGCATCATTATGGCCACGTCCCCCTATACAATGTCATGATTACCAGAATTGTGGTGAAGTAAGTGCATTGTTCACAATGTCGACAGTCTGACAATGTTGTAACTTGGCACTCTGAATGTCGACAAACTGATTTCATACCCTGTGCAGAAGACCCATCCGAGATTATTATTCCTACACTGTCCATCAGCTACTTCTGAATTCTGGTTGGCTGTTTCTTAGTAACGTACAGTACAGGGAAACATTAAATGTGCCATAATTGCATCTATGCAGTGGCATTTTGTGCAATAAGCTGCCATCATTGCTGTATAGATTTGCTGTAAAATCACTATTCTGCCTGTCATATTTTAGTTGTAAACTCTTAAACCATCAATCATATCATGGGCGAGATTTCTTGATCTTACAACTAAATTAAAATGTAATTCACTGTTTAATTCATTTAGCGCTATTTGTCAGACGATATTTAAATGTCATGCCATTAGAAAACTCTGGAGGGTATTTGGTCATTTAACCTTGGTTATATCATTTCTTACATTTTGTTGCTTTAGAATTCAGGTGTATAGTTACTGTTATAGTTACTGTATTTATGCTCCAGGAATAGTTCCAAATTGTAAAACCTTGTCACTGGAAGTTTGTGTCTATGGAAATGTACCTACAGTATATTTCAGTATTGAGACCTGCATAATAAAGACATATTTTCTTTATGCTATATGCATTTATTTGTATTATTTGGGTTATTTGTTAATTATCAGGGAGTACTTAAAATGCAAACAATACCTTATATACAAATTCAGTATGTACAGCATGACATAATGGGGGTTGCAGCGATCCCAGGTCCTCCGAGACCAACATCGTACATGTTATAATTAGGTGCACTGACCACCAGCAAAGTACCGTATCTAAATTCTTCCAAGGGATCCATCACCTTTTGCTCTAACAACTGCAAAGCCAGAGTAGCGTATAAAGGGCATTTTTCTTGTTATATTTATGTTTTAAACTGAAAGTGACACCTAACATCAATTCTAGGGAGGAAGACCTGTGAAAATTGGACTCAAATTTTAATAGTATAAAAGCAGAAGGGCTTACACTTACCCAAACACATTTATCCAACAAAGAAGCTGCAGTTTAGGTGTGAAACGCGTCTGGTTTACGTTCATTTGATTTTCATATTAGACATTTGTCTACAAAGAACAGAACTTGAGTAACACAAAGAGCTTCAGGTAAAAGATCTAAGGGTTATCCATGGGAAACCGCAATAATGAAAGGACAACAGAACCCTGCTTGTGTTTTGTTTTTTAAAAGCTTGACTAGCGTAGAACTAAAAGGACTCTAGTACTAGTGAAGAAGTAAAAGGACACTAGCGCTATTAAAGAAGTACTTTTAAAAGGACACTAGCAGAACTAAAAGGACACTAGCACTATTTAAGAAATAAAAGGACACTGTCACTAGAGAATAAGTACAAGGACACTAGCAGAACTGAAAGGACACTTGCACTGAAACTAGCAGCCAAGGAGGACACCTGTGTTCTTGTTTCTTTTCCATTTACCATCACAACCAATACTGCACCACTCCCAGGAGAAAAGTACTGCCAACAGCATAGAGTCCTTTAAAACTATTGCTAAATGTTTAAACATAAATGACCAGGGAAGGGGGGAATAGGGGGATATAGTTTGAGCACAGGATATAATATATTGGATATAATTAGTCAAAAGAATAATGAAAATCCACAATTATAAATATCAAACCCTAGTATAGGTGTCAAGCAAAAATATTGTAAAGTGTGGAGGTGCTCCCCATGAGAGTATAGATAAACGTAGTATGGGGAAGAAGAAGAAAACTCTCTTGTTGGGGGCACTCGAATGTAAAGGTTATAATAAGAATAATATATAAAAAATAACTTTTATTAGATATATTTTAAAATACCAAAAACAAGTCTGAGCCTGTTACTTATTGGCATTACTGTTGGAATAACAGCTATAAATTATCACAAGCAGAACACGAACATACATAGAACATAAGACAACATATAATACAATACTTATCACAATTGTGTGAAGCTAAGTGGAATATTACAAATAGGTCTATAATTCTCTGTCTCATACAATATTGAGACCTATATAAAACATATACTAGTTCAATGACCTCATAATGTCGTCATAGCACAATGGCTAATCAGAATTACGGCAGAAGCATACAAGGAAATCTTCTAGAAAAGAATGTGATAATAACCATACAATATTCAATATAGGTTACGTGAGATATCACAGCACAATAACACTGAACAGTAATCAGAGAAATACAATGATAAGGGGGTCAGATGAAATAATAGCTGACCCTGCAAATATCAAAATGAATATAAGTAAATCACAGGTTGTAATGAGAGGCAGATCACACGTAGGTCGCCTGTGATGCCACCCAGGTACTTGTAGACAGTAAGGTTATAGGAAAAAGTAAAGCTACTTCTTTATGTGGAGTTTACAAAATAGCAGCTGCTGCATGCCATTGTATAGCCATTAAATGGCATGTGAGCGTACTATAATGGTACTCCCAGGGTAGGGAATAAGTACAATGAGTATCTGCTGTTGGACTGCATTAAAAAGAAGGTCCTGGTGTAAACATTGCAGGAACCTCTAATAGGCGCACCCCAGGTTGTAATGTGCCTCTCATTACAACCTGTGATTTACTTATATTCATTTTGATATTTGCAGGGTCAGCTATTATTTCATCTGACCCCCTTATCATTGTATTTCTCTGATTACTGTTCAGTGTTATTGTGCTGTGATATCTCACGTAACCTATATTGAATATTGTATGGTTATTATCACATTCTTTTCTAGAAGATTTCCTTGTATGCTTCTGCCGTAATTCTGATTAGCCATTGTGCTATGACGACATTATGAGGTCATTGAACTAGTATATGTTTTATATAGGTCTCAATATTGTATGAGACAGAGAATTATAGACCTATTTGTAATATTTCACTTAGCTTCACACAATTGTGATAAGTATTGTATTATATGTTGTCTTATGTTCTATGTATGTTCGTGTTCTGCTTGTGATAATTTATAGCTGTTATTCCAACAGTAATGCCAATAAGTAACAGGCTCAGACTTGTTTTTGGTATTTTAAAATATATCTAATAAAAGTTATTTTTTATATATTATTCTTATTATAACCTTTACATTCGAGTGCCCCCAACAAGAGAGTTTTCTTCTTCTTCCCCATACTATTGCTAAATGTTGGCAGCTATACAGGAGATATGTGCAAACATTTAAAGCACTGATAAAAAAAATTATACCAACCATATAAGGGTAAAATGTAGAAATAAAGTAGTAGTTTACTTTAAACATTAAATAGAATTATGCCAAACCGTAAAAGTGCTCACGTTCATGCTTGTGTCATTCACTCTGGCTTTGAGGATGTGGTCAAACCCGTCCGGGCTGGGGATGTATCATTAATATGTTATCTGTGTCGATCTTTGCAGCTTCTGTCCAATGAAGTCCCCCTTATATGCTTGACAACCATAGAGTTGAATGTTGTGCGTGGCTGTTATGATGATCCATCTCGAGAAGCAAACACATAAAAAAAACCAAATACTAGCTACCTCCTACTAGAAAATCAGAACATATTGGGTAATATGCCGATATGCGCAAATTATGTGATGATCTATGCAAAATATTTAATTACTGTATAATCAAACGCAAGGCATCAACTGTGACATGACCATGCCGCTTAAAGTTACACTTACATGCCATTTCGGAGTTGCATCCTAATTTAATAGGATGCACAGACGGTGTAATGGTTAGCATTACTGCCTCACAGCACTGAGGTCATGGGTTTGATTCCCACCTCGGCCCTACCTGTACTCCGGTTTCCTCCCACACTCCAAAAATATACTGGTAGGTTAATTGGCTCCCAACACAAATTAACCCTAGTGTGTATGTGTGTGTGTGCATGTGATAGGGAATATAGAGTGTAAGCTCCACTGGGACAGTGACTGATGTGAATGGCCAAATATTGTCTGTAAAGCACTGCGGGATATGTGTGCGCTAAATAAATAACTGGTAATAAATAAATAAATAATTTGGATACTTCCAAAGTTAGGAGGTAGGTTATAATGAACATCAATTTCTGCCTAGATATTGCACTGATTACATCTATTTTTGGTTTCAGCCTCTGTTTCATCACATCACAAATCTATGAGTATTACATTTTTATACTGTGTATATATAGTAATTTTTGACTAATGAGTATTATATGTTATTGTTATTATTATTATTATTATTATTATCCTTTATTTAATAAATAAATAATAATCTGTTAATCCATTTTTTATCTTAACAGATGAAGAAATTTGCCCATGCGAACATCCTGGTGGGAATGAAACACTACTATGATGATTTGGATTTTAAGAATATTATGGATTTTGTGCAAGAAAAGGTTTGTGACATTTTCACGTCACAATTTGGGGTGTTTGTGGAAGTGAACATATCTCCTATGCAAATTAGAGACCATTATTTTGTGGACTGGCTAATATTTTTGCTGTAAACCAATTTACTAGGAACCAGTGACACCAATGATGAAGCACAAGCCACAACGTGCTTCAATAAAATTAGCTAAAATGTCTGAAAATCACCATAATATTAAATAGAGGAGATATGAACCTTCCCACCAAATGCACATCACAGCCGCCCATGGAGCTCTACCTAAGGAAGGTATATAGCATGAAGTTTTACAGGGATTTTTCCACTTTAAATAACTTCTCTACTAAGTACCATCCAATCATAACAATAGTCCTTTGATCGAGAACCTTCCCATGTTTAAAACATTTTGCAATGACTGTATTGAATATCATTCATAGACCCTAATAGATGTGCCCACAGCCCAACACAAAGATTTTAAATCCATGTGTTCTGGGCGGCTACTGCTAGTGTAGTTCTTCAGTTTAGTAAGTAACCCCAAATGAGAAATGGGTTTAATACAGTAAAGATAAATAATAAAAAAGAACAGCAGATTGCATGAGATAAATACTCAAAAAAGCACAACAGATTGCATTAAGTGCTTATGAGTAAAAACACAAAAGATAATCAAAATTCATAAAAGGTTTATTTTATATAGAGATTAAGGTTTATCCTCCATCTACATTATTATCTTCATATTTTATTAATAGAGTGTCAACTTTTTCCACAGTCCTGAAATGTTAAGTCACACAAGTTTTTAATAATAAAAAAAAAAAAAATCAATATTTCAACGCATACAAAATGTGACTATTTGTCAAAATACGTTACTTAGCCAGGAATCCTGGGCCTATTATTAACACAATGCACATTGCAGACTGTGACGATATGAAAAGACAGTTATAGGCATTGCAAAACACTGAGACTTGTGTTAATACAAATGTGTCCTCATACACCTGGCCTCAATGCGACACGAGACACCTGGCGCAAGTTCTGTGTGAGTCGCCTGACGCTGAGCGTCTTTTTTGCGTCTCTATCACCTGAAAATGCATTTTAGCCGCAAACGGGATGCGACAAACAGCTTCACAAGACTGCACTTCATACTTGTCTACACTCCCGGAACTCGCAGGTGGCTCCCGATTTTTCGGGTAGCCCCCTGCACCCCAGGAAGTGTAGCCAGATCTACAGCATCCTGCCTACTTCCTAGTGAAGCAGGCAGGGTGGGGAGATTTAATGGGGAATTTGCAGGTCCGCAAGTAGGGGGCGGGGCACAATTTGCGTAAATTAGCCACACCCCTCACCGCGGCCCTTTTTGGTTTTTTTTAGAAAGGGGCAGGGCCTAATTATGCCACCAGTCTGGCCCCGCATTCCGAAACGGCCTGCAGCAGCAGCTCTACGGGCTGCTCCCAGAAAGGATGAAAACAAAGTTGGTAAGTACGCTGCACTCATTAATTTGATTTGCAACACTGATATATCTGTGTAGGACTGACTCTATATACAAAGCACAATGGACTTTGGCGCGAAAGAAAAAAAGAGACGGCAGCTGCATCATTACACTTCGTATACAGATTCAGTCGCACACATATATATGTACAAGTGTTGCATATCAAATTAGTGCAGTCTCGTGAAGCGGTTGTCTTAAGACACTGTTTCAGGTTATAAAGATGCTCGGCGCAAGCCGAGTCAGTCGGGACCTGGATCGCCGAGATAGGCTGTTTGGTGCGACTGCAGCAATACTCTATGAGGACACGTATGTATATTGCATTGACGGTGTAATAAATGCCTAAACCAAAGAAAAAGATTTGGGAACCTTTTTGTAACGATAGAGAAAGATTTGGGAGTTCTTTTTGTAACTATTTTTATTTCACGACAGTGCCTACGAGAATATGTCCAGAATGTGTCTTTGTAAATAGCATACAAAATAAAGAACATCCTCAAACCATACAAACAAATTTGTATTTCTATATTGTCTTAATTTACAGGATTTTTTTAAAGAGAACTCATAAGGGTTGAGAGACTTAAACAATTAAATGTATGTGGTAGGAACACTATGGTGATGTAGTGAAGGGTTATGAAGAGACACATATAACAGCTTTTACGGGCACCAGCACTATCTCAGCAATATAGCCGCTAGATTTAAAGCAGCAAATTCTTTTAAGGACAACCAACCTGCTTTTACCTTAAAACGAAATTGTCGCATTAAATCTAGAGACAGGTGCTGGCTATTAAATGTGGACCATGGTTTAAAAAGTATAAATAGTATATTACCTAAAAAAAAAAAAAAAGGAAAGTATCAGTTTTAAAGAATGCAATTTTTAAGGGTGGTACCAATGTTATAAATGTTTGTTCAGCTCCATAGAAATATCATTAGGGTGTATGAAGAGCACTGAAATCGAAGTGACAGTAAATAATTTGACTTCCCATTTAGTATTATTGAATTTTGAGTTGTCAGAAGTTGTGATTTAAAAAGAAAATTATATATATCTTAATTCTTTCATTATCTTGATTGGATCTTAGATGAATACACCTCTCTTACACTATGTTTCTGTGGGACAGTTTATGATTGAAACACCTGAGATTCATTGCTGTTTGCTCAGATAATAAGATTTTACATCCTGCCTTATGTTAATAGTGGAGGCCAATGTCCATAAATATCAAAAGGGGCATTTGGTATGTGAGGGACACAAGACCATGGGAATTTGGTTCTAGGTTAGAGGACTGTCCTTCCAAAAAGGACATTTGAGAATGGTGAATATCTGGTATGCTGGTAAGAGTTATTACCACACGGATATTATTATCTTTCATGTGTAAAGTGGCTTACGTATTATGTGTATATTGAGGGAGTTATGACACAAATGATACTGTATGACATGAAACAGAAGGCCTACTGTAGATGTCCCTGCCCAAATGAGCTTACAATCTAATGGATACTCACCATCAGGGGCATATCTATAATAACCCTGCACCCATAGTATTACTTACCACTCCGGAGTCCCACGTCGGTGGGGGGGTCCGGCGCTGTAAAAACTACTGGAAAATGGCCGCCGTGGCCATTTTCCCATCGTTAGCGCATGCGTAGTACAGGGAAAATGGCCACTGCGACCATTTTCCAGGTGACCTGTGCATTCTCTATAGACGCTGGGCACATTTTAGTGTCCAGAGTCTATAACTCCGGCGCTGGCTGCGCACAGCTCAGTGCGCTGCCGGACAGAGAGGAGGGGTCCCATGTCGGAGACTGCAAACGGGCCCCCTCCTCTCTAAAAACGCCCATGCTCTCCATATTACTGAATATGTGCCCAAGCAGAATATTAATGCTGCAAACTTCACATGAAACTAAATCATCTGAGAGAAACAACCTCAGAAGCCTGTAAAAGTCACATTTTGTGCATCTTAAATAAATGGTTGATTACACAAAATATATGGCCTGTACGTGGTTTTCAGAAGCATTAATCCACAAGCAAAGCCAGCTGCTAATGGCGATTTCCTCATAATGCATTGCTAGCGTGTAGCCGCAGCCAGGAAATCCATTCTCTGTGTCAGAAGGTTCTGTCTCTAAAATGAATCAGTTGTTATGGCATTCCCTGTTATTCAAATACTGCCAGGGTCCTATCCTCCTGGGTATGTAAGACCATTTATGTTAATATGTGACATTCTAAAATTAAACTAGCACATTGGTGACCATGATATAGTTAAAAATAGCGCCCAGCACACAAGGGAGTATAAAGGTTACATTGTATAATACGATGTATGGCGGCTAAAGTCACATTGACTGTGTGAGTCATGTGGCTGATTTTAATGTAATGTTACATTTTAAATGAATGACATGTCTGGCAGCAACATACCCCTGACCCATTTATAATGCCAGCCTCTGCGTGCAGGTTAGCCGAGATAGGGAGACGGAAACATCCTAATCACATAATCAGAGTGTTCCTCTGTATGCTGCTTCACACGTAACACCCTCCCCAAAACTGATTTACTATTTCACACCAATGAGCCTCCACAAATTACAACATAGGGAAGCCGATCCCCTGATCCCGGACTTTTTTGAATCCCAAAAATATTCCGGATTATAATCATTAAATCACATGTATTACGGGATTCAAAACACACTGTGGATTGGGCCGGGGTCAATGGGATAATAATACTTACCTTCTCGGTTCCGGTTGCATTAACCGGTCACCTCAGGCTCTCCCAGCTGTAGAATAGTCCCATGATGGAGTTACTCTCAGTCCCTGGTAGGCTGGAAGCACACTGCACGGTGACATCATCACTGAGCGGCGCACTTCCAGCCAATCAGTAACTGAGAGCAGCCACATTTCAAGACTCCAGTTCTTCTACACAGCTATGTGACTAAGGTAAGTGAAAGGAGGGGGGTATGCTAGGGGGAGACAAAGGGTGAAGGAGAGCAGGGGGGAGGAAGAATATCTTTGTACAATTCAATCAATGGAATGAGATCTTTTCCCTGGATTACAAAAATGGGGTGGTATTGGCTTCCCTAGTACGGAGCATACATCCATCACCTGTTTGGACATTGGGCAACTTAACATACTTTGTGTTCACTATCACTTACAGAAGAAAAGGATATGTACAAGGACATGAACTCTCTCTGGGCAATTAACCATTTGAGATCTCAGCCAAAACAAAAACTATCCACCCCCTTTGCCATTTTTCCACATTTTATTTTCTTGCACCATGGAGTCAAACTGGTCGATACAATATGCTCAGCTATGCCAAATATAAAAACCTCAAAAGTGTTTTTCAGAATTTGTCACAAATGGAAAAAAAAAGCAACAATGAATTACATACAGTATGTATTTACTTTTGTTTGCTAAGAATATACCTATATAAACATTCAGAGGTCACATTATTGATTGGAGTCCGCCTTTGTGTACAAATGAAATGTTTCAACCAATTTAAAAATAATCTCCTTAACAAAGAGAGAGAGAGAAAATTTGGCACAACTGTGAATTTGCCTCCAACAAGCCGTCCTCCAGGAACTGAGCATCTCTACGATATGGGGTTCACTAGTGGTTCCCCATTACCTAATAGAACTTGAGCAATATTGCAAAGAAGAATAGTCAAAAAATGTCAGTGCCCAGATGTACAAAGCTGTTAGAGAGAGACACAGATTTACAGCTGTGATTACAAATATTATAACAAGGGACTTATATATCTGGTTATTGTTGGTTATTTTATTTGTACTATATTAAGCAAAGGTTTTAAAGTTTTTTTTTTTATTTATTTAGAATTACAGAATAAAAACAATTTGATTTCATGATGTAAGAAAATAAAATTTAAAATATATCTCAGTTGTCATGCTACTTATTTAACCACTGTAAAGCATGAGTTCTAAGGGTCCTCCTAACATTAGGGGTCCTCCTAATATTTGTTTTATCTGTTTAATATTTTTAAGTTATAGTCCTTTTTTTATTATTATTTCATTGTTCTATGTCTCTTTTGTGTATGTGTGTTATGTTACTGTAATGGTGCGTACACACTGGCCGATAAAGTGGACGACTGAACGATAACGATATCGTTATCGTTCAGTCGTCCACTTTATCGTCCATTTTTAACCCCAAAAAGATGAACGATGACGACGACGCGTGTTCCCGCGGGTCGTTCGTCATTATCGTTCATCGGGCTGACATGCAGGCCAACCTGACGATCTCGTCAGGTTGCTGCATGTCAGGGAATGGGGGAGAGAGCCCGGCGCTGAACGATATCGTTAATGATATCATTCAGCGGCTGTGCTCAATGTCATGAACGACATTGAGCACAGCCTGCCGGGGACAACACTACACGATATCGCTCAGGGAGCATATCGTGTAGTGTGTACCCACCATAAGTGTTGACAGTATCTGGATAAAATATCAACAATTAATAGATCGACACAAGGTGGTCGACATGCGATAGGTTGACAGAGACAAAAGGTCGGCAGTGCAAAAGGTTGACATGATTAAAAGGTCGACAAATTCAAATGGTCGAAAACGTTTTTTTTATGGTTTCTCAACATTTTTATGGTTAGGTTTAGACTGCCAAAGGGGACTTATAGGCACTAGGGGGAGGGTTAGGGTTAGGCACTAGGGTAGGGGTGGGCTATAAGCGGCCCTCCAGCTGCTGTAGAACTAAACATTCCAGCATGCCCTGCCACAGTTTTGCTATTTGGCCACGTTGAAACTATTGCAGGGCATGCCGGAATGTGTAGTTCAACAGCAGCTGTAGGGGCACTTATTGCCCACCCCTGCACTAGGGGCATGGTTAGGGTGAGGATTAGGGTTTAACTGCAAAAAAACAACAACACTGTTTTGTGTCGACCATTTGCATGCCGGCCATTTGATCCAGTCGACAGGTTAACCGTGTCGACCTTTTTAAGATGTCAACCTTTTGTCAGTTGACCTATTGACTGTCGACCTTTATATTGACAATCTATTATATCACACCCAGTGTTGGCACATTCTTTTTTCCCGTCTGTGTTTTCTGTCTTATTTGGTTCCCCACCTCTGCCTTATTGCTACGTATGCAAAGAGGTATGGGTACTTTTCTGTAGGTTTCCTGTGCTCTAATAGACTAATGGCATGGCATGCATTTCAGCAATATCGCCTGCTAGTGCCACCTCTTTTTTTACGGTGGAATTTCCGGAGGGTTTTCTAACAGTTTGTGAAAACACAAATTAATATATCTGACTATTTGTATTCCTGACATGTAAAAATTTGGAAATTGTGCCTTATATTAGTGGTGATTCTCTAGCAGTTTTGCCTTTAGTAAATTGGGCAGTTTATAACCTAGAAAAAAAAGACACAATGAAAGGCCACCATAATTTAACCAAATTGCTTTGTGATAAATTTATCTTGTAGGGGTCTATTTATCAAGCAATTATAACCTTTTATTTTCAAGCATTTATTCTGAAAAAGGACTGATCACTGCTATGGGAAAACTTAACTAGCGGCTCGCCACAGATACGAGCATAGATGTCTCACGTGGTGCCTGTAATTTTGCACAACACTGCCTCCCCATAGCCCTGTAAACTGCATTAAGCAGAGAAAAAAATTATAATGCCATCTCGGAGAGGCATCATGTTTTGCTTATAAGTCTGCAATCAATGGTCCACGCTAAAGTTAGTATTGTGCATGCCTGAAATCAGTATTACGTATGGACAGTCTGGCTGAAATTTGTAGTGTTTTCTGTACATGTGCAACCTTATCGGCTCATGCAGGCCCATGATTGATGCGTGCAGCTGTTTATTGCATATTTATGGCCTCTCCTTCTGGTACATGAGGGCAGGAGAGTCCATTTCTAGACAGTGAGATTAAATAGACGGTAGCCTAGAGTTTTCTCTAGTTGCTCTCCTCAATACAACTAGACATGGCCTCTAAGGCTCTGGATTTGTGAATGCAGCAATGTACCCAGACATGCCTGAGACACTCCTATAACACGCAACTGAAACAGGTCCCAGTCACTTTTCCCAAAATGCCCAGGGATCGCCAACCCCTTTGCAAGGGCGAATTAACCCATATGCCTTTGTGAATGCCATTGGACACCTGGGTTCCCCCGTGCTTAGTAATGGTTTCCTGGACATTTCGCACATGCGCAGTAGCAAAAATAATCGCTCAACTGCGAGAACATTGAAACTGTGTCCATCTTTGAATCAGGCCCATAGTCCATGTCCATCAGTGCCTCAGTCAGCAGAATGGTTAGGCAGAGCCTTCAGCAGAGATCAGATCAGTGACATTTTCAAAGTCATTTTGCTAAATATTCCCCTCATTCCATACCTGGCTGCTGAATTTGACAGGTACTGAAGGAAGAACGTGTCCTTAAGTGTTTGCAGTTCTACCCCAACTGCACTGCATAGCAGAGCGAGTCTACCATCATCTCCCAGCTCTATTCATAGATACAGTGCAGATTGACAAAGCAACAGCACAGCTTGCAGATTGCATGGGCGGAACTTCTCACCTACAGGAAATGGATTGTTCTGCCACAAATCACTAGTACAGTGAAATTTACCCTAATTTCAATCATCTTTACCTAACACCCTGAGGCAGAACTAGCATCATGACTATACTGTAAATAAAACATATCTAGGTTCTAAGCTTGCCTACTCTACTGTCTCTGTTAATAGTATAAACTACCATTGCATTTATAAGCAAAACTGTAGAATTGTACGTTAAATATAGACTGGAGATGTAGGAGCTTGTGCAGTCTGACAGATACTCTCCCTTATTTATTTTTGCAGTTTTCTTGCTGTGGAGGAGATGAATTTACAGACTGGGGGGTGAATCCTTATCATTCCTGTAACAGCACTGGACCTCTATCCTGTGGAGTCCCATATACATGTTGTATAACTGGAAAGGTAAGACAAGTACCAGGATTGCTCTTCAATATAAATACAGGTTGAGTCTCCCATATCCAAACATTCCGAAATCCGGAATATTTAGAAATACGGCATTTTTTTTAGCATGACTGAGATAGTGACACCTTTGCTTTTTGATAGTTCAATGTACACAAACTTTGTTTAAGGCACAAAATTATTACAAATATTGTATAAAATTACCTTCAGGCTGTGTGTATACATGAAACATAAATGTATTCTGTGTTTAGATTTGGGTCTCATGCCCAAGATATTTCATTATAGTATGCGATTATTCCGATATCCAAAATACTCCTGGTCCTAAGCATTTTGGATATGGGAGACTCAACCGTATAGTCAATTTCTAATATGAAGAGTGCTGGCATGTTAAGCAGAATGTCATATACAACAGTTTGTTATAATGTACATGACTAACCACACATGGTGCCAGTTTTCTACTGTAACAGACTCTGGCAGTCTTGTCGGACAGTGGAACAAACCGAGTTCCAGCGAGATATTCCTTACTACATCACAATAGCATCGGTGCAATAATAACCCGGCATACAGACTCTGTCTTATCTACATAATTTTACTCTTACAGTTGCAAAATAACAAAACTGACATTAAAGTTGTTGATGTCTGGGCTCTCACTAAAATATATCTTGGCAGAGTTTGGGTGCTGGGGCCCGTACAGGTGCCTCTGTGTGCATGGACAGCATTTAAATTGTTGGCCCCCATCCCATATACCATTGTAATATCAAATTGATGCTAATACTGTGTTTATGTGCATATACATCTTTTTTTAAATAAACATTACTTGTAATCAGTGTGTTAATTAGAAAAGTGTGTATATTATAAGTAGGGATGTGCGCTGGACCATTTTTGATGGATTTGGATTTGGTTCTAATTCGTCGTCCGGATTTGGATTTGCCAAACTGCGGTGACTGGATTTGGATTTTTTACAAAAATTGACAAAAAAAGCTAAAATCACATCAATTGGGTTTTTTTTTCTTCCTAGAGTGTTATTAACCTCAATAACATTAATTTCCAGTCATTTACAGTCAATTTAACCCCCCTCACAGCTTATAATATTGTTTTCACCATTATTGGCCAAAGGTTGCAGTGAATTGACTGGTTACTAAGCGACAGAGCAGTGGCACAGACACCACAGAGGGGTCTATTTACTAAGCAGTGTTAGGAGACAGAGTGAAAAGTGATAAGGTGCCAGCCAATCAGCTCTCAACTGTCATTTTTCAAACAAAGCCTGTGAGATGACCGTTAGGAGCTGATTGTCTGGCACCTTATCACTTTTCTCTCTGTCTCCTAACACTGCTTAGTAAATAGACTCCAGAGTCACAGTGCTTGTATTCACAGAGGGCTATGGCCCATGGAGTCACGGTGCTTGTATACACAGAGGGCTATGGCCCACAGAGTCACGCTGCTTGTGTTTTTTATACACACAGGGCTATGGCGCACAGTCACGGTGCTTGTATTTTTTATACAGAGGGCTATGGCCCACACAGTCATGTGCTTGTATTTTTTATACAGAGGGCTATGGCCCACACAGTCACGGTGCTTGTATTTTTTATACAGGGGGCTATGGCCCACAAAGTCACTGTGCTTGTGTTTTTATACACAGAGGGCTATGGCCCATGGAGTCATGGTGTTTGTGTTTTTTATACAGAGGGCTATGGCCCACACAGTCATGGTGCTTGTATTTCTTCTTCGGGGTCCATGGGGACCACAGCCATTACTTTGGGGTATGAATCCCGGCCACCAAACAGTTAACACAAACAAGCTCTCTGCTCCCAGGATGCACCGGGGTTCCTCCTCATATACCCCACCCCCCTGCCTCAGGCAGCCAGTTCTTCCTGTTTGGTGTGTACACCACATAGACAGTGGGACTGCTGGAGCAGTCCTGCAGACAAGTAACTAAAAAAAATTAAAAAAAGAGAGATTACTCTCTATCTCAGCGGGTGGTCTGAGCTGTCCTAGAAGCAGCCTCGCGCCTGATCGGAGACGCACCAGCCACGCGCCACACCGCTAGCCTTGGCAGGTCCATGGCTAGGGCTTCGGCAGGGTCTCTCATGCCCTGGACCGCACCTGGATCAAGGGGATGGCAGTTAAGCGGGTGGTTGCGGCGGCCGCTGACGCCGGAACCACGTGGCGATCAGGCCTCCGGCAGTGAGACTGACCAGAGGCGCGCTGCAGTCGGGAGGCATACAGCTTGTTTCCTACACTAGACCGCCGGGATATGATGTTTCTGACCAGCCGTGGCTTGTGGTGGCGGCCAGGTCAGTTTACCGGGCAGGTCCAAGCAGCATAGGGGAGGTACACTTCCCCGGCAGCCCCTCCCTAGATCCACATGCTAGTTCAGTACTCTGGCGCAGTGATTGTGGGTTGCTCCCCCCAGCCTCCATATAAGGCAGCCAGTGTGTATGGCAGTTGCTCTCTGATCGCTGCTGCTGCAGAATGCTGGTCAGTCTCCCTGTATACCTTGCCTACTGCTGGTTCAGATTTTACAGGGCTCTATCCTACCTAAGCCTAGGCTGATTGTGGTAGTGAGAGCTTATATGCGTATGACTCATAGAAGTGTTTATGCATGACATGTGATTGTTGTTTATGGATACTGTTTCTTCTGTAAAAGAACTGTAATTCCTGTATACTGTCACTGTCTCTCCCCTTCCCTTGCTACAGGTGTGCGGGTTGAGAGTAGAAAGTAGCACATATACACTCAGAACCTTGGCATAGTTGACATGTCTAAGGAGTCTAAGGGTCAGGCGGGAGCCCCGTTGCTGATATCCTGTATAGCCTGCAAGGCAGGCTTGTCCCCACAGGACTTTCTACAAAATGGGCTTTGTGGGAAGTGTTTTAGACAGCCACCACACCAATTAACTCTGCCTGTTACAGGCCCTGAGCCCCCTTGGGCATCATTTTCTCAAGTTATGGCTCAGGTGGCGGAGCGGCTGGCTGCCCCGGTACCACCGGTTTGGGGTTTGCCTCAGCAGATGCATCCTATGCCCATAATGTTGCCGCCTTGGATGGACCCTGGTGCGGGTAAGGTTATGGCATCATCCTCGGGGGTTTTTCAGCCTCCACAGGCTGTCAAATCAAAGCAGCCTAAATCTAGGCGCCATTTACCTTCTCACATGGGTGACTACTCCAGTGCCTCCGAGGAGGAGGAACAGGCACCGGACTCTTCACAGGAGTCTAGCTCCGAGGAGGGTGATGATCATTTCCCAGTAGCCGATGTCCCCTTTCTGATAAGGGCTATGAAATCGGTGTTATATATCGAGGAAGGGGATCCTCCACTTAGGAAGGTCCCCCTGTTCAAGCGCCAGAAGGTGGTTAAGGCAGAATTCCCAAAGTCTGAACATTTATCAGAACTTATGGAGGAAGCGTGGGTCTGTCCGGATAAGAAAAGCCATCCTTCTAAAAGAAAGGCGCTTCTATATCCTTTTCCAGCAGAGGACTGTGCCAGGTGGGAGAATCCACCGTCAGTTGATGCACATGTGGCGCAGCTGATTAAACGTACCACTCTGCTAATCCCAGCGGCTTCGCTGAAGGAAGCCATGGATAGGAGACTGGAGAGTTGCCTCAAATCAATCTTCTCGCTGGCAGGAACGGCCACCCTTCCAGCTATGGCCACTGCCTGGGTAGCAAGAGCATTGAGGAATGGGCCAAAACTTTAGCGGAGTCTTTACCAGATGCCTCTAAGGAGCAACTGGATATGATCTCCTTTATTAGAGAAGGGGCCTCTTATTTGGGAGATGCCGCCTTGGATGCAGGGATCCTTTCCTCCAGGGTTTCAGCGGAGTCCGTGGTGGCACATAGGATTCTCTGGTTAAAGGATTGGAAGGGAGATGCCGGGTCCAAAAAGGCCCAAGAAACCCTTACATTCACAGGGGGTGTTCTTTTTGGTCCAGAATTGAACAAAATTGTAGCCTCCATGGCAGTCTCAAAGACGGCAGTTTTACCATCAGCAACCTCGTCTAAACTGAGAAGGGCATCCTTTTGGGGGTTTCGGCCGCAGGACAAGGCCAAGGGTCAGCCGTCAGCGAGATTTCCACCAAAAAAGGCAGGACCCAGGAAGCCCTGGCAGAACAAACGTCCAGGATCTAGGGTCCAGGATAAACCAGTGTCCTGATGGGACGGGCCTCCCTCTGGGGGATCCCAGGGTGGGGGGCCGACTACTTCGGTTCTCGGAGCCCTAGCACCTCACGATGGAGGATGCCTGGGTTCGAGGAGTTGTCTCCCGAGGGTACGCCCTGACGTTTTGGTGGACACCTCCTCAAAGGTTTTTTTGTGTAAACCCACAGGACGGTTCAGAAAGAGCTTTGTCCCTTCAGAAAGCAATTCTTGCCTTACTAGCATTGGAAGTAGTGATTCCGGTGCCAGAGAATCAGTTCCGAGAGGGGTTTTACTCCAATCTGTTCTTGGTTCAAAAACCAAACATGTCGTACCGGCCTATTCTGAATCTGAGAGAGCTCAACCAATTTGTTCGAGCCCCCGGGTTCAGGATGGAAACATTGTGATCGATTGTGTTGGCAATGGAGCAGGGGGACTATATGGTATCCTTAGATATACAGGATGCCTACCTCCACATACCAATCACACAGGCTCATCAAAAATGTCTTTGTTTTGCGGTAGGAGAGGAACATTTTCAGTTCCAGGCCCTACCTTTTGGCCTGTCCACAGCCCCTCGGGTATTCACCAAGGTGATGGCGGTGATGATGGCATGCCTCAGACGCCAAGGCGTCAGGATTTTGCCTTACTTGGACGATCTCCTCTTGCTAGGGCAGTCCCCGCAGCGGTTACAGAATCATTTGAGGCTGACAGTATCATGTCTGTACAGTCACGGCTGGATCATAAACTGGCAAAAGTCGTCACCCTGTCCGGTACAACAAATGTGTCATTTGGGAGCAAGATTGGACTCCGTGGTGCAGAAAATATATCTGCCGGAGGAGAAGATTCTTGCCTTACAATCATGAATATGCAGGTTGCTTCACAACAGGCAGATATTTCCGTTCTAGTGGCCATGCAAGTCTTGGGGTCGATGGTGGCCACCTTCAGGATTGTGAAATACACTCAATTCCACTCCAGGCCACTGCAGCAATTAATTCTGTCTCGCTGGGACAAGGATCATCGCACGATCAGGTCTCAGTTGCTGCATCTCTCTCCAGAGGTGCGGTTGTGCAGACAAAGCATCTCAGGCAGGGTCGCCCCTTTTGGGTGTCGGATTGGACATTGCTCAAAACCGACGCCAGTCTTCAAGGTTGGGGGGGCGATGACGGGGTCACACACTTTCCAAGGAAAGTGGTCAGTGGCGGAAAGCCGGCTACCGATAAACATCCTGGAACTAAGAGCTATATTCAAAGCTTTAGTGCAGGCTCAGGAAATCTTAAAGGGCAGGCCGGTGCAGATACAGTCGGACAATCGCACCACGGTTGCCTACCTAAATCATCAAGGGGGCTCAAGGAGTCGGGCTGCCTTGGCAGAGGTATCAAAAATCTTGGCATGGGCAGAGACTCATCTTCCCACGATATCTGCCGTGTTCATTCCGGCGATCCTGAATTGGGAGGCCGACTTCCTCAGTCGGCAGGAGACAAATGCAGGAGAGTGGGCCCTACATCCACAGGTTTTTCAGAACCTTGTGGACAGGTGGAGTCTACCAGAAATAGATCTGATGGCGTCAAGAAGGAACAACAAGGTTCCCAGGTACAGATCCTGGACAAGAGATCCGAGAGCCGAGTTTGTAGATGCACTGACAGTAAAGTGGCGTTACAAGCTTGTATATCAGTTCCCCCCATTTGCTCTTCTTCCCAGAGTTGTCAGAAAGATCAAACAAGAGGGCAGCACCATGATATTAATAGCTCTGGCATGGCCAAGACAGCACTGGTTCACAGATCTACGGTCTCTCTCCATAGACACTCCACGGCCTCTGCCATTGAGACCGGATCTGTTGCTACGGGGTCCCTGCTGGTACCTGGATCTTCATCGGCTATCTTTGACAGCATGGCTCTTGAGGCCTCCGTCTTGAGGAAGAAGGGGTTTTCCGAGTCTGTTATACGGACGATGCTGAAGGCACAGAAACCATCCTCAGCCCGTATATACTATAGAATTTGGCATACTTTCTTTCAGTGGTGTGAACTGAAAGAGTATGACCCACAGAAATTTCTGATATCCAGAGTGCTTGATTTTCTTCAAAGCGGTCTGGAAAAAGGGCTCCGCCTGGCCTCCTTGAGGGTACAGGTGTCTGCTCTTTCAGTCTGGTTCCAACATAAAATTGCTCTGAGACCAGATATAAAGACCTTTTTTCAGGGGGTGTTGAGGATTCAGCCTCCCTTTGTTCCCCCGGTTGTTCCGTGGGACTTGACTCTAGTTCTGAAGGTTTTACAGGCTCCTCTGTTCGAGCCTTTAAATTCAATAGACATCAAGTGGAAACAGTATTTCTTCTTGCTATGGCATCTGCACGTAGAGTGTCGGATTTAGCTGCGCTATCCTTTCGTGACCCGTTCTTGGTATTTCATCAAGATAGAGCAGTACTACGTACTAGGGAGGGTTACCTTCCGAAAGTAGTGTCTAAATTTCATATTAATGAAGAAATAGTAGTTCCAGCATTTCAGGGCACTAGTCTCTCGCCAGGTGAGGCTTCCCTGGATGTGGTCCATGCTTTGAGAATTTATGTGAGACGCATGAGCAAATGGAGGAAGTCTGATTCACTTTTTGTGCTTTATGGTTGTCATAAGCGTGGCTGGCCAGCCAATAAACAGACACTGGCCAGTTGGATTTGCATGGCAATTTCTTTGGCTTATACACAGGCTGGCATGCGGGTGCCGGATACAGTAATGGCACATTCTACTAGGGCGCCGGGGTGCTTCTGCTGAGCAATTATGCAGGGCAGCCACATGGTCTTCCATCCATACCTTTGTCAAATTTTATTCCTTTGACACTTTTACCTCTCAGGATGCCTCCTTCGATTCTCCTCTCTTCCGAGAGTCAGGAGCGTCCCCGCCCGTAGGGTTAGTGCTTTGGGATATCCCTAACGTAATGGCTGTGAACCCCATGGACCCCGAAGAAGAAAATAAGAGTTATGGTATGACATACCTTTGTTAACTCTTTTTCTTCGAGGTCCATGGGGTCCACAGGACACCCACCCAGACGCACCTGTAGTTCTGGGGGAGGTTTCCGTAAGTTTCTTCTCTTGAGAGTCTGGACTCATGAGTATGGGTTTCTTCTTTCTTACCCTTTGTTTGTCTCCACCTGCTTGAGCTTGGTAACAAACTGGCTACCTGAGGCAGGGGGTGGGGTATATGAGGAGGAACCTCAGTGCATCCTGGGAGCAGAGAGCTCGTTTGTGTTAACTGTTTGGTGACCGGGATTCATACCCCAACGTAATGGCTGTGGACCCCATGGACCTCGAAGAAAAAGAGTTAACAAAGGTATGTCATACCATAACTCTTATTTTTTTTATACAGAGGGCTATGGCCCACACAGTCACGGTGCTTGTATTTTTCATACAGAGGGCTTTAGCCCACAAAGTCACTGTGCTTGTGTTTTTTTATACACAGAGGGCTATGGCCCACAGAGTCACGGTGCTTGTGTTTTTTATACAGAGGGTTATGGCCCACAGTCACGGTGCTTGTATTTTTTATACAGAGGGCTATGGCCCACAAAGTCACTGTGCTTGTATACACACTTACACAGTGTAGTACAGCACCAAAAAATAAATTTTATTTTAGATTTTTTTACACACAGCCAGTCAGTATGCCCCCTTTACACAGTCACAGCCACTTGTGAGTCTCTGGACACAGCCACTTAGCAGAGTATAGCGCAGCATCAGCGTGCAGTGCCCCCCCTATACTGCCCTGCACCTAATTAGCAGAGTATAGCACAGCAAAAGCGTGCAGTGTGTCCCCTTATACAACCATGTAGCCAGCCAGTGATCATCAGCGTGCCCCACATGCAGAGTTGCGCGCAGTATGGAGCATGCAGGAGAAGTGGCGCCGCGTCGCAGGACTCGGCGCCTTATGTAGAAGCGAACTCATGCCTCTCGCGAGAATTTGGCACTCTCGAGAGATCCGACGTCAGGGTGCTGACATCGGCCTCGCAGTGGGGAACCAAGTTGGCAGGAACACCCGAGCCTCAGCTCGGGTGGACTCGGATCCCCACTGTTCTGAGCGGTTCGGATTCCACAGAATCCGAACTCTAATTATAAGAAACTAGCAACCTACCCCGGCTTTGCATGGGAGCAATTTCATTTTGCCACAGCCCCCTGCATCTCATAACAACCTATGCCATGTCACCACAGTCCCCTCATTTCACTACAGCCCCCTGCATCTCACAACACCGTCCTGCTTCTTACTCCTGCCCCCTGCTGCTCACCACAGCATCCTTTATTTCACCAAGCCCCTTGCATCTCCCCACAGGCCCCACATCACACTGGAGAGGGAGTACTTCACGGTGGAGTAGTGGTGGCCGAATCCGCCTGCATGATTAACCATGATGGTTTTGTTCTGATGTTAAAGTGCAAAACCGTAAGATTGCGATCTATTGTGTACAATGTGATACACATTAGCAACCGTATCGTATGATCGTAACTATCAACCATTTGATAACATCGTATGGAGAATTTCAAGGGAAATTGTACAACACATCGTGACGTTTCAATATAGCACCGTGTATGACCAGCATTAGTTTCAGATGCTGTTTTGCTGTTTCAGCACCATGGACAGCTCTTCTACTGCAGCTTGGTGCAAGATTTTGTTCTGTGACTGCTTCACTAAAATCACTGCTCGGCTCCCTTTTGTCACAGATGAATGATTCATACACCTAAACCTTCTTTGTATAGAATAGTGAAAAGCCCATCAAAATCTGTTTCTTATGAAGAAATTCAGCAACAATTATTAAATAAAGTAAATTTTGTTTATTTGTCATTCTTAGGTTCAGCTATGTGGTGGTGGACAGGATTGTGCTTCTGTGTGTTCATATTTTATGATTGTCAGTCACCAGCAACGGTTTTGCTTATCACATTGACCATAATTTTTTTTTTGTACTGGACCACCAACCTGTGACACCCCTACAGGCACCCAGTTTGGGAACCTCTACCCTACATTATTATGTTGTTGGGTACATATGGATTTGTTGTGACCTGTATAAAAGCAGTGAGCATTCAGCCTTCTGCCAATGGATGGTCACAGAAGTCCTTGGTGATCACTAATATCTACTCTATCCTTCTGTTTCAACCTCCCTTCCCAGAGATCCCCGAGGAGAGGTCTCAAGGGGCTTATGCAGGAGGCGTGACAACATGATTTAGTGCCTGATTCAGAGATGGACGCGATGCCTATACTTACGCAGATTGAGCGTTTGTTAGCCATTGCACATGTGTGTAAGCTGCACTGCGCACACGCAGCAATTGAATTGCGATTACGGTCACATAGGGGAGTCACTCACAAAGTGAGTGACATGTAGTCACCGTTTTTGGGAGGTAACGGGGGGTAGTTAGAAAACTGCAGGTCCCGTATTAAGCACGCTGTGCATCACATGGACAAAAGTTAGTTTGTTTCAATCGATACTCACATATTTACTAAGAATTGTGTCTGTTGATGGTGTATGCAACCGTGTTTGCAAGTGTGTGTTCAGTCGTATTTGGACTGAAAACAATAGACCTACCTGTCAGCAGCATGTTTAGCAGAAGCAGTGCTGCACAGATCCACTCTCCCCCCCAAACATAACCAGCCCCGGACCTCTGAGCCTGTTCTAGTAGAGGAAAATTGTGGGAAAAAACGATGGGGGGCTCCCCTTATTTTCCTTTAACCAGCACCGGGCTGAACCAGGGTGCTTACACTACAGCAGGAAGACGCACAGCATGGGGTCCCCCTGTCGTATTGTACAACAACCCCAAACTGGTCAGCCCAGGGCTCTTCACTGCACTCCTAGAGGTGGTGGATGCAGGGGTAATGGTGTAATTAAAGGGTTAATATTGTTTTTCACAGTGGGACTATAATTCCCTGACAGCCTGCCCTGCAGCACCTGTAGAGCTACAAGTGCCAGCAGGCCGCATGCACCGGTACCCTCACTGTGGAAAAAGTATTTAAAATAATAACATGACACATATTGAAGGTTTCAGTATTTTATTACACATTCACTCACTTACCCGCACTCTCATTCACCCCCACTCACACTACATACGTACCTACTCCCTGGCGCAGGTCAGTCCTCATCTCCAGTAGGTATCCAGTCTTCTGAAAATAACAAAAATGAGTTACCCAGATTACAAACAGCACTATACTGTATCTACAGTATAGCTCTAGCTGAAGGACAGAAAATCCATAAGGTTTCCTTAAGTTCAGCTGCTCTTAGCCAATCAGCTGCCGGACTCTTAGCAAATCATGGCTAAGGTACAGGAATCCCAGGTAACCCTTTAATTACACTATTACCCCTGCATCCACCACCTCAAGGGGTGCATGGAAGAGCCTGGGCTTGTTAATGCTCAGATGGGAGGATCCCATTTTTGTTTTGGAGTCCCCACTTTTCAAGGATTCCAGCCCTGGGCTGACCAGTTTGGGGTTGGTTTACCTTACGGCAGGGGTCCCCTCGCTGTGTGTCTCCCTGCTGTAGTGTAAGCCCCCCGGCTGATTCAGCCTGGTGCTGGTTAAAGGAGTATAGGCGTAACCTACGTCTGTTTATCCCCCCAATTTTCCTCTACCAGACCGGGCTCAGAGGTCCAGGGCTGGTTATGCTTTTTGTTTTGTTTTGGGGAAGGGGGGGCACATTGTTGATGGTAATTTTTTTTTTTTTTTTAATTAACCCTTCTATTACATTCTAACATGATAGCAGGCACAGATCACACTGATCTGTGCATTCTTCTGCAGAACACGTTTGCTCCAATTACTATTGCGTTAGCATACACGATTCTTAGTAAATCCTGTGTTCTATTCCTGTCTATGGAAAGTACTTTCGAGCTTAGGCGACGGTGTATTGAGGTGTATTTGTGTGTTCAGCCATATTATGTAGATAGATTTGTGATTTTACACCCCGTGTTTACCTTTAGTAAATCTCTGTGTCTGAAAATAAGGGTGAACTCTCACAGGAATCCTGACTCTGACCGACACGATTCTTAGTAAATATACTCTTTACAGTGAACACCCACAGCCTGAGCTCATTTGTCTCTTGCCAAGGTTCTATCTGCCCCATTAACTGTTAACAAGGGATTTGGGACTACTTCATCAAATGTATAGTACTTACTTTATTTAACTCAATGTGTGCTTCTACTGTACATTTATTTACTGTACAGTTATAATATTATGAAAAAATCTTGATTAAGTTACTATCTGCAAAGCTGAAGCGGTTATATAGCACAGATGATTTTTTTTGCATCTGTTAATCTACATGTACATCTGGAGAACAAGTTACAGATGTGCCTAGGGCCATAACTAGGGGTGTGGGCGGCACCTGCATGTGGCTTGCAAGGTACCTGGAATGACACCCTGCTGCCAGTAGTTAGCTGCAGAGCCACCATGACCACACAAGGGCAGCTCTGGGCAGAGACCATGCAGAGTGTGGTATTGCACAGAGCGTCCTTAGGACGTTCTGGGCAGTACTTTACTTACCAAAGCTGATATCCCCACCCCTTAGATGTGACGTCGTAGAACCCTGTTATGAAGCTGGATGTGTCCTCATACACCTAGCCTATATTTGCGCCATAGGGCATGAGATGCATGGTGAGAATTAGACGATACGCTACAGGTAGCGATTCCTTGACTGTATTTATGAATTTAGCACCTTTGTCGGATCGTAGCTGCATCCAAAGTTACTTATAGTATCCTGGGCACTTAGGTTTATTATTGTCGTTGTAATGTAGTTGGTGTAAAGTCGCAGATTAAGCACATCGCTGTGTAGCATGGGTCACTCATATCGACCCTCAGTCTTTTGAGTTTTTACTAGGGGTGAGCGGGTTCGGATTTCTGAAATCCGAACCCCTCCAAGCCCCCCCGATCCGAGTCGGGCTCGACTTTTCCCGCCTGACTCAGATCTGAAATCGAGACAAAACGTCATCATCCCGCCTTCCGGGTCTCGCGGGTTTTGGATTCTATATAAGGTACCCGCGTCTGCTCCATTTTCTCACTCGGCTGTGGACAGTGAAGAGGGAGGGTGGGAGTTAGGGCTGGCTGAGCTGTGTAGTGTAGTGTAGTGTTGTGCTGTGCTGCTGTTGTCCATAGGGGCTGTGTCCACTCCACCAAAGTCCATTGGGGCTGGCTGTGTTGTGCTGTGCTGCTGTTGTTAATAGGGGCTGTGTCCACTCCTCCAAAGTCCATAGGGGCTGGCTGGACTGTGTTGTGCAGTCAGTTGTCCATAGGGGCTGTGTCCACTCCAAAGTCCTGTGCAGTGTCCCAGTCCTAAACGGGTGCTGTAGTGTTGTCCAGGGGGTGCTCTGTCCATCAGGGGTGCTCCCCCCAAGTGCAAAAAAAATAAATATTTTTTCTGCGTTTGTGAATTGTGTGCGCAGTAGCCGCACGTGCATCAACAAAGTAGTGCCAAGCGTGCGCCTGTGTCATAAGTAAAGGGCCGGCTGGCTTGACCGTTAAAGGGTGCTGTAACCCCCAAAGTGCACTCCAAACAGAATAAAAAAATATTTTCTGTGTTTGTGAATTATGTGCACTGTGGTTGCACGTGCATCAACAAAGGAGCAGCGCCAAGCGTGCGCCTGTGTCCCATAAGTAAAGGGCCGGCTGTAACCCCCAAAGGGCCCTCCAAACAAAATAAAAAAATATTTTTTTTTGTGTTTGTGAATTGTGTGCGCAGTAGCCGCACGTGCATCAACAAAGTAGTGCCAAGCGTGCGCCTGTGTCATAAGTAAAGGGCCGGTTGGCTTGACCATTAAAGGGTGCTGTAACCCCCAAAGTGCACTCCAAACAAAATAAAAAAATATTTTCTGTGTTTGTTAATTGTGTGCACTGTGGCTGCACGTGCATCAACAAAGGAGCAGCGCCAAGCGTGCGTCTGTCTGTTAAAGGGTGGTGTAACCCCCAAAGTGCACTCCAATAAAAATAAAACTTTTTCTTCTGTGTTTGTGAATTGTCTGCACTGTACGTGCATTCTCAAAGCAGCAGCGCCAAGCATTCGTCTGTCGTCTGTCTGTAACCCCCAAAGTGCGCTCCACAAAGAATAAAAAATTCTTCTTTTTTTTTTTTCTTTGTGAATTGTGTGGGCTGTAGCTACACGTGCATCAACAAAGGAGCAGCGCCAATCGTGCGCCTGTGTCCCATAAATAAAGAGCCGGCTGGCTCATTTCTTAAAGGGTGGTGTAACCCACAAAGTGCACTAGTCTCCAACAAAAATAAAAAAATATTTTTCTGTGTTTGTGTGCGCCTTAGCCGCACGTATATATATCAATATAACATAAATGGAGGACCGAACTTTCTCCGATAAAAATAAAATAGGGAAAGATCAAGAACCACTTCCTCCTAGTGCTGAAGCTGCTGCCACTAGTCATGACATAGACGATAACATGCCATCAACGTCGTCCGCCAAGGCCGATGCCCAATGTCATAGTAGAGGGCACATACAATCCCAAATGACAAAGTTCAGGAAAATAACCTTGAAAAAAACATTTAAATCATCTGAGGAGAAACGTAAACTTGCCAATATGCCATTTGCGACACGGAGTGGCAAGGAGCGGCTAAGGTCTTTCCCTATGTTCATGACTAGTGGTTCAGCTTCACATGACGATGGAAGCCCTCCTCCCGCTAAAAAAATCAAACGAGTTAAGCTGGCAAAAGCACAGCGAAGAACTGTGCATTCTAAGAAGATATCACAAATCCCCAAGGAGAGTCCAAGTGTGGTGGCGGTTGCGATGCCTGACCTTCCCAGCACTGGACGGGAAGAGGTGGCTCTTTCCACCATTTGCACGCCCCCTGCAAGTGCTGAAAGGAGCACCCACAGTCCACTTGCTGTTATGCAAATTGAAGATGTCACTGTTGAAGTACAACAGGATGAGGATACTGGTGTAACTGGCGCTAGGGAGGAAGTTGGCGAGGAGGATTCTGATGGTGATGTGGTTTGTTTAAATCAGGCTCCGGGGGAGACAGTTGTTGTCCATGGGATGAAAAAGCCCATCACGGTCATGCCTGGGCAGAAGACCAAACATTCCACCTCTTTGGTCTGGCAATATTTCTATCCAAATACGGACAACAACTGTCTTGCCATATGTACCATATGTAAAGGTGAAATAAGTAGGGGTAGGGACGTTAACCTCCTAGGAACATCCTCCCTTATACGGCACCTGCAGCTTGTTCATAAAAAGTTACTGTCAAGTTCAGAAACTTTGGCTAAGACCGTAAGCAGTCCAGGGACACCTAAATCCCGTTGTCCTGTTGTATCCAAGCGCCTGCAAACCACACCGTCAACTCCCTCCTCATCAATTTCCTTCTTAGTCAGGATTGGAAGTAGTCCTGCAGGCCTTGTCACTGGCATGACTGACTCTCCTATCCGGGATTCCTCCGGAGGATCCTGCATTGCTACGCCTTCTGCTGCTGCTGCTGCTGCTGCTGTTGCTGCTGCTGGGAGTCATTCATCATCCCAGAGAAGAAGTAGGAACACCACTATTTTTACTAAACAATTGACCCTCCAACAGTCCTTAGCGAGGAGGATGAAGTATGACAGCAGTCATCCTGAAGCAAAACGTATAACTGAGGCCTTGACTGCTATGTTGGTGTTAGACGTGCGTCCAGTATCTGCCATTAGTGCAGTGGGATTTAGACAATTGATGGAGGTAGTGTGTCCCCGGTTCCAAATCCCGTCTAGATTCCACTTCACTAGGCAGGCGATACCGAGACTGTACAGAAACGTCAGAAAAAGTGTCCTCAGTGTCCTGAAAAATGCGGTTTTACCCAATGTCCACTTAACCACGGACATGTGGACAAGTGGAACAGGGCAGACTAAGGACTATATGACTGTGACAGCCCACTGGGTAGATGTATCACCTTAGCAGCAACAACAGCAGCAGCGTCACCAGTAGCAGCATCTCAGAAACGCCAGCTCGTTCCAAGGCAGGCTACGCTGTGTATCACCGGTTTCAGTAAGAGGCACACCGCCGACAACCTCTTAGAGAAACTGAGGGAAATCATCGCCAAGTGGCTTACCCCACTTAGACTCTCCTGGGGATTTGTGATGTCTGACAATGCCACCAATATTGTGCGGGCATTACATCTGGGCAAATTCCAGCACGTCCCATGTTTTGCTCACACAATAAACTTGGTGGTGCAGAATTTCCTGAAAAGCGACAGTGGCGTGCAGGGGACGCTTTGGGTGGCCCGAAAAATTTCTTGCCACTTTCGCCATTCAGCGACTGCGTGCCGAAGACTAGAGCGCCAGCAAACACTCTTGAACCTGCCCCGCCATCACCTGAAGCAAGAGGTTGTGACGCGGTGGAACTCAACCATCTATATGCTTCAGAGAATGGAGGAGCAGCAAAAGGCCATTCAAGCCTATACATCCACCTATGACATAGGCAAAGGAGGGGGTATGCACCTGACTCAAGCGCAGTGGAGAATGATTTCCTTGTTGTGCAAGGTTCTCCAACCCTTCGAACTTGCCACACGTGAAGTCAGTTCAGACACTGCCAGCTTGAGTCAGGTCATTCCCCTCATCAGGCTTTTGCAGAAGCAGCTGGAGAAAGTGAAGGAGGAGCTAAGATGGAGCGATTCCGCTCGGCATGTGGGACTTGTGGATGAAGCCCTTCAGTCGCTTTGCCAGGATTCCAGGGTGGTCAATCTGTTGAAATCAGACCACTACATTTTGGCCACCGTGCTCGATCCTAGGTTTAAAACCTATGTGGTGTCTCTCTTTCCGGCCGACACAAGCCTGCAGAGGTGCAAAGACCTGCTGGTGAAAACACTATCAGCTGAAGCGAAACGTGACACGTCAACATTTTCTCCCGCAACTGGGGCTGCCAGGAAAAAAACTTAGGTATCCTAAGCAACCCTCTGGCGGTGATGCAGGGCAAGCAGGACCAAGTTTGGACATCTGGTCCGGACTGAAGGACCTGGCAACAATTTCTGACATGTCTACTGTCACTGCATATGATACTGTCACCATTGACAGAATGGTGGAGGATTACATCAGTGACAGCATCCAAGTAGGCATGTCAGACAGTCCGTACCTGTACTGGTAGGAAAAAGAGGCAATTTGGAGGCCCCTGTACAAACTGGCTCTATTTTACCTGAGTTGCCCCCCCTCCAGTGTGTACTCCGAAAGAGTGTTTAGTGCAGCCGGGAACCTTGTCAGCGAAAGGCGTAGGAGGTTGCTTCCACAAAATGTGGAGAAGATGATGTTCATAAAAATGAATTACCAACTCTTCCAGGGAGACCAGCCTCCAGAACGTACAGAGGGACCTGTGGTGGTGGATTCCAGCGGGGACGAGTTAATAGTCTGTGAGGATGAGGATGTACACAACACTGAAGAGGGTGAGGAATCGGTGGATGAGGACGACATCTTGCCTCCGTAGAGCCAGTTTGTGCAGGGACAGATTAATTGCCAGCTTGTTTTGTGGGGGCCCAAACGAACCAATCATTTCAGCCACAGTCGTTTTGCAGACCCTGGCGCTGAAATGATTGGTTTGTTAAAGTGTGCATGTCCTGTTTATACAACATAAGGGTCGGTGGGAGGGCCCAAGGACAATTCCATCTTGCACCTCTTTTTTTTTCTTTGCATTATGTACTGTTTGGGGCCTAGTTTTTCAAACTGCCATCCTGTCTGCCACTGCAGTGCCCACTCATGTCGCTTAGCATAGCCTTTTGGACATAAAAACACTATTGTGAGGTGTTCAGAATAGACTGGAAATGAGTGGAAATTAAGGTTATTGAGGTTAATAATAGCATAGGAGTAGAAAAACCAACACATTCTGTGATTTTATTCTTTTTTTTTTAAAAATACAGATCCAAAACACAAAACCCAGAACCCAAAACACGGAAGGGTGGTTTTGGCAAAACCAATCCAGATCCAAAACACGAAGAAAGATCCAGATCCAAAACCAAAACACAAAAAGTGGCCAGTGTACACCCCTACTTTTTACCCAAGCCTCACATAGCAATTCGGTACAAAACTTGATGTGGCAGGACACATGGCGTTGCTTAGTCACACAGTCCGTGGAGCACCAAATGGGGCTATTTGGCGTGATTTGAGGATAGATGTATGTGTACACATTTGTAGCTTTCCTTTGTGTGTGTATCAGCTCTGTATAATCAGACCCAGCATCGGGAACACATAACTCTAATATCTGCATTCATGTTTTAATAATCAGCATCTGAAAACTGCAAATAGGAAAAACCCCGCACACGTCAGGACTTCATGATAGGAATTTATTACAGATTCATGTCTGAAACACAGATACAGTACAACCAAATCTCAGCTAATGGCAGTGATCAGTGGAGGGTGACTGCAAAGGCACCAACTTCCCTTTGTATGACTAATGAAAAAAACCTTTTCATTTATATTCCGACTTTCAATAAATTTGTGTGCTGAAGGTGTAGAGTTGGACAGAAAATTGAAAATAAATTATGCTGGAATACATCAAACGTTGCGTTCTTATCATGATATTGAAATAATGAGCACTTTAAAAATGCATTAAAACATCTCAGTGGGAAATGTAAGTGCTGAATGGATTTAGCTGTTTGCAGATGTGACTGTAAACAATCCTCTGTTCTCCTTATTTGGGTCCATAACGCTCAAATGTAGGCATTTAATAATGAAGTTAACGTGGCATAAACCTACCCAAAATACACTTGTTTAAAGTAGAACTTGCCATATGGTTTTTATCAAAATGAGAAAACTGATCATACTACTGTATACAATGTAATTCCAGCCGATGTGGACTATACGTACATGTTACGTTTTGAGTAATATAATTGAGGGCTGATATAGAAGTATACAGTTTATGGTGCACAGTGTTGGACTGTTTTAGCATGACCAAATAGCAAAACTGTGACAGGGCATGCTGGGATGTCTAGTTCTACAACAGCTGGGGGGCCGCTTAATGCCCACCCCTAATCTATGAGCTCGAGGAGTCAGTTCAATCCTTCTTCCCATCCAATTCCACTTCACTGGCAAGTAGATGTTTGTATACAGGGGCGAATTTAGGGGTCACAATAGTAATGGCTGCCCTCCAATGATATGATTTAATTGTTTGGTTATAAGCACTCATTTAGCGATTGGCAGTTTAATATAATATAATAATATAATAATAAAACAAGCCATGAGCTATGACTTTTACCTCATCTTTAATTATACTCGTACATGCATATATTTACTAATTAGGAGCGTGCAGAGACAGCCTGCATATGTTCTACTTGTCCACACTGCATTCAAGAAGGCGTACGGTATAGTACCGTGGAAATATTTTGTAGTCACTGGTAAATTTCAGACTGTCAATAAAACAAGTGGCCAAGTGGCCCCACTAGGCACAAGCCTCACTTGCCTGTGAAATTCGCCACTGGTTTTATAGTAGCACAATCTGAACTAGCCCCATGCACTTTGATTGGTGGGTAGCATCGGCCAATCACAGCCGTAATGATAGCTATAAGCTGATTGGTTGCTTTGAGGACACCTCCTCTTGTCCTCTTTAGAAGGTTTGATACATCTCCCCCAAAGTCCTTTTGCTGAGTGCCTTGTACACAATATGTGTTCTTACTGCCTCTGCCCAAAGAAGATCCTGACATGTTCCTCTGTGTTTGGGAGGCAGGGTTTCTGTGAAATAGGGAGCGAGTCCATCTTTGCAGACAGCATTTGCATATAATGTGCAATCCTCTGTTCCAGGCAGGAAGAGCACAGGGGGGCTTCTTTTTAGGACACACAACATGTAAAATTACATATTCTTATATATGATGGGTCCTATATAAACATATAAGAGTTTGTTTACTAAGCGTCGAGTTCTAATACCTGGAGCTTCCAATTGTGTTTATACCCAAAATTTGAAAGGGCAATGCTTATTACTAGTTGTATTTTGCTAGTAAAATTGTTGCCCTTTTAAATTTAGGGCATTAAAACAATAGGAAGCTCCAGGTTTTAGAACCCGACGCTTAGTAAATAGAGCTACATGGAAAACTGAAAATAAATTATGCTGGAACATTTCAAACATTGTGTTCTTATCATGTTAATGAAATAATGAGCGCTTTGAAAATGAATTAAAATGACTGTGTCGGAAATTACAGTAAGTGCTTTGTGCTTTTAGTAGTATGGAGTTTTGTCTGTAAACAATCCTTCGCTCTCTTTCATTGAGTCTTTTATTCTCAAATCCGAGCATTTAATAATAAAGTGTGGCATAAACGTACTCAAAATACGCTTGTTTAAAGTAGACTTGCCGTAAAACGAGAAATCTAATCCTGTTATGTACTGTATACAGTAGAATGTAATTCCAGCCTATATGTATTTTAACTTGTATGTTTTTGCTTTTCTATGAGTAATACTTGAGGGCTGCTACAGTGCATACACATTATGTGGAGTATATATCATATATATGCTGATAATTATATACTAAGAAATCTATATATTAATAGCAGAAGAATGACTTATGAGGGACATAATTCCGTGAGTAGAGTTGTCGATGTTGAGTGACAGCTCGCTCCGTTTGCTGGGCGAGCCGGGGGCGTGCCCAGCCAAATGGAGGCGTTCCTGTCGGAACGCTTGCCGTTTGGGGGCGGCCCCACTGACATCATCAGTGATGTCAGTGGGGAGCTTCCTGCTCAAACAGAGCAAGAAGCTTCCCTGGGGCTTAAGGTTGACGAGACCCTACCTTAGGGTCTCGTCGTAAGCCCCGATGGTCGCGATGGTCTTTACCATCGCGACCATCACCCTTAGCGGTCGTTAGAGCTGTGGGTGTTAATCCACAGCCTAACGACCGACATGGAAGCGGCTGTTCAGGATGCAAGCAACCACCCTGTTTCAGAACGACCGCTTGCATCCTACGACCGCCTCTGAATGAGGCCCTTGGTCCGTAGATTTTCAGTAAAATATTGGTATTGCTTCATTTCGTAGTTATGTGACAAAACATCCGCCCGCCAATTACAATGCATCACATTTGTGCTCTGGAAAATGTGTTACTAAAATTTTACTGTGACCCTGCTGGGTGATCTGGAAACTGTGACAGTTATTTGCAGCCATATATCAGCAAGTCTTGCAGGGACCTCAATCACCGACTGCTGTTTTCATTTCATTATTCACTTTGCCACGCTTTGTTTACACCAAACATGCCTAGAGGCCAGCCTCGATGACGTCAACATGGTGGAACCCTTAAGGTGGCAGCACACTAAACGAGTTGCAAACGATGCAATGTCATTAACGATTTCCTTTGAACTCCCCAGCAGCTCCCTGGCAGTCCTGGACAAATGATATTGTGCATAAAGTTTTAATTTTGACAAAGATCTACTAACGACCTATTGTGCGTCCTTAACGATTTCCAGTGCATTCTTAAAGAGATTGCCAGATCTTACCTGCAGCAGACAACACCTGAATATACGATTAACGACCCGCGGTACCGCGCATCGGGATCGTTAGTGGAGACTGCACGATTTGCACAAATTTGAACAATTTATCGATACGATGCGTCCAAATCGTGCAGATAATCTTCTAGTGTGTGGGCACCTTCACAGGTCACCCAGAAAGAGCAGTTCAAAATCTTACAGTCAAGAATATCATCGTCACAACCAATGTATAACAAGATCAACTGATATGCCGCTCTCATTGGACATGTCATATTTGCCACAATACTACTCTTTGGGTCCAATGGACGTGCAATATGTGACTTGTGGTGCCCTACGCTGCTTGGTAGAAGAGATTAATGGCCATGGGAACGCCTCCGTATGGGCAGCCACACCCCCGGCACGCCCACCAAAGGGGGCGTGCTGTCACTCACCATCGACAGCACGCCCCCTTTGGTACGAGACCCGGAGCGACGGCTTGCCCGTAGCTATCCGGGTCTCACGCATGCGCACGACGGAGCCGGGTCCGTCGTGCGCATGCGCACTGGGCCAACCTTGACCCGCTTGGGAGCGCTCAGCGCTCACGAGCGGGTCTGAATCAGGCCCTCTGTCTCCTAACACTGTTTAGTAAATAGACCCCTTATGGAGCGTACACACTAGACAATATGCTGCCTGAGCGATATCGTCTAGTGTGTCCCCGGAAGCTGTGCTCAATGTCGTTAATAACATTGAGCACACCCGCTGAACGATATCATTAACGATATCGTTCAGCGTCGGGCTCTCTCCCCCATTTCATAACATACAGCAACCTGACAACATCGTCAGGTTGGCCTGCATGTTAACTCGATGAACGATAATGACGAATGACCCGTGGGAACGCGCGTCGTCGTTATCATTCATCGTTTTTGTGTTGAAAATGGACGATAAAGTGGACGACTTAATGATATCGTTATCGTTCAGTCGTCCACTTTAATCGCCCAGTGTGTACGCACCTTTAGACTCATACCCAACACCATTTAAGAGTTTGGTACACGTGTCTTTCAACTTTTAATCCTAACAACTTTTATTAATTTTTTTATCTTACTGTACCAACAGCAATTGTTATATAGTAGTTTAGGGCCTGATTCAGAGATGAATTTGCAAAGCAGCACACAAGCGGCTATGCAAATATGTCCATGTCCGATGCAAATGCAAAAGGAGGTGTCAGACACCTCCTTGCTGCATTTGCGATCCCAGCACTGTGACCGACGTCGCAGGCTGGAATCACCATCGCAACCATGGCGAACAAGGTCGCCATGGTTGCTCCTGTGGTCAAGGAGCTTCCTGCAGCCTGCTGGTATCGTAAGAGGCCAGGAATCTGCGTCTATGGACGCAAACCTTGGCCTCATCCCTCCCAGAAAATGGGGTCAACACGCCCCCGTTTCCAGGAACAGTAACCAGGTATGCCCCTCCCCCCGCTCCACCCCCCAAACACTGCAGCATGTCAGTCATGCTGCAGCTTGGGGTCTGTGAAACAAGATCGCAGGAAGCGTTGTACACATGCGCAGAGTGGGTCCTGTGCAGACCACTGAATATATAAAAATACTACCTGGTGAACTTACCAATGTTAGAAGCAGCCATCCTCCTACAATCAGCGAGTGTACTCCTCTAGTACAGCAGGGGGAGGAGCAGCTCACAGAGCTGCTGAGGAAACACAGGCAGAGAGCAGTGCATGCATGGAGGAGGAGTACAGGTGACATTAGGGAGCGCTGCATGTACATACGAAGCTCTGCTCCCCCTGTGTTAATAGTGTGCATACCCTTATTTCCCGATTGATCCTCTAAAGTAATAAGAACCCCATTCTAGCGCCTTCTCCAGCTTCAGGCGCCCGGAGCACGTTCTCCACCCACGCTACACTCCTGATGCCAAGTACAGTAAGGGCATATTCATGTCATTGTGAATGGATACAGACCCGCACGGAGATGTACTGTACATATGTCTGTCAGTAGCCGACATCAGATGATGGTAGTTAGCACTAGTAGCCGCTTCTGATTGGCTGATTGCAAATTCACTTCTGAAGCTTATAGGGGCTCTCTTCATTGCTTGTGTACAGATTGTATGATTTTGAATGAATTTTATATATTTTTGCTGCTTTCATTCACATGCAAATGTGGTATTTCCCTATCAATACAAATGCTTACAAACTTGTCTTGTGCTTATGACCTGGCTGAGTATAATTGTACCTGGGTGTAGGTACACTTGGTGTACACATGGCCTATATGCTACTGGTATAGACCTGGTTCCCTTGTGCTACCTGCATCTCTTTAGAGCTTAGTATATCAGCCACATCAGCACCACAGACTTCTGGAGGAATCCTATTTGCTTAACCGCTGACTGGCTTGTGCCCTTTGGCCTGTGACATCACTTTCAGCTCTCATTCCACTCTGCCTTTTTCTGTAAGCCATATTATAATGTGCATCGTATCCGCTTCCTGGTAACTTGGGAACACTTTAAGTTCATCACAGAAAGCACTCTCCTGTGCGCGGTACAAATCCCCCAGAAAATGAAGTCATTTATTTCCCATCTGACGATTTTTAGGCATTAAACAGCAGGTGCGCTCAGTCAGAACTGGGATTGGAAAGGACGATTATTTTTATCTCCTATTTACAATTCAAATCGTATTAATAAACATGCTGTTCTACCACTGTGTTTACCTCTAACTTATACATTCACAATCACCCAGGAGCTGTCACATACTTTACGGAATGCTGCAGTGTGTAAAGAGAAGGGAGCAGGCTAGCGTTAACCCTGTGACTATGGATTACAAGGTCATGAAGTAAAACAGACACGTTGAAGGCTTGGTATAGGAAAATAGAGTCGCTGTAAAAATTGTGGCTATTAGGCAACTGCATAATTGCTCATTGGTCCAATTTCACACCCTCTGCTATGGGCAGGTCTTCTGGTTGTCATTGGGATCAATATCCTCCATTTCCTAGTCTGTATCTGATTTTACTGCACACATCTTGTTATTAAGTCATTTATCACAGAGGTAACAGTGTGCAGATAAGCAAAGCACCTGGAGAGGCTTAAAGGGGATTTCTTCCTAGGTTTTTGCCTTAACCAATATTTCCCTCGTACAAAACACATAATTAGAATTTGACTGAAAAAAAATAACATTACAATACAACTTTATTGTCATTAACAAGACAGAATGAATTGTCAAATGATACAGCAATGTAAAACACCCCGGCATAATAAAACAACAGATAACATAAAAATACAGAATTACGCTTTCTAGTTCTTAAACACAAACTCAGATCAGATCAGTGCAGCATAATCAACTCAGAGATTCACCATCCCACACTGGCCCCTCCAGCACAGGGCACTGATCACAAGTAGGTACAGTATGTAAGAATTATATTTCTTCTGGCAGGATTCCTCCATCTGCACATTTGGGAACCAGCAGCGCACGCCGCCCCACCCACCACCATTGAGATCAATAAAGACTCCCATATATAAGATCTGTGCTGACCCCTGGCACTGACCCTGCTCTTCCTCTGCCTACTTTGTGTCTCAGCTTTCTTTTCAGTAAACTCCTTGGAGCTGTGGAAACACCACCCTTGCCTACTTTATAAACACTGAGCAGATGGAATAGCCAATCCAGCCGTAATGGTGTAGCGAGTATGGATATTAAAAGCACTAAACCATAAAATATACATTTTCTTCTCGTTTTACGATTTCCACCCCATTCATCTCTGTGTGCTCTGAATCCTCCTGAAAGTTCTGCCTGAAACTGACTCAAGCTTAATAAGATTTTAGTCCATTGGATTCACAAAGCTACTGGAAAGGATTTGGAGCTCTGTGTGTCACCACAATGTACAGATAATTGTGAAGTGTAATAGGTGTCTTTATAATGGGTGCAAGGTATGTGGTGCACATGGGGCCCACACCGTACACCCTGCACCCACAGTTAATAATACTTACCTCTCCGCAGATTTCGGTGACGGAACGGTGCTGCAGAGCAGCAAAAAATCACTGAGAAAATTGCGGCGGCCATTTTCCAAGTGACCTGAGCATGCCCAGAAAAGATGTCCCCGGGAAAAGGCACTGCAGAGCAGCAGAAGATCACTGCGAAAATGATGGTGGCCATTTTCCCAGTGACCTGCACATACACAGAGATGTCCCCGGGAAAAAGGCGTGGCGCCATTTTTCCGGAGACCCACGCATGCTCAGTGCACTGAGAGGAGGGGTCCTAATGGAGGCTGCACACAGGCCCCCTCCTCTTAAAACGCCCCTGGGTGTAACACAGAGTTGCCTACCCTCCCGATTTTCGCGGGAGTCTCCCGAATACAGGTGGGAGCTCCCGCTACCCCGTAAAGTAGGTTGAATCCCCCGCATTCCCTCTGCCCTGTCTAAAAATCCGGACTGCGCATGCGCGAGTCCGGAGGTAAAGGGGGCGGGGCCCGAGCTTAAGACGCAGGGACGCACTCACCGGGTGCAGGGAGGCAGGAGTGTGGCTGCTGTGAGGTTTCCTGGGCACGCCTTCCCCTGCTCACAGACTGATGCTCCCAGCATTCCCTGGCCAGCCTGTGATGACAGAGGGGGGAAGAGCTGACGCCGGAGGACACTGAAGACAGAGACAGAGGAGCTGCCTGAGACTGTGAGTGTTAGAGCTCACTGCAGCTCCTGCCACATGTATAACTCATGTCAGTGCCATGGGGGAGGGAGGGCGATCTATTACTGTGTAATTGTATGTGTATGTGTAGTACAGTATGTGTGGGTGTAGTAATGTGATGTGTGTGTGTGTGTGTGTGTAGTAATGTGATGTATGTGTAGTAATGTGATGTATGTGTGGGTGTAGTAATGTGATGTATGTGTAGTAATGTGATGTATGTGTGTAGTAATGTGATGTATGTGTGTGTGTGTAGTAATGTGATGTATGTGTGTGTGTAGTAATGTGATGTATGTGTAGTAATGTGATGTATGTGTGTAGTAATGTGATGTATGTGTGTGTGTACTAATGTGATGTATGTGTGGGTGTAGTAATGTGATGTATGTGTGGGTGTAGTAATGTGATGTATGTGTGGGTGTAGTAATGTGATGTATGTGTGGGTGTAGTAATGTGATGTATGTGTGGGTGTAGTAATGTGATGTATGTGTAGTAATGTGATGTATGTGTGTAGTAATGTGATGTATGTGTGTGTGGGTGTAGTAATGTGATGTATGTGTGTAGTAATGTGATGTATGTGTGTGTGTGTACTAATGTGATGTATGTGTAGTAATGTGATGTATGTGTGGGTGTAGTAATGTGATGTATGTGTAGTAATGTGATGTATGTGTGTAGTAATGTGATGTATGTGTGTGTGGGTGTAGTAATGTGATGTATGTGTGTAGTAATGTGATGTATGTGTGTGTGTGTACTAATGTGATGTATGTGTAGTAATGTGATGTATGTGTGGGTGTAGTAATGTGATGTATGTGTAGTAATGTGATGTATGTGTGTAGTAATGTGATGTATGTGTGTGTAGTAATGTGATGTATGTGTGGGTGTAGTAATGTGATGTATGTGTGGGTGTAGTAATGTGATGTATGTGTAGTAATGTGATGTATGTGTGTGTGTGTACTAATGTGATGTATGTGTGTGTGTAGTAGTGTGATGTAATTGTGTGTGTGTGTGTGGGGAGGTGAAATCTTCATATGATGTGTGTGACTGACTGGGTGTCTGTGTGTGAGAGACTGTGTGTGTGTGTGTGTGTGTGTGTGTGTGTGTGTGTGTGTGTGTGTGTGTGTGTGTGTGTGTATCTATTCATTGGATGTGCTGAGACTGTCTGTGTGTGACTGTGTATGAGACTGTGTGTATGAATCTATTCATGGGATGTGTATGAGACTGTGTGTGTGTGTGTGTGAATCTATTCATATAAATGAATGTGTGCGTCTGGGGGGGAATCTATTAATGTCAATATGGCAGGGTAGAGATGTATTAATGTCAGTGGGGGAGCTAGGGTGTCAGCTTATAGGAATATATACGCCCATAGGTGGAGTTAGACACGCCCTTTGGGTGGAGCATATTTGCGGGATATCCCTCAAAAGTACCCATTTTGGGTGGGAAGGGGTACCTGAAGTTTTAAGGATCCCCAGAATGTCACAAGGACGGACTGCAGGAGAAATCTCCGATATCTGCCACGGTCCCTCCATTTCCGACAGCAGAAGCAGCTAGGCTGTCCGATTTACCAAGTTTGGCCCCGGCAGCTAACGCCATCTTCAGATGGCATTAGCTGTTGTAGTCTATGGGCTACAGATCGGTAAAATTACCAGGAGAGGGTCCATAGGAACCCTCCCTGGCAATGGTCACCACACATTTGCAGTCAGCAGAGCGTGGCGGCTTCCCTTTAGAGAAGTGAAACGATTGCAATAAGAAATTATAATTATCGGGTCTAAAACCAGATAATAGGTAAATACGCCCCATAATCCGCTATGCTATCGCTGACCACAAATGAAACCTCATTTCCCTATATGCGCTGCAATGCCTTACCTGCAGGAAAGTGGTAATATGGCAGGCCTGAATATACGTGCTGTCAGAAACACATCTGGATAAGATTGATAAGGCTGTGTTCTAAGGGCCAGGGAAGTCCTTATAGTGATGGAACAGTGCTCCAACTGGACAAATTAAAGTGGGATTAAAGGAGCGATTGCTTAGATTTACAGGGCAATACATTTTCAACAAATCATTTGTCAGTCATGGGAGTTCCCTTGTTTTGCTCAGCGCCTTTGCTTGGCTGAGATACAGGGGGTCATCACTAAAGCACAAGAGAACATCAATAGCCACTCTCGCTGAATTGCTGTGTCAGCTCAGAAATAGCTCATTATCATTATTGTTTATTTGCAAGGTGCCAAAAAGCTCTGTAGCATCGGACAGTCAGAATGACAAATTGTGCAAAATACAAATATACATAACAAACAGAACTAGTACATCCAAGGTGGAGGATGGAACTACAGACGTAAGAGGGTAACGCTCTTGAGAGCTTTTATCCCTGAGGAAGATGGCAATGCGGAGACAATCGGAGCTATTCATGAGCTGCGGCGTTGGTAGAACTCTCAGAGGGTGGTAGTATCAGGTAGGAAGCAGGGTATCCTATAGTGAAGAGGTAGGTTATGAGCGAGCACTTGAAATATTGATGGTTGGGGGAGGGTCCGGTCAGGCAGGATAGGAAGTTGCATTATTTGGGAGTAATACGTGAAGTATTGGAGGTGGGAGTGAGAGGAGGACGGATACACATCAGAGGAAAATGTAAAATGGAGAAATGGAGAGTGCGTTGGGGTGCAGTTTCTGCCAACTCTGCATCAGTCCATAATCTTCACTACTGCAACCCTCAACCTGGCATTTCCCTAACATATTGTTCCCATATAGAACCTGTCCTGTATGATTACACTGCTTACATTTAAAATCGTAAATAGATTACACCTCATTTTCTAGCCTCACTGGATGCCCAATATCATTGGCTTTGGTTTTGCAGTGGTACTGTATGTCTAGCTGGTCCTTCCAGCCAACTTTCAGTCACTACCATAGGTTAGAAGTGGGCAGAGGTTTAAAGGGAGGTAGAAAAATCTGCGCACCGTACACATGATAAACAGCACATCAATTGGCAGCCTCATACCACGTTAGAACCGCCATTAATATTTAATTAGATCAAGAATTTTTGTTTTCATAGTGAAAAATGCAGTTTAAATAAAAGATTCTCTATAATGCAGATGGAACAATCTTCATTCTTATCCACAAATGAAAGTAGCAAAGAAAATCATTCTAAAATCTGCTCACAAAATTGTATAATATGAGCTCTATCAATGGAGAAAGCACCTATCAGCTTCAGAGGGGGAACTGCAATAAGCCAATCAGAAGTGACTAGCTAGCGCTTACGTCATCATCATCAGAGTGTATCTGCACCAGCTCTTAGGCACCAGCAGGTGATATGGCTTCTGATAGGCATATGCAGCTTCATGCGGGTCTTCCATAGTCGGAGTTACGCAAACACACTCTTACTGTACTTAGCCTGGGCATGACCACCCCTTTTCTCCCCCCATCCATCTCTCTAAAGGTGGGTACACACTGAACAGATATATCTGCAGATCGAGGTCCGCCTCCCTCCCTGCGGCTGCCACTGCATGTAAAGTACACACTTGCCGATGGACAGATATGTCTGCAGATATATCTGTCCATCAGCTGTGCAGCATAGCCGACGCGATATGTCTGTGAACGACTTCATTCACAGACACGTTGCTGGTACCCACTGGCCGACGGGCACCAGATATATTGGCTGATCAATTCATCGGCCAATATATCTGTCAGTGTGTGTACCCAGCTTAAGCGTAAGAAACCGCGAGTGTCATGATGAAACCAAATCTAAAGTTTGCATATTTTATGCTAAACAAACGAGTGTACGCCCAGCTCAGCATTAGCGGGTGTTCTATAAAACACCTTTTTACCATGGCCGGACTGATCATCTGGCAATTCTGGCAAATACCGACGCCAGAATTCCACTGCCTGGCAAAATGCCAACACCGATATCCCGAAGGGGATCAGGATACCGGCGTCGGCATCCCGAACCGCCGGACTGCCGAACGTCCAGCGCCGGGTAAGTATGCGTTGCTTCCTGGGGAAGAGGGGGGATTAGGTTTAGGCACCCCGGGGAGTGTTAGCGTTAGAGTGCGGGGAGGGGGGGTTAGTGTTAGGCACCATCGGGGGGAGGTTAGGGTTTGGCCCCACCCCAGCGAAGTTAGGGTTAGGCACCACAAAGGGAGGGTTGGGGGGGAGAGGGGAGGGATAGGGGACGTACCTTTCCGCGTCGAGATCCTGAACTGTCGGGCTTCCGGTGTCGGCCGCCGGTATTTTATACCCATTCCCCTCCCCCACCCTAAGTGCCTAAACCTCCCCCTAACTCCACTACTTACTGTTGGGATGCTGGCATCGGCATCCTGGCAGCCGGGATTTATGCTACATACCCCTGTACATTAAACACTCAATAAGATAATTCACAACTATTGCAGTAATCTTGTAAAGTATGGACTCTGACATTTAGCCTAATTTAAATACATCAAGGAATGAGAGCAGAGGACACCTACATTTATTTACTCAAGGTGACACAAAGCATTTGTTGCGCTCTGATGATCTTCCACCTGAATTTCATAGGTGATAATGTACCAGAGCACCATAAATTACCACATTTCATCTTCAGCAATTTATGGCAAGGATCAAACTAATTATCGTTATTTTCAAACCTGACCCCATGGTCCCATTCTGCAGTTAATGATCGCTCTTTAACCAAACTGTAGAAAAGGTTTAGTCATTTTTCACTCTTTAATTACACTGGATCCATATAGCACAAGAACGCAGCTTATTTCTTCACACAATTTTCTCTTACGAGCACATTACAAACTCATTCTCCCCAGATTGGGCTATTGTAACCTGTCACTATTCTTTCTCAGTCACTAGTTCCTCCATCTCCATTGATTATCAGTGTAAGAAATTGGTCTTTGCGAATAGGATCATTGTATCTAAAATCATGATATGGATCACATACATTATTAGGAAAACTATTATGCAGAATTTGATGTTTTATCTGTAAGTTATAAATCCATTGAAATATTAGCAGGTAATGATACTATAATAATAATAATTTTATTTATATAGCGCTTTTCTCCTAAAGGACTCAAAGTGCTTTACATTTACAGTACAAAATACAAAATAAGCTTAAACAAGGGACATTAGTGAAATGCTTGGGTGAATAGGTGAGTCTTGAGTCTATTTTTGAAGGATTCTAGAGTGGAGGCCTCTCGGACTGTGCGGGGAAGTGAGTTCCAAAAGGTTGGAGCCACAAAACTGAAAGCTCGACCCCCAGACGAATTCCGTGAGATTCTAGGTACTGTTAATTGTCCTTCGTCAACGGATCGCAGTAATCAAGTGGGACAGTAAGGAATCAGAAGCTGCTTCAGGTACCCTGGGCCATGGTCATGAAGGGTTTTGTAAGTTATTAATCCAATCTTGAAAGCAATTCGCCATCTGACAGGCAGCCAGTGAAGGAAGTAGAGAATGGGTGTTACGTGGCTGGAACGGGGCTGGTTGGTTAATAGCCTGGAATCTGCGTTTTGTACCATCTGCAAGCTGTGTAATTATTTTGCTGGGAGACCGAGGTAGAGGGCATTGCATTAGTCTAGGCGTGATGATATAAATGCATGTATGACTTTAGGCAGATCTTCTGAGGGAATTAAGTGCTTGATTCTGGCTATGTTCCTCAGATGAAAGAATGAGGATTTGATTGTGGCTGATACCTGATGTTTAAGTGTCAAGCCACTATCCAGGACAACACCAAGATTCCGTACATGTTTAGTGTTTTGTAATTCTGAACCCCCAAGCGTAAGTCCTGTTGGTTGGCTATGCAAATAACATGAAACACCAATGGGCTGATGCAGAATAATTACCACACATGACACACATACATACTCGTGCAGATTTGCATGATTCTGCCACTGATGCCTGCTTGTGCCTGGATATGTGGGTAGGGATGAGGGCATTATAACATGATCTGAGTACAGTTTGAGCCATTGCAATCAGATGCAGATCGAGGCAAAGACACATTTGCGCCTGAGAAAGCCATATTATTTGCAGGTGGACGGGGGCAGGTTAAAACAGTGAATGATGATAACGATGGTCCCCAACAAAGCAAATAATTTGAAATTGGCCTATTACGAATGCTTCGCTGATCTTGATTGGTTATTCTTTGTCACTAGCGCATATTAATTTACCACTTTGCATATGGTCAAATTGCAGGTCTTTAAATGAATACAAATTGCGCTAGTGATGTGTCTTGCAATTACAGCCAACTCTGCATCAGTTGCAAAGGTAAGCTGTCGCTGTTGGAAATAAATGTAATATTGCTAGTTACTAGTGGTCCATATGATTTTTTTTGGGTATGGAAAAAGAACAAAGTGAAGTGAGTATTCCAATAATATATTAATAACATTCAAAGGCCTGATTCAGAGATGGATGGAATTGCAGAGTCGCACACAAGCAGCTGTGCAATTACATCCATCTTAAGTGATAATGCAAACGGAGGTGTCTGTAGGAAACAGACACCTCCTTGCTGCATCTGCGGATCCCAGTGCTGCAACCGAGGTCACAGACTGGGATCACCATTGGAACAATCGAGACAGTAGGGCGCCATTGTTGTCCGTTTGGCCAGGCTTCGGAAGCTGAAGCTTACCCCAGGCTGACTGGGTTCTGGTGGTTAGCGAAGCCATGAAGTCTGCGTCCACTGACACTATTCTTGGCCTTGTCCCTCCCGGAAACTTGGGGATATGCCCCTATTTCCGGGAATGCAGGCTGTCCCCACACCGCCCCCCAAACGCTACTGCCTGTCAATCCTGCACAGGCTTGGGGAAGCTGTGTGGGAGAGCGCAGGACCCGTTTTGTATGAGCGCAGAATATGTCATGTACATGCGCAGATCACTCTCCATTGGAGATGTGCGCTAACCATTGGGTTAGCATACATCTCGGAATCAGGCCCTAAATTCATCTTGAGGTGTTATGCTCAATGGGCAAAACAATTTTGGAAAAAAAGCTAAAAAAACAATAATTGCCTCAACCCGAAATACATATAAAAAAACCTGATTAAAAATATCCAAGGATAAATACCAGGTAGAGATTCACATAATATTCTTTTGCTAAGGGCTTATCTACTGCAACAGTTGACTGCGCACAGAACCCAGAGAAAAATAGCTGAATTATTTAAATTTAGCCAAAGGAAGGCTGTAACAATTCTGATTCCCTGAGCTCCCGGGCAGCAGATAAAAAATGTCTTCTGAGGACTGTACTTTGCTGTTGCCAATGAAGTACTGTAGTGTTCCTCTTCATCTTTCACATGGACAAGGAGAACCCAGCAGTTCTATCCAGTATCCTCCCGTCTTTTATACTGCTAGAATGTGACATGTGAAACACACACTGCCAAAGGCACTCACAGGAATAATGTGAATTGGTAAATCACCGTCTGTGCACTCTAGAAATTGTGCTTGTTGCTATCATTTGATTAGTGCTTATCTAGGAAGGATTTTATGTACGGAAGCTGTGCAAGGTTATCAGTAATGTTTACAAGTAACAAGTACATTAAGTGTGCACAAGCAAACATGACATACAGAAGAGTCTGTAAAAATAAAATGAGTATAAAAAAAAAAGAAAGAAAAGAAAGTTTGGGTTGCATGAACCAAGCCTTTAATGCTCGGGTAATTGGATCTAGACGCTTAATAATGGAATCTAAGAAATACACAATTGGCTACAATCTCTCTGACTCACACATATTCTTATTATAGTCAACTGAAGACTATTTTAGTATAGTTAAGCGACTATTTTGCTGTCTGGCTGGGTTTGTGGCTAATATTGAGTTAAATGCCTGTTTAAGGAGCGTACCTTGCGTGCGCCAAAAATGCGCACACTTTAGTACAGGAGGTGTAGAGTCAGATGTATTTGGAATGCAGTTACACTGGTTAAGAGACATAGGGAGGGCTTTGCAGACCTGGATCTAAGCAGAAATACCATTTCTCGGGGTCTATTCATCATCACTTAATTTACTGTATACAAAAGCTGGTGTAAATTAACATTTTCACCTACTTTTGCATAAATTAAGTGTCAGGGCCATTCATCATTCCTGTAACGCAGAAGATATCACAAATTTATCCTGGTTACAAATGTGCTTTGATAATTTCCACAGTCCCCCTAATAGTATGGAGATGTAGAAATTATGTAATTCATAAAGTTCCGAAAATGCTTGAGATGGCGTCCAGCACCCGAATATCTTCACAAGCTGCAGTTTACATGGCAGCTTGTGCAGCAGAGGGATCTTTTCCCTCCCCACTGTGTACCCACAACCTCCAGCTCAGTGCACACTCCACTGCCCACAGTGCAGGACTCTCCTTCCAGCTGGCACATACCGAGCAGCAACCTCAGGCAGGAGCCCGGACCATAGCCACACATAAGTGGCCGGGCAGGCAGCCAAGTTCTCTGGTGCAGTGTGTTCCTAGAGTCTGCTGCCCCCCTGTGTCCACCCTGCCTCCTGTCCACAGCCTCCATCCCCCGCTGCACACAGCATCCCAGGGCAGGCAGGTTCAGTGCTAGCACAACTGGCCGGCTAACACTGCTAGAACGGCTGCGGTCCGATGATGTTAATTGCGGGTAAGGCTAAAGTTCTGCTGTAAATTATCCAGTGCCTATTATCATCCTTCCCCGCAGTCTTCGGCACTCCGGCACCACCTCCGTCCCTCCTTCCCTGCGTCCTTGGTACCCGCATCCTGCATGCCCAATGACACACTGGTAGGCTAGGGGGAGAGGGCTGCAGGGACACTGGTAGGGGGGTACATAGAGGGGACTGCAGGGGCACTGGCAGGGGGGTACAGAGATGGGACTGCAGGGACACTTATAGGGGGGTACGGTGATGGGACTGTGGGGACACTGGCAGGGGGGTACGGGAGAGAGGTCTGTGGGACACTGACATACTCACCTCCTGCTTCTGTCCGGCATCTGCAGCAGCTCGTCTCCTCATTGTCTCTGGGTCACCGTCGTTGCCTCGGTCCATCCTCCCCTCCAGGCGCCCCGCACACTCGGGACACTTGATGTTCTTAAAAACAGTTCACTGTATTGCAAGTGTGCGGTCAGGCTAATCAGCGCATGCGCAGTGTGAGGAAGTCCTTATGGGCACCTCAGCTTCAGAGGAAATATATCACTTTTCCGAAAAGCTGACTTCGCAAAAATAGCAGCTTTTCGGAAGTGATACTATTGGCAAAGAGGCGTGATGAGGCGTTTAAACTCGCAGCGATATTTACAAAATATTTATTACAAGTGATAATTATGTAATGATGAATAGACCACTTAGAGAGGTCTACATCGCCCCTGCCCTTCCCATAGTATAGAGCAGGTGCATGATGATGATGATAGCCATTGGCTATACAGGCTGATATATAGTTGCATCCCGAGATGCGCATTATATCTGTGCGCGCTCATTGTGAACAATGTAAGTCACTCTATTTCCATCTCTGCACCAGGCCCTTTGCAGCATGGCAGCAACATTGTTGGCCACCTATTCTGTTTTCAGATGGAGTCATGACAATTTAGTAGATGGGGATAGTCTTATGGGATGTTTGACATGTTATATTCTCTTCAATGTATAATACAAAAGCAAGGATCTGGTCAATCTTGGCATAACTTATGCAGCACAGTTACCCCTAGTGGCCTGTACATGTTCTTGGCATCATGACTCCTGCCATTATAGGGGTGGATGTGGACCTGCCAACTTGTTCTGTACAATTCTTTTTTCACAAACTGATCTTTCTTCCCAGTGTGCCAAGACAGAGTAGGGCAGTAGAGGCTGGGCCATTAATGAGGTCCCATAGTAGCATTCTAAAGGTGCATACACACGTAACGATTTTGTAACCAACGATTATCTGTCAGATTTTCCTTGAAAAAGTGAACGATTTTTAGAAGTTTAATGAACGATTTTTACAACGATGAACGGAAAATGTTCCTTCCCTTAATGAAAATCGTTATGTTGGACAGTCTGAAATGGACGATAAACTACAAACAGGGGCACGCTTGAAAGATTATCGTTCATCGTTATAACTCAGAAACTGAACGATTGTTTGAACGATAACGACGTAGTTAATGACAAACTGTTCAAGAAATCGTTACGTGTGTATGCACCTTTAGTTTGACTGATCATTGCTCAGACTGTAGAGGGAGCACTAACTACTGTAACAAGTTATCTAACCCCCTGCCTATGGGACGTCTCGTGGCTCTTCTAAGTTTTGTCAAGTAATGTTACGTAGAAAATTATTGCTGAGTGATAGGTAACTTAAGTATTGGCACTAAGTTATGTTCAATGCTATATTATACCATTAGATTAAAGAGGAGAGAGGTATTCTTTATAAGGATCGAAGGACTGACCCTTACTTTTATATGGGTTTACTGCTGTCGTAGTTGGCACTTCACCTGTCATACTGGCTTGATGATGATCTGAGCAGGTAGACAATGTAGCAAGGCTGTCAAGATGCAGCTGGCTGGCACTTTGAAGTAAAGAGAGATGTACCTGGCAGGCACATGAAGACTGAGAAACACGCAATTATTTTAGAATCTCCTAGGAGTCTTTGATCTTTTGTGTCTTGTCAGCAAGGCCTGACAGAGTCTCCTCATCAGCACATCACTGGGACAGGGTAACAGTGGCATAGGTCAGTGTATTAATGTATTTCCCATTTTCTGTACCTTTTCATAAGAGAACAAGTCTAATTTTACTATGAACCATTATCCAAAATTGCAAAGGATCACTGTGACTGTATCAAAGAAAGGTAAGATGTACGGTTCTGCTATATAGCATGGACAGTATTTAGTATCTTGTGTTGGAATGACTTTCAGGGTAAAGCAGGTAGATAAGAAATTTGCAACCCCTGAGAACCTATAGTTTCGTAATGGAAGCAGAGGCAGATAGTAACCTGTGGCTGTCCAGCTGATGTGGTACTGAGGCTCTGTTTTCTGTAATGTTACATTGTGCCTCTAGAAATTACACAAAGGCGTGCGCAGCACATTTCATTATGATGTGCAGTCAGGGAAATATACAGAGGGACACTGCAATGCTCTGCCAGAGGGGCGCGTCTAGCACCATCTTTTGGGGTCTTCTAGCACCACCCAGGGGCACGTCTAGCACTATTTTCCTGTATAGTATGTAAACTTTTAATATTGTACTATCTTTATACACATTGTGCCTGATTCAGGGATGGACGTGGCTGCCGTGTTGCAACATCTGTGTACACAGTGGAAGTGCGTAAATATGCAAGTGTCGCAGAGGCCGAGGAATTTATGTCCACCAGCGTTTTTTCGCAAAGCCAAGCGTCTGCGTACAAAGATGCCGCTACGGTTGCAATCCTTTGATAATCGGCCTCCTGAGTTAAACCTATAGTCATGCAAAATGGCCATGGGAACTTAGACGCCGGAGCCATGTTTCCTGCTTACAGGATTGCAGACGCAGGCAGCTACATGTACAAAAATGATAGCAACACGCCAGCGTTTCTGCCACCACTCCCCGTTACCGCCCCCCAAACACTGCCAGCCTGTCAATCACACTGTGAGTACTTTGGTACATGCGTGGTGCAACTTAGATGCATGCAAAGTTTACCGATAATCGCTCAACTGCGAAAGGCAGAACACTATTCATCATAAGATATTTCTATCAATATGGATACTGCAATCAGTTAGATATTAGTATCAATAAGGCCACCACAAGTTTTCTACTCTCCTCATATTTTAAGCACAATAGAACATCACTATATATAATAAATGCTCCATGTTATACTGGTGTTATATATACTAGTATGATCAGTCACAGCCAGGAACGGAACAGAGGGCCTGATTCGGACCCGCTCACGAGCGCTGAGCGCTCGCACGTGGGTCAATGTTGGCCCAGTGCGCACGCGCACGACTGTGGCGGCTCCATCGTGTGCATGCGTGAGACCCAGATAGCGACGGGCAAGCTGTCGCTATGGGTCTCGCTACAAAGGGGGCGTGCTGTCGATGGTAAGTGACAGCACGCCCCCTTTGGTGGGCGTGCCGGGGGCGTGGCTGGCCAGTCGGTGGAGACGTTCCCAGGGGAACGCCTACCGTCTGGGGCCGGCCCCACTGACATCACAAGTGATGTCAGTGGGAGTGCTTTCGGCTCTGATAGAGCCAAAAGCACTCCAGGGCTTGCGGCAACGAGACCCTACCACAAGGGTCTCGTCGCAAGCCCAATGGTCGCGATGGTCTTGACCATCGCGACCATCTTCCTGGCTGCTTGCTATAGCTGTGGGTGGTCACCCACAGTATACGAGCGGCCAGGTGGCTGGTCTAGAAATTCAGAAGAACGGCCCTGATTCAGAGTGAGCGCTCTGTCAGAGCGTCCGGCTCTGAATCAGGGCCAGAGCTCTATGCCGCCCTGTGCTGGCCCACCCCCTAAACCCATGTGTATAGCATCAAGAAGGGACAGCACAACAGCCAGTATTGTTAAACGATATAGATATTAATTGAATAGTAATACTTAGCTACCCAGGTTATTCACAACAATATGTCTGCTCTCAGTAGGCCCTGGTCATTGTTCACAGGGCCTGATTCAGAGCCGGGTGCTCTGACCAGAGCGCTCGCTCTGAATCAGGGCCCTCCTACCTGAAAATGGAGCGGCCTCTTGGACGCTCGCATAGCTGTGGGTGACCACCCACAGCTTATGCGAGCGTCCATGATGACTGTCGCGATGGTCATGACCATCGCGACCATCGGGCTTGCGACGAGACCCTGCGGTAGGGTCTCGCTGCTGCAAGCCCAGGAGTGATTTGGGCTCTATCAGAGCCAAAATCACTCCCACTGACATCACTAGTGATGTCAGACGGCCCCCATGGGAACACCTCCATCTGGCAACCACACACCCAGCACGCCCACTAAAGGGGGCATGCTGTCAGTCACCATCGACAGCACGCCCCCTTTAGTGCGAGACCCATAACAACGGCTGGGCCGTCGTTATTCGGGTCTCGCACATGCGCACGACGTAGCTCCCTCCATCGTGCGCATGCGCATTTGGGTACCATCGACCCGCTTGCGAGCGTCCTGCGCTCGCGAGCGGGTCTGAATGAGACCCACAGCTCAGTGTCTTGGTCATGACGTCTTCCTTTCCATGTGAGGCTACAGGTATACATTCTGCAGCAAGGCTTGCGATTTTGGTGTGCATCCACACTTACCAATCGGTCACACGATGTCTGGCCAGACATCACAACTGAGCGGGCATTTACGTATGCTGTGATGTCGTGGATGTTGGTTCCTGTGGCCCACATATGGGTCATTTGGTCGGCCAAGTGTACAAACAAGCAGATGGGAATGATACAGATGTGTCCTTGTTCATCACCCTCAGTACACCATGCAGCGCGATATGCCTAGCGTGAGTGAGCAGCATGATCCCGTGCAACTCTGCTAGTGTCAGGCGACTTTTTTTTGTCGAAAATGCATTTAAGTTGCAATGCGATGCAACTGGGAAACACAAGGAGACTGTGCTGATTATGCAACACCTGTATATCTGTGTGCAACTGAGTCTGTAACCGGAACTTGGGTTGGAAAAAAGCTGTGGCCGCTGAATCGTAGCACTTTGCATGCTGATTGAGAGACTCCATCGGACACACATATATGTCACATATTTAATCAGCACAGTCTCTTGGTGTGTCCTAGTTGCATCACCTGGGGCTGTTTGCAGAAAAGACGAGTGAGGACACATCTGTATGTATTTCAGATATATTGCATGGCAGATGCGATATATATGTGAAAGATGTCGATCACAAATGTATCGTGTGTACACACAAGCCGATACACTTAACGATATATCGTTCATTGGCTGTGTGAACCATATATTGCATAGTGTGTACCCAGCATAAGACTTACAGGGCTATTATTTATCTTGTTCTGTTTTTAATGATTTTTCTTATTATTGTCTATTTATTATATATAGCACAAAAAATATATGCGGTGCTCTACAACGTCTATGTAATCATTCACAACACCATGAAGTGCCCCCCCATGTACCTGATGAAATGTGCCTCTTGCTGTTTGTGCGCTGTGCCCGCTCCCTATGCGTACACCCAAGTCGCCATCTTACCGATTACAAATTCAGAAAGATGATGCATGTGCAGAAAAGAGCAAAGACCCTGCCAGGGTTCTTACTAGCTCCTGTGCTGCGCCATCTTTCTGAATACATCACTATTCCAGAGAACAAGCAAGGAAGAAAAGTTTTATCTATTTCATGGCGCACAGTAATGTTTTATATTACCATAAACAATGTTTGCCTTAACAAAGCTCATTAACAGTGAAACGCGCGTCGGCACATCCGCTGTGTGTACCTAATATATATAATCGTTATGTCACTGTAATATAACACAATATGTGGAGATACTAGGATTGTAACTTGTTATCCATCCTGTAATAGGATGTATGAATGAGTAAGGAGCACTGGTGATACATAATCTCTTTAAACAGCAACATTGTTTTTATGCAGAGCTTGTAAACACCCAGACCACAGTTGTAATACCAATACTGGGGAGAGCTGTGTTTATCCTAAGTATAATCTTTGTGATGTTATAAATATGTGGAAATAGCAGGATTGTAATGTGAAACCTGTCATATACTGGGACAAATAAATGAAAAGGAGTACTGATATTATACAATCCCCGCAATTAGTAACAATGTTCTGAGGGATTTTCCCAGTAAATACAGATCTTCGCTATAATATTAATATTGAGAAGCGCTGCAAAGACAAATTGCATAGGAGGAATATTAGAAATTAATAAAAAGTATTAATTATAGGCTGTGACAATAGTGAATATTATATCTTTACACAAATAAAAGTCCCTACAATTAATAAACAAGGCATAGACCATTAATGTCCTAAGGCTACCAATAAAGGCTGTGACAGATATTCTAATGATTTCTATTAGAAACAAATCTAATAAAGCAACTTAATAGACTATCTGGTAAATGTAAGAAAAACTGTGGTGCATTTAACCATTAACCAAATGTTTAGGCAGTGTTCCTAAGCCTTCTTGCACACAAGTATAACATATGCACATGGAACAATAATACACGTTTCTTCTATGTCAGTTATCAGGTATTAGACCATAGGATTGAGTGGTATATAAATGGAATTGGAGATGTGAGCGGAAGTGACACACTATCTAAAATATACTTATATATGTCTATTGAGAATTATTGGATATAGAATATCTACCAACTGAAAATAACTATCCAAGTAAGGAATCATAACCTTACAATACTTACCTAATTGTCCCAATATGAGGGATTTTATTAACATGGTGTAATTCGACATAGAAATGTCACCATTACAAACCAAGATAGTGCAACATCTAATCCAAAACTCCTAAGAACTACATATAGATATTCATGAAAAAATTTAATAATAAGGACACAGGGATCTGTTTTCATTTTATTTCACATTTTCAACCTACTATACACTTACCTGTCTTTGACTTTTAACCTTTATTTTGCTGAATGCTGTTCCAAATTGGGACATTTTACTGTATACCCAATAAAGATTGCATTTTCTATTGTAATATAAAACATTACTGTGCACCACAAAATAGACAAAACTTCTTCCTCTCTTGTTGACTTGAAAACTGTAAACCTTTAGTCATTTGGCTGCACCCCCAAATTAACAACAATATGGGGTTATCTATCTAATACTAATGTGTGTAGACGTACGTGCATAGGGAAGCGATGCATTGCACAGGAATTACAGTGATCGGTCCTGGGTGCAGGGTGTGCACTGTACACCCTGCACCCATGATAAATACCCCACTGGTCCCAGTGGAGATTACAGTGTAGCTGACCAGTATGTTTTTGGACTATGGAAGAAACCCACATATACAAGGGGAGAACATACAGTCTGCACACACTTTCAGCCCTGTACCAAATGTGTTTATTAATCACTAAACTCAGGGCCAGGTTCAGAGTCGTAGGTTATGCTGATGTTTTTTCGCAATTGAGCAATTATTGGTAAATTGTGTGTGTGTACTGCGAGCGCGTGATAAGCTCCATTAGCAGTGCTGCTCGCAGCGCCTAACTTCACGCAGAATGACAGTCAGGCACAGTTTGGGGGTGTTGATTGGGGAGTGGTGGCAAAAACACAGGTGAGTCGCGGCCATTTTGTTGGTGTGTCGCTGTCTGCGATCCTATACGCTAATAGCGTGGCTCCGGCATCCGCAAGTCAGCAAAAACATCGGTAACATCGGAACCATTCGCACAGTTGTGGTTGATCTGACCCTACCTCACAAACTGCTAAACTTCTTGTCAACATCTAGACCTCTGCCAGCGTGTACAATCACGGGGGCTTAATTATGCACGCCCCTGTAACGGCGTTCAAACTAGGGGTGAGCGGGTTCGGATTTCTGAAATCCGAACCCCCCCGAGCCCCCCCGATCCGAGTCAGGCTCGACTTTTCCCGCCTGACTCGGATCTGAAATCGAGGCAAAACGTCATCATCCCGCCTTCCGAGTCTCGCGGGTTTTGGATCCTATATAAGGTACCCGCGTCGGCGCCATTTTCTCACTCGGCTGTGGACAGTGAAGAGGGAGGGTGGGAGTTAGGGCTGTGTAGTGTAGTGTAGTGTAGTGCTGCTGTTGTCCACTACTTCAAAGTCCATAGGGGCTGGCTGTGTTGTGCTGTGCTGCTGTTGTTAATAGGGGCTGTGTCCACTACTTCAAAGTCCATAGGGGCTGGCTGGACTGTGTTGTGCAGTCAGTTCTCCATAGGGGCTGTGTCCACTCCAAAGTCCTGTGCAGTGTCCCAGTCCTAAAGGAGTGCTGTAGTGTTGTCCAGGGGGTGCTCTATCCATCAGGGGTGCTCCCCCCAAGTGCTAAAAAAATAATATATTTTCTGTGTTTGTGAATTGTGTGCGCAGTAGCCGCACGTGCATCAACAAAGTAGTGCCAAGCGTGCGCCTGTGTCATAAGTAAAGGGCCGGCTGGCTTGACCGTTAAAGGGTGCTGTAACCCCCGAAAGTACACTCCAGTCCAAACCAAAAAAAAATTATTTTCTGTGTTTGTGAATTGTGTGCGCAGTAGCCGCACGTGCATCAACAAAGTAGTGCCAAGCGTGCGCCTGTGTCATAAGTAAAGGGCCGGCTGGCTTGACCGTTAAGGGTGCTGTAACCCCCGAAAGTACACTCCAGTCCAAACCAAAGAAAAAATTATTTTCTGTGTTTGTGAATTGTGTGCGCAGTAGCCGCACGTGCATCAACAAAGTAGTGCCAAGCGTGCACCTGTGTCATAAGTAAAGGGCCGGCTGGCTTGACCGTTAAGGGTGCTGTAACCCCCGAAAGTACACTCCAGTCCAAACCAAAAAAAAAATAATTTTCTGTGTTTGTGAATTGTGTGCGCAGTAGCCGCACGTGCATCAACAAAGTAGTGCCAAGCGTGCGCCTGTGTCATAAGTAAAGGGCCGGCTGGCTTGACCGTTAAAGGGTGCTGTAACCCCCAAAGTACACTCCAGTCCAAACCAAAAAAAAAATTATTTTCTGTGTTTGTGAATTGTGTGCGCAGTAGCCGCACGTGCATCAACAAAGTAGTGCCAAGCGTGCGCCTGTGTCATAAGTAAAGTGCCGGCTGGCTTGACCGTTAAAGGGTGCTGTAACCCCCGAAAGTACACTCCAGTCCAAACCAAAAAAAAATTATTTTCTGTGTTTGTGAATTGTGTGCGCAGTAGCCGCACGTGCATCAACAAAGTAGTGCCAAGCGTGCACCTGTGTCATAAGTAAAGGGCCGGCTGGCTTGACCGTTAAGGGTGCTGTAACCCCCGAAAGTACACTCCAGTCCAAACCAAAAAAAAAATTATTTTCTGTGTTTGTGAATTGTGTGCGCAGTAGCCGCACGTGCATCAACAAAGTAGTGCCAAGCGTGCGCCTGTGTCATAAGTAAAGGGCCGGCTGGCTTGACCGTTAAAGGGTGCTGTAACCCCCAAAGTACACTCCAGTCCAAACCAAAAAAAAATTATTTTCTGTGTTTGTGAATTGTGTGCGCAGTAGCCGCACGTGCATCAACAAAGTAGTGCCAAGCGTGCGCCTGTGTCATAAGTAAAGGGCCGGCTGGCTTGACCGTTAAAGGGTGCTGTAACCCCCAAAGTACACTCCAGTCCAAACCAAAAAAAAATTATTTTCTGTGTTTGTGAATTGTGTGCGCAGTAGCCGCACGTGCATCAACAAAGTAGTGCCAAGCGTGCGCCTGTGTCATAAGTAAAGGGCCGGCTGGCTTGACCGTTAAAGGGTGCTGTAACCCCCGAAAGTACACTCCAGTCCAAACCAAAAAAAAATTATTTTCTGTGTTTGTGAATTGTGTGCGCAGTAGCCGCACGTGCATCAACAAAGTAGTGCCAAGCGTGCGCCTGTGTCATAAGTAAAGGGCCGGCTGGCTTGACCGTTAAGGGTGCTGTAACCCCCGAAAGTACACTCCAGTCCAAACCAAAAAAAAATTATTTTCTGTGTTTGTGAATTGTGTGCGCAGTAGCCGCACGTGCATCAACAAAGTAGTGCCAAGCATGCGCCTGTGTCATAAGTAAAGGGCCGGCTGGCTTGACCGTTAAAGGGTGCTGTAACCCCCAAAGTACACTCCAGTCCAAACCAAAAAAAAAATTATTTTCTGTGTTTGTGAATTGTGTGCGCAGTAGCCGCACGTGCATCAACAAAGTAGTGCCAAGCGTGCGCCTGTGTCATAAGTAAAGGGCCGGCTGGCTTGACCGTTAAAGGGTGCTGTAACCCCCGAAAGTACACTCCAGTCCAAACCAAAAAAAAAATATTTTCTGTGTTTGTGAATTGTGTGCGCAGTAGCCGCACGTGCATCAACAAAGTAGTGCCAAGCGTGCGCCTGTGTCATAAGTAAAGGGCTGGCTGGCTTGACAGTTAAAGGGTGCTGTAACCCCCGAAAGTACACTCCAGTCCAAACCAAAAAAAAATTATTTTCTGTGTTTGTGAATTGTGTGCGCAGTAGCCGCACGTGCATCAACAAAGTAGTGCCAAGCGTGCGCCTGTGTCATAAGTAAAGGGCTGGCTGGCTTGACCGTTAAAGGGTGCTGTAACCCCCAAAGTACACTCCAGTCCAAACCAAAAAAAAATTATTTTCTGTGTTTGTGAATTGTGTGCGCAGTAGCCGCACGTGCATCAACAAAGTAGTGCCAAGCGTGCGCCTGTGTCATAAGTAAAGGGCCGGCTGGCTTGACCGTTAAAGGGTGCTGTAACCCACAAAGTACACTCCAGTCCAAACCAAAAAAAAAATTATTTTCTGTGTTTAGCCGCACGTATATATCAAATCGATATAACATAAATGGAGGACCAAACTTTCTCCGATAAAAATAAAATAGAGAAAGATCAAGAGCCACTTCCTCCTAGTGCTGAAGCTGCTGCCACTAGTCATGACATAGACGATAACATGCCATCAACATCGTCTGCCAAGGCCGATGCCCAATGTCATAGTAGAGGGCACATACAATCCCAAATGGCAAAGTTCAGGAAAATAACCTTGAAAAAGACATTTAAATCAGCTGAAGAGAAACGTAAACTTGCCAATATGCCATTTACGACACGGAGTGGCAAGGAACGGCTATGGTCGATCCCTAGTATGTTCATGACTAGTGGTTCAGCTTCACATGACGATGGAAGCCCTCCTCCCACTAAAAAAATCAAAAGAGTTAAGCTGGCAAAAGCACAGCGAAGAACTGTGCTTTCTAAGAAGATATCACAAATCCCCAAGGAGAGTCCAAGTGTGGTGGTGGTTGCGATGCTTGACCTTCCCAGCACTGGACGGGAAGAGGTGGCTCTTTCCACCATTTGCACGCCCCCTGCAAGTGCTGAAAGGAGCATCCACAGTCCACTTGCTGATATGCAAATTGAAGATGTCACTGTTGAAGTACAACAGGATGAGGATACTGGTGTAGCTGGCGCTGAGGAGGAAGTTGGCGAGGAGGATTCTGATGGTGATGTGGTTTGTTTAAATCAGGCTCCGGGGGAGACAGTTGTTGTCCGTGGGATGAAAAAGCCCATCACGGTCATGCCTGGGCAGAAGACCAAACATTCCACCTCTTTGGTCTGGCAATATTTCTATCCAAATCCGGACAACAACTGTCTTGCCATATGTACCATATGTAAAGGTGAAATAAGTAGGGGTAGGGACGTCAACCACCTAGGAACATCCTCCCTTATACGGCACCTGCAGCGCGTTCATAAAAAGTTACTGTCAAGTTCAGAAACTTTGGCTAAGACCGTAAGCAGTCCAGGGACACCTAAATCCCGTTGTCCTGTTGTATCCAAGCGCCTGCAAACCACACCGTCAACTCCCTCCTCGTCAATTTCCTCCTTAGTCAGGATCGGAAGTAGTCCTGCAGGCCATGTCACTGGCATGACTGACTCTCCTATCCGGGATTCCTCTGGAGGATCCTGCATTGCTACGCCTACTGCTGCCGCTGCTGCTGTTGCTGCTGCTGGGAGTCGTTCATCATCCCAGAGAGGAAGTAGGAACACCACTACTTTTACTAAACAATTGACCCTCCAACAGTCCTTAGCGAGGAGGATGAAGTACGACAGCAGTCATCCTGAAGCAAAACGTATAACTGAGGCCTTGACTGCTATGTTGGTGTTAGACGTGCGTCCGGTATCCGCCATTAGTGCAGTGGGATTTAGACAATTGATGGAGGTAGTGTGTCCCCGGTTCCAAATCCCGTCTAGATTCCACTTCACTAGGCAGGCGATACCGAGACTGTACAGAAACGTCAGAAAAAGTGTCCTCAGTGTCCTGAAAAATGCCGTTGTACACAATGTCCACTTAACCACGGACATGTGGACAAGTGGAACAGGGCAGTCTAAGGACTATATGACTGTGACAGCCCACTGGGTAGATGTATCACCTTACGCAGCAACAGCAGCAGCGTCACCAGTAGCAGCATCTCAGAAATGCCAGCTCGTTACAAGGCAGGCTACGCTGTGTATCACCGGTTTCAGTAAGAGGCACACCGCCGACAACCTCTTAGAGAAACTGAGGGAAATCATCGCCCAGTGGCTTACCCCACTTAGACTCTCCTGGGGATTTGTGATATCTGACAACGCCACCAATATTGTGCGGGCCTTACATCTGGGCAAATTCCAGCACGTCCCATGTTTTGCTCACACAATAAACTTGGTGGTGCAGAATTTTCTGAAAAGCGACAGGGGCGTGCAGGAGACGCTTTGGGTGGCCCGAAAAATTTCTGGCCACTTTCGCCATTCAGCGACTGCGTGCCGAAGACTGGAGCGCCAGCAAACACTCTTGAACCTGCCCCGCCATCACCTGAAGCAAGAGGTTGTGACGCGGTGGAACTCAACCCTCTATATGCTTCAGAGGATGGAGGAGCAGCAAAAGGCCATACAAGCCTATACATCCACCTATGACATAGGCAAAGGAGGGGGTATGCACCTGACTCAAGCGCAGTGGAGAATGATTTCCGTGTTGTGCAAGGTTCTCCAGCCCTTCGAACTTGCCACACGTGAAGTCAGTTCAGACACTGCCAGCTTGAGTCAGGTCATTCCCCTCATCAGGCTTTTGCAGAAGCAGCTGGAGAAAGTGAAGGAGGAGCTAAGACGGAGCGATTCCGCTCGGCATGTGGGACTTGTGGATGAAGCCCTTCATTCGCTTTGCCAGGATTCCAGGGTGGTCAATCTGTTGAAATCAGACCACTACGTTTTGGCCACCGTGCTCGATCCTAGGTTTAAAGCCTATGTGGTGTCTCTCTTTCCGGCCGACTCAAGCCTGCAGAGGTGCAAAGACCTGCTGGTGAACACACTGTCAGCTGAAGCGGAACGTGACACGTCAACGGCTCCTTCTTCATTTTCTCCTGCAACTGGGGCTGCCAGGAAAAAACTTAGGTATCCTAAGCAACCCGCTGGCGGTGATGCAGGGCAGGCAGGACCAAGTTTGGACATCTGGTCCGGACTGAAGGACCTGGCAACAATTTCTGACATGTCTACTGTCACTGCATATGATACTGTCACCATTGACAGAATGGTGGAGGATTACATCGGTGACAGCATCCAAGTAGGCATGACAGACAGTCCATACCTGTACTGGCAGGAAAAAGAGGCAATTTGGAGGCCCCTGTACAAACTGGCTCTATTTTACCTGAGTTGTCCCCCCTCCAGTGTGTACTCCGAAAGAGTGTTTAGTGCAGCCGGGAACCTTGTCAGCGAAAGGCGTAGGAGGTTGCTTCCACAGAATGTGGAGAAGATGATGTTCATCAAAATGAATTATCAGCTCTTCCAGGGAGACCAGCCTCCAGAAGGTACAGAGGGACCTGTGGTGGTGGATTCAAGTGGGGACGAGTTAATACTTTGTGAGGATGAGGATGTACACACTGAAGAGGGTGAGGAATCGGTGGATGAGGAGGATGAGGATGACATCTTGCCTCCATAGAGCCAGTTTGTGCAGGGACACATTAATTGCCAGCTTGTTTTGTGGGGGCCCAAACGAACCAATCATTTCAGCCACAGTTGTGTGGCAGACCCTGGCGCTGAAATGATTGGTTTGTTAAAGTGTGCATGTCCTGTTTATACAACATAAGGGTGGGTGGGAGGGCCCAAGGACAATTCCATCTTGCACCTCTTTTTTTTCTTTGCATTATGTACAGTTTGGGGCCTAGTTTTTCAAACTGCCATCCTGTCTGCCACTGCAGTTTCATGCCTAGATGGGTCACGTGTTTGTGCCGCCCACTCGTGTCGCTTAGCATAGTCATCCAGCTACCTCGGTGCAACGTTTTGGACATAAAAACACTATTGTGAGGTGTGAGGTGTTCAGAATAGACTGGAAATGAGTGGAAATTAAGGTTATTGAGGTTAATAATAGCATAGGAGCAGAAAAACCTACAAATTCTGTGATTTTAGCTGTTTTTATGCTTTTTTAAAAAAAAATACAGATCCAAAACACAAAACCCAGAACCCAAAACACGGAAGGGTGGTTTTGGCAAAACCAATCCAGATCCAAAACACGAAGAAAGATCCAGATCCAAAACCAAAACACAAAACACGAAAAGTGGCCGGTGCACACCCCTAGTTCAAACGCACAGGCACATCTGCATTCCGCCGACCACCCCCCTCTCCATCCCCAAATGGTCAATTCTTGTCAATCACTATGAGATGGGACTGCATTCTCTCTGCAATCGCTTCCTGATCACAGCGGCCGGTTTGCGCACTGCGAGAGTAAGAGCAGAGCACAAACATTGTCCGGCTGTTTGTGAACGCATCCGTGCGATCCAACCTGAATTAGGCCCCAGGTCCATAGCTCATAGTTGCCGACTTTCTGACTGCTGGATCCGGGAGGGGTCACCCAGGTCAACACAGAGGGGTAGGTGGGGGGGCATGGTGCAACATAGGGGGCAGTATGGGAGCGTGGTGTGACATAGGAGGCACTGTGGGGGGCATGCATCATTGTGGTCATGCCCCTACTATACACATCACATAATCTGCCGCCCGGACCCCCCCCCACTTCACCTGGTATGTAAGTGGCTAGGGACTTGCCCACTTTTCCAGGCAGCCAGGAGGCCACCTGATTTTTGGGAGCCTTCCAGCCATTGTGGGTGAGAGGGCTAGTATGCCATAGTGCCTTTTGGAAGCCATCTGGACCAGGTGCTTTTTATCATAATGTTGTTTAGTCATAATAACTGCACTTCCTGTTTTTAACAAATATTATTTAATTTAAGGTGCGAGTGATTACTATTTCCTGGCATTGTTCCTCCTTTGTGAATACAGACGAGAATATGCCCACTATTCACTGTTGGAGACAATTTTGCTACAGAATCTGCACTTCAGTATAATTGGGGCAGGGTGTGTAGTGCATAGGGTCACCTGGGTCACCCACATTCAATATACTTACCTTGTGTAATGGCTACAGCCTCCTCAGAAAAAAACAACAACATATTCTCAGAGATACAGTATGTCCATGCATAAAAAAGGAATCACTGGGAACATGGCGCTAGCCCCCTCCCCTCATATGATGTCCAGGTCTTGAGTGGATATGAGCCAGTTATGTGAATTGATATCCACTCATATGTCTCAGTCTTCTGCGGGTACACCCTACTGCTGCTGAGCTTTCTGGATGATGGCATAAATAATACAATTTGGATGTGATATCCTTTCCCTTTATAGAAAACCTTGAAAACCAGCCTCAATATTTTCCATTTAAAGATGTTTTGACCTTCCCAATTTTTCTTGTTTAATTGTGTCCAGCACAGAATATATCTGTCAGACAAGATTTTATGTTATATCTCTATGCAGGCCAGGGCTGTAACTAAGGGTATATGAGTGGCGTTGTCATGCCATTATTCCAGGTCCTCTTCATTCCCATTGCTGCGGTGAACACCTGCACGTCACGCCTAACGTGCACTGCTAGCAACCCAGTCCCACTGCACATGCACGTGCCACAGCCTAAATTAATTTACATTAGGGTCAAACTTTATAATAATAATACATACATACATACATACATACATACATATACACACAGACACAACCATAAAATGGAAATATAAAATTATCATTTTTAAAGGAAGATTGTGCTTACCCGCCATCCTTTAGATGAATTGTGGCGCTGTACACGGTCTTGCTTCTGCTGGTTAGCACCACTTCTGATGGCAGGCACCAGACATGGAGAGGGTGGGAGTGGCATAAGCACACATATGGAGGTAGCAAAGGTACAGATGGGGAAATAGGTAGAGGCACACATGATGAGGGGGCAGAGGGACAGACAGATGGCAAAGGGTGCAGAGTCACAGGGGGGGCAAGAATCAAAGGGGGCTGATGCATAAAAGGGGGAGAGGCAGAGGCACACATGGAGGTACAGATATACAGCTGATTTACTATAGAGGCATTCAGGGGGGGAAGTAGAGGCACACATCGTGGAGGGTAGGAGCAGAGGTACAGCTAATCAACTCCTGAATGCCTCTGTCTAGCCCAGCCAGGGGAAGCAGGGGGATGAGGAGAAGGGAGGAGCTGCAGGAGACCTGGGGGCAGGACAACATGTAGAGGCGTCAGGAAAAGAAGCTGTGATAGGCAGGAGAGGAGACTGAAGTCCCCTGCTGCGAGAGTGGGGGAGGCTGACAGAGGGGGCCGCTGGCACTGATGATCCCAGCCCTGAACTGCTTCTTATTCACAGGCAGACATCTACCTGTAAGTGAGAAGCAGGTTGCAGCTGCGATCATCAGCGCCACCGGGCCCCTCTGTCAGATCGGGTCACTGCTACTTACTCTAGTACAGAGGTTCCCAAACGGGATCCTCAAGGCTCCCCAACAGTACAAGTTTTAGAGATATCCATGGTTGAGCACAGGTGTTAAATCAAATTGACTGAGGTACTAATTAAGTCACCTGTGCTGAACTATGGTTGTCTCTAAAACCTGTACTGTTGGGGAGCCTTGACGGTCGCGTTTGGGAACCTCTGCTATAGTACCTTTCCTTATGCCCATGAGTCTACAGGTAATCTGGCCCCTCTCAGCTCCACCTGTCACCGTCTTGTCAGTCAGTCAGCCTCTCAATCCAGCACTGCCCAGACCCCTTAGCTCCGCCTCCTGCCAACCTCAACAGTCAGTCCAGCCCCTCAGCCCCACCGGCTGACTGATAAATCTGCCTGCCCCCCACACTGTTCACACTATATGGCCGACCGCTTGGCTGTCACTTACCGCGATCCAGCCCCTGCAGTGGCTGCCTCTTATGAGAAAAAATAAATAAATCACCCAGCTGGCCGACAGGCGTCCCCACATGAGCATCAGTCCACTAGGAATCTTCCAGATTACTTCTATGGCCAATCCACCCCTGCTCACAATACACGAGGAAGTCCTGGCTCAAGCCACCTAAGTTCCTTCCCACCTCCCAAGTCTCAACTTCAGCCTCCCACGCCTGTTCCTACCAAAACCAACTCTCAGGCGTGACACCTACACTATATCACTGACCCCTCTATACTCGCCACTACATTACTGACCCCCCTATACCCTACACTACATTTCTGACCTCTCTATAGCCTTTACAACATTACTGATCGCTCTATAGCCTAGTACGCAAAAGGGAGGGTGACCACACAGGATAAGTATGTGAAGGAATACCATGAAAGTAGATAAATGATAGATAATGTGTTTCCCTAGTAGAGATCCGTACTTGTTCGGATAATCAACTAAGGTGAGCTTGGCTTACCGGTGGTGCTCCCCAGAGTCAATATTAGTACTTAGAATAACCTGTAAAGAGAAGGCAAATAAGAGACTCCTTTTAGGACGACACTTACAGGGAAACATCCAGACAAATTCTAAACCAGTATATATAAATAATCCCTGTAAAATTTTACTTTTATTGGGTATATCTTAAAAAGGGTGACCGCCGAAATTCTAATACTCAACCTTTATTAGGTATGTTATTTAAAAAGTCCTCTCAGAGGGTCGTTAGTGGAAAGCAAGTAAATGGGTTAAAAAACATAACATATCATATCCTGCTAGTTTGTAAGTGAGAGATACAGTAGGTGAGGATTTGGATGCCAGATTTCTCAGTTATACCAGCACATAGCCCAAGTCTAATCTTGAAATGTCAAGACATAAGAGGTTTCCTCAAATATAGAACAGTGACAGGTTCTCCGCCCTAATTGGACAATTATATGGCTTTGTCTCTACCCACATATATGTCACACTGTATAGGAAAGCTCCTTTTGCACATATATTTCAAAGCTGGGAGAGTTTTGAATATCAAGACTGAGAAAACTATCAATCTGGCAGTGTAGTGTTTTTATCTCTCAATTAGTCTAGTAGCAAAAACCAGCATACAGTATATCATCCTGCTGAAAAAAACTTAAACTAAGATGAAAATATAATGACTCATAATAATTTTCAGCAAATTTCTGTGATATTAAATCAGCCGTACAATAAGGTCTTCCATCCCTGAGCTTATAGGCCCAAAGTTTAAGATGCCCAAAATAATGTGAAAGAAATATATATAAAAGGCAGTTCTCACACATCCATGTGTTCTTTCAGAGCTGCCTTGGTTTACATACAATGGAATTTGCTGCGCTATAAAAGAAACTGTTAATAAATAGATAAATACACAAGGAAATATATGTCGATTGAATACATCATTTTTACACATTAGATATCACCTCTATATCCTACACTACATCACTGACCCCTCTATACCTGCCACTACCTTACTAATCCCTCTATGCTCTACACTACATCTCTGACCCCTCTATACCCTACACTTAGGGGCATATCTATAATGGGTGCAGGATGTGCGGTGCACACGGGCCCCTGGGTCCAAGGGAGGCCCACACCGCACACCCTTGCACCCATAGAGTCTTATACTTACCTGTCTGTAGTCTCTGGGCCGGCACTGCACAGCAACAAAAATCACTGGGAAAATGGTGGCGGCCGTCGGCCATTTTCCTAGTGACTCGTGCATGATCACTAAGCCAGAATCTACTGCATCGCGGCACCTCCAGAGAGAGGAGGAGGCCCGCACTGAGTCTGTACACGGGCCCCCTCCTCTCTTAAAACGCCCCTTCCTACACTACATCATTGACCCCTCTATACCCTATACTACATTACAGACCCCTCTATACCCTACACTACATCACTGACCCCTCTATACCCTACACTACATTACAGACCCCTCTATACCCTACACTACATCACTGACCCCTCTATACCCTGCACTACATTACAGACCCCTCTATACCCTACACTACACCACTGACCCCTCTATACCCTGCACTACATTACAGACCCCTCTATACCCTACACTACATCACTGACCCCTCTATACCCTACACTACATTACAGACCCCTCTATACCCTACACTACATCACTGACCCACCCCTCTATACCCTACACTACACCACTGACCCCTCTATACCTTACACTACATCACTGACCCCTCTATACCCTACACTACATTACAGACCCCTCTATACCCTACACTACATTACTGACCCCTCTATACCCTACATTACATTACAGACCCCTCTATAGGAATCGGTATTTCATACCACTGGCCGACAAAAGCAGAGTTCCCAGCAGCGGAAGCCCGGCAGCGCTGGAAATCCTGATTGTCCCTAAGGCAAGTATAAACTAACCTAACCTCCCCCCCAAGTGCCTAACCCTAATCCCCCCTCTAAGTGCCTAACCCTAACCCCCCCCTTTCCCCGCTGCCTAAACACAGGGGGGTACCTAACCCTAAATCCCCCCCGGGGGTGCCTAACCCTCCCTTCCCCTAGCCTAACCCTAACCATCCCGGGGGGGGTGCCTAACCCTAAGTCCCCCCACGGGTGCCCTAAACCTAGCCCTCCTCCCCCGCGGCTGTCCGCTCGCGGCGCCCGGCATACCTTCGATCGGGATGCCAGGCGCCTGTCTCCCGGCGTCGGGGAAATGACAGGCGTCTACATGTAGACGCCCGGCATTTCACCCTCGCCGGGATATGACAGTCGGGAAGCCGGCTGTCGGTATTAAGGCAGCAGGTTTCCCGATTGTATACCCCCTCTATACCCTACACTACATAACTGACCCCTCTATACCCTACACTACATTACAGACCCCTCTATACAATACATCATTGACCTCTCCATACACTACATTACTGACCCCTCTATATCCTACACTACATTACAGACCCCTCTATACTAGAGATGAGTGGTTCGGATTCTGTGGAATCCGAACCGCTCCGAACATTGGGGATCAGAGTCCCACCCGAACCCTGTTCGGGTGTTCACCGCCTGACTCGGATCCCCGTTCGGGGCCGAACGGCGGCCACCTGATGTCGGATTCTCACTAGAGAATCCGACATCAGCGCTCCTATTGTGTAGGGCAGAGCGCTGTGATAGCGCTCTGCCGTACACAGACACAAACACACAGCCGCCAGCGGCAGCTGTGTGTTTGTTACAGCAGCCAATGAGAGTCACACAGACTCTCATTGGCTGCTGCACGGAGGGAGCCGGCTGGAGCTCACACATGAGCTCAGTCTTCCGGCTCCCTCCTCAGCGCGTGGCAGCAGAGCGGACGGCGCGGGAGCGGGGATACAGGTAAGTTTTTTTTTTGTTGTTTTTTTTACTTGTGTAAGGGCTGGGGGCGCTACTACTGGGGGGCCTACTACTGAGGGGCCTGCTACTGAGGGGGGCCATACTACTGAGGGGCCTGCTACTGGGGGGGGCCATACTACTGGGGGGGGGGGCTGCTACTGGGGGGGGGGCCATACTACTGGGGGGGTATTCTACTGGGGGCACTGCATAGGGGACCCTACTACTAAGGGGACTGCATAGGGGACACCACTACTGTGGGCATTGTGTAAAAGGGGCACTACTGTGGGCATTGTGTAAAAGGGGCACTACTGTGTGTCGTAACATAAATAAGAGACACTACTTTATGGTATAATGTGAATCAGGCCCTATGTGCGGTGTAACGTGAATAAGATTGTGCACTGTGACTCCTTGGGCCGTAGCCCACTATGTAAACTGTGACTCTGCTGGCCGTACCCCACTGGGTGGGTGCACTACTTTTCATTTCTGCCACTGCTGTGTGGCAATGTGTCATAGATGTGCTATATACTGTGGTGTCTGTGTCGTTGTGCCGCTGCTTTGTCGCTTAGTAACCAGTCAGCTCACTGCAACCTTTGGCCAATAATGTTGAAAACAATATTATAAGCTGTGATATGGTCTAAATTGACTGGAAATTAATGTTATTGAGGTTAATAATACTCTAGGAAGAAAAAAAAAGACCAATTTATGTGATTTTAGCTTTTTTTGTAAATTTTTGTAAAAAAATCCAAATCCAAAGCCAGTCACCGCAGTTTGGTAAATCCAAATCCAAAGCCGGACAACGAATTAGAACCAAATCCGGCAAAAATGGTCCGGCGCACATCCCTACTCTATACAATACATCATTGACCTCTCCATACACTACATTACTGACCCCTCTATACCCTACAATAATTTTTAACAACAAAACTCAGCAGTTATATACCCCATTCCTTCCTTTCCCTGCCACACACGGCAGCAGCACGCACATCTCTATGCTGGGAAATACAGATTGCTACTTCCTGCATCCGCAGAGTTCATCAGGAGTCAGCTTACCAGTATGTGCATCAGTGAGGAATGCTGGCTGCATGAGTCACAGGAACACATACAGCACATTGCAGTGATCACAGTCTGCACTTTTGAATTTGCCGCCTTTAGCTGTCCCTGCTGTTAATTTTCTGACAACAGCCAGTGACACCGCATGCACGGAACCAATTACACTTTTTACAAAGAGCAGTGCTATGGCTAGTATCTGCCAATTTGCCTCTTCAAACATCCCTCTACCTTTCCACCGCACTTGGCAGCTGCTGTCCTGGAATCCTTCCAGGCTGTGTATTGCTGTCACTACGCCAGGGTGCTCTGCAGGTTTGGGACCCCGGCACAGCCAATCATGTTGCACTAAAGTGTGTCACAAAGAAAGAAAAATGTGATTTAAAATAAATTGCGGCGTATACTGTATGTCTTGACCAACTGTGTCACAATAAAGATTGACTGACACCTGTTTGTGACTGTGTCTGATTCACTCAATATGAAAAGCATTCAATTACTTAATCTGAATTCATAGTTCTGATACATGTACGTCACAAATGATCCATTTAATACCAAGTACTCTCAGAGTTCAGTCAGTTGATTACTGAGTGTGTTAAAGCTGCTTCTAAGGGGTATTGCCATATCATATAGTCACATATTCACACATCCTTACACAGGCTCTCTGGTTTCTTATTTATCCACCAAGTCACGGGGCTCATTATATATCAACACATTGAAATGTTTATTCAAACTTATTCTATTATTCGCCATCAACTTGGGGTTAACATCAAGGAGTAATTCTCCTGGTACACTATTGTATTTAGAGTGAATAATATTCTGGCTAATAATATCTGCCAGAGCACTATATATAGTGATGTTTTATTAATCGCAATATCTAAAGGAAAAATCCCTTTGATAAGCAAACTGTTAATCTCAATTTTTTGCTTTGGAAGGAGACCTCTCCTATTGTAGCCAGGGCTTCTGGGAAATATGCAGATATGACAATGTCAGTATGAACGCTAACACCGTCCCTCATCAATCATATTCATTGGGTACATTTTCTTCCCTATTCCTAGAACCTAGTACATTTTGAACAACACTCATATCAATATTTAACATATAACAGACATGTGGTCAGATCACACATATTGCGATTAACAAAACATCACTATATATAGTGCTCTGGCAGATATTATTAGCCAGAATATTTTTCACTCTAAATACAATAGTATACCAGGAGAATTACTCCTTGATGTTAACCCCAAGTTGATGGCGAATAATAGAATAAGTTTGAATAAACATTTCAATGTGTTGATATATAATGAGCCCCGTGACTTGGTGGATAAATAAGAAACCAGAGAGCCTGTGTAAGGATTCTCTATGTGTGAATATGTGACTATATGATATGGCAATACCCCTTAGAAGCAGCTTTAACACACTCAGTAATCAACTGACTGAACTCTGAGAGTACTTGGTATTAAATAGATTATTTGTGACGTACATGCATCATAACTATGAATTCAGATTAAGTAATTGAATACTTTCATATTGAGTGAATCAGACACAGTCACAAACAGGTGTCAGTCAATCTTTATTGTGACACAGTTGGTCAAGACATACAGTATACACCGCAATTTATTTTAAATCACATTTTTCTTTCTTTGTGACACACTTTACTATTTTAAACAATTTTCGCTGCTCTTTTCTCCCGAATGGGTATTAACCTATAACAGAATAAAAGTTAAATTTTAATAAATAGTGCACCACACATGACATTTCATTCCTGTCTTTCTTTTCCTGTAAATATCCTGGGTTATACCCTTTTTACACCAGAGCTAAAACCCGGGTTATTGCAGGGTTTACCCGGGTAGCTCCTTGGTGTAAAAGGGGACTGGGTTGGATACCCGGGTGGAGTGACCCAGCAATCCAACCCAGGTAACTTGCAGGGTGTTACACGGGAATAACCCATTAAACTCTGCAGTGTAAATGGCGCGATCTAGGTCACGATGACCTGGATCGTGCCGCATGCCTGCCGATTGGCCGGCTCCAGTGGCGCTTGAAGATGACATCATCTCCAAGCGTCCACTTAAACGCCGGAAAAGTCGGGTCACTGCAGACCCGGCTCCAGTGTGAACATGGCCGACTTGGGAATAACCTGGTTCGGCGCCGGCTAAATTCCGGGTCTGATCCGGTTTGGAACCCTGGGCTCGATTCAGACCCGCTCGCTAGATGCGTTCACATGCAACCAGAGTATGCAAATCTCGTGATCGCACGGCAAGGCATTAGCACACCCACTATGTTTTGGTTTGCGATCGAGGTGTGTATTTAGACGCCCACTTTCCCTTAGTGATACACGTCATCTCCAGGAAGTGTATGCAACAATCTGTAACATCGAGTACCATCAGAACCATACGCACTGCGCGTGCTTCAATGTGTAATTCAACCATGTGACGTGCACTATGATGCGGCGTCTTAATTATGCACACCTCTGAAATGGCGTTAAGACGCTCAGACATGCCTGCATTCGCACCACCACTCCCCCGTTTTCATTGACCAACCCCTGTCACCACCCACACGCTCGTCCTGTCTCAATCTAGTGAGGCGTCCATGTGCAAGGGGCGATCGCATGGACTGGTTCGCACGCTGCGATGCGTATGTATGCGCACATTGCAAACATCGGCAGGTTACGTGAGAACGCAGGCTAGCGAATGGGTCCGAATTAGGCTTCCTGTTCCAACCTTCAGGTCAGACCCTGAATTTAGGTATAAAAGCTGTATTACTTTTGCAATGTGAAAGGGGTAATACATACAGTAGTCTGAAAAGCCCTGACCTGGGTCTCTTTGATGGAAGTGAACCAATCACACCAAGCCTTGGCATATTGTATGCGATATCCACCATCCTGCAATCTTCATACTCTCTGAAATGTGTGCAATCTAATCTAAATGTATGTAATTCCTAAATTGATGCAATAGTCATTACCTGCTTTTGAAATGTTTTCAATGAGGCCTAGTTTATGATGGCATACTGGGCTGTTGTTTACTTAGTCAAACACAGTGCAATTTAACACCTGAAGGTGGGCACACACCTGACAGATACATATGCAGATCGAGTGATCTGCAGATGATGGTCGTTCATACACACTGAATGGCCATCATCTGCTTGTGCCCTCGGGTCCCGGCATATCGCGGGTACACACTGGCCGACGTGCAGCAGATATATTGGCCTATCAATTGATCGGCCAATGTATCTGTTGGTGGGTACCCAGCTTTAGATCAGCTGGAAACTTTAGATCAGCTGGACATTTGTCTCAGATGTAGCCTGTGTTAATCAGCCACAATAGATCTTAACAGTCAATTTAAGGACAGCTGTGCTTTCAAATCCACGAAGAATTTAAAAAAATCACAAAGTATCCAAACTGAACAGTTAAAAAAACAATTGAACACCATCTGAGAGCAGGTCGTTTGAAAATCAAACGTTATATGTACCAAATATTGTTTTTCTTATTTCAATCCATGGTATCTTCTCTAATACCACTTTTATACCAAAGTTCCGGGTCTGACCGGGGGTTGGAACAGGGTTCCAATCCGGATCAGACCCAGAACTTACCCCTTTAGACTGCGGCGCCTACCCAGAATATTCCCGAGTCGGCGATGTTCACACCAGGGCCGGGTCTGCAGTGACCCACCTCTTTCGGAGTTGCAGTGGACTCTTGGAGCGCCACTGAAGCCTGCCAATCGGGCGGCATGCAGTACGATCCGGGTCATCGCAGGGTGGCGCAGGATTGACCTGTGGCCAACCCTGCAAAGTATCCGAATTGGATCCCCAGGTCCCTGGACCCAGGTGGATCCATTTACACCGACAAAAATCCCAGGTTGATGCGCATCAACTCTGGATTTTTAGGTCGGTGTAAAAGGAGTATAAGGGTATTACATCCTTCACTCTCCCTGCAGCTCACCCCTCTGTACACATTGCAGCCTCATTAATCAACTCCCTTCTAATGAACACATAAGCTTTGTACTTATCAATATACATTGTCAATAACATCCTCAACCTTTCGCCATAAAAAACTTACATACACCTCTGTTTGCAACATACTAACATCCATCCATGACGACCTCTTTATCTCAAATAACCTCATCCTTCTGGCGATTACAGAAATATGGCTCAAACAATCGGACACTGCCTTCCCTGCAGCACTTTCACATGGTGGCCTACACTTCACCCACACCTCCAGGCCTGGTCACATTAAAGGAGGTGGGGTTGGAATATTACTATTCCAATCTTTCACATACTGTACACAGTTTTCCCACAGGTACCATCACTCACATTTACATCATTTGGAGTATATTCTATCAGGTCTTTCACTCCTTTCTCTCTGCTCGTTGCTGCTATTGTATCTATCGCCCACCTGGGCAGGCTCAGTGTAAGGTTTCCGGGCACCCTAGGCAAATTTCACCAACCGCCCCTGCTCCCTCCAATTCATAATATGCCACATATCAGACTCCCCAGTTAAATAACATGCCACACAGCAGTGTCCCAAATTCATAATATACTATATAGAATATTACACACAGCAGAGCACCAAAATCATAACATACCTTATAACACTGTCGCAAATTCATAATATGCCACACAGCTGTGCCACAAATTCATTATATGCCACTCAGTCACTGCCTAAGGTTGCCTAATGGTAGCACCGGCCTAGCACCTGGTCCATCCCAATAATGTCTGGAACATTTTTTTGCCTGGCTCCCTCACTTCCTATCCTCTGACATCTCGACCATCATCATGGGTGATTTCAATATCCCTATTGACAGTCCACAATCTCCTCATGCCTCCCAAACTTCTCTTTCTAACCTCCCCTCCCAAATGACTGACTCCTCTACTCATCAGAAGGGCCACTGCCTTGTTCTTGTATTAACCAAACTATGCTCAGTTTCTGAATTCATTAACACTCCTTTCCCTCTCTCAGATCATAACCTTATAACCTGCACACTCTCCTCCATTATGTCAACCACAATGTCAATCAAATCAACCAAGCCTCCTCAAGCCCACAGAAATATTGACAAATAGCCACCTCTCTGACACAACTACTCTTAGCAATTTCTATGTTCACTTCTCCCGAGACAGCTGTATCACACCTGAACCAGGCTCTAGAAATATCCCTTAATGAAGTGGTTCCAGCTACCCATCACACTCCATGTAGACTTAGATGTCAACCGTGGCATTCTAAATTAACAAGACACCTACAAAAACTGTCGCATAAAGTAGAACACAAGTGGCATAAATCTCGTACTCCAAGTGACTTCCTCACATATAAGACTATCTACCACTCCTATCGTAATGCTCTGGACACTGCCAAACAAACATATTTCCAATATCTCATCTCTGCCCAAGCCTTTAACCCCAAGTGGTGTTTTAATACATTTAAATCACTTCTTGGCTCTGCCTCACCCACCTGCTACTATCAGTGCACAAGATCTTGCTTCCTATTTCAAGGACAAGATTGATAATATCCAAAATGAAATGGTATGCTCTTCCAGTGACCTGTTCATTTTCCTACCTGAACCCTCTGGCAAATCTCTTCATTTGACCCCACAAATGAAGATGAAGTATCTACACTCTTCTCATCCTCCTACTCTACTACTTCTCCTTTTGATCCTAAACCCTCACAAATCAGTAAAGCTCTGCATCCCACCCTTAACTAAAATCTGTAATTTCTCATTCTCTACTGGTATCTTTCGATCACTGTGATTACTCCCATTCTAAAAAAAAACAAAATTCTGATCAAAACTCTCTCTCAAATTACCGTCCTATCTACCTGCTCCCATGCCCCTATGCCCCTCCCAGCTACTGGAGAGACTTGCCTACACTCGTCTCACACATTTTCTTTACAAGCACAACATATTGGACCCACTCCAGTCAGGCTTTTGTTCCCAACACTTCACAGAGACAGCACTGGCTAAGGTAGTGAAAGATCTGGTCACTGCTAAGTCTAAAGGACATTAATCGCTACTTATTCTTCTTGATCTCTCTGCTGCTTTTGACACTGCTGACCTCTCTTCTCATACAAACACTACAATCCTTAGGACTTCAGGACACAGCCCTTTCTTGGTTCTCATCCAACCTAATCTAATCGCTCTTTCACTGTTCGTTTTTTCTGATTCTGCCTCCACTTCATTACCTCTATCATTTGGAGTACCGCAGGGCTCAGTCTTAGGTCCTCTGCTTTTCTCAATCTATACCACCTCTCTTAATCATCTCTTTCAATTTTCAGTATCATCCGCACACGGACGATACTCAAATCTACCTATCCTCCCCAGGTTTGTCACTATCTGTACTGGTCTGTGTCACTTAATGTCTTTCTGCCATTTCATCTTGGATGTCATCTCACCACCTCAAGCTTAACATATCCAAAAGAGAATTAATAATATTTCTACAAGCCAGTAGTAGTTACCAACCTGACATCTCTATCACTGTTGATAACTCAACCCAACCCCAGCTCAATGCCTAGGTGTGAACTGTCCTTGTTCCCCACATTCAATCCGTCTCAAAATTCTGTTACATACATTTAAAAAATATATCCAAAATTCAACCATTTCTTACACAGGAAAAACTCTAATCTATGCACTAATTATTTCCCGCATTGACTATTGAAATAGTCTCCTTACTGGTCTTCCCATAAACAGACTCTTGCCACTGCAATCCATTTTGAATGCAGCTGCAAGGCATATCTTCCTCGGTAAACTTTCATTGTCTGCTGATCCGTTCTGTCAGTCACTCCATTGGTTGCCGGCTGTCTACCATATTGAATATAAAATACTTTTACTAACACATAAAGCTATTAACCAAACCACACCAACATACATCTCTTCACTTATCTCATAATATCTCCTAACCCGACATCTTCGCTCTGCTCAAGATCTGCATCTCTCATCCACACTCATTACTTTTTTCAGGCTGCACCCAACCTGTGGAATGCCCTCCCACGCACAATAAGACTTTCTGCTGGTCTCCAAACCTTCAAGCGTTTCCTGAAAACCCACCACTTCAAACAAGCTTATCAGATTCAAGAACCGCCCACATAACCTTATAGCTTCCCTCTCTAATTACATCCCTTCTTACAGTCCACACATAACCTCATATTTTCTCTTTCTACACTTTGTATCAGACTGGCAAAAGCAATGCACTGTAGTGGATACACCATAGTCCTGGGGGTGCAGTATAATGTAACATATGTATTTGTTTAAGCGCATGATGGTGATTTTATCTACATATACTACATTAATGCACTGTACACATGATAGGGGACCATGGTACTGACCGGCCAGTATATAAATGAGAACTACATTAAGTCTAGTAATGGTGAAATACATGCAATTGTAAACAAATTCCACTATCTAAGCCAGTGGTTCCCAAACTTTTTGAATCACGGCACCCTAGAATCTCAGCATTTTTTTAAGGGCACCCCAAGTCCCAAAATGTCTTTTCTCTTTCAGCAAGGCTCAGGAACACTGAACCATGGGATTGTAGCCGGGATTGTAGCCAGGATTGTAGCCAGGGGCTACAGGTGGCACTTAATGTAAACTGTAGCTTTACTTCCTAAGCTCCTCTCCTCTGCAATCTCACAATTCCAGTGTTCTTTAAGTGCCTGAGGAGTAGGGCACATCAGCTCGCCGGGAGGGGGAGCGCGCTCAGCGAGGGACCCCCCACGGCACAGTGCCCCTGTCATTTACTGCTCAACCTCCGATAATACATTGGGGAGAAGCGGCATCAGCGCTCATAACGTGCGCTTTTACCGCTTCTGAGCTTCATACATCTCCCACCATATACTGTATGAAAATGCATGTAGCCATAGGGATCATTGTGCCTTATAACCGATGCAGGGAAATGGCACTGATGATCCCATTTGAATGTATATCTCTCTGAATAATTTTTTACCCAAGTATATAACAGCTACAATCAGGGAGATTGCTAGACTCCACAAGGAGTCAGGGAGATTGCTACTATTGTAGGAAGTCTCTCTGACAATTTGGGAGAGTTGGCAAATATGCTACAATCCCATGGTCCAGTGTTCCCCAGCCTGCTTCAGAGAAAAGGGTTCAACGGTAAGTTGACCAAAAATCCTATTATTGCGATAATCAGCAAAAATGATTACATTAGCTAAATTGGGCTTACCTATCATCCGAGGTTTCTGTTATGTGGTGGTGGAGAAAAGTGTACTTCTGTTTGTCCGTGTATTTTATGTTTGGTAACCACCAGCACTGGTAATGCCTAGCATACTGACCATATATCATTTGATCTGGGATTGGACCACCAACTAGAGGCACCCCTGCTAGTGTTCTGTGGCACCACAGGGTGCCACAGCACCCAGTTTGGAAACCACTGATCTACTGTAAGCTCTTACCACTGTGATGACTTAATTGTAGGTAAGTGAGTGAATGCAAAGCAACAATGCCATTCTAATCACTGGTAGAAACTGTGTTCATTATGTTAAAGCCCACAACCAACAAGAGGAGGGAACAGGGGTGTGTTGTAACCACCCACTTTTATTGGCAGGACAAACCTTGGTGTAGTTTCTATACGAGTGAACCAAGCAGTCATGTTTATCAGTGGTCCTGATTCACCAGGTAACAATATATAATTTTAGTGCACAATCTAAAAGCTGGGCCCTGGAGGAGGAGTTGGGACCCACCAGGGATTTTCTATGTACCCCTGTGGGCCAGTCTGACCCTGACGGGATGTCCCTGGCAAATGGTAAAAAGTAATGACTGGTATCCAATTAATGTCACACCAGAGTGAGTAACATTCAAAGGATTTTGTGGTGTTAAAAAGATTCTGCCACTGTCTGCTTAAATGGGAGTACACCCCTATATATCTGTCACACAATACAAAATATCTGCAGCATTTTTTGCGGAATGGGATTGAAATACCGGCGGTATTTCAATGCCCATCTTAAATCCCTTGCCGGGATTCCGATGTCGGGATTAAATTACTAAGTATCAAACAGTAGCAAATCCTTATTCTATTTTAATTTTGTTCCATAGATTTTACTTTTTTTATTTCCTCATCAATATATATGAATTGATACTGGATTCTCAATAATGAATGTCTTAATATGCTTTTAATTATTTTTCTCTTTTTAAAGATAATAAAATTATATAACAGTTTTAAAAAAAAATGTACTTGCCTCCTGTACATGATTCCATAAAATTGAGTTTCTGTGACATTGATTTACATTCATGTGTAGTGGAACTACAGGTCTCAGCATGCTCATCCAGCTGGAACTTGCCATCCATCCACAGGTGGCTTGTGCAATTAGGTTTTCATGAGAATACAGTAATCACATGTGAGCATTTCCTGTGAACTTAAGTAATTTGATTATAATTAAAGTATACAGTATTTACAGATTTTCCTTGTGGCTCAGAAGTAAATAAGGAAAAAGAAAAGACATTTGGCCAAGATTCAATTAGGTCAAATAAAGATTTTACAGGTTAATTAGTGGACAGCTGTCTAATCAGTAGCTGCACTCGTGGTTACTTATAAACGAGCAGTCCCATGTCACTGCGACAATTCTGTGTGTAATATAACTGATGCACTTTATTACTATTATTCGATGCAATCATCCTAAATGCAGTAAAGAAAGAGATTCATGGTTATAATAAATAGTGCTACAAAAGATATATAAATATATCAGTGCATTGGATGTGCATCACTGTATGTCATGCAGTGCCAATCCCTATCAACACCATCAGGATTTATCTGCTATTGATTGTGACGGACAATAAATCCTTTGGACAATTATCACAACTGACTGGGAATGTGGCCATCGCCGACTGTTCAAGTGATGCCCTGTTGGATCTAAAGGTGGGCACACACTGAACAGATATATCTGCAGATGATGGTTGTTCATGCACACTGAACAATCATCATCTGTGTCCTGTGTGTTGGAGGGGGGCAGTTTCCTCTGGCCGGGGGCGTGTCACGCCCCCCTCCCCGCGGCTGTCTCTGCAAGTGTACGGGCAGTCGACTATATGCAGATATATTGGGCATGTCGTTCACAGACATATCTCTGGTGAACACTGCCTGACGGGCACCCAATATATTGGCCGATCAATTGATCGGTCCATATATCTGCCAGTGTGTACCCAGCATAATTACTCAGCCTTTGTCCTGAGGAGCCCATTTGTTATACTGCATGCCCACACACATGATAGTCTAATCTGAAAGAGATCTGACCACTTGGTTGTCAGGCCAAGCTGCCAGCCCAGACTATTAGGCCTTAAACCAGGTAAAAAATTAAAAAATGCTGTTAAATACCTGTACTGTTATGGTAATTCCATAGTAATTTTCATGAGATTAAGATCACTGTGTAATGCAGAGGTTCCCAAACGCGGTCCTCAAGGCAACTCAACAGTTCAGGTTGTAAAGATATCCATGGGCTGAGCACAGGTGATTAAATCAAATTGACTGAGGTACTAATTTAGTCACCTGTGGTCAAGCATGGAAATGCTTAAAACATGGACTGTTAGGGTGCCTTGAGGACCGGGTTTGGGAACCTCTGATGTACTGAATATTTAAGGTGCCCATACACAGTTTCACCTGGCCTCTGTGTCTAAATGCTGCCAGCCAGGGTTCTATCAGATCACAAACAAGTACCTACATCTGACAGTTGTCATTCACGCAGTCAGGCATATATTGTCACATGTGGTTAGGTGTACAACAATCTAAACTGCACCAATGTGAGCACCTTTATAAATGTTTCTGTTGGCATAGTTTTATATGTGGTTTTGAGTTTTTTGTACTTTTATTTTATTTTTTATTTTTTTTATGTTTTCACTCTAAACTGTTAACATTTTTGTAAATAACCTTTTCAGTCTAGACACTGGGCTGGTTGGGCATTCCATGCTGTGAACTGAATTGATTTGTCTTCTGTTCTGGATACAGTGGAAAACCTCATTAACTTTGAGCTATCATTGTGCTTTCAGGAGGCTGGTGGAGTGAAGAACACACTGTGTGGTTACCAGACACTCGATAAACAGGTATCAAATAAATGTAACAATCCTCTGGTATCAGTAGAATGGAATAAACAGAATTTGTACATAAAAGGAGATACTAAGGGGTCTATTCATGATTACATAATTTTCACTTGTGATAATTATGTTTTAAACTCACTGCGAGTTTAAAAACTAGTTCGGAGGCATTCATCATGCCTCAATAACTAAAGTATCACTTCCGAAAAGCTGCTGTTTTTGCGGAGTCCGTTTATCGGAAAAAGTATACTTTTAGCCTCACACTTGCCGTGTCCCTATGGATTTCCCCGCCACCGCTGGTGTCTGTGCCCTCACCCCGCAGTCACTGATGTCTTGAGTCCTCTGCTAACCCCACTGCTGTGTGTAATCCCTCCCCCCCTCCATGTGTCTGCGTCATCTCTCCCCCTGCTGCTGTGTCCCTTTCCCTGGCATCTGCTCTGTCCTCCCTCCGTCCCCGTAGTCCTCTCTCCTCCCCCTGCTGCTATGTCCCGTTCCCCGGTGTCTGCTCTCTCCCACAACCCCCCCCTCTTTCCTGTCTCCACCCCTTGCTGCTGTTTCCCATTCACTGGTGTCCGCTCTGTCCCCACCCCCCTTGGCGGAACTGTGGAGCCTGGGCAGGAGGGGGAACGTGAGTGGGTGAGCCAGACAAAATGCTCTCAGCTCCCGCAATTATGCATGGCAGGGAGGGATATGAATAGATCCCTCTCCTCCTGCAGCGGCTGCCATGTAAATTTTCACTGTGAAGATTATCGGGGGCTGTACACCATCTCAGGATGACGTACAGTAACACCACCAAGTTCCAAACAAAAAAAAAATGTTGGGGGGACTTGATGAATGACCCTGACACTAAATTTACAAAAAGTATGTGAAAATATTAATTTTCTCAGGCTTTTGTATAAAATAAGTAATGATGAATAGACCCCTAAAGGTACACTAACTTAGTATGGGGAAGAAGAAGAAAACTCTCTTGTTGGGGGCACTCGAATGTAAAGGTTATAATTAGGGGTGTGCACCGGCCACTTTTCGTGTTTTGTGTTTTGGTTTTGGATCTGGATCTTTCTTCGTGTTTTGGATCTGGATTGGTTTTGCCAAAACCACCCTTCCGTGTTTTGGGTTCTGGGTTTTGTGTTTTGGATCTGTATTTTTTTTTTTTAAAAGCATAAAAACAGCTAAAATCACAGAATTTGTTGGTTTCTCTGCTCCTATGCTATTATTAACCTCAATAACCTTAATTTCCACTCATTTCCAGTCTATTCTGAACACCTCACACCTCACAATAGTGTTTTCATGTCCAAAATTGCACCGAGGTAGCTGGATGACTATGCTAAGCGACACGAGTGGGCGGCACAAACACGTGACCCATCTAGGAGTGACACTGCAGTGGCAGACAGGATGGCAGTTAGAAAAACTAGGCCCCAAACTGTACATAATGCAAAGAAAAAAAAGAAGTGCAAGATGGAATTGTCCTTGGGCCCTCCCACCCACCCTTATGTTGTATAAACAGGACATGCACACTTTAACAAATCAATCATTTCAGCGCCAGGGTCTGCCACACAACTGTGGCTGAAATGATTGGTTCGTTTGGGCCCCCACAAAACAAGCTGGCAATTAATGTGTCCCTGCACAAACTGGCTCTACGGAGGCAAGATGTCATCCTCATCCTCCTCATCCACCGATTCCTCACCCTCTTCAGTGTGTACATCCTCATCCTCACAAAGTATTAACTCGTCCCCACTTGAATCCACCACCACAGGTCCCTCTGTACCTTCTGGAGGCTGGTCTCCCTGGAAGAGCTGATAATTCATTTTGATGAACATCATCTTCTCCACATTCTGTGGAAGCAACCTCCTACGCCTTTCGCTGACAAGGTTCCCGGCTGCACTAAACACTCTTTCGGAGTACACACTGGAGGGGGGGCAACTCAGGTAAAATAGAGCCAGCTTGTACAGGGGCCTCCAAATTGCCTCTTTTTCCTGCCAGTACAGGTATGGACTGTCTGACATGCCTACTTGGATGCTGTCACCGATGTAATCCTCCACCATTCTGTCAATGGTGACAGTATCATATGCAGTGACAGTAGACATGTCAGAAATTGTTGCCAGGTCCTTCAGTCCGGACCAGATGTCCAAACTTGGTCCTGCCTGCCCTGCATCACCGCCAGCGGGTTGCTTAGGATACCTAAGTTTTTTCCTGGCAGCCCCAGTTGCGGGAGAAAATGAAGAAGGAGCCGTTGACGTGTCACGTTCCGCTTCAGCTGACAGTGTGTTCACCAGCAGGTCTTTGCACCTCTGCAGGCTTGTGTCGGCCGGAAAGAGAGACACCACATAGGCTTTAAACCTAGGATCAAGCACGGTGGCCAAAATGTAGTGGTCTGATTTCAACAGATTGACCACCCTGGAATCCTGGCAAAGCGAATGAAGGGCTTCATCCACAAGTCCCACATGCCGAGCGGAATCGCTCCGTCTTAGCTCCTCCTTCACTTTCTCCAGCTGCTTCTGCAAAAGCCTGATGAGGGGAATGACCTGACTCAAGCTGGCTGTGTCTGAACTGACTTCACGTGTGGCAAGTTCGAAGGGCTGGAGAACCTTGCACAACACGGAAATCATTCTCCACTGCGCTTGAGTCAGGTGCATACCCCCTCCTTTGCCTATGTCATAGGTGGATGTATAGGCTTGTATGGCCTTTTGCTGCTCCTCCATCCTCTGAAGCATATAGAGGGTTGAGTTCCACCGCGTCACAACCTCTTGCTTCAGGTGATGGCGGGGCAGGTTCAAGAGTGTTTGCTGGCGCTCCAGTCTTCGGCACGCAGTCGCTGAATGGCGAAAGTGGCCAGAAATTTTTCGGGCCACCCAAAGCGTCTCCTGCACGCCCCTGTCGCTTTTCAGAAAATTCTGCACCACCAAGTTTATTGTGTGAGCAAAACATGAGACGTGCTGGAATTTGCCCAGATGTAATGCCCGCACAATATTGGTGGCGTTGTCAGATATCACAAATCCCCAGGAGAGTCTAAGTGGGGTAAGCCACTGGGCGATGATTTCCCTCAGTTTCTCTAAGAGGTTGTCGGCGGTGTGCCTCTTACTGAAACCGGTGATACACAGCGTAGCCTGCCTTGTAACGAGCTGGCGTTTCTGAGATGCTGCTACTGGTGACGCTGCTGCTGTTGCTGCGTAAGGTGATACATCTACCCAGTGGGCTGTCACAGTCATATAGTCCTTAGTCTGCCCTGTTCCACTTGTCCACATGTCCGTGGTTAAGTGGACATTGTGTACAACGGCATTTTTCAGGACACTGAGTACACTTTTTCTGACGTTTCTGTACAGTCTCGGTATCGCCTGCCTAGTGAAGTGGAATCTAGATGGGATTTGGAACCGGGGACACACTACCTCCATCAATTGTCTAAATCCCACTGCACTAATGGCGGATACCGGACGCACGTCTAACACCAACATAGCAGTCAAGGCCTCAGTTATACGTTTTGCTTCAGGATGACTGCTGTCGTACTTCATCCTCCTCGCTAAGGACTGTTGGAGGGTCAATTGTTTAGTAAAAGTAGTGGTGTTCCTACTTCCTCTCTGGGATGATGAACGACTCCCAGCAGCAGCAACAGCAGCAGCGGCAGCAGTAGGCGTAGCAATGCAGGATCCTCCAGAGGAATCCCGGATAGGAGAGTCAGTCATGCCAGTGACATGGCCTGCAGGACTACTTCCGATCCTGACTAAGGAGGAAATTGACGAGGAGGGAGTTGACGGTGTGGTTTGCAGGCGCTTGGATACAACAGGACAACGGGATTTAGGTGTCCCTGGACTGCTTACGGTCTTAGCCAAAGTTTCTGAACTTGACAGTAACTTTTTATGAACGCGCTGCAGGTGCCGTATAAGGGAGGATGTTCCTAGGTGGTTGACGTCCCTACCCCTACTTATTTCACCTTTACATATGGTACATATGGCAAGACAGTTGTTGTCCGGATTTGGATAGAAATATTGCCAGACCAAAGAGGTGGAATGTTTGGTCTTCTGCCCAGGCATGACCGTGATGGGCTTTTTCATCCCACGGACAACAACTGTCTCCCCCGGAGCCTGATTTAAACAAACCACATCACCATCAGAATCCTCCTCGCCAACTTCCTCCTCAGCGCCAGCTACACCAGTATCCTCATCCTGTTGTACTTCAACAGTGACATCTTCAATTTGCATATCAGCAAGTGGACTGTGGGTGCTCCTTTCAGCACTTGCAGGGGGCGTGCAAATGGTGGAAAGAGCCACCTCTTCCCGTCCAGTGCTGGGAAGGTCAGGCATCGCAACCACCACCACACTTGGACTCTCCTTGGGGATTTGTGATATCTTCTTAGAAAGCACAATTCTTCGCTGTGCTTTTGCCAGCTTAACTCTTTTGATTTTTTTAGTGGGAGGAGGGCTTCCATCGTCATGTGAAGCTGAACCACTAGTCATGAACATACTAAGAATCGACCTTAGCCGTTCCTTGCCACTCCGTGTCGTAAATGGCATATTGGCAAGTTTACGTTTCTCTTCAGCTGATTTAAATGTCTTTTTCAAGGTCATTTTCCTGAACTTTGCCATTTGGGATTGTATGTGCCCTCTACTATGACATTGGGCATCGGCCTTGGCAGACGACGTTGATGGCATGTTATCGTCTATGTCATGACTAGTGGCAGCAGCTTCAGCACTAGGAGGAAGTGGTTCTTGATCTTTCTCTATTTTATTTTTATCGGAGAAAGTTTGGTCCTCCATTTATGTTATATCGATTTGATATATACGTGCGGCTAAACACAGAAAATATTTTTTTTTTTGGTTTGGACTGGAGTGTACTTTGGGGGTTACAGCACCCTTTAACGGTCAAGCCAGCCGGCCCTTTACTTATGACACAGGCGCACGCTTGGCACTACTTTGTTGATGCACGTGCGGCTACTGCGCACACAATTCACAAACACAGAAAATAATTTTTTTTTTGGTTTGGACTGGAGTGTACTTTGGGGGTTACAGCACCCTTTAACGGTCAAGCCAGCCGGCCCTTTACTTATGACACAGGCGCACGCTTGGCACTACTTTGTTGATGCACGTGCGGCTACTGCGCACACAATTCACAAACACAGAAAATAATTTTTTTTTTGGTTTGGACTGGAGTGTACTTTGGGGGTTACAGCACCCTTTAACGGTCAAGCCAGCCGGCCCTTTACTTATGACACAGGCGCACGCTTGGCACTACTTTGTTGATGCACGTGCGGCTACTGCGCACACAATTCACAAACACAGAAAATATTTTTTTTTTGGTTTGGACTGGAGTGTACTTTCGGGGGTTACAGCACCCTTTAACGGTCAAGCCAGCCGGCCCTTTACTTATGACACAGGCGCACGCTTGGCACTACTTTGTTGATGCACGTGCGGCTACTGCGCACACAATTCACAAACACAGAAAATAATTTTTTTTTTGGTTTGGACTTGAGTGTACTTTCGGGGGTTACAGCACCCTTTAACGGTCAAGCCAGCCGGCCCTTTACTTATGACACAGGCGCACGCTTGGCACTACTTTGTTGATGCACGTGCGGCTACTGCGCACACAATTCACAAACACAGAAAATATTTTTTTTTTTGGTTTGGACTGGAGTGTACTTTCGGGGGTTACAGCACCCTTTAACGGTCAAGCCAGCCGGCCCTTTACTTATGACACAGGCGCACGCTTGGCACTACTTTGTTGATGCACGTGCGGCTACTGCGCACACAATTCACAAACACAGAAAATAATTTTTTTTTGGTTTGGACTGGAGTGTACTTTCGGGGGTTACAGCACCCTTTAACGGTCAAGCCAGCCGGCCCTTTACTTATGACACAGGCGCACGCTTGGCACTACTTTGTTGATGCACGTGCGGCTACTGCGCACACAATTCACAAACACAGAAAATATATTATTTTTTTAGCACTTGGGGGGAGCACCCCTGATGGACAGAGCACCCCCTGGACAACACTACAGCACTCCTTTAGGACTGGGACACTGCACAGGACTTTGGAGTGGACACAGCCCCTATGGAGAACTGACTGCACAACACAGTCCAGCCAGCCCCTATGGACTTTGAAGTAGTGGACACAGCCCCTATTAACAACAGCAGCACAGCACAACACAGTCAGCCCCTATGGACTTTGAAGTAGTGGACAACAGCAGCACTACACTACACTACACAGCCCTAACTCCCACCCTCCCTCTTCACTGTCCACAGCCGAGTGAGAAAATGGCGCCAACGCGGGTACCTTATATAGGATCCAAAACCCGCGAGACTCGGAAGGCGGGATGATGACGTTTTGCCTCGATTTCAGATCCGAGTCAGGCGGGAAAAGTCGAGCCTGACTCGGATCGGACTCGGATCGGGGGGGCTCGGGGGGGTTCGGATTTCAGAAATCCGAACCCGCTCACCCCTAGTTATAATAAGAATAATATATAAAAAATAACTTTTATTAGATATATTTTAAAATACCAAAAACAAGTCTGAGCCTGTTACTTATTGGCATTACTGTTGGAATAACAGCTATAAATTATCACAAGCAGAACACGAACATACATAGAACATAAGACAACATATAATACAATACTTATCACAATTATGTGAAACTAAGTGAAATATTACAAATAGGTCTATAATTCTCTGTCTCATACAATATTGAGACCTATATAAAACATATACTAGTTCAATGACCTCATAATGTCGTCATAGCACAATGGCTAATCAGAATTACGGCAGAAGCATACAAGGAAATCTTCTAGAAAAGAATGTGATAATAACCATACAATATTCAATATAGGTTACGTGAGATATCACAGCACAATAACACTGAACAGTAATCAGAGAAATACAATGATAAGGGGGTCAGATGAAATAATAGCTGACCCTGCAAATATCAAAATGAATATAAGTAAATCACAGGTTGTAATGAGAGGCAGATCACACGTAGGTCGCCTGTGATGCCACCCAGGTTCTTGTAGACAGTAAGGTTATAGGAAAAAGTAAAGCTACTCATTTATGTGGAGTTTACAAAATAGCAGCTGCTGCATGCCATTGAATGGCATGTGAGCGTACTATAAAGGTACTCCCAGGGTAGGGAATAAGTACAATGAGTATCTGCTGTTGGACTGCGTTAAAAAGAAGGTCCTGGTGTAAACATTGCAGGAACCTCTAATAGGCGCACCCCAATGAGAGTACTCATAGAGACAATAGTTATCGTAATGAAATAACACAGCATAGGTTTGCGATCTGTGCTGCTGCCAGTCATATACCAAAGGTAGTGGTGAGTGGTGGGAAACCCAGATCGCATATGCAGTGATAGGAAGAAAGAGTATGAGTGTAGCTGCACTATGGCTAGTACAGGACAAGTGGAGCTCTGTTGCCCTAAAGGTATTGCAGGGTCACAAACTTGTCTCTGTTAAATAAAGCCACTCAGTGCGCTAAAGAAAGTGTAGTATGAAAAGTACCTGAGCGCTCACCTCCAGGTAGCCGGTGTGTAGTATAGAAAATCTGCCACTAGAAGAGCCTGTCAGCATGCTGCCATGACGAATCCCGCCTGTACACAGCCGGATTCGCGGGTCTGAGACGCGCGTTTCACTGTCGCTTCCTCAGTCAGATGCATGTGGACTGTGATACACAGGTGATCTTTAACCTGCATTGTGACCAATGGGAGAGCAGGTGCTGTGTGTTGCAGATGCAATACCCTTGTCAATAGGTCCAAGTGTTAACTCCCTCTATTGGTCCACAGCAACAGAAGGGAGTGAGTCATAGGAGGGGGGAGTGTTTGGGTTAGATGAAGCTCATAACGATCAGGCTAACAGGCTAAGGTGGAAAACCTGACTAGTAGCTAAAGTGTCTGTCTTGCAGCAAAAATAGTTATGCAAAAATGCTAATACCAAACATACAGATATATAAATAGTAGATATAAATAAGTGTGTATAAAGTGATTAGAATAAAGAAAATGATACCAAAATAAAAATAAATAAAAATAAAAATTAAAAATATTAAAAATAAATATAAAGATAATAAAAAAAAAATATAATAACAATAATAATAATAATAACAACAATAATAATGAGTAGATAATAAATAATTAATAAATATATGAATATGAATGGTGATGTGACGACAGTGATATATTCTAGAAAAGTGTATACAAATGTGAATACAGATTGTGTGCAGAAATACCTTGACATAAGTTGACATGAAGTATAAGGTAAATACCAAAAGGATATGTTGGATGTATAGAGTGATCAGGAATTAAGGTTATAAAATTGATGAAACATCAAAGTGATGAGATCATGGCTAAGATAATCAAATGAGAAGACAAATGAAAACAGTGTGGGGTAATGAGTATTCAATAATAATGCTGAGATATGTATTTATACATAGAGAATAAGTGTATGTGGAGATGGTGGGACTTATAAGCTCAAATTGTGCATAATTTATAGGCTAATTGCCCTATTTTTTTTTTTTTTTTAAAAGGTAATTCTCTGTCCCTTAAACCCTTAAATCTGAAATGCGGAGCTCCTTCTCCTGGTACCCCTTTACTCTTCACTTTTGAGATCCCTGATGAAAGAGTCAGTATGGTAGTAGACAATAAAATATATAACTCCCAGCATGATGACCATTGGCAGCCTGTAGGTGATGGGTACGGCTCACATGCAGATTTGACCATCCCTGATTTCATCGCTTCTCTTTAGTTCCTATTCCCCAATGATCACTTTAAACAAACAATACTTACTTATAACTAACAGATAAATGAGAGAAAGGAGCACGTGATATCACAAAGTGAGCTCTACAAGGCCAGATTAAGGGGGGGGGGCGACAGGGGCGGTCATCCCGGGGCCCACACACACGGAGGGGCCCTCACACAAGGTCGATGTGACTCTGCCAAGAACAGATGTCCAGCTGGACACCTGTTCCCGGCTCAGCAGTGGCTATTCTACCTAATGCATAGGCTTTCATATAGGGAGGAAAGGGACTGTCACCACACACTAGTGGATGCAGGGGGGGTTTCTGAGTACCTAGAAACCCCCCCTGACATACCAATTCCTCCCTACAGTGACTGGCTGCATCGGGTGTATGTTGTATATGTATAGTTATATTTAGGATCCCCATCCCCAAAGAAAATCCTGCGTTTGCCCATGTCTTCATGTGGCCGGGGGGGGCTAGGCTCCGTGTGGTGCTTTAAAGGGGAGTAGGCTCTGTGTGGCTTGGAGGGGGCCCCCACAATTTAGTTGCCCTGGGGCCCCCACAAGCCTTAATCTGGCCCTGGAGCTCTAGCTGTTTTGGTAGGGACACAGTGGACTAGCACACATGCGGCCTGATTTAGAGATGGACGCTAATGCAATCGCAGCTGGGATTTCACATGGAAGGCAGCTGCGAAAACATGCTAGTGTTTCCTGCTACCTTCTCATATCCATCCGACAATGTGCATCAACGTAAACATCGGCAACATCGACGCAGATCAGGCAGACACACAGCTTGTAAGTCAAGTGGGACCTGCCTCAAATACTGCAGATCTCCTGGCACGCAGAGTGCTCTCATGCTGCGAATGAAATCGCAATGGCTAATTTATGCATGAAACTGCGTTTAAATGGTCAGACATGCCTGCGTTTGCCTGACCACCCCCCATTATCTCCCTCAAACGCTGAGTACCTGTCACTCACTGTGCGAAAGGATCCTCTGTGCGAGCGCAATGGCATAACAAGCGCTGCGCGTGTGCGGAATGGCAAACAATTGCTCGATCTGAGTAAATATCGGCATTGCGTAGATTTATGAATCAGGCCCACACGCTCCTATTATTAATAACGTTGCAGCCCTGAAAAGTAACATTCCTTATTTTCGCTTATCACAATTCACTAAGGAACGGTCACCGACTCTGATAAGAGCACTTCTTGGTGACGAGTAAGAAGTACAATTATAGATACAACTTCCGGGTTCGGACCTGGCCACACAACTGTGCATGCACATCCATCCAGCCACGCATGTGCACCGCAGAACAATTGCAATGGGCATCACTTCCAGAGAGCCAGAGGCGGATTGTAAGATCAATCTCCCGCTGGGCTTCTCCACTGAGGTAAGCGGACTAACGCCATCTTCAGCTTTCCGGAGCTTGTAAAAAAACCCGCTACAATGCTGTTGCCATAGCAAACAATGGGGGCGGCTGCTGCCGATATCTCCTGCTTTCTATTAAATATCAGGGTTACTTCCGCCTTAAACATGTGGAAACAGAGGTTTCTGCATGTTTGAAGGACAGAGGGCCTGATTCAGAGCCGGACGCTCTGACAAGAGCGCTCGCACTGAATCAGGGCCCTCCTACCTAAAATTGGAGCGGCCTCCTGGCCGCTCGCATAGCTGTGGGTGACCACCCACAGCTTATGCGAGCGGCCAAAAAGATGGTCGCGATGGTCAAGACCATCGCGACCATCGGGCTTGCGACGAGACCCTGCGGTAGGGTCTCGCTGCCGCAAGCCCAGGAGTGCTTTTGGCTCTATCAGAGCCAAAAGCACTCCCACTGACATCACTAGTGATGTCAGTGGGGCCGGCAGCAACGCCCCCGGCACGCCCACCAAAGGTCATTCACCATCGACAGCATGCCCCCTTTGGTGCGAGACCCATAGCGACGTCGTGCGCATGCGCACTAGGGCACCATCGACCCGCTTGCGAGTCCTCAGCGCTCGCGAGCGGGTCTGAATCAGACCCAGAATTCAGTTGATAAGTAGGAACCACAGTGATTAAAGGTAAAATTAAAGTTAACCTGGGACATTAGATTTATAACATTGACAAGACAATCTATATAATAAAGCAGACAGCTGATAGAAATGATGTCATGGTGGCGCATAATGCAATGGGTGCTCCCACACGCCACTGTTATTGCACACAGCCCAGAGACCACATATAGTAGCAGCGTCTGCTGTAACCTAGACGAAGGTCAACACAGATGCACGGCTAGGTGGAACGAAAGGCAGAACGCCAGGGAGAGGACAAAAAGAGGATCCGAGGAGGGGAAAAATAAAAGTGACATAAAAATAAAACCACAAAAAAAAAAAAACAAATATAGGTAACTCTAGTATCCTATATTTAAGGTAGTGGCGGATCTTACCTAGGGGCTGTGAGGCTGCAGCCCCCCAGTAATATCTGCCACTTCAGTGAGCCAGTGCAGTCCGTGACTGCACTGGCTTCACTGTGACTGGAGGTGACTTCCCATTGGAAGTGCCACCTGCCAGTCACGTTGAAGACAAGCAGCCCCAGGGCGTGGTGTCTCCTCCCCCTGGGACTGCCAGTCTGGGCTGCGATCACCAGAGAGCTCTCTGTCATTCGGGCAGCCCTACAGGGCCTACAGGGCTTCTTGGGGCTGCAAACAATGCAGCCCCTAGAAGCTGGTATTAAGCTTGTGCATGCGCTGCGCCCCCACCGCTCATGCGCATGCGCCGGTCCCAACGCCTGCTAGATTCACTGAGCAGGTGCCAGGACCCAGGCCAGCAGCAGCCCTCAGGTAAGAGGGCAGGAGCCGCTGCTGGCATCATAAAAATGCAATTTTAAGAAATGAATTAGTCCATAATCAGGCAATAACACTTCTTTATGTGATATGCGTCATTTTAGTCCCATTGTAGTCTCCCATAATCTTAGGGGTTGTGAAACTACATGGACCAGACAGAATGAGTGTTATGAATTGTGAAAAAAAATAAAAGTAGTGTACTATGGGCCTGATTAATTACAGATCGCTATTGCGATTACGCACACGCAGGTCTTCTTCGAAAATATACTAATAAATGCAATTGCAAAGCCGTCGCACAGCCAGCAGAGAGACGCCCACTACCGCTATCTCACATCCGTAATACCTTGCAGTCATGCGTCTACATCGGGAACATCGAGTAACATCGGCCCCTCACGCACAATTACAACAGGTCTGATCTTACTCAGAAATTGCTAACCTTGTCTAATGCAGTGAGTACACAAGCTGCGTATGCCGTCGCAGTGGCTAATTTATACACGGCCATGCAACGGCGTTCAGACAGACAGGCACGCCTGCGTTTCTCTGACCACTCCCCTAAACACTGACGTCCCGTCCCTTGATCTGCGATGGCTTTGTATCTGCATAGGTGATCGCAATGCCAACTCATGCACGCGCACTGCGATGCATACACATGCGCAGTACGCGCCATCGGCTGATCTGCATTCGCTGTTGCAGTTGCGATCCGTAATGAATCAGGCCCTATGTCAAGTAAAAATAGAGCCATAACATTAGTGGCTAGTTAGCGGAAAGGTTTATGTGAAATGCAGTGATCCTGAACCGAGCTGTCATTGTGCATCGCATCCTGTGCTCGTTCTTAAGCCCCGGTGAAGTCGCTGAATGTAACAGCAGGAGGTGAAGTAGGTAAAGACATGAATATTGTAGCTTTCTGGTAAGGGCAATCAAAATATAGTCCCTGATTAGATAATTAACTCTGACATTTCCCAAGGTCACCTTTGTAAATTAGGCAAATGTTCCTGCCTTACATAGCATTACTTTGCATCTGTCAGTGGGGGAGAAGATCACAGAAATTAGAGTCAGATACTTTCTTCTAAAGCAGAGGTTCTCAAACGCGGTCCTCAGGGCTAGCCAACAGTTCAGGTATTAGAGATAGCAAAAAAAAAGAGAAAGTTTAGCGCTTAGCCTAAATTAGTTTGATGAGTCAATTAAAACATTGTATTTATAGCACAAGCATCAGAAAATATACAAAATGCACATCTAAATAAACCAATAGAACAGGGTCACAAATACAAATATATATGTATGAATAATGCAATAATCAGCATAGGTGTATGGAGATGGATTAGGGCCCTGATTCAGACCCGCCCACGGCCGCTGGCCACTCGCTGGGTTTTGTGGGCGTTTTTATTTTTCATTTTTTCTCCAGCCACTCGCAAAGCTGTGGGAGACCACCCACAGCTTGTGCGAGCGGCCAGGAGACCATCGCGATAATCACGACCATCTGCCTTGCGGCGAAACCCTATGGTAGCGTCTAAGCTGCGGCAAGGCCGAGTGGTCTTTCTGCTCTAATAGAGCAGGAAGTCCACTACTGACATCAGTAGTGATGTCAGTTAGACCTCCCAACAAACGCCAGGTGTTCCTAAGGGAACGCCTGCGTTTGTCCAGCCACTTCCCTACCCGCCCACAAAACGAAGTGAGCTGTCACCATCGACAGCCGCCCCGTCTTGTTGTGAGCCCCGTAGCGACTGAACTTCAGTCACTCAGCGGGCTCGCGCACGCCGGACGCGGCGCATGCGCAGTCCAGAAACATCGGGATGCTTGCTGTGAAAGACTTCTCCTAAATGGGGATAGAACTCGCAGGGAGAGCAGTTACCGCAACCGCTGTCCCTGCGAGTTCCCAGTAGTACATTGCCGGGATATTTTTATTAAAAATTCAAATATCCCCGGTGAGTTGAACCGTTGATAATCACGGCAGTACCGCAATTATTAATACATAGACCCCTAAGTCCCGTAGGTTTCAATCAGATTTTTCCTCATCTGTTAAAAAACACGTGGGTTTCATACAGGGACACAGTAATATTTACTGGTTGCAACAATGTAGTCATAAACAAAATGTTGATTGTTCAAAAAAGGCACACTTCAATGCAGATAATAAATAGGAAGGTGATCCTGTGTCCTTTTAATCGCTTGTTAACCTTGTTCCAATCAAAGAATAGATATGACCAGTATATGCAAACAATATTTACCAATCTTATATACAGTAGTAGACTGGTGACTGACATAGTTCAGAGCATTTCGTGGTTCACACTAGCATTGGCAGTGTCCCCAATCTGGTACAGATTGCAAGCTTGTAATATATTTTGTTTACTGTGTGCTGGTGAATGTGCAAATGTTCTTTCAGCTGAATGTTGCATTGTGTCACATTAGCTGTTTACCTTCATCCGCATATTGTCCTTCTGTTGGCAGTGAAGGGGTTAAGAGCATTTGGGAAAGCAGAAGAGTTCCCGGCTCTCAATCATTACTTGTTTCATGGTCGCTCAGCCACCTGGGAGGATGTGAATAGTATAGTTATGCTAATTTATGGTAAACACATCATCATGATTAAAGCAATTTGTTTCTTCAATATAGAGGCGCAATGGTCACAAATGAGCCATTGACATGGGAATGATTATAATAATTTCACATATACTTTGTGTAATTACAAGTATGATGACCTGTATGCACATGTATGATAGGTACCAGGCAGATTGTATTGGTATTGTCAATCAAATCAATAATTCATTCTCTGGTAAGGCTTGTGTTAGTCTTAAAAATTGCACCCATAACGTCTGAGCTTGGCATCAGGTACCTGAACCGAAGTGATAGCAATAGAGTAGGTACTGCGCTGTATGTATGTACTGGATTTATGGGGTACCAGGCTCTACATACCATTCACCAATGATAGCAAGATTTCTTTGTGAAAAAAGTAATACTGTATACTGTATATTTTGTTCCAAGTATTTATCTGTACTAAATAAACATGCTTCTCTGCTTTTATCTATGTGAAAGGCCCTCGCAGTCCAGTATGTATAAATACACACATTGCAATATGAGGAGCACCTACTGTAGTTTGAAAAACTTTTTTCAAACTGATTTGTGAAACAGGCACAATGTCATCAAATTGTATTTAATTTTAGGCTAATTACATTGTACAGTAGTACTACTGCAAGTAATCCTCCATCACCTTTACCCTCCTTACCTCCATTCTGTAGATCTGTCTACCGTACCCCTTTCCTCCGCACTTTGAGTTTCCGGGAAAGAGAGTTTATTTGGGAGTAGGCAGTAAATTAAATTTCAGAGTTCCAGAGTGATAATTATTGTCTCTGAGACTGGGAATAAATCAGCCAGTAGGTGTTCACCGATGCAGGTCAAGTGCTTTTATGCAGTTCACAGATCTTCTTGAATTCTAATATCTGTAATCATTTACAGTAGGGGTACATTATAGTACCCTGGGTTTATTAATGAACACTGACATCAGAAATCAATGGTTATAAGTGATCACATCTAAACTTGCTTATACAGAAATTATTTACAGGAGTTCAGACCAGGAGTTCAGCAACCAATCAGATTCTACTAAACATGTTTCTAGCACCTTTTAGAACATGGGTGGGGATCCTTTTTTCTTCCGAGGGCCATTTTGATATATATAGCATTATTTGCGGGCCCGATGCAGGTCACGCCCCCTCCGATTGATGTCACACAGGGCGGGGCCACAATTGCCGGTGATTACAGCAATACGGGGAGCTTAAGGGCAGCGATGTGACCGTTGAAGAGTCCTAAGGACGCTCCAGGCAGCACTGCTGCATAGATTCTGGCTGCAGGGTGCCATTCTAGGCACCCTGCTAGCTAAATGAGGCTAACAGAAAAAAGTTCAGAGGGCCAGACCAAATGATTCCGAGGGCCTTGTATACAGCCCCCGGGTAGGAGGTTCCCCATCCCTGTTCCAGAAGATAATAGCTAGAATCTGTTTAGTTACTATCAGTGGCGTAACTAGGGTCTTTGGAGCCCAGGGCAAGTTTAAGATTAGCGCCCCCCACATACAGAAAAGTATGGGTGTGTCACATACCAGAAGGGGCATGCCACCCATTCCTTGTCACTCTGGGTACATTCCTTTCCATTCCATATGCACCTTACCTATATGGTGGTTTCTTACAATGTGGAGCCTCTGAAGAAATACATCCTCCCTGGAACGACGACGTCTTCAGTCGGTATTCAATATTCATGTTGGTCACATCGTCCAGAAGATGCCTTGTGTAGGAATATTAATAAGGTCATCATCATACAACAGCGGTTCTACCAGACTCGTGCTGTGTAACTTCCTTTCCCCTGCATCATCTCTTAGCCACACCATCATCTCCATCCCTGCGTCGTCTCTAAGCCACACCATCAACTCCCCCCTGCTTCATCTCTCAGCACGCCATCATCTCCCCCCTGCACCGTCTCTCAGCCACAACTTCGCCTTCCCCATCGTCGCCTCTCAGAACACCATCATCTTCCCCCTGCGTCAACTCTCAGCACACCATCTCCCCCTCTCCCCCCTGCTTCAACTTTCAGCCACACCATCACCCCCCTGCATCGTCTCTCAGCACACCATCACCTCCCCCCTGTCAGGACTTCGACTACTTCAGTACATAAAGATAAACTACACTTGCCAAAGTTCCATTGTAGTCGTTGGAGGATCTATCCTGGTTGCTGGCATTCATCACATGCAGTGTGCAGAGAGTTAAAGTGATCATCTGTTTCTTAGGTGTCGTCAGGTTGTTGGATTCATTGATTGCTTATTATTCCAAACCTGATTCTATTTGGGTTACATGTTCTGAACTTCCTATGGATCACAGACCTCTAGTATAAAGCCTGTTACTAACTATGCCTCATTGTCTGTGCAACGTTACTTTCAGGTCTTCCTTAGACTCCTGCCAGATCCCTGCTGTGCCTTGTGTATGCTGTGGACCTCGCTACAGTCCTGCTCGTGTTCCGGTTCAAGTTCTGATACAGGTTATCAGCTGCACTACAGAGCTCAGCAATGCCATTGTCTTTCCGTTGTTTTCCTGCTCTATTACTGCTATTCCATTCTACGCTACACTATTGAATTCACTTGTTATAATTGACTCGTACGGACATTGGGGTTACTTCTTCTACAGTTGTCAACTGCACTGTTACAGTCTATCCTCATTGGAACCCCATCACAACGCAGGGCTCAACCCTGCTCCGGACCTTCATCCTGCCGCAGGGCTCAACCCTGCTCCGAACCTTCATCCTGCCGCAGGGCTCAACCCTGCTCCGGACTTTCATCACGCTGCAGGGCTCAACCCTGCTCCGGACCTTCATCACATCGAAGGGCTCAACCATGTTCTGGACCCTCATCACGTCTCAGGGCTCAACACTGTTCCGGACCCTCATCACGTCTCAGGGCTCAACCACGTTCCGGACCCTCATAACATCTCAGGGCTCAACACAGTTCTGGACCCTCATCACGTCTCAGGGCTCAACCCTGTTCCAGATCTTCATTACGTCTCAGGGCTTAATCTCATTCCGGATCTTCATTACATCTCAGGGCTCAATCCAGTTCCGGACCTCTGTCACGATACAGGGCTCAACCCTGTTATTGACCTCCATTCTATCCTGAGGCTCTAGCCTCGTGTTGGACTCGGGGTTTCACCCCACACCAGTTCAGTGTGTACTTCGAACTTTGTTTCTTACAGGGGCATACCCCTGCACCTGTTAGTGCATGTCATGAACTTTATGTTGTTGAGATTTAATGTGGAACTTTGCCATACAGTTTTTGTTCTTGAATAAATTCTATATGTACTTTTATTTTGTGCTAGTGATATTTCATGAAAAGGTCATTCCTAAAACCACCTCAGTTCATACTACCCCGTAAGCCTGACTCTTCCCAGGAGTCTCAAGTGTCCCTGGCGTCAACTCTCAACACACCATCATCTCTCTCCTACGTCATCTCTTGGGACACCATCACCTCCCCCCTTGTATCAACTCTCAGCCACACCATTACGACCCTCCCTGCATCAACCCTCAGCACACCATCATCTCCCTACTGCATCGTCTCTCAGCCACACCATCACCCCGCGCGTCATCCCTCAACACACCATCACCTCCCTGCGTCGTCTCAATACACCATCACCTCCCCCCGCATCATCTCTCAGCACACCGTCACCTCCACCTCCTGCGTCGTCTCTCAGTCACACAATCAGCTCTCCCCCGCGTTGTCTCTCAGCACACAGACACACACTGACACAGATACACTTGCACACACACACTGACACACACAATGGCACATATATTTATATATAAATATATATACACACACCCACTGACACATATATACACACACTGACACATAAACACTGTCACATACAGACACTGACACAGACACATATATACACACACTGACATACACACACACACACATACACATTGACACATATACACACACTGACACACATATATATATATTTATATACACACACTCTGACACATATACACACACTGACACACATACACTGACACATACACATATATACACACACTGAAACATACACTGACACATATATACACACACTGACACATATACACACACGCGACAGCTTAGCCATCCAGCCGCCGACACCCCCCTGCGGCAGCTTAGCCATCCACCGGAAACCCCCCCTTGCCCAAATAACTCACCTGTGGGAGAGGGAGAACGCCGGGGAAGGAACATTCACTCCAAGTCCTCATCAGGCGCAGATGGTGGGCAGGCAGCTCTAGTCCAGGAAGAAGACTGCCTAGGAGGGTCTGTGCACTTCCACTGGAGCTCCCCCTACAGGCAGCACCAGGCTACCAGGCACACATGCCAGCTTTTTAAAGCAGAGACAGGACACAATGGTGGTGGAGAAGGGGGTGGGAGAGCGGGTGTGCGGGTACGATGCCTTGGCGACAGCTCCCCCCTCTGTAGGGCTTGCCACGGCGCCCAGGGCACAAGCCCCGCTCGACCGACCCCCCCCCCCCTCTAGTTACACCACTGGTTTCTATGGGCAACATCTCCAATTCTAAAAACTCTCACTTTAGTAAATATACTCCATACTGTCCCAACATCAGTTGTAAGATGGCGGGGCTGGCGGAGACACGGTCAAACATTGAGGTGCGTAGTGTGATCAGATTTATACATCTAAACGGCACATTAGCAGCTGAAATTCATCGCCAACTTATCGAGGTGTACAGTGATAACGTCATGTCACAGAAACCAGTTTGGGTTTGTGCACTGCTTTTGGCAGGACAATTGTTCAAGATGAGCAGCGATCCGGCCGGCCAGGCACATCCACCACAGATGAGAATTTGTGCTGCATTGAAGGTCTGATTCAGGAGGACAGACTCATTCAAGTTAGTGATATTGCTGTTGAACTTAACATCTCAGTGGGTACTGTGCACAAAATCATTCATGAGCAACTGGGGTACAGGAAAAAGTGTTCACACTGGGTACCTAATCCAATCCCAGAAGTTCACAAAACCAATAGGATGGGATTGTCTCTTATGCACTTGACACGGTACCATGAGGAGGGAGTGCAGTTCCCTCAGGTTATTACGGGCAATGAAGCGTGGGTGCATTATGTGACACCAGAGACAAAGCAAGCATCCATGACATGGAAACACACATCGTCCCTACCTTCAAAGAAATTCAAAATAACTTCATCTGCAAAGAAGGTCATGGCGACTGTGTTTTGGAACCACAATGGCTTGCTTTTTGTTGATTTCCTTACCAAGGGAAATACTGTGAATACTGTCCGCTATTGTGACACATTTAGCAGGTTGCTGGGCAATTCCTCTAAAACAACCTTGGTTGCTGCAAAAAGGCTTTCTATTGATGCATGTTAATGCCAGACCACACTCAGACAAACGCACACGTGAGCTATTAGAGCCCAACCATTGTGAGGTACTGGACCATCCTCCCTACAGACCTGACCAGGCACCAAGTGATTTCCATCTTGTATAACCATTGAAGAAGCACCTGGGTGGAAAGCAATTCACAACTGATGGTGAAGTTCAGCAAGCCGTATAAAACATGGAGCTGTCCAAAAGTCTTTTATACACAATCCCGATTATGCCTAATCCAACTTCAGTTGTTCTTTCTTGTATGGCGACCGGAAATATTACTTCTTTCCTATGTACTCTATCAACATAATGAGCCCCCTCCTATAGCATACCTGTAGATAGCACTCACCGAAAGCAAATAAATACCATTCCCTGAAAGTTTTTATTAATATTCAGGTCATGCACACTTCCAAACACACAGGTTTCACACTCTGATATATCGACACATAGAATAGGACTCACCTCTACACTCCTTGTAACGTTCACCAAAAGGTTTCATTAGGGATGTAGCCAAACTGGAGTAACCTTTTCATTTCACCAATATGACGCTCCTTTTGCAGTTGATAATTTTAGGGGAAGGGGCCCTGGACTGCACACCCTAGCTCTTTCTAATGGGATGTGCTACTTAGCTGAGACTTAATACTACAACATAGAAAAAAGAAAGAGACCAGATGCACCAAACAACCATTAATAATACATCATATACAAGGTTTCTGGCATAAATTTGGCCAAAGTTATGAGCTTACCCACCAACGTCAAGGTAACCTCATTGGGTAAGTCCCTAACAGTTATGGGGGTTCATGTCTGGGGCGTGGGGTACCCCCAAACCATCCCAGCCAAACCATCCCAGGGCATCACACAAAATAAAATAAAAAATGTGTGAAAATGTAATGTAATTAAAAAACAAACATAGAGTGATATAAAGTGTTAAAAATAAGTGTTAAGTGGTGATGCCCCAAATAAGTCCAGCCAGAGTAGTTCTGTAGTAGTCCTGCCTTGCCGTCACTTGGCCAAATTTGCAAACGCTGGGAGCGAGTGTACGCATTAAAAACAGCAGTGGGTGGGTGGAGTGCACAAGGATGAGCCCGCTATGTGTGGTTCTTAATATAGCTGGCTTGTGGGCTAGAGGTTAGGTGATCGCTTTGCAACAGTGCTTGTCCCGGGTTCGAGCCCTGGAAAAGAATAATTTATTTTTGGCGCTGTCCCAGACTTAGACACTGTAGTGATGATATTGATTAAAATAAACCTCCTTCTGAGAACCTTGTATCTCTTCCAGAATGCTGCCTGTGCAATATCTAATTCCATTTTGACTTAAACTCACAATTTCAAGATCCCTAAAACCTCTACATGAGATCTGTTATCGATGGTATTATTTCTTACCTGCAAAATAATTTTTGTGACCAAGTAAGCCCTGACCATGGTGGAAGCTGAGTTGGGCAGACCAGCAAACAAGGACTCATGAACCATAGTCAGTGAGGAAAAAAGAGCTTAATCAACTGTTTCTACTACAGATGGTATATTTTTTACATTGAACTTCAATGAATATAAAGATCAGCTTCTCCAATGTATTAGAGAACAGTGGGCAAATGGACTTATTCCTACTCATCTGTTCGACCTTCTCCGAGATTTTTACTTTCTGGGACAAATACTCTATCAAGAAGAATCATCAAATGTCCCATTCAGAACATCCTTGGTTCTTCCCATTGGGCCTACCAATAGAAGCAATTGACAAATTGCCCCCTTGGGATCCTAATTGATACTAAATGTTCCTTATGATGCTACATAATAGGCATGTAGCAGATATTGTGAAAATAGCTACCGATCTAAACAATAAAATTCACAAATATATCCAGACTTGGGGACTTTGGATCATATTTAACAGAAATACACACAATATGGGTCCACCCAAGCTTCAGTAAAACAGTGCCAGACATACATATAATTTAATGCAAAGCTTCCAACCACCAAGAATCCCTAATTCCCATCCCATGTCTGTATTCACCATTCCCATTCCCACCCCCTTCCTTTCTCCCAGCTATTAACACATTATTTATATTTTGGCTTTTTAACACCATTCTGAAATACTATCAATAGATCATTCTTGACTCCTATGTATGTATTTATGTATATTTTTAATTGTATTCCTTGTACCTGTCTGCACCTTGTTTTAAGAATATATAACTAACTGCAATAATCCTTTGTACTCATGTCTGAAAATTAAAATAGTTCATTGCATTAAATTGTTTGTTTTTTGCTCTGCTCAGACCTTAATAAGAAAAAAACCTTAAAAAAACGTATAAGGTAAATCCATGGCTGTTTTATTGAACGTCTGTACACTGAGCTTTTCCTCTCTTTCTTCCTCTGTATAGAGACTGGATGTCATCCAGATTATCCACGTGCGAGGATGTATCCATGCTGTGGGCTTGTGGCTAAATGATAACTTTGGAGTGACTTTTGGGATAGCCATAGCTATGCTGGCACCTCAGGTAATGGACACATGCAGTACAGTATCTTTTCACTGACCTTTCCGTCAATCCCTGTTTGTATTTCATGCATCACATAGAGTATTCCTACAGAACTAAGTGCCCGATTCAGACCCGATCGCTAGGAAGCGTTCGCTCATAGCTGCCGATGGTTCGCATTGTGCGCATGCGAACTAATCCGAGCGATTGGGAAGCGTACGCTCACCGGGCATAGACAGCCCAGCTGAATGAGAGACAGGTCAAGCCATTTGTAGGTGGTAACAGGGGCAGGCCACTCGAAACGGGGGAGTGGAGGTTTGAATGCAGGCGTGCCTGAGTGTCTTAACGCCGGTTCAGAGGCGTGCATAATTAGGCAGCGTCATAGTACACGTCACCTGGTTGTATTTCACACTGAAGTGCTCGGTGTGCTTGCGGTAGGGTATAGTTAACCTCAAGCGCTGCGAATGCAACCGATGGTACCCAATGTACCAATGGTTGCATACACTTCCTGGAGATGACTTGCGCAAGTGGGCATCTGAAGACAGGCTAGTGGGCGTCTGCATACACAAAGTGATAGCACGCCGAGACATAGTGGGCGTGCTTATGCCTTGCCGTGCAATCTCCTGCCTTGCCGTCACTTAGCCGAATTTGCAAACGCTGGGAGCGAGCGTACGCATCTAGAGAGCGGGACTAAATCGAGCCCCAAGACAATAAGCTTTCTCCTTGCCTGCACTTAACCACTGCAGCTCTGTCCCTGTACTCCTGCATCTAAACCCAACTCAGGGGGTCATTCAGACCCTCTCGCGAGCGCAGGACGCTCGCAAGCGGGTCAATGTTACCCCAATGTGCATGCGCACGACGGAGGGAGCTCCGTCGTGCGCGTGCGCGAGACCCGGACAGCGACAGCCAAGCTGTCGCTTCGGGTCTCGCACCAAAGGGGGCGTGCTGTCGATGGTGACTGACAGCATGCCCCCTTTGGTGGGCATGCCGGGGGCGTGGCTGCCAGACGGAGGCGTTCCCATGGGAACGCCTACCGTCTGGGTCTGGCCCCACTGACATCACTAGTGATAGAGCCAAAATCACTCCAGGGCTTGCGGTCACCGAGACCCTACCGCAGGGTCTTGTCGCAAGCCCGATGGTCGACCATCTTTTTGGCCGCTCGCATATGCTGTGGGTGGTTACCCACAGCTATGCGAGCGGCCAGGAGGCCGCTCCATTTTTAGGTAGGAGGGCACTGATTCAGAGTGAGCGCTCTGGTCAGAGCGTCCGGCTCTGAATCAGGCCCTCACTTCTGATCCATATCTTCCCTTATCACATTGCAGCAGTCTCTGTCTGTATCACTTGTAATCCTGCCTGTGACTTAAACTGCAGCCCTTGTATACCGACCCTTAGTGTAGTTATTTGTTTGGTCTTCTCCCTTAATAATTCAATTTAATTTTTTTCACTGAATAGTTCTCAAAATTGCAATAAAGTAAGGACGTCATACATCAAACTTTGTTAGTTATGAATGCTTAATAATAATGAGAAACTCCAAGGGAGCACTTGCGACCCCTATAATTCATCTTAGACAGTGGCGGAACTTGCGAGTGTTGGGCCACAATTCAAATATATGCTTTTGGGCCCCTCCCTTCTAGGCCCTTTGACGAATTAGTGCCATGTGACCGCCAAGCATTGCAGTCAGTATCCCAGAGTCTTATAATAATCTGTGGCCACTTTAATCAAAAAGAATAATCTGTGCTCCCTTTAATCAATTAAGAATAATCTGTGCCCTCTTTAATCAAATAAGAATAATCTGTGCCCTCTTTAAACTAACCAGTTCCTCATGTTGGCAGCGCTGCTCAGAGGCCCCACAGAAGGGTCTTCTGGCAGAGGGGGAGCGGGAGAGGCAGACATTGACAGGCAGAAGGTGATGGGGACAGACAGGGTGATGGGCAGTGGAGATGGGGATAGGTTAATGGGCAGAGGGTGAAGGGCAGAGGCAAAGTGTGATGGAGAGGGTGACGGGGTAAGACAGAGGGTGATGGACAGAGAGGCAGAGGGTGATGGGCAGATGATGAAGGGGAAAGGCAGAGGGAGACTGGTAGAGGTAGATAGGCAGAGGTTGATGTGGCGAGCTAGAGGATGATGGAGAGACAGAGGGTGATGGGCAGATGGTGACTTGGAGTGGCAGGTGATGGGTAGAGGGTGATGTGGAGAGACAGAGGGTGGGACATTAATCAGAGGACTTGGAAGAGACCATCTTCTCCCGCCTGCGGCACTCGCGAGATTACCTCTGCGAGTACCCAGCATGCAGCTCATGCGCAGCAGCCCAGCCTGTCCGGGATTGCTGTCAGTCCAGACTGTCCAAGGCATTCCCGGGTGGGTAGCAGCCACCGACAGCCATCAGTCTGACAGCTGATGGCACTGCAGATCATCAGTGCCGGCCCCTTACTCCCCAGGGGTCCTAGTCTGATGCATTAATAGTAGTTCACCCCCCCTGGTTTTGTAGTATTCTTGGATCTGAGTCATGTTTAGCTCCCACATTATTTATTCATTTATTTATTAACATTGACTTATATAATGCCCGCACTGGGTCATAACAGACAAACAAAAGGTAAGAGGCATGCAAGCTTACAATCTTATAGGAAAAAAGGCATTTATACACAAGAATAATTGTTACATATTGCATATTGGTACAGCCTTATTGCAGCGGTTCGTGGTGGACTGGATGATCCACTCACACAGGAATGTTGGCCTGAGGTCAGCGGGATGTGAAAGAGAACACATGTAAAGTTATTTGTGGATTGTATAGAGAAATGTAATTGGGTAGGATGCTGTCCAGTCAGAATGTCGACAGAATGTTTTTTTTCTCTAATTTTAGCTAGCCCCTAACCCTAAAAATAAGCAAACAACTTTATGCCAACATTCTGGTGTGAACATGTTAAATGTCAACATTATGAACATGTCAACATTTTTGAATAATATATTTGAATAAATATTATACATTACAAGAACATACACGGGGACATACTAATCATGTTCATATTTACGTATAGAGTTTTTGCTGATATAGACTCTCCCCCATAATATAATTAACCAGGGCTGCCATTTGCTACGACATGGGGCTCTGGCCCTGATTCAGAGCCGGACGCTCTGACAGAGCACTCGCTCTGAATCAGGGCCGTCCCTCCTCCGTTTTGGAGCGGCCTCCTGGCCGGTCGCATAGCTGTGGGTGACCACCCATAGCTATAGCGAGCGGCCAAAATGATGGTCGCGATGGTCAAAACCATCGTGACCATCGGGCTTGCGACGAGACCCTTGCGGTAGGGTCTCGCTGCCGCAAGCCCTTGAGTGCTTTTGGCTCTATCAGAGCCAAAAGCACTCCCACTGACATCACTAGTGATAGTGATGTCAGTGGGGCCGGTCCCAGACGGTAGGCGTTCCCATGGGAACGCCTCCGTCTGGGCAGCCACGCCCCCGGCACGCCCACCAAAGGGGGCGTGCTGTCAATCACCATCGACAGCATGCCCCCTTTGGTGCGAGACCCATAACGACGGCTTGGCCGTCGTTATTCAGGTCTCGCGCATGCGCACGACGGAGCCGCTTCCGTCGTGTGCAGGCGCACTTGGGCAACATCGACCCGCTTGCGAGCGCTCAGTGCTCACGAGCGGGTCTGAATCAGGCCGTCTGTGCGCTTTTCCAGGTACTGCTATAACTTTAGCCAGTGAAATCAAATTTATCACATGCTGGGTACTTGTAGCTAACAGTCAACTAAAGCAGCATTTTCACTGACCTGCTCCTTCCACTTAGTGTAGGGGCTTCTTCGCTTCTGTAGAGCACCGACAAAAGTTGCTTGTAAATTGCCAATGTAAATGAGGGTGAACGGGGCAACCAATAACAAGCGACAATGTCCACGCGTATGGATTTTTATTGAACGCTGTCGTCACATCCCAAAAGGCAGTAGCACAACATAGTACTTACAAGGGCTGAGTACTACAGAAGAGAAGAACCCATGGGGAAAACACAGTTTAAGCTTACATTCCCAGTAAGAGTAAAGAACAGGCCAGTGACAATGTAACGAGTTACCAGGATGGCAGCTTTACCTGCATGGAAATACAGTATTAATTGAACCATGGTGCATCCCAAAAGCAATGTGAATACTTAGACATCCTAGTTCAGAATAACATTACAGGTGTAGGCCTTCTCTCTGTACACCTCTATTATTTCTGATTATTTAAGCTTGTGTTCTCTACCAATGATTGTCACAGGCTCTGGGCATTGTATTGTCCTATCTATTTTGGAAGAAGCTCGAGGATATTTGTTATGACAAGGATATGGTGGATTTCAGATGCCTGACTATAAAAGACTTTAACTTCAAGGAGCTGGACCTGAGTGGCGCGGGCTGCTGTCTTTGCTTACCAAGAGAGGACGGCTACCTGCCAGTCAATGTGGAAAGCGATGATGAATGCTAGCAAATTATCCACCAGCGTATCTAATGCCCTCGGGGAGAATATAACTGCGAACCCACTCAGCAGTGACATTTAACATCACTCGGGCTACCAAAACTTATTGCAATGGATTATGCTCATGGTAAAGGGCTTAGCTAATATTAGGGATTTTTTTTTTTTTTTAAAGAAAACATTCCTAGTGCAATAAAAAGGCAGCGACCTGACATTTCCATAGAGCCAACACCTGCTACAATGTTTACAATTTTGTCTATTAAATTCTGTATTTGTTTTAGTAGTATAACTCCTGAAAGTGCAACTTGTCCCTACAAGAAAGTTCTTTCTCTAGAGTAGGATATAATTGCTTTGCGGGAAAGTAATCTGCTTCTCTTTTTCTATGAAACGCACATGGTTTTCTAAGTAGCTTGTACGTATTGCTGTAGCCGCAGACGAACGAAACAAAGGTTTTAAACCTTCTGCTATCTAAAGACACCTCTCATGGCTTATTTATAGTGGATGGACACTACAGCCGCACCAAAATGTTAATCAGGATTGGCCAGGGGAATCGGTAGTAGCAGGCCGTCCCTGGCCAAAGAGAGTATCCCAAGATTGACAGTGATCTTTGTGATTGGCTCTCGTCTAACTTCTTGATCTAGGTACGCCAAACTACTGCCAAGTTCCACAGTCAATCATGAATAGTATTTCTATGCAGATGGGGTGTCCATCCCTTTTAAGTCAACAAAAACCTTTTTAATAGTAGAGACTAAAAAAAATATCAATTTAACTATTAGCTCTACTAGCAAGTTGAAAATGTCAAGATTGTACTGCTTTCCAAAGGAAATTTAGAATGCTGTAAATAATTCCAAACTGAAGCATCTGTAGGACACAGATGCTTCAGTTTGCCCACTATGAGTGCACCCCTGTCTAGGATGTTGTAAATGAGAAATTGTGTGCCACCCTATCCATTATATTTATTGTTGGCAGTCACAGGCCAGTAAAGGCAGTTTACATTAAAATAAAACGCAAACCCAACCTACAGCATGTATACCTCACATGTATGCTGTTGGGAAATCAGGACAAGCAAACGCATGCCACCACATCTTCCAACATCCTGACCTGATCTGGACAGAGTTCTAAAATCAGGACTGTCCTTCCTAAATAAGGACAGTCAGACAGTGTGAGCATGGGACTGTATGAAAGATACAAACCTTCCACCAATATTGCTAGTATATGAAAAAAATAAGAAATTATATTATTATTATTATTATTATTATTATTATTATTATTATTATTATTATTATTGTGAGGTTTTGTTAACCACAAAATATGTTGGCTACTTATCCAGATTAAGACATTCAAACAATAAAAAAGAGGAAGAAATAGATATACAGGCCTGAAATTATAAACCACTAATCTTAAATTCTAATTATATTATTTACTAGGATCGTTCAAAAATGCATAACTGCATAAATGACAGTCACACAAATGTCATAAAAAATTAGATAGTTGAAAAAGACAAAATTTGGATATTTATATGGTCGGCTAAACTTATTAATACCTAACAACACAGCAATCAAGATAGTAAATACCAATGTAAAATCAGTCCCTGGTATTGATAAATATATAAATTATTATAAGACAAAATAACAAAGAACATGATCAGAATACATCACACAAGTGCATAAATCTATAAAATGTAAATGTAAAGTCCATGATAGTATCATAAAAGAAATAATCTACAATGTATAATTCATAGAAATATCAGAAGAACCATACTGCTTGACTCCAAAATTAGCCTTCAGGAAGTATTCAGAGACGAAGGTTCTACCAAATGTTTAAGTGTGTATATATAAATGTATATTTATTTAAATGAAAATAATTAAAATTATGTGGCTCAAAGGACAAGTAGCAAATTATAAATGTATGTAATGAGCCATTTCATGTAATGTCCCATATGTGACAATATAAAATAAAAAATCTGTATCTGTGTATTCGAGTTGTCAACAAAAGTTGACAAGTTAAATTATAGCTTTTTCGAATAGGTTTTCTTAAAAAATAGCAGAGGCTCTTAATATAAAGAATTGAGCTGAATTATCAAGTAGAAGTTTCCTTTATGTCCCGTGCATGACATGAAATTGCCCTAATCCTCAATAAATCAGTTTAGCATAGGGTAAGTGGTATTGGAGACCATCTACTTTATTGCATATACAACATGCAAGGTAATGTAATGTTAAAGTAAAGAATGGGTGGGAAATACTGAATTATACTATTGCCTCCATAAATGATGGCAAAGACTGATTATCCATGTAATAAATGCAGTGGTCCCCAATAATGGTGGAAGGTCTGAAAGGCATGTTAGTCCCGATAAATAGTGACAGGTATAGACTCCCGGCAGAGCATCCACAACTACACGTGGCGAGGGTACAAGTCAAAGGGGGAGGTGCAATAAACCTTGGAGAGGGGTAAAGTGGAGGGAGACAAAGCACCAACCAACTGTCATTTTTCAAACACCTGGGCATATTTAATAACGAGAGATATGCTTGTTATCACTCGTTACTAATCTTAAATGGTGCTCCAACCAATCAGCTCTTAACTGTCACTTTCAAGGCTGTGTTTGAAAAATGACAGTTACGAGTTATTTAAATCAGGCTCACAGCCTGCAAAAATGGCAGTTAGAAGCTGATTGGTTGGTACATATCTCTCTCCACTTTATCTCTCTCCAAGGTTTGATACATCTCCCCCCAAAGACTCAGGTCAGATCATTTCACCACTTAGCTATTCTTTGTCACTTGTATCACCGTAAAATTACAGAGGCACTTTGTGTTAGAGTTTGTTGTGTTTAGTGTTAACTATATGCTGTATGTCAATTTTTAAGTGTAAAAGGTATGTGACACCTATCGGAAAGGCTCATATCAAAGCTTTGGGTAAAGGATTCGATAGGGACGCACTTTCAGTTTAAAATGCAGGAAATTGGAATAGTGAAATTACTTTTTTAATTTTTATGCGGTACATTTAATTTAACAAAAGTGTATTTTTTACATGTGTTTTTTTATATGGATAAATAAAAACATGAACAGTGACTGAACCAGTGTTTGTCATTTGTTATACACTGTTGGTCGTCCAAATGAAGGTAATGAGAGACAGCCCTTCTAGTCTCCCAATCCGTTTATCTGCACCACAAAACCTTTGGTAACGGTAACATTATCACACAATTTTAAGAATTTAATAGTATCACATCATACAGCAAAAACCAGAACCTTGAGAAAGATTTCACACCAGCTGTAATGTGTTAAATCACATCAAAGTGACCAAAACAACAAAACTTGCACATACAGTATGTTTCCATTTAGAGGACCATCATGGCAACAACCAATGTTACTGTAGCTGTTACTACTCCTACAAGGAGTACATGATGCAGGGATGGCATACTGTAGCTGGCAAAGCCTGGGCCGCCAACCATGCTCTAAGAAAATAAAAAATATGTACTGTAGTATATGTGATGTTACAAAACAACAAATATTGTGATTTTTTTCTATTTGTTAGTTCACTTATAAGAAGTTAAAAACTTTTTGAATGCCACTTATATTTGCATTAATGATGCATTATTCTTTCCCCTACCATCATTAAAAAATACACACTGTAGTGTCCCAGGTCACATAATGCCACACTGCAATGCCCCTAAATCACACAATGCCACATTGTAGTGACCCCAGTTCACATAAACTCACTGTCATGCTCCGGGTATGCTGACCCTCTGCCGAGGTATTGGAAGACGTGGACCCAGGTTGGGAAAAGAACAGGAAGCGATGGCAAATGACTTCCTCATCCAGTAGTACCGGATGTTGGCTAGACCTGACCAAAAGCGCGGAGTCTAACTTACTGGGAGGTGTTCACCAGTGACCCCTCCAAGCGTGATTTGGGCTTTAGCTGCACCCAGGAAGCAGGTCGCTGCCCTTTGGTCAGGTATCCGACACAAGTGGGAAATGGAAGAACACTATCACAGGGAAAGCTAAGGAACAAGACACTGGAAGTTTGTACTGGAGTGATGTATTGAGTACACACTCTGTTGATCCAAATGCAAGACTGGCACAGGAGAATGGCACTAGGAGATTGTACTTGGATGACATAATAAGTGCACACACTGTGGCTTCAGATGCAGCACTGGCACAGGAGAATGGTATGATGAGATGGTACTTGGATAACGTACTAAGGGCCTTATTCAGACCCACTCGCTAGAATCCTTTCGCACGCAGCCTGCTGATGTTTGCAATCTGCGCATGCAAATAAGACATAGTGCGCGTGCACGAACCAGTCACCGCGATTGCCCCTTATACTCCGCAAGCATGAGTGACAGGTTGTGCCGTTTGTGGGTGGTGACGGGGTAGTCGATGATAACGGGGGAGTGGTGGAGCGAACGCAGGCGTGTCTGTTCGTCTGAAGGCCGTTTCAGGGGAGTACATAATTTAGACCCAGCGTCAGCATACATGTCACATGGCTGAAATACACACAGTAGCAATCGCAGTGCTTGCGGTAAGGGTATGGTCAGCCACAAGTGCTGCGTATGGGTCCGATGTTACTCGATGTTATCGATTGTTTTGTACATTTCCTGGAGATGACGTGTTACTAACGGAAAGTGGGCATCTTGTGTCAGGCTGGTGGCTCATCTAAATACTGTGATCGCAAGGCAAGTCATAGTGGGCATGCTAATGTCTTGCTAGCGATCGCAGGATTTGCATACTCTGGCTGCTGACGGCTGCGTGTGAACGCATCCTAGCGAGTGGGTCTGAATCAGGCTCTAAGTACACACACTATGGCTTGAGACGCAGAACTGGCACAGGAGGTGACTCTAGGAGAATGTACTCAGAAGACGTACTGAGGGCCTGATTCAGAGCCGCTCGTAAGCGGCCGCTCGTTCGCTCTGAGCGATATTCGCACAACTGCGCATGCGTATGGGTCGTAATGAGCATGCGCAAACCAGTCATTGCTGTCGGAAATCGTGCGCTTGCAAAACAGCGAGGGGCTGCTAATTTGATTGACAGAATGTACCGTTTGTGGGTGGTAACAGGGGAAGGTGCTTGAAAACGGGGGAGTGGAGATTCGAACGCAGGCGTGCCAAACGGTGAAAAGGGTGTTTAATGGGAGTGCATAATTAGTAAAGGAGCATCATCGACCTCGTCACTTGGTTGTCTTTTAGCCTGAACTGCTCGCAGTGATAGCGGTAAGAAAAACCTACAAGCACTGCAAGCAGTTCAGATGCCTTTCGATGTTCACGATTAATCTAGTAAATATCGGAGATGACGTGTGATGCGAACGGCAAAGGGGCGGCTTTACAAAATAGCGAGTGCATTTTTCGGTCGCTCGCTCGCTCAGACATAGAGGAGTAAACAAACCGCAAAGAGCGAGCGCTCAATTTAAATAGCCGGCCCCTTTTTTGGAACAACCGTCCGCAAATAGCGTCCGGCTCTGAATCAGGCCCTAAGTACACACCGTGGATGAACACTAGGAACATCAGCAAGTCTTCACTGGAAGTAACAACGTTGTACAGGCAACTAACTTCCTTTTGTCCAGGGGCTGGTTAAATACCTTAAGGTAGCAGTCCATTGGAGGATAGTGTCAGCTGACAGCAACCAATGCTACCATTGGGTAAAGGGCTAATCAAGCTATGGACTGTCATGGCTGCATCGACTATGGCAACCGCAGGAACCACATCACGGAGCGAGCACATGGATATCCCAGAAGACCACAGGTACAGTCCTCAGCGTGTCACTCGCCGCCGCACCGGGCATCTGACCGCTCAGTAGGTCAGGTGAAGCCAGCGCTGAGGTGAGTAATGGCCGATCCTAGGCCGCAACCTGACAATCACACTGTAATGCAGTCAGTCCACAGAATGCTTAGTTCATATAAGGTCACACTATAGTTCCCCCAGTTCACACTATACCACACTGTGGTGCCCCCAGTCCACATTATGCCATACTGTAGTGCCCCCAGGTTACATTATGACACTCTAGTGCCCTCAGTTCACATAATGCCATTGGCATATCTATAATGGGTGCGGGGAGTGAACTGCACACACAGCACACCCCACACCCACAAAAATTATACATACCTCTCCAGTGTCCTGCGTCATCCGATACTGCCGATCAGAAGAAATAACCAGGAAAATGTCGCCCTATAGAGCCAGCACACTGGCCCTCTCCTCCCTTAAACCCCTTCTACATTATGACACTTTGTATTGCCCTCAATTCACATAATATCACACTGTAATGCAGTCAGGCCACAAAATGCCACATTATAGTGCCCCCAGTTCACATTATGCCACACTGTAGTGCCCCCAGCTTACATTATTATACACACTCGTGCCCCTAGTTCACATGCCACACTAGTGCCCCCAGTTCATATTATACCTTACTGCAGTTGTAGTATACCCAGTTCAAATGATGCCACATAGTGCTCCTAGTTCACAATATGTATCCCCGTATGCAGACCACCCAACTGCTTCTAACTTCAAAGGGGCTCTCCACTGGGATCTGGAGTACTACGATGGAGACCCGGCTACCACCAAGACCAGGTAATCGACGGCTTGGCCACTAGGGATGTTAGGTCGTCATTCTATCATGTCCACATGTCATCCATGTAGACATGATGAATGTCAACATGGTCGCCGTCAACATGCTAAGCATGTAGACATGCTACATGTCCACATTTTGACATGTCAATATTCTCATGTAGACCTGATACATGTCGACATTAGAACTGACTACCTAACATGCCACACCTGAATCCCCGTGCTGTGTATGACTGGCAATGGGTGGTATCACTGTGTTATGTATGGCTGGCAATGGGTGGTATCACTGTGTTATGTATGGCTGGCAATGGGTGGTATCACTGCTATGTATCGCTGGCAATGGATTTTCTACTGTGCTATGTATGGTTGGCAATGGGTCATATCACTGTGCTATATATGGCTGGCAATGGGTGGTATCACTGTGCTATGTATGGCTGCAATGGGTGGTATCACTGTGCTATGTATGGCTGGCAATGGGTGGTATCACTGTGCTATGTATGGCTGGCAATTGGTGGTATTTCTGTGCTGATAGTGTCATAGGTGCTCAGGATTAGTATTTTTGTTGCAAAAGATTGGGCACTAAGTCGCAGATTCAGCATAATGATGCAAGGCGTGGTGCACAGAGAAGCTATAAGAAAAATCAGGGTACCCCTGCATTGTACATACTTTTGTCTCAACAGTGATGCAAATAAGATGCATATTTTGTGTAAAAGTCTGTGGTGAGAAGCTTGAGGCGCCTAAGTTGCAAAGTCCGTGGTGCACCAAACTAGGTTGTTTGGTGCGATTTAGTTGTATGTGCACACATCTGTATGTATGGTGGTATCTAAGCTATTTTTGGATATTAATGGTATCTATGTGCTGCTGTGTATGGGTGGTATATGTGTGCTATGTATGGCTGACAATTGGTGGTTGGCAATGAGTGGTCTCACTCTGCTTGGTATGGCTTTTAATGGGTGGTCTCACTCTGCTTGGTATGGCTTTTAATGGATGGTCTCCCTCTGCTTGGTATGGCTGGTAAAGGGTGGTCTCCCTCTGCTTAGTATGGCTGGTAATGGGTGGAATATCTGTGCTATGGGTGGTATCTCTATGCTGTATGTGGCTGGCAATGGGTGATATCACTGTGCTATAAAAGGCTGGCAATGAGTGGTATCACTCTTATAGGTATGGCTATTAATGTGTAGAATATCTGAGCTATGGGTGATATGGGATTGTTTAGTCGCCGGTTCAAATCCCGATAGCGTCTGGCCAAAGGGAGGAAATCCCGACAGCACCAGGTAAGTAACCTAACCCTCCCCTCTCCCCCCCCTTACCCTAACCCTCCCTTAAGGGTGCCGAACCCTAACCTCTCCCCCTAGTACCTAACCCTAACCACCCCCCAGGGGTTCCTTAACCTAACCCCCGCACCCTAACCCTCCCGGGGGGTGCCTGACCCCCCATTCCACTAGCCTAACCCACCCCAGGGGGTGCCTAAACCTAAGTCCCCCGGGGTGCCCTATAACTAACCCCCCCCTTTCCCCCCCGCGGCTAAGAGAACAGGCAGCCTGGACTTACCTCGTTCGGGCCCACGTCGTCCTGGATTCCAGTACCGGGATTATGATATGCATTGCTATCTCGACGCCTATCATAAATCCTTAGTTGGCATTCTGCCGCCAGGATTGGGTCACATAACTACATACTTAGTGGTATCTCTATGCCCTACAGGACTGGCAATGTCTGGTACAGTATATGTGTGCTAAGGGCAGGGACGCCGAGATGGGGAGGAGTGGGTACTAATTACCTGGGCTTGCTGGAGGGTTCTGTCGCCGCCCCCTTCCTCCCTGTCAGCTGAGCAGCCCAGCAAATGCTGCTGTGTGCTGGGCTGCAAAGAGAGACTGCTTGGTGCTGCAGCAGCAGACTCCTCTGCCTGTAGGGGCGAGCAATCATCCTGATTTTGCCCCGCCCCTGGAAATGCGCTGGGCTGAGGGACTCGCAGCGCACCCCTCCCCAGCACGCAGCGCTGTAACTATGTCTTTTTTTCTTAAGGAGGCATGGATACATTCCCGTTATTAGGCCACGCCACCTTCACCCAGGCTCGGCTCTTGGCAGCCCAGGCTACAGGCCTGATTCAGAGTTGTACGCTATGCCCATGTTTTCGCATATTGAACAATTTTTTTTGTCACTGCTCATTCGTCTGAGTTGCACTGCGCATGTGCTGAGGTACATTATTGTAGTCACACGCTGCAAGTCTTTATTCACAGTGTGATTGGCAGGCAGGGAGCATTTAGAGGAGGCAATGGGGAGTGTCAGGTAAAAACGCAGGTTTGACTCAACGGTTTTGGGTGCGTGTCACATCCTGCGTCTGCGATCCTGTACACAGTAAACAGAGCTCCGGTGTCTCCGTTACGGCAGCCAATCTGAGTGACCATAGACTCGATGTTTTCCTGACCTGCGTCCGATGCTGCGTATGTGCACACAGTTGCAGACAGCTGTGATGGCTCCGGTGGGTATCTCAGTACCAGTCCCGGCGGCTGTACCATTAGCACAATTTCCTAAATCCTCAGCTGAAAAACCTCGCAGCTGCGGCAGCAATAGCATACAACTCAGAATCAGGCCCAACATATGGCCGGCAGGAGATGGCATAGAATTTTGCAACAGTATCCAATGGAAACTGTCTTCCTGAAAGTGTAAAACCTCATGTTAATGGATCATGTTTTTATTTTACAAAGCAGAAAATGTCAACTATCAATGACTCCCATTCAATGATTCCATGATGTAATGCAGGGATGGGGAACCTTAGGCCCAGGGGCCGTATAAGGCCCTCGGAATCATTGGTCTGGCCCGCTGAGCTTTTTTCTGCTAGCCTCATCTGGCTAGCTGGTTGCCTAGAATGGCACCCTGCAGCCAGAATCTAGACGCTCTGTGCATTCTGTAATCACCGGTGATTGTGGCCCTGCCCCCATGTGATGTCACGGAGGGGGCGTGGCCTGCACCAGGCCCTGCAAATAATGTTATATATATGAAAATGGCCCTCGGCAGAAAAAAGGTTCCCCACCCCTGATGTAATGGAACTACCAGATGTAACATTACAAATATAAATATAACTAATACACTGCATACAGTCAGAAAAAAACTAATTATGTGCTCCTCCATTGGGCCTGATTCAGAGCAGCGCTCACATCTACTCTACAGATGGATTTGGAGATATTTTGCCCTGCACATGCGTCCGAGCCGAGCATACACAGCTATGAGCCACTAGGGGCTATTCAGATTCAGTAACTGGGTGAGGCATGGGCATGTGGCTGGAATGGCGGCCTATGCAGAGTTGGGGATCTGTCTGATTTCCCAGTCTAGCACTGGTGCAAATGTTTACTTATAGTGATGACAGCAAGTCTGGGTTGTACCTGAATAAGGGTAAACACTGTATTCTATTGTTGCTGAATTGTAAGTGTTGTATATGTATAGAACTATTACCAGCCTAACGCTGATTGCGTTTTCCCCTCTGTGCCTCATGCCCCTGCACTATTTACATGTAATATACATTAAAAAAAAAAACATCTAAAACACAAAATTTAAAGTCTGTATTCATCATATTCTAAAATATGTACTTTTTGTTTAATTAGATGGGTCTCCAGATACCTGTAGCTATGCCCACATACTGTATTACATATGCTGAATGCATACCCAATGGTTACAAGAGTGACAGTCGCTTATTTCCTGTGAGATGGTTTGTTCCTATATAAAAGGAAAATGACATTTTTCTATACAATAATTATACACAATTATCGTCGGTTAATGCTACACATCGGTACTGTATAATCTGTCCAATTTATATTTATTACTGTACAAAAGAGCGTAATTGCATTGGGTGTGCTTGTTTCTTTCTCGGCACATAATGAAAAATAAGCTGGTGTATGGCAGAGAAGGAGTTAACCCCTGCTGTCCATGACCCCAATACATAAATGCAGATGAGTTATTATCAGAGAGATGAGGTCGCCATATCTCGGAGAGCTCTGTAATTGCAAAGTGTGTTTGTGTCCCAAGCAAATCTGAGAATTAATATCATCAGAGAGGAGGAAATGAGAAGATTGCGTAGAGCAGTACAAGATGTGATTGCTGGGATTATTATAACTAATTTGTTTCATCTTCTACGTAATGTGTCTCTACCTTACTCGCCTCTGACAGTAGTAGAATCGTAGGAGCGTGAATGTAGCCCTTGGCTTGCCGCAACGAGAAGTGGTGGAAGGTGGGTTGTAATAGACAGTACGGACAGTTTATAGAGAAGAGTGACGTCCACAAGGGGATGTAGTCTAAAGGTCAACACTACAATGTCGAAAATGTCGACAGACAACATATGAAAAGTCGACATTGTCAGAGGTTAGGCTGCTGATGGGAGGGTTAGGGTTATGCTGCGGGGGTTAAGTTAGTTTTAGGCTGTGAGGGGTTATTGTTAGACTTGGGGGGGAGTTAGGGTTAGGCACTAGGGGGAGGGTTAGTGGTAGGGATTTGGGTTAGGGATAGCAGAAAAATACTTACCTGAACTCTGGAGGATCGGAGGTCTGACCAGGATGTGACGGTCACATGACCGCTGGGACACGGAAACGGCGCAGGAGCAGGTAAGTCACCTTTGGACCACCAGGGACGATATGTTTTAACATTTCCCCACTGTCTACATGATGAATGCCGACATATCATACCACAACCTTCACAAGTGCTCACACTAAGGGAATGGATCATATGCAACATGTTCTGCGATCGTGTTGAATGATGTGTAAGACAATGTTGCACCCATTTGGCTCTTACCATTTTAACACGAAAATATAGGACATGTGACCTGAAGGTAGATTACTACATAAATTCCGTCCCGAACATTCTTTGGCAAGATCATTTCATTGTATTAGGAGTCTGAATTATGGGGAAATTAGTGCTGAGAGGTAGACCTCTCACAGTGCTAAGGGGAAGAAACCATGTGAGATAATACTATACCTGTAAAGTAAGCCATGGGGCAGGTGTACTAAGATGTTCCAGCATTCTTGCACAGCTACCCGCAAGCAGCATATACACATCGGCTGGTGAGCTGTATTAGACCCTGCTCCGCTCCATTACCAGTGTGCATGTAACAGTGAGTACCTACTATACTTCAATAAAACAGCACCACTGGTTAAGTAACTTGGCTGTTCATAGTTTGAGTCATCCACTGGTGTGTGCCTACTGTACATAACACTGCAATTCCAACACCTGCACAGACATCATTTCCAACATTACCCCCCAACATGACCCCTTCCACCAGATACAAAATGCTCTGCTCCTGGACTTTCCACTAAATTTATGATTGCAGCCATCTGTGTTGAAAACCTGTCTCATCAATTAATAATAAAAATTTAAAAAAAAATTAAATCCTTTCCAAGAGCAGCCTAACTATAGGCTCCATCCCTTTACAGAAAAAGCCTGTGATTCGCAAGTCCGCGAGGAGGGGGCGGGGATAAATGACTTGGTTTATGTCATTTAACTCCGACCCATCCCTAAGGACCCGCAAATTTCTCGTAAAAACCCCCCATCCTGCCCACTTAACTAGGAAGTGGGTGGGATGCGGGAGATCTGCCTACTCTTTTGGGGTGCCGGGGGTTTCCCGAAAAATCGTGAGCCACCCACAACTGTAGGCAAATATGTTCAACACAGGTGACTGCAATCCTACATTAAGAGGGAATTCCAGCGTCAGAGCATGTTGTACCTGATGGAAGGGGTCATGTTGGAGGTTCAGGATAACACCTGGGTTCCTTAGACATCAGTCATATTGGCTGGATTGTAAACAGAGCTCCCCTATAAGCGGCACACGTGCTTCCCAGACAGTACCAGTCTCATGATATACATGATACCACCACATCAATGGTTAGAGTAATCTTAGACTAAAAAGAGTCTTGCTCCTCCCTAATATTTGCATTCCTTTTGATCTTAGTTAATGCAGCTGCTTTTTATTGCTGGTTAGAAAATAATAGGTTTAACTTGTCTTGAGAAAGATGCCACAGGTGACAGCATCTGATATATCTCTGAAGACCTTTAAGTTATCCTCAGACATAAGGAATGCAGAGGTTCTGAGGGTGGAAGGGAACAAGGTGGATCGTTTGAACACATTACATTCCTTTGAACTACACCAACAATCCTCTCTAAAATGCATTAATTAGCACCTTCATAAATATCCCTCTTTCATATATCCAGAAAGTGGGTTGTGTGTGGGTGTACTATACATACTGTATATTGTATCTAAATGTACTGTATATGTAATGTTTTCTAACACGTTCCTGCATTTCCTAAAACTAGAACTGTACTTATGTATCTACAATATGTCTCTCGCTTTAAAACAAATACAACATCAAACTAGTTCCTACACTGTAGCATTGACAATTGATAGTGATTTCTGATGAAAGATTGCAGTAGTAAAACAATGAGATGAGCTAGAGAAATTTCCCAGCTACACTCCCTAGGGACAACATGCAAATCAGACACTTCAAATGAGTTTATTCTACTTTAGAAGTGGTGTATCGGAGCTTTCAGTATGACTTTGTCAGTCAAAAGAGGAATTCCAGGCAGCAGCTAAAGACTGGCAGGCCAGGGAATGAATAGCAAAGGAATTAAATATACTACAAAACAGGATGTCCTGTATAAACATTTACAACAGATCGTACTGTCAGCGGTGTGCCTGGTCATTCTGAGGGCAGGAACTGAGGTGTCACTCTTCCCAGAAATATCTGGTGCAAGGTCTCTGCACCCTGGGCAAAGCTTCAGCCAGTGGCCAATGTTCTATGACTTTTATGCGCCCGTGTTGCCTTGTGCTTAGCGACGGTTAGCTCTCCGAGATGCAGAACGAATGTGGGTGCAGGAAGAGTGACTTTCAGTGGGCGTCTGGTACTGAATGGCCGCGCAATGCTAATGTTCATGAAGTTGAGGGATTATTTGCTAATGTGCATGCGGAAAAATCCCTAAAAGCTAGTATGGCGCATGCGTTACACTGTGTGTACGTATCACAGGCACAGATGCTGACGAACAGTATAAGTAATGTATTGGAAATGCTGGGGCTTTCCTGGGTGGTGACTGGGAAGTGGCTTTTCAAACGCACAGAGATGGCCCGCCTTATGGGCGTGTCGGTGAAGTGGTTGTGTACACAGATGCTTAGTCACTTACATTGGGTATGACGGAGAATCTGCACCAAGCATGGGGCTGGTGCACGTTTCTATGATGCGACCGGTGGTTGTGTGTACAGACTCACTAAGCTGTATTACAGCTTCAGCAGACGCTGAATGTGACCATTAAGGTATCCCTTTTTTAACCTACAGAATTTTTAAAAACTATTTAAATGTGTACATTATACATCAGGCATCTGGCCCCAGGCATAGACTTCTCCCCTTACTATTCCTGACTCCTCCCACTTCATAGTCTATGCCAGTGGTTCCCAAACTGTGCGCAGTGGCACACTGGGATGCCTCGGGACACTTACAGGGGAGCCTCAGGTTGGTGGTCCAGCATCAAATCAAATTCTTTATGGTCAGTGTAATGTAAATATGTGCACAAATAGGAGCACAAATCTGTCCACCACTATATAACCAAATCTAAGGATGACAGGTAGCACAATGTACTTCACTGTACTTCTTTACTTTGTTTCTGAATTTCTCAATAACAAACTTTGGGCTTAGGGGTGCCGTGAAAACAAGGCTGATACTCTAGGGTGCCATGATTCAAAAAAGTTTGGGAACCACTGGTCTATGCTCTTACAAATATAATAAGGTGAGCGGAGGGGGGGCACCCAAACTTACCGCATGTATAGGCAGTGCTGCGCATGCGCTGGGTTAACGAATGTAACAGCGCATGCGCAGCACTGATTACAGCTGCGGTAAGTTAGTGTAGACAGGGATAACTATCTATTTCCTGAAAAGCTATCATCGCAAAAATGACAGCTTTTCGGAATAGATAGTTATGTAGAGGAGGAATGATGAATTCCTCCGGTAATTAGGTAGAACTCCAGGGAAAGTTTAGTAATGATTAATAGGCCCTATAGTCAGATATTTGGTTGGTTCTGTTAGGTAAAACTGGCACTTCATTGGGGCAGGTCACACATAAAGACAGGGAAGGCAATTTTCCAATTGACCAAGCACAAGCTTAGCAGTTGTAGAGGATTAGATAGTGTTCACTGTAGGAATTTTTAGGGCAGGGAGTGCTGAACAAAGAGGATGATACATCTATACACACCAAAGCAGAGCCATAACTAACCATTTTGTGCCTTGTGTACATAAAGAGCACTGATGACGCCATCCACAACTGAATAAGTGAGAGAGCGCGCCTTGTAAAATAACAGGTGTGGTCTCATTGGGAATGGGCGTGACCACACAATTGTATCCCCAATTCAAATTATGCCACACAGTAGTGCCCATTCATCACATTGCGCCGCACAGTAGTGTCCCTTAGTCACATTTCACTGCACAGTAATGCCCCTTATTCACATTACATCGCACAGTAATGCCCCTTATTCACATTACACTGCACAGTAGTGCCCCTTATTCACATTACACCACACAGTAGTGCCCTTTATTCACATTACAACGCACAGTAGTGCCCCTAATTCACTTTATGTCACACAGTGGTGTCCCTTATTCATGTTATGCCACCCAGTAGTGTCCCTTAGTCACATTTCACTGCATACTAATGCCCCCTATTCACATTACACAGCACAGTTGTGCCCCTTATTCACATTACACTGCATAGTAGTGCCCCTTATTCACATTACATTGCACAGTAGTGCCCCTTATTCACATTACAATGCACAGAAGTGCCCCTTATTCACATTACAATGCACAGTAGTGCCCCTTATTCACATTCCAATGCACAATAGTGCCCATTATTCACATTACAACGCACAATAGTGCCCCTTATTCACATTACAATGAACAGTAGCACAATTACAATGCACAGTAGTGCCCCTTATTCACATTACAATGCACAGTAGTGCCCCTTATTCATATTACAATGCACAGTAGTGCCCCTTATTCACATTATGTCACACAGTGGTGTCTCTTATTCATGTTATGCCACCCAGTAGTGTCCCTTAGTCACATTTCACTGCACACTAATGCCCCCTATTTACATTACACAGCACAGTCGTGCCCCTTATTCACATTACACTGCATAGTAGTGCCCCTTATTCACATTACATTGCACAGTAGTGCCCCTTATTCACATTACAATGCACAGAAGTGCCCCTTATTCACATTACAATGCACAGTAGTGCCCCTTATTCACATTACAATGCACAATAGTGCCCCTTATTCACATTACAATGCACAATAGTGCCCCTTACTCACATTACAATGCACAGTAGCACAATTACAATGCACAGTAGTGCCCCTTATTCACATTACAATGCACAGTAGTGCCCCTTATTCACATTATGTCACACAGTGGTGTCCCTTATTCATGTTATGCCACACAGTAGAGCCCATTCACTTTATGCAACACAGAGCCAATTGACACTATGCCACACAGAGACCATTTGCGCTATGCCACACAGTACAGTAGTACTCCTTATAACACCTTATACCACACGGTAGTGCCCCTTATAAAAAAAATTATGCTATACTGTAATGCACCTTGTAAAACAGTATTGCCACACAGTAATGGTCCCTTATCACACAGTAATCCCCCTTAAAACACAGTAATGTCACACAGTAATGCCACACAGTTATGCTTCTTATGCAGTAACTCATTATGCCACACAGCTCTCCTCCTGACACCATAACCCTCATGGTAGGGGCTAGATCCCCTTCCGTAGATGTACCCCAACATCATCAGTTACTGTCCAACATCATTCAATACTATCCACGTGGACATAGAGGCAGGGGCGCCGAGAGGGGGGGAGCGGGTACCAATTACCCAGGCCCGGGCTTGCCATGGGGCCCTGCGGGGGCCTTGGTCCGTCACCACTCCCCCCCTCTTACATCACAGCGGCCCAGCACACACTGCTGTGTGCTGGGCTGCACTGGGAGACTGCTCGCGGCTGCTAAGAAGCAACCACAGCAGTCTCCTATGACTGTGGGGGAAGCGATCAAGATGATCACGCCCCCCACTGGTTATGCACCGGGCTGAGGGGGGTTCACTGCACCCCCCTCGCCAGTGTGCAGCACTGCTACAAAACTTTTTGTTAATCCTAAAGGAGACGTGGCCACACCTCACGTGATTAGGCCATGCCCCGTTTTACCCGGGCCCGGAGTGGCTCTTGGCGGGCCTGCATAGAGGAGGAATATATTTTATCTCCCCCTGACACAGCTCTTCAACTGACAAACATCTCCCCCTGTCATAGGCTCTCTCCCTGACACACCATCTCCCTGCCATGACATAGCTCTCCCCTTGACACACTATCTCCCTGACACAGCACTTCCCAACACCATGTCTCTAATACAGCTCTCCCCAGCACCCTCCTCACACAGTTTACCTTCCCTCATGTGGCTTCCCCCCTCATGCAGCTCTTTCCAACTTACCTCTCTTGTGATCCTCATGCCATCCTCAGAACTCTTCACCACTCCCTGCTGACTGCTGTCACTGATATCGGCATCTGTGTGGGTCTGGTCCTCTTTCACAGAGGCAGCGGCACCTCCTCCTCTTCACGCGGCAGGAGACTGAGAGATAGACGTGTCTCATTCCTGATTCCCTGCCAGTAAATGAGAGGGAGATTGACGGAGGTGGGCTGAGTCACTGCCAGCGCTGCCCGCCAGCCGCCGACATCTATTCTATCATTACACAGGCACAGCAGCAGGTCTCTATCAGTCAGATAGCCACAGCACTGCATGTACAGAGTGCTGTGGCCAGGAACACTGCTCCTGCCTGGACCCCCCCATTGTCAGCACTGGCCAGACCGGCCCATCTGGTCACCGGCCTTCTGGCATTTGCCAGATCTGCCAGATGGGCAGTCCGGCCCTGTTATACAGGGATTGTCTCAGTGCTGGGGATTCTGGATTGCCTGGGAGAGAGCCAGATAACTGCTCATAGGTGGTACGGGAGGCTCAGAGTAGATATGATCGTATATATAACTTCTCTGGACTTGGAGTAGACACTGGAGCCAGAGTGGAACCGGATTTGGAGCACAGACTGGAGCGGGAGTGGGTCTGGACTTGGAGTATACCTGGAGCCGGAGTGGGACCGGATTTGGAGTATACACTGGAGCTGGCGTGGGACCGGACTTGAAGTATACACTGGAGTCGGAGTGGGACCGGACTTGGAGTAGAGACTGGAGATGGAGAGAGTCTAAGACAACCAGCCAGGAGTGGAACCTAGGACATGTATCAGCGACGAAGCTCAGACACAGAATGCTGTCACGGCAGGATACTTATACCCTGGGTCTTGCAGGGATTGGCTGATGCCGTCAGGTGGACACCAGTCTGTCTGTCACTGGAGACAAGCGGGACCAATATGGTGGCACCCAGTGTCTGGAGCTGGCAGGAACGATGCCGGACTCCAAGCCCCCTGGTATCACCACCATGCTGTTAGCCTGTCATCAATGCCATTAGCAGGCCGGGCCTGCCATAGCAGCGCTCAATGTCCAGAGCCGGCAGGAACGCCGCTGGAGCTCCAGGCTTCTGAAACCACCATCACGCTAGGGACCCGTCAACAGCACACATTAGCGATGAGGCTGATAGCCCAGGCGGCTCTCACACAACAGAAGCAGAGACTTGCTTGTAGCCTGGCGCTGTGAGGACCGGTCATGGTTGTAATGGGTCACAGTCAGGTCGGGCTGGATAGCAGTGACTGCGGAGGATTATGTTAAGTTGGGAACACATTAGAGAATTTTTTGAATGTATTGGCTGATTCCAACGGATCAGAATGACATATCATTCAAATTGTCAAGTGCATACGCACTATGCGCGCTCCCACGGCGTCGTCCATTACATCTTCAGAAGGCCCCTACATGCAGCTCAAACTGACAATCTCGCAAATTGTACATGCACTACCGGATGACCAGGCGATATGTTAATATTATATAGTTAACGTTCTAACCACCAAACCAAACAATGCAAGATATATGGTTCGATTGTTTGGTAGATTGCACAGGTTTGAACGCAGACGTGCCTGTGCGTTTCAACGGTGTTGCATGGCGTGCATAAATTATCCACTGCACACATTTTTGAAAACCAGTCTGATATGGTTGGAGGAGAGTGAGAGCACCAGTGACTGGGATGGCCGCATTACCAGCAATGTTACCTTTGTAACACTCTAGGGGTGTGTGCTGTCTTAGCCGTACCTGTTGTCTTCTGGACTTTTTACTCTACACCCACAGCAGAGAGACAGGTGGTCCCCAGATCCCAACACAATAAAGGAAAATAACGTCTGTTTTATTTAGCTGGAACTCTTCGGCATTTAAGGATCTATTCATGCAAATAGGCACCAATAATTCTAAGCATTCTATACATATTGATACAACATTAAGCACATTTATCCATTCGAGAATGTAATTTAATATTAGAACACAGTTTAAAGATTAGATTCGGAAACAATGTAATTGTTTCCTTTCTGTCATCACATGAGTATCTTTAAACAAGTATACTCTCACTACGCTATCTTTAGTAATACCCCTTTTACACCGGAGCTAAAACCCGGGTTTTTGAAGGGTTAACCCGGGCAGCTCCCTGGTGTAAAAGGGGAGAGAGTTGGATCGCCGGGTCGAGTGACCCGGCAATCCAACCCAGGTAACTAGCAGAGTTTCACATGGGCGTAGCTAATATCAAAACTGCATTTCATAAATTTTGGAGCACACCCACCAGATATGAAATGGGGAAGAGTGGGCCAAGTGAGCATCGCCAACAAATATTGGGGATGCCAACATGCATTTTGCACAAAGTACTGTATCAGGACAACGCTATCAGTAGTACATTAGTTTGCATTGGGTTTCAACTAGGGGTGAGCGGGTTCGGATTTCTGAAATCCGAACCCCCCCCGAGCCCCCCCGATCCGAGACCGATTCGAGTCAGGCTTGACTTTTCCCGCCTGACTCGGATCTGAAATCGAGGCAAAATGTCATCATCCCGCCTTCCGGGTCTCGCGGGTTTTGGATTCTATATAAGGTACCTGCGTCGGCGCCATTTTCTCACTCTGCTCTGGACAGTGAAGAGGGAGGGTGGGAGTTAGGGCTGGCTGTGCAGTGTAGTGTAGTGCAGTGTAGTGGAGCTGGCTGTGTTGTGCTGTGCTGCTGTTTTTCCATAAGGGCTGTGTCCACTCCTCCAAAGTCCATAGGGGTTGGCTGGGCTGTGTTGTGCAGTCAGTTGTCCATAGGGGCTGTGTCCACTCCAAAGTCCTGTGCAGTGTCCCAGTCCTAAAGGGGTGCTGTAGTGTTATCCAGGGGGTGCTCTGTCCATCAGGGGTGCTCCCCCCAAGTGCAAAAAATATATATTTTTTCTGTGTTTGTGAATTGTGTGCGCAGTAGTCGCACGTCCATCAACAAAGTAGCGCCAAGCGTGCGCCTGTGTCATACGTAAAGGGCCGGCTGGCTTGACCGTTAAAGGGTGCTGTAACCCCCAAAGTGCACTCCAAACAAAATAAAAAAATATTTTCTGTGTTTGTTAATTGTGTGTACTGTGGCCGCACGTGCATCAACAAAGTAGCGCCAAGCGTGCGTCTGTGTCATAAGTAAAGGGCCGGCTGGCTCGTCTGTTAAAGGGTGGTGTAACCCCCAAAGTGCACTCCAAACAAAATAAAAAAATATTTTCTGTGTTTGTGAATTGTGTGCACTGTGGCTGCACGTGCATCAACAAAGGAGCAGTGCCAAGCGTGCGCCTGTGTCCCATAAGTCTGTTAAAGGGTGGTGTAACCCCCAAAGTGCACTCCACAAAAAATAAACAATTCTTTTTTTTCTGTGTTTGTGTGCGAAATGTATGCGCAGTAGCCGCACGTGCATCAACACCGCAGCAGCGCCAAGCGTGCGCCTGTGTCATAAGTCAAGGGCCGGTTTGGACATCTGGTCCGGACTGAAGGACGTGCCAACAATTTCTGACATGTCTACTATCACTGCATATGATACTGTCACCACTGACAGAATGGTGGAGGAATTATTTTCTGTGTTTGTGAATTGTGTGCACTGTGGCTGCACGTGCAACAACAAAGGAGTAGCGCCAAGCGTGCGCCTGTGTCATAAGTAAAGGACCTGCTGGCTTGACCATTAAAGGGTACTGTAACCCCCAAAGTGCACTCCACAAAAAATAAAAAATTCTTTTTTTCTGTCTTTGGGAATTGTGTGGGCTGTAGCCGCACCTGCATCCTCAAAGCAGCAGCGACAAGCGTGCATCTGTCTGTTAAAGGGTGGTGTAACCCCCAAAGTGCGCTCCAACCAAAATAAAATAATCTTCTTTTTTTTCTGTGTTTGTGTATGAAATGTATGCGCAGTAGCCGCACCTGCATCCTCAAAGCAGCAGTGACAAGCGTGCGTCTGCCTGTTAAAGGGTGGTGTAACCCTCAAAGTGCGCTCCACAAAAAATAAAAACTTCTTTTTTTTTCTCTTTGTGAATTGTGTGGGCTGTAGCCACACCTGCATCCTCAAAGCAGCAGCGACAAGCGTGCATCTGTCTGTTAAAGGATTACATCAGTGACAGCATCCAAGTAGGCATGTCATGTACCTGTACTGGCAGGAAAAAGAGGCAATTTGGAGGCCCTTGTACAAACTGGCTCTATTTTACCTGAGTTGCCCCCCCTCCAGTGTGTACTCCGACAGAGTGTTTAGTGCAGCCGGGAACTTTGTCAGCGAAAGGCGTAGGAGGTTGCTTCCACAAAATGTGGAGAAGATGATGTTCATAAAAATTAATTATCAACTCTTCCAGGGAGACCAGCCTCCATAACGTACAGAGGGACCTGTGGTGGTGGATTCCAGCGGGGACGAATTAATACTCTGTGAGGATGAGGATGTACACAACACTGAAGAGGGTGAGGAATCGGCGGATGAGGAGGATGAGGACGACATCTTGCCTCCGTAGAGCCAGTTTGTGCAGGGACAGATTAATTGCCAGCTTGTTTTGTGGGGGCCCAAACGAACCAATCATTTCAGCCACAGTTGTGTGGCAGACCCTGGCACTGAAATGATTGGTTTGCTAAAGTGTACATGTCCTGTTTATACAACATAAGGGTGGGTGGGAGGGCCCAAGGACAATTCCATCTGGCACCTCTTTTTTTTTCTTTGCATAATGTACTGTTTGGGGCCTAGTTTTTCAAACTGCCATCCTGTCTGCCACTGCAGTGTCACTCCTAGATGGGCCACGTGTTTATGCTGCCCACTCGTGTCGCTTAGCATAGTCATCCAGCTACCTCGGTGCAACCTTTTGGACATAAAAACACTATTGTGAGGTGTTCAGAATAGACTGAAAATGAGTGAAAATTAAGGTTATTGAGGTTAATAATAGCATAGGAGCAGAAAAACCCACAAATTCTGTGATTTTAGCTGTTTTTATGCTTTTTTTTTTCAAAAAAATACAGATCCAAAACACAAAACCCAGAACCCAAAACACGGAAGGGTGGTTTTGGCAAAACCAATCCAGATCCAAAACACGAAGAAAGATCCAGATCCAAAACCAAAACACGAAAAGTGGCCAGTGCACACCCCTAGTTTCAACCATGCAGGTACTGGGTGTAATGACGTGCCAATTTAAAGATTTTTCCCAACTTACCCTCCTATATTACCTGGTCTCATTCCCAAATTGTGATGAAGCACATTCAGGGAATAAATCAGCCAAGAGGAGTTTATACAGCTGAGGGATGGTGTGTGCCATGGTGCGGGGCTTTAAATAGTTATTTAAAGTGAGTAATGTCTCAACGCAGTGCTTGTAAATCCCTGTAGCTTGTAAAACATGGCTGACCTGTAGGTATCTCCATGCCTCCAAAGGTTGTACTAGAGCTAATATCACTAAAGGGACGTATGCTCCTGGTCTCCATTAGCAGGCCAAATCAGAACAGGCCCACCTCCAGCCATTGCTTGAACACCAAAAGCCCAAGGAAATTGGTAATTTGACAGGAATGTGAGTAGAGGGGAGGGCATTGAAGAAACAAAAGTCCAACCCCTGAGAGAGTCAGATTATTGGTAGGATGGTTGCTCAGTAATATCCCTGTATAGGAACCATAAAGGTGCATACACACTAGACGATATGCTCCCTGAGCGATATCGTCTAGTGTGTCCCCGGCAGGCTGTGCTCAATGTCGTTCATGACATTGAGCACAGCCGCTGAACAATATCATTAGCGATATCGTTCAGCGCCGGGCTCTCTCACCCATTCCCTGACATGCAGCAACCTGACGAGGTCGTCAGGTTGGCCTGCATGTCAGCCCGATGAACGAGGATGACGAACGACCCGCGGGAACGCGCGTCGTCGTCATCGTTCATCTTTTTTGTGTTAAAAATGGACGATAAAGTGGACGACTGAACGATAACGATATCGTTATCGTTCAGTCGTCCACTTTAATCGCCCAGTGTGTACGCACCATAACTGATTTAATGAGCCTTTCGCAGTTTCACTGTACCGGCCGTGTGTACTTACACGTGCATGGCTTAATCTTTGAGACAAGCATATGCTACTGGCAGGACATTTCCGCTTGTAAAGAGTATTTAGCTTTAGCCAGGGACTCTGACCCCTCAGATGAATTTCGGATAGGCAGGGCCTGGAGGAGAAAAGTCATGATGTCTCTCCCATAGGACCGAACAGGAGGATGGAGGAGCAGAAAGCGGCGGGCGCGGCAGGAGCAGGGATTCAGGTAAGGTAAGTCAGTGTTTTGTGTGTGTATGTACAGTATGTCTGTGTGTGTTATGTAAGGGGTACTACTGGCACTGTATCACTACTGGGGGCACTGAATAGGGAGGGTCACTACGGGGGGCACTGTATAAGGGGCACTGCATAAGGGGGATCACTACTGGGGACCTTCATAAGGGGAACCACTGCTGGGGGCACTGTAAAAGGGGCACTACTGGGGGCTTGCATAAGGGGGACCACTACTGGGGGCACTGTATATGGGGCACTACAGGGGGCCTGCATAAGAGGGACTACTACTGGAGGCAATGCATACTGGGGGGACCGTATAAGGGGCACTACTGGGGCCTGCATAAGGTTGACAACTACTGGGGGCACTGCATAGTGTGGACTGTATAAGGGGCACTGCATAGGGGAGCACAGTATAAGGGTGCACTACTGGGGGCACTTCATAAAGGGCACTGTATAAGGGTGTACAACTGGAGGCACTGTATAAAGGGCACTGTATAAGGGTGCACTACTAGGGGCACTGGATAAAGGGCACTACTACATGGGGCACTGCTACTGGGGACATTTTATAAGGGGAATTACTACAGTGGGCATTGCAAGAGGGGCACTAATACTGGTGGCATTAAGGTGACTTGAAAGGGGTGTGTGTCATGTTGACACACTCCATTTTTCAGTGGCAACGCCCCTTCTGGCATGTGACCATGCCCATTTTTCACCCCGCGCACATAGAGGGAGGGCTCCATTTGTCAACTTGCCTTGGGCTCCAATACCCTAGTTATGCCACTGTGAAGGAGTCAAATGACTTTCTGGAAGAGTGGATCTGATCACTTCGATGAAACATGAATGTCTGAGGAGTTACAACTGTTGTGGCATGAGGCACTGATCGATATCGGAGAAACTGATTTGAGGATTGTTGAAGTGGAATTTGTGATATTTTGCAAATCTTTATCTACTTTCCAAGATTACGCATGAAACATTCAAAAAGACCATTCGCTTGTGGCCACGGTGCAGTCAATTTTTAATGTCGAATTCCAAAATGTTTCACAAATTTACGGAAATCACCACCTTGAAATGGCGGCCCATTATCTGTCTTTATCTTTCCTGGAATTCCATAAGAGCATTTTATCCAAAGCTGTTAAGTTAAATGTGCAGATGTCAAAGATATTATTTCATGAACAGGATATCATGAAGACTTAGGGGGTTTATGTACTGAGCCTTGGAAAGAGAGAGAAAGTGGATGGGGTTAAAGTATCAACTAAGCTTCTAACTGTCATTTTTCAAACACAGGGGCCTATTCATCATCACTTATTTGTCACAAAGTCAAGAGAACATTAACATTCTCATATACTTTTGTAAAAAATAAGTGTCAGGGACATTCATCAAGTTCGAAAAAGCATCTTGGGAACAGGGTGGGAGTAGTAGCATCTTTTTCGGAACTGGATGGTGTTGCTGAATGCCATTCTGAGATGGCGTTCAGCCGCCGATAACCTTCCCAGGCTGCTGTTTACACATCAGCCTGTGAGGATTTACATGGCAGCCACAACAGAGGGATCTATTCAGATCCCTCCCTGCTGTGTCTGCACTGCCAAGCCCCAGGGCACTGCAGACATGTGGCCCGGACTCACTGAAAAGAGACAGGTGAGCCGGGCTAAGGAGTTGCTGTGGCGGGAAGGAGGGGGGCCGGACACCAGCGGGGATGGTGTTACGGATCTTACACCCGTGGGAGGGGGTCAGGGGCGGATTGGGATGGAAAACCAGCCCGGGAAATTAATGGAAGCAGCCCTAATGGAGGTGAGGTTTGTTGAGAGGGGCGGGATCCCTCCTCATAGGGCCTGATTCTGAGCTGCAGCCTTCCTTGCGTCTTTTGCTGCAGTTGCGTCTGCTAACGACGCTATGTACATCCGTGCCTCCGAATATGTAAGGACAGAGACGCCCACTGTCAGTGTGTACAGACGTTGCAATCATGCTTTGTGCGTCACCACCATCAGTTGCACCATTTAACCTTTCCCCAACCCAATGCTAGGTGCAGATCATCAGTCTGTGTATGGCCTCCAATGTGAGCAATTGAGCTTCTCTATAAGCAAACATTTTCAGCAACATGCCCATACTACGTTATATCTGCATCTGATCAGCCAATCCGCTGTAACTGCCTAGGAATGCCCAACACATCCGTACTGCATCTCTGTACAAACACCATCGGGACGTATATGAGGTATAAAGCACATACGCACAGATATAAAAACAATGCAGAAGAAAAGAAAACACATTGGTCCCCACAGACAAAAACCCAACACATTGGCCCCGGCAGAACAAAAACTACAAACACATTGGTCTCCACAAGAAAAATATAAAACACACAGAAAAAAAGCCAAAAACACTTTGGCCTCAACAAGAAAAAAAAAAATAGGGTCAGCGGTCTATGCCCCTGTGGCTAGGGAATGGTGGATAGTGTATGTCCCTGGCCTGTAGGATGCTGTATATCTAGAGGGCCAGAGAGTAGGGTATGAGGCCGGGGGGACGCTGATTATGGGTATGAGAGGCATAGATGGTATATACGGTGGGCACTGTATTGTGAGGTCAGGGGTAGTCTGGTAAGTCAATCACCCCCACCAGAGGCAGCGCCTGTAGCATGAGCTCCATACACTCTGCCACTGCTGGGGTTATGGTGAGAGTAGTAGTAGGATGCAGGGTATAGGATGAGAGTGGTAGTAGTGGGAAGCAGTGGGTTGGATGGGAGTAGTAGTGCAGATCAGGGGCAGGATGGGAGTCAAAGTAATTCGGGGTAGGCTTGAAGTAGTAGTGTGGAGCAGTGGGCAGACTGGGAGTAGTTGTTCAGAGCAGGGTGCAGGATGGGAGTAATAGTGGAAAGCAGGAGCAGGATGGGAGTAGTGGTGTGGAGCAGGGGGGCAGGGTAGGAGTAGTAGTGTGGAGCAAGGGGGCAGGGTGGGAGTAGTAGTGTGGAGCAGGATGGGAGTAGTGGTGTGGAGCAGGGGGGCAGGGTAGGAGTAGTAGTGTGGAGCAAGGGGGCAGGGTGGGAGTAGTAGTGTGGAGCAGGGTGGGAGTAGTAGGGTGGAGCAGGGGGGCAGGGTGGGAGTAGTAGTGTGGAGCAGGGTGGGAGTAGTAGGGTGGAGCAGGGGGGCAGGGTGGGAGTAGTAGTGTGGAGCAGGGTGAGAGTAGTAGTGTGGAGCAAGGGGGCAGGGTGGGAGTAGTAGTGTGGAGCAGGGTGGGAGTAGTAGTGTGGAGCAGGGGGTCAGGGTGGGAGTAGTAGTGTGGAGCAGGGTGGGAGTAGTAGGGTGGAGCAGGGGGGCAGGGTGGGAGTAGTAGTGTGGCGCAGTGGTGGTGGCGGCCTTTTAAATTTGGAGCCGGCCGCTAGGCACTCACGCCTTGCGGACGGGAAGCCAATCAGAATCAGCTACGTGGCTGTTTCAGATTGTCTGCCGGTCCATGCCGCCATTGGTTCACAGCCGGCACCAAGTCCAAATCGCCACCACAACTTCCCCCGACGCTCCATCCCAGCACTAATCAAAGCAGTCAGTGTCCCTACCCGACTCCGGACAAGGAAATAGAGGTACAGGGGGTGAAAGAAGGAATAAGGTAGTGTGAGGTGCAGGGTGTGAGAGAGGGGTGCAGGAGTGGGAAGTAGGCAGTGGCGGGCTGGGCCGGGGGGCAGGGTGCCATGTGCCCCCCGGGCCGCAGCGCCATGCGGGCCGCGGGCAGTCTGTGTCACTGTGACACAGACTGCACCGTGTGTGTAGTGCTGACCGGACGGAGTCCGGTCAGCGCTACACAGCACAAACACACAGCCGCCGGAGCCGGCAGCTGTGTGTTTGCTGTAATCAGCAGCTGCTGAGAGTCTGTCAGACTCTCAGCGGCTGCCGCTGCTCCCACTGTGGGAGCCATCTCCCGGCTCCCGCAGTGGGTAATGGGAGAACCGTCGTCATGACGACGTCTCTCCCATAATGCAAAGCGGCCAAAGGAGCCGGTGGAAGCGTCGGGACCAGGAGCGGGAGTTTCAGGTAAGTGGTTTTTTGTTTTTTTTTTTATTAAGTCTCTCTCTACTGGAGGGGGCTACTGGGGGCACTACCGGGGGGGGAATACTATGGGGGCACTACCAGGGGGGGGATTTCTATGGTGGCACTAACAGGGGGGGATTACTACTGGGGGCACTACCAGGGGGGTGGATTACTACTGGGGGCACTACAAGGGGGGGCTACTACTACTGGGGGCACTACAAGGGGGGACTACTACTACTGGGGGAACTACAAGGGGGGACTACTACTACTGGGGGCACTACAAGGGGGGGCTACTACTGGAGGCACTACAAGGGGAGGGGACTACTACTAGGGGCACTGCATAGGGGGGAGGGGACTACTACTAGGGGCACTACATAGGGGGAGGGGACTACCAATGGGGGCACTGTGAGGGACCACTGCTGGGGGCTCTATATAAAGGGCAATACTGGGGGTACTGCATAGGTTGGAGACTACAACTGGGGCCACTATTTAAGGGACATTGCATAAGGGTTACCACTATTGGGGGCACTGCATGGGGGGGGTGGACTGCTACTGGGGGCACTGCATAGGGGGTACCACTATTGAGGGCACTATATAAGGGGCTTACTACTGGGGGCACAAGGGGCACTGAACAGGGGGGACCACTACTGGAGGCACAAGGGGCACTGCATAGGGGGGGATCACTACTGGGGGCACTACTGGAGGCCTGCATAAGGGTGTTATCTCCTGTGGCACACGGGGGCACTGCATATGGGCACTACGACAGGGGGCTGCCCCTAATCTTTATTTTTACCTTACATTAATCCCATATGGACCCGCCTCCTCCCTGAAACACTTGAGGGGGGGCGGCGCCATAGCATGCACGTTCTTCGGGCACCATGGCTACACGCTACTCCTCTGCCAGGGCCGCCTGTATGCATTTGCCCCCCAGGCTAAAAGTTGCCAGCCAGCCCCTGGAAGTAGGGTGGGAGTAGTAGGGTGGGGCAGGGGGGCAGGATGGGAGTAGTACTGTGGAGCAGGGGGGGGGAGTAGTACTGGGGAGCAGAGTGGGAGTAGTACTGGGGAACAGGATGGGAGTAGTGGTAGAAATAAGTGGGCACAATGGGAGTGAAGGGGACTCTCTGGGAAGAATTAACCTCCACTCCGGGTGTCACCTTCTCTCTGCATGGGTCCTGATCACCGTCCCTCTTGCGCTGACAGCAGACAGTTTGCCCATCCAGAGCGAGTGAGTGAAATGCTCCTTCCAGTGTGTCCACCCACGTCCTGCTATTCCGGCGCCTACTCTGTCCCAGGACTCCCAGCCATACAGTTGCAGCCTGCACACGCCCGTTTCATCCCCACATGGTCACGTCCACCCCGCCTCCCGCAGCCCCAGGGGATGGTCCAGCCCCATCAATCCCACAGACAGGGAGGGGGCTGCTGATGGCCGGCGGCAGACTCGAGGCTGATGGAGAGGACAATGTAGTAACGCAGTGATGGTGCAGCCGTGAGCTTCCGGTTTCCTGGAAGCGCGGCAGACAGCATGCAACTCCGACCCGGCCAGCAGTGTCGGGTTGGCCAGCCCTGCAGACGGGTTCGTGGGACCGACCCAGCGGGAACTCTCCCGCTTTCCCGGCAGCCCAATCCGCCCCTGGAAGGGGGGGTCGGATTGTACACCTGAGGGGGGGTTATACACCAGCGGGGGGAGGGGGTTGGCCGGATTGTACACCCACAGGTGGGGAAAGGGGGCATCAGATCGTACACCCACAGGGGGGGGAGCAGTGAAGTCCGCAGCCTGCGCAGCTTGAAGACAGGCAGTTGAAACTAGGAGAAAAGTCTTTCACTTCCGAAAAACTGCAGTTTTTCGGAAGTGATAGTTTAGGGCAGGAGGCAAGATGGATGCCCCCTAAACTGTGTTTGAACTCGCAGCGAGTTCAAACCATAATTATCACATGTGATAATGTTTTAATGAATAGGCCCCTCAGTCTGTGAAGTGACAGGAGCTGATTGGTTGGTACTTTATCTACATCCACTTTATCTCTCCCCAAGGCTTAGTACATAGACCCCCAGTGACAGCCACTAGTATGTATATAGATTGTTAGCTGCACTGGGGCAGGGACTGATGTGAATGGCCAAATATTATCTGTAAAGCGCTGCAGAATATGTGTGCGCTATATAAATAACTGGTAATAAATAAATAAATTAATTTACCATTGTGTAATCATCCATAGACGTCAACATCGACATGTTTCCAGACATTGTCAGGTAAGCCTGTCATCCCTGATGGTTCTATGTTATTTTGTGTAGAAAGAAGAGTGCATGTCAAACAGTTTGGGATTTCCGATGCAACATGTTGCTCCATGGAGGGAATCCATCTTTTTCTTGTAAAAGTTGTTTGGTCTTTACAAATTGTAAATGACTAGCATGGGCAATGTGCATTACTCGCTTTCTCAAAGCAGCTTATCATGTTCCTCATCTGATGAAAACAGAAACTGTCCCAGCCGCCAATCATTGGAAATAATACAGTGTTTTACTGCAGACAAGACCTCATGTGACGGAGAGGCTGCTTTAATGCTGTCACTAGTAAGTGAATCAGGAATTGAATTGTTGATAATAAAGTTCACATATTTGTCCACCCACTGCGAGATGTTAGAGGTCAGAAAGTGTCTAGACATGTAATCTGATGGTTTATTATTGCCAGCTCTATGGGTGATGGAGAAATCGTATGTTTGTAATTGTAAGTCCCTTCTCTGTGTCCTAGCTGGTTGTTTGGATTTCAGATTTCCAAAGAGCGTCACCAGTGGTTGGTGATCAGTCTGAATGGTAAAGTCAATGTCATACAAATGTTCACAAGCCCAGACTAATGCGAGAGCCTCCCTTTCTGGCTGGGAGTAATGGTTTTCCACCTTTGTCAAACTGTGACTAGGACATACTAGAATTTGGTGATCACCACAGGTATTTAACAGAGTCAAAATAACTCCTAATCCCACAGGACTAGCCCTCTAGCACAGTTGTGCTTTCCATGCAGTGTTGTAATATGACAGTGTGACACAAAACTTCAGACATTGTTTTATGTCATCAAACGCTTGTGATTGAGAGGAAGTCAGAGTGGCGTTATTTGGAATGAACCAGGAAGAAAAGTTGGTCATCCCAAGAAATGAGTCAAACTCCCCGGTATTGTCAGGTTTCGACATATTCGGAATTGCCTGAACTTTTTGCTGATCAGGACTCAGCCCATAAATATGACCAGAAAATCTGAGCATCTGTTGAAGATAGATGCATACTGTATATATTCAGAGTCAAATTCCTGACTTGAAAACACTGAAACACTTGACGCAGAGCTCATGTTCCTGGCATGTTGCTCCAAACACCAGAATAACATCAATGCTGCAGATATAATTCCAAATGACAGCCGTTTGTATCTCTGTAACCCAGCTTGAGTTGAGAATGTTATTTGCCGTGACTCTACGTCAAGTTCCAGTGGATTATAACCTTTATTTAAATCCAATTTTGAAAAAAACAGGCACCTGTGAGTCTATGTATAATAACATCCATTTAGACGACCTGATTTGGGCACATCCATAACAGGTGATACCCATGGTGTTGGGCCAGATACATTTTCAATTATATTTAAGTCTTCAATTGTCTGTATTTCCTCTCCCACTTGTTTCCTTATGCTGATAGGAATGAGCCGATTTTCTAGAGCAATTGGTATAACAGAGCGATCAATGTGGAATTGGGAGCATCATGTATGACAAGAGGGAAACTGGGAGCATCATGTATGACAGGAGTGGAATTGAGAGCGTCATGTATGACAGGAGTGGAATTGGGAGCGTCATGTATGACAGGAGCGGAATTGGGAGTGTCATGTATAACAGGAGTGGAACTGGGAGTGTCATGTATGACAGGAGTGGAACTGAGAGCGTCATGTATGACAGGAATGGAACTTGGAGCATCATGTATGACAGGAGTGGAATTGGGAGTGTCATGAATGACAGGAGTGGAATTGGGAGCGTCATTTTTGACAAGAGTGGAATTGGGTTCATCATGTATGACAGGAGTGGAATTGGGAGCATCATGTATGACAGGAGTGGAATTTGGGAGCATCATGTATGACAAGAGTGGAACTGGGAGCATCATGTATAACAGGAGTGGAATTGGGTTGTGACATGTATGACAGGAGTGGAATTGGGAGCTTCATTTATGACAGGAGTGGAACTGGGAGCATCATGTATGACAGGAGTGGAACTGGGGTCGTCATATATGACAGGAGTTGAACTGGGAGTGTCATGTACATCAGGAGTGGAATTGGAAGTGTCATGTATGACAAGAGTGGAATTGGGAGCATCATGTATGACAGGAGTGGAACTGGGAGCATCATGTATGACAGGAGTGGAAGAGGGAGCATCATGTATGACAGGAGTGGAATTGGGAGCATCATGTATAACAGGAGTGGAATTGGGAGTGTCATGTATGATAGCAGAGGAATTGGAAGTGTCATGTATGACAGGAGTGGAACTGGGAGTGTCATGTATGACAGAAGTGGAACTGAGAGCGTCATGTATGACAGGAATGGAACTTGGAGCATCATGTATAACAGGAGCGGAATTGGGAGCGTCATGAATAACAGGAGTGGAATTGGGAGCATCATGTATGACAAGAGTGGAATTGGGTTCATCATGTATGACAGGAGTGGAATTGGGTTCATCATGTATGACAGGAGTGGAATTGGGAGCATCATGTATGACAGGAGTGGAATTGGGATCATCATGTATGACAGGAGTGGAATTGGGAGCATCATGTATGACAAGAGTGGAACTGGGAGCATCATGTATAACAGGAGTGGAATTGGGTCGTGACATGTATGACAGGAGTGGAATTGGGAGCATCATGTATAACAGGAGTGGAATTGGGTCGTGACATGTATGACAGGAGTGGAATTGGGAGCATCATTTATGACAGGAGTAGAACTGGGAGCATCATGTATGACAGGAGTTGATCTGGGAGCGTCATGTACATCAGGAGTGGAATTGGAAGCGTCATGTATGACATGAGTGGAATTGGGAGCATCATGTATGACAGAAGTACAACTGGGAGCATCATGTATGACAGGAGTGGAACTGGGAGCATCATGTATGACAGGAGTGGAATTGGGAGCATCATGTATGACAGGAGTGGAATTGTGAGTGTGGGCCGCAATCTATAGAAGATCCAATGCTGATTCAGTATCAAATCCCAGGAAATTGCCTATTGGATATTTAGTGACAAAGTATGAAGTCTTCATCATTTTGTCATTTTGTGTGCAATAACTTTTAAAGCACCCTGTAATGGAAGAGTTTGTTTATTACCATAAGTGAATACTTTAACATAACTTGGATTCAAAACCACCTTGCCATGCAGCTTCTTAAAACCGATAGCATCCATTAGATTGACAGAAGCACCAGAATCTATTAGAAATTCAACAGAAGTGTGGTCTATGGTGATGTCAGTTTTTGGACTGACCTTGTATTTATGTATCATGTAGATAAAGCCTTGTGACATCACTGTCTTATGATTCTGCAGGTGGAGAGAATGTAGAATGCTGATGCACACAACGCACTTTCTCCTGGATTTAAACTGATGTGAAGATTGTTTGGGTGTTCTGTAGATTTTGTTTCCCTGGATTTGCAGACTGAAATTGTTTTGCAACATGCAGTGCAAATGTTACTGATAGCAGGACATCTGAATGTAAATAGGAGTGTCCACACCTACCATATAACATGATCTAGATTTATTTGTCTCCAGATTGCGACTTGTGTCAGTATGTATATTATTGCACACTTGCAGCTGCTTCATACCTCCATCCGTGTCTTTAGCATGTGTTTCTGAAAGTTCAAGACTTCCAGCCTATTGCTGCAGCTCTGTCCATGTCATCTCCGATATAAGAGCACGTCTGTGCCAAATGCGATTTGCTACTGCTTCATTTCATCTTCAACATAATGGAACCGACATGTCCTGGCAAGAAATTCTTAATCTTGTAATATATGCATCAACTAATTCTGAACAGATATTTGGAATGGTATTTTGGAGCAAAATAGGCAGTCAAAGATTCCCTGCATTTGGTATAGTCCCTGGAGTCTGCCCCTGGCGTTATATCATATAGTTCATTGGAGCAAGCACTAATAAAAAGCATTTTTTTCTTTTTACTGTCAGAAGTTATCGTTACCACCATAGCTTCAATAAAAGTATCAAACTTTTTGTATTTTTTACTTTAAAATTAGACAGGTCCCCGAACAACCTGAACTCCTCAAGTAAATTAGGTAGGGAGACCACCGAGTTTGTGATGGTAACTAATAAATTACCCGCAAAAAGTGAAAGTAGCAATTTTTCAGTAAGGCATAACGCCACCCAAAATGGAAAGATACATTTGAGTGGACATCCATAAGCTAAAAAAAGGAATTGCAGGATATTACCTACCTGATCTTGCCAGTCAGCAGACAGGTGCTGTGATCAGGGGATAGACTGCAGACAATAAGCTGCTTGTATGGAGAAAGACTGCCTCTGCAGCAGTGAGGACAGCTCCATGACGTCCCCATTTATAGTCAATGTCTATAATTCCGCCCAAAAGTGAATTCCCTCCATGTTGTTGTTTCCTAAAACTCACATATTTGTAATGTATAGGAAAGCAGTTCTTGACTGAACCTTGAAGATCACACAGGGAATTGTTCCCATTAACAATAGAAGATGGCTTATAGAGACAGCTCTGTGAATAGAAGAGATTTATGGAGCTTTTATGGGTATTGACAAGAGAAATCATTGTGACCTGTTATAGGTGAAAATGTGGAAGGGACATCATAGAATAGAGTGACAACAGCAGGTGACAGAGAGAAAGCTCATTGCACAGTAGTTATTAGGAAATGTCACATAGAATTATGATTTACCTATAAGAGAAATGTATCTGAAATATATAAATGTGACGCAGTGATGTGTTGCTATTCTTTGTGTAGTCTCTCTGTGTGAGATGTTATTGTTTACACATGTGGAGCGATACTGCTGTGGCTTTGTGATGAAGTTTTGGTCACAGTGGGAAGTAGTTCAGGCGAGCGGTTATGCTGGGAGGTGATATATATATATTGACATATATATATCATATTGCGATATAGATAAATACAGTATATATACATATATATATATATATATATATATCAGTTATGAACTAATTCACTGCGTTCAATGTCTCAGCAGATACTGAAGCCGCTGACATTAGACAATGAGCAATATTGTAAATAAATTACACTGATTTTTTTTTTCTTTTATATTTTGTCCTGGTTAAATAACATTTAGCAAATTAAGATATTTATGGCAGAGGATTTGCGACATCAGGATTTGTGACATGAGCACAAAATTTCCATGTTTGCATAGTTTATGACTAGCAGAGTATAGCAATTACAACAGAACAAACAACAAACATGCTAAACTTTAAAAACCAAAACCAGATATTGCAAAGAAAGGAGTTAAATTAAAAAGCACAAGATTGGTTAGTAGGGGACACAATTATTTTGATATAATTATAAAACAGGATGTAACTATATTTCCACAACTAATGATCTGTTACATTATTTTCTGTAGCGTAAATATGTTTGTATTAATAATAACGATAGAACATTATGGTTGTATAAGAATGACAGCAATCTCAGAAGCGAACGCATTGGCAACAGGCATGTAGACATCACCATCTTGTGGATAATCTAGGTATTGCAGTTAACAGAAGTGATTCAAAGCTGCAAAATCAAAAAAAATACTTCACTTGTGAGTAAAAAAAAATGGTTAAGGCTCATAGTTTTCCAATCCACTTTTACATAGGTGGTAATTACCCCCGGAGAAAGTCACATGGCTATTTTTATTAACCATTATAGGAGTTCTTGAAATAAAACAAAGGATCAGTTAAGAAAATACTTTTTTAGTAGCACTAGTACTTGTCCTGATGCGAAAGAGTTTAAATTAATTTGTCTCATGTCTATTACATAATTGTTTTCAGAAAAGCATCCTAAATTAATTTCATAAATATATTCATGGAAGCTACGGAGGAATCACCTATTTGCATAGTTGACAACGAGCGCTAATTAGCAGGAACAGAGTCTTATTTTGAACAACCGTCCCTGGAAATATTTGTCCTTTGCAATCAGGGTTGGACCACATGGGGACAAGGGATTTCCCGATGGGCCTCACTGCCAAAGGGCCCCTTCCTCTTAGATTCCAGACTGTGTACTCTATAAGTATATTGATTTTTGATTAGACAGTCAGCTACTTGGTTGCGCAGGACCATGGACTGGAGGCTGGCAAGCCCCTTAAGCATGGGCCCCTACCTCTACATACACCCATTGGGCACTTTATGTCCTAGTTCAACACTGCTTGAAATATCCCTATTTTTCAGTATTGACTAACTTAACCTTAAACTTCTTGTTTTTCTACATTTTAGATGCAATTCTTACCATCTATTTCTTAGCTATTATTTATTGAGCTGGAGGATATCTGGGAATTATGTATGTAACCTGCTTTGATGTTTCGGTCCGCAGCAAAGTGCCCTGAAAATTATTTAAAAATGTTGGCAGCTATGTATTTGGGCCACTTCTGACATCACGGCTGTATACTAGGGTCTTGTCCCCATCCAGCTCCAAGCCCTCCCCCTCTGCATGTGCATGTGATTGTGTCAGAATCACTTTTTTTTTTTTTTTCCTATCTCTCTAAATGTGATGCTGATGCCCAGAGGCATGATGGGATACATTCTGAAAGTCAATGCCCCAAAACCAAATTGTAATCTGGGCAGTGACAGACCTTTGGCATCAGCAGTCATTTCTCACACTGCCCGAATCCATTGTCACCAGGCTCCCAGCAAGTCCCTGCTCTTTACACCCAGAGCATCCAAACCATCCCTGCCAGTGTTTCTATTGCCCCGTACAGTGGGCACTGAGAGGTAAGTGGTCACTCTAGGTGAATACGATATATTTAATAGTGTATGTTTAGTTAATTAGTTATAAAGAAAATAATTATATTCAGTATTTACTTTTTTAAGAATTAATAAAAACAATATTTATAGAGGGAAGCTTGAACAAATAGGATAGGAGGATAAATGGGATAAACTGCCAGCAAAGTTGGAAGCTCTAAATACCATAAGTGACTGCAAAATGTCTTGTGAGAGACGTATGTTAGGCTAAATGTTTAAACATTTATTACGTTATTGAATAGGTGTACTATAAAAAAGATTGTATTGGCTGCTATTATCCTATCTGCAGGAAATTGCTGAAAGGGTGATATTACATTTATGGGATGAACAAGTGGGAATATACTTTATGTACTCTGTAACCGGGAACATTTTATGACAGATATGCCATAAGAATAAATAGCTGTTCCTTTGAGATTCATTTAATAGTAATGATGCACATACAGTGGAAAGGACAGGGACATAGTTTCTGTAACAAATGACATGCTGGAGCCCAGTTTTATTTCATTTTGCATATGTTCACAGTAACTGCGGTGTCATTGTATGTGTATTGTGTGCTGTTGCTGCTTTTGTCTTCTACATGAGAAACAAAAAAGAATATTGAGCAATTAATACACTAATATAACTTGTATTATTTGTACTGGGATAGGAACCTAGTATCTCCAGACTATGACTTCACTGTCACCCAGCTCAGCTGGGTGTAACTCATCATTATGTAGGAGTATTACTATTTCTATTTTAATATTTGCTATGAATCCTGCATTATTTGTGCGGCCTCTAAAGCCTTGTGGTACTAATAATGATGTAAATGCCTGTGAATCTACACTAGAAAACCTCTTTGGTTTTCAGGAGTCATACATAAAATGCCTTTTAGTGTATGTATGTTGTACAGGGTGACTCACTTAATTTACAATTCACTAATCCTGTGATAATATAGATCACCATGGGCGAATCTTGCGGTTCTTGTGTATTTATTTAACATATAAGTAACATACAGTAAGTGCTTTATACACTGTTAATTAAATTTTATTGGTAACCGCTTCTATTGCTTGCACGGTTTATTTTAGCAGCTCAGGAATGACCTTACTTTCACGTATCACTTGTACTCCTGCATAAGAGGACGTTTCCTAACCTTTGTTTACTGTCCCTCCCATCATCCCCTATAGATTCTATATGCAGGCTATAATGTGGGCTCTTACTCTATAACTCTATATAAGTTAGCCGGAAGGCTGACAATTGAGCATGAGGGGCATTAAACCATGAGTGTTTGAGTGTTGCCATTTTAATAAGGTGTTGGTTATTGCCCCTTTAAGTTTAGTTTTGATAGGCAGCCAAAGACTGGTTTGGGGGGAGTGGTTAAGGTGTATATAGTGGGGAGAAGTAGTGTGATCTGCCTCTCTGTTCCAGTTTTTGTCCAGGACAGAGTACATTTGTAATATCTCCTTAATATAATTCTTAGCGCTTTTATTCTCCTTCTCTTTCTCTCTTGCTGTTTTTTTCCTGTATATCTTCTCATTCATTTTGCTGTCACTATTTCCCACCTCTCCACTCCTGTCTTATTCCTCAATTTTCCCTGCTCTACTCCCTGTATCATACCGTGTCCCGCCCCCCGCACATCCGGTTCCCCATCTGGCTGGCCTCTTACCTACTAACGGAGAGCACTGCGGTTGCAGGCTCTCCTGTTGTCCCCATCAGTGGCCACCGCACCTCAGCGCGTCATGTATCAGGGGCGGCAGCCTTGCAACCTCAATTGGTCAAGGCCGTGGATGCGGATGTCGGCTCTGCCGTTGCCTTAGCGGGTGGGAGGCGGGTGGCACTATCTGCCGCTCCTTCCTTCCAGCCCAGTACCTGGTGCGGTCGGGGTGCTTCAACCGCGGTATGGTAGATGGGCGTAGCCAAGCATGGCTGTGCCTGTTGCCACTGGCTCCACCTCCTTCCAAGTGAGTCAGTGGCTGGCAGAGGCTAGTATCAATTTATGTTGCAACAACCTGGGAGTAGGGCATGCAATTAACCGTCAGAGTTCATCTCTTCCGGTTGTTTGTCTGCTAGCGAGACTTGTGCTGCGTTGCCTGCTGCCTAATGTACATTTTGTTGCCAGACATGTGCCTGGTGTACAGAATGGGATTGCGGATGCACTGTCGTGGTTCAACTGGCTTCGGTTTTGGGAATTAGCCCCTTAAGCCAATCTGTCCAGTGACCCATGTCCTCCTTATGTTTGGCAGTTCATCAGGCCGGCATGGAGGAATTAGCTTTGGGGGCCATTGCCCCGGTATTTTACACTGTTAATAGACAGGTTGGCTGGTAAGAGCTTGCAGCAAGTCATGCTGGTTTTTTATTTTTGACCTGTATTTTAGTAGGCGTGTCAATTTTCTCTGCATTATATGATGGGTGCAACCCCTCCAGGTCCTTCATAATTTCAGGTGCCTGGAGGGGTTGGTTATGGTTGACCACTACAGCGGTTGACTGCAGGCGTCCCATTGATATTTCCATGTTGCTTTACTAGGTGGCTGCGGTCCCTTCAGCTTGTTTTTTCAGCTTTTTGTATGCTTGTAGGTTTTGCCATAGCGCTTCATGGAGCGTTTTTGCGTCTGCAAATTAGATGCTCCCTCTAAGAAGGCTGACCCACCACTCACTATTGTGGATGTAATTGTACATCCAGACACGATGCTATGCCTTCTACGGCGCTCCAGGACAGAACAGGCTGGTAGAGGGCTTTCATTTCAACCATATCCCATTCCTGCAGTATGTCCGGTGGCGCTGGCGTGCACTTTTAAGCAGATGCATGGCGATCGGGATGTGGCATGGTTGATGCATGAAGATGGATCCTTAGTTACGAAATACCAGTTTTGTCCTGTTTTGGAGCGTTGTTTGGCATCTTTAGGGCTCAAGCCCGGTGAGTTCGGTACTCACTCATGTAGAATAGGAGTTGCTACATAGCTTCTGCTGGCTTATCTAGCTGGGATATCCAATACCTTGTTCGGTGGCAATCTGCTGCTATATTTGTCTGGGTTTAGCTGTTTTTGCTCCAACGTAGCTCACCGGAGTCCTAACCACTGGCCGACCTACAGCGGGAGTCTGTGAGGAATTTTTTATTTTCCCCGGTGGCCCAATTGGCTTCTGAATTATATGATATGGTGTGATTGTTAGTTTACTTCGGGGGTTTTTATGTTTTTTGCCGCAAGTCTGGTTGGCTACATTGTTCCCCTCCCCCCTTCTCCACTCTTTGTTAGTTTCCATGTCTTGTCGGTGTGGTGTGTCTGTGGTTCGACTGCTTTGTTTGTGTTTTTCTTTCCGTGTTATAAAGTGCTGCATCTGGGTGTGAATGGTTAGGTCAGCGCACTGCCCTGGTTTTTGCTCTCCGTTGTCATTAGGGCCTTCCATTTGATGGCAGAAGCCCTGCCTTCCTGCAAGTTGGTGTGGTCCTTCATTGTCCATAGGAGTGTTTGGAGGAATGTTGGTTCTGGTGCGTGGTTGATGTGGCTAGGAGGAACGTCAATATTGCAGTGGTGAAGTACATGTGGAGCATGTTGGTGGTGTAGAAGAACATGTGGTGATGCAATTCCGGGATGCACATTTGTATCATGGAGAGGACGTGCAGCTTAGTCCTGCGGGTTTGGCTACTTTTTCTGGAAGGCATCTTAGCTGCTGGTTGAGATGTTTCTAGTTACAGGGTTTGAGTTATGGTGGCGGCGCATCGGTTTAGGCCTCGTTTGGCGGAAAAGAATAGTACTTGGAGTTAGTTTATATTAATAGTTAGGCTTAGTGAGTGCACTGTCCTTGAAGTGGAGTAAGGCGCCATCCAATTGTCCTGGACGGGAAATGACTATACCACCTGGACCGGTGGTTGAAGGTAAAGGAGAGTTGATTACCAATGCTTGCTTGTGTGTGTGTTTGTTTGAGCTGTTTGGTTGTTATTGTCCTGTGCGTTCTTTTTGTGCCGTCACCATTATTATTATTAACTTATACCCAGAGCCGTAACTAGACTTTTTGGTGCCCTGTGCTAGAAAGAGCATTGGCGCCCCCTCATTTTTCAAAGGGACATAATGTACGCAAAAAAGGGCCATGGCTTCATGAGGAAGGGCCAGGGAAGACATAGGAGAGGCCAGGAGATGCTGGGGATGAAATAAGAGGAAGTGATAATAAACAGAAATTTGACAGTCCCAAACAGTGCCCCCTGACCTGTGGTGCCCTGTGCGATGGCACGGGCCACACAACCCTAGCTACGGCCCTGCTTATACCCTAAAATTTTATGACTGGTCAAAAAAAAATCTACAATAATTTTAAACGCCAACACTGTTATCTGTGTCTTTATTTTAGAAGTTTCATTGTATTTAAGAAAGTTATTATATTGCGACACGATAATAGACGTTAGTGAGTTTATGAGCTATTCTTACATATACTGTGCATTACTGTTAGAAATACCGTGTAGGACTATGATAGAAAATTTAACAAAATCCATTGTAACAGTAATCCATTATAGACAAAACATTAAGCATCATTCTCAATAGCTTTTATTGACAATCCATCGGCAATAAACACAAAGATACTACAGTGGACAATTACTAACAGGCATAAAGATATTGGTAATAAGCAGATCTACACTTTCAAACATAGCACATAATTTCTGGCCTTATATAAAAAAAAATGGGGACAGGTGAAAATAATGCCGGTGACTTAGGGACATATTTATCAGTTACCAAGTTTTAGAACAAATAATTTAAATTTCTTATCACCTCTTTTCGCAGCAATAAGAAATGAAGTTTCTCCTGAATGTGCTAATATACACATGCAGGAACAGCGGCGCCGAAAGGAACCCGTCCCTGTGATTTGTAAGAAGGGAAATGATCGGAAATGCAATCACTCCTCTTTCGGGGCACTGCGGCGCTACTGCGCATACACGGCCTGCTGACCACATATGTGTGTCTATCTGTCTGTGTTGCATGTGTGTGTGTGTGTGTCTGTCTGTATGTGACCATCTGTCTGTATGTGACCATCTGTCTGTGTTGCATGTGTGTGTGTGTCTGTGTTGCATGTGTGTGTCTGTATGTGACCATCTGTCTGTGTTGCATGTATGTGTGTGTCTGTATGTGACCATCTGTCTGTGTTGCATGTGTGTGTGTGTCTGTGTTGCATGTGTGTGTCTGTATGTGACCATCTGTCTGTGTTGCATGTATGTGTCCATCTGTCTGTGTTGCATGTATGTGTGTGTCTGTCTGTGTTGCATGTGTGTGTGTCTGTCTGTATGTGTGTGTCTATCTGTATGTGTCCATCTATCTGTGTTGCATGTATGTGTGTGTCTATCTCTCTGTGTTGCATGTTTGTGTCTGTCTGTATGTGACCATCTGTCTGTGTTGCATGTATGTGTCCATCTGTCTGTGTTGCATGTATGTGTGTGTCTGTCTGTATGTGTGTGTCTGTCTGTATGTGACCATCTGTCTGTGTTGCATGTATGTGTCCATCTGTCTGTGTTGCATGTATGTGTGTTTCTGTCTGTGTTGCATGTGTGTGTGTCTGTCTGTGTTGCATGTGTGTGTGTGTGTCTATCTGTATGTGTCCATCTGTCTGTGTTGCATGTATGTGTGTGTCTGTCTGTGTAGTATGTGTGTGTCTGTATGTATTTATACGTGTCTCTTGGTCTGTGTCTGTGTGTATGTATATATATATATATATATATATATATATATTTTATAGTTTCAGCTTCCACACACTCATTACACAGACTGCAGGGCTGAGGTTAAGGGCAGAGATGCTGCCCCGCTGGAATAACTTCCCACTGGCAGCAATGCTGGCTTGTGGATCCCTGCTGTGTCGTCTGTAACCCCCCCACCCCCACCCCTGGCAAAGCGGATTTGTGGAGTGTTGCTGTGCCGCCTACCCCCAGCAATACTGATGCCTCGAGTCCGAAGCCTTCCTGTGATGACGCCCGCCCGCAGCAAGGCTGACACGCGGAGCCCTACAGTGCCGCCTGCACCAAGCAAAGCAGGTGCTGGAGCTTCTTCCTGCTGCCAAGGTCTCTTAGTTACTGACACCCCCCCCCCCCGTCCTCCTCTCTGCTGCCACACTGCTCCCTGCTCATCATGCCTCAAGATCCCACTCCACCCAATCACTATAACACTATAATCGTCTCGGTCAGATTGATACAACTTATGAGTAATACCATCAGTTATTATAACTGTACACGCCACCACCCCTGTGTACCCCACCACCCATGCCATTTGGGCACCTAATCCACAGACTTGTGTCTCCCACAGCTTATGGGCGCCTGACGGAGCAGCAATTGAATTGCTCCATCATCCGCCCATTAGCTTTGACGCCACACAGAAGAAATGAATTCCCCCTATGTGTTTTATTTATTTCCTATGGGGGCCTATGTGTTTTTTTTCCTATCGTTGCCAATGTGTATTTTTTTTTCGAAACAAAGCCTATGTGCGTTTCTTTTATTTTCTGTGGAGGCCTATGTGTTTTTATCTTTTATTTTCTTTGGGGGCCAATGTGTGTTTTTCTTTTATTTCCTGTTGGTGCCTATGTGTTTTTCTTTTATTTTCTTTGGGGCCTATGTGTTTTTTCTTTTATTTCCTGTGGGGGCCTATGTGTTTTTTTTTTTTCAATTTCCTGTGGGGGCCTATGTGTTTTTTTTTTAATTTCCTGTGGGGGCCTATGTGTTTGTTTTTTTTATCATTGCCAATGTGTATTTTTTTTTTGTACAAAGCCTATGTGTTTTTATTTTATTTCCTGTGGGGGCCTATGTGTATGTATTTTATTTTTTTATACAGAGACCATGTGTTTTTTATTTCCTGTGGGGACAATGTGTGTGATTGGAGTGACAGGGCAGGTGGCAGGAAGCTGGAAAGACAAGGGGCAGGAGGCTGGTGGGGATACAGGGTGCAGGTGGTGACCCTGGACACGAGTCTGGTTGAACCTTTGTTGTATGATGATGACATTGGTTATAACTTATATATTCCTACACAAACAGGCATCTTTCAGACCATGTAATCTCCTACATGAATAGTGAATACCGACTGAAGACACTATCTACCCAGGGTGGATCAGTTTCTTCAGATATTCCCCGTTGCCGAGAAACCACCATATAGGTAAGGTGTATTTGTAATGGAATGTGCAGGAATGCTCCCAGAGTGACAAGAAATGGGTGGTGTATCATGCTGACACGCCCCTTTTGACGCATGACCAAGCACACTTATATTGTGACTGGCACGTTTTTACTACTTACACCGCTGCCACCACTTCTAAATTGTCCATACCCCCACTTCAAAATTCCCACTTTGACCACTGCATATATATGTATATATATATATATATAATGTGTGTGTACCCACTGTCCATTTTGTTAATTGTGAAATCACCCTGCTTGTTTTGTAATAGATGATTTGCACCCCGCCTTTTCCACAGCAGACACACACAACGCAAAAAGGGGAGGTGGAACAAAGGGCCGGGTGCAACTACTCAACCCAGCCCCTGGGAGGCACACGCAATAGAAGGTGGAACCCAGGGCTCCCACTACATGCCTCCAGCAGCCCAATCCACACAAGCTGGAGAGGAACACCCAGACGTACAGCTTACCCCTGTGACTGCGAAATACCAGAGTCGGGACAGCACATGATTTTATCTGAAGGATATGGAGCAAACTGAATGCTTTGGGCCAGTATCCGCCGGACAGGCATTATTAGATGCTACAAACACAAGCTGCTGCTCATTTTATAATTGTTAGTGAGAGGCTTAAACAGAGGCTAGGGCAGACCGGTGGGTTGACACAGGCAGATGGTAGTGGCCACAGCTGGATAGCACTTTACCATGAAGAGGCCATTATTTCCACTGTGACCCAAACACCGTGTAAGCTTTTTTTAAAGAAAAAAATCTGGCCACCATAATAAACAGCCTTAAATTGGCCCTGATGTTGATGTCTCAGCTAAAGCTGGGCACACACCTGGCCGACAGGTCGACCTATCTAACGATTGGTAAGTGCATAGAACCTTACCAACCGTTCAGGCCGATGTGTCTGCACTGACATCACAACTGGTTGGGCATTTAAATTTGCCCACCCAGTTGAGATATCAGTCACTGGCAGACCCCTGCAGCAAGGGTAAGGGCGATCTGCAGGTAACCCGTACACATGTAAATAACTCTGTAAGATATATCGGCATCAACTGTGCTGCAGGGCAGATGCGATATGCCTGTGAATGACATAGTTAATAGACATATCATTTTTACACACTCACCGATCATGATCTACACATATATTGCCTGTTCAATAGAACAGGCAATATATCTGTCAGTGTGCACACAGCATTAGTCATATGGGGCTGGTATATGATATATTTGTTTATACTATAGCTCTTTGTCATAAAAAAATGTCAGATTTAATTTGCTATTTAAACCATACCCACATTACGCAAACCACACCCCCAACATTATTGTCACGCCCATTTTTAAAATTGCATTCACTGGTAGAAAAACTGGGCCACTTGCTCTTGTTTGCCCCCTAGGCTGAAAGTTGCCACCCAGCCCCTGACGACAACACCCGCAAATATTGTTTAATAAAGATTCCGCTTAATCTGAATTAAAAGACAATTATTTTGATTTATTTAAGTTCTCAATCGGTGCCAGGAACAAACTGGTTTTGATTCAGAATGTAAGCAGTGAACAACTGGCAATAAATGTACTTTATAATGAACATTTTCATTCCACCACTGTTTTGGTGGTAAACTAAAGATAAAAGTGTATTGCTAGTTTCCCTATTGTCAGTGCCGGCCCGGCACTACCATTAGATGCACCTAGGTGGTTGATCAGGGAGCCAATAGTTAGGAGCCCTAAAACATTGATATTCTGAGACAGAAGTTGCATTCAAAATGGCTTTTTCAATATCCCCACTGCAGTACCACATAGAGCGCTGGCCACTGGTATGGAGGAGAAGTAGTTGGCGCTCCTTACCTGTGAAGCTGTCAGATTTTGCTTATCAATATCAATGTTGGGCTGGGAGTATTGTGCTAGGTTTGACGTCACATCCACATTCCCAGTCTGAGGAAAAGGAGAGTCCGTCCCTCATCTCATGTCTGCTAAGTAAAGCAGTGGAAAAGATGCTCATTGCTTGAGGGGGGAACCTAGTCTCCATGCAGAGGTGTAGCTTGGAGCCATGGTGCCCGGAGCAAGGGTTTGTTGTGGCGCCCCCTCACCTGTACTAAATTGAGGGCGTGGCCAATATGTAGAGGGCAGGTGAGGTGGGAGCATGACACTGCAATTTGTGACACGTGTCACAAATGGCCCATTTATCATTGTATATTTGAGGTTTAATTCCCAGAAACACCGATTTTCAGGGGTTAACCACAAATATTAAGTTTCCCCCGGATGTATTATGGAGGGTCCGCAGCGGGTATCTGCTGCTATCCCTCCATTGCCTCTGGCAGCCGCATCCCCCATATAGGTTTCTATGGGGGATGCGATGCTGACAAATTTACCAACATGCGATGCATTCAGGATCTTGGCCCCCACAGCTAACGCCATCTGAAGATGGCGTTAGTCACAGTAGCCTATGGGCTACACTGTGCATAATTAGCCGGCGGAGGGTTTCTACGGTGACTGCGTCCGCCGTCAGTCTCTGCGAATGCAGGGAGGGGCTGGATAGGTGGAGAGGCAGTGACGTGGACTAGCCGCGTCACTGCAAGGGGGCGTGGCTTTGCAGCGGGTGCGTTCGTGTCCCATCCATGGATGTAGTGTAATCCGTCGGGACCTGTGTCTTTAAAGACTCGGGTTCTCGACGTCCAATTAGTGGTGCCAAGAGAAGGATGCAGTGTGCGCCCTTTCAGCTTGCACCCGGCACGGCAGTCTCAGCAAATAGCTGCCGGAGCCAGACTTGAAGCCAGCACCCTCTGTACTTTTCAGCGCCTGGAGCTTGCTCTCCACCAGACTCCATGGGGTGGGAGGCTCCAACTCTGAGGGGTTGGGGGATGCTGCCAAGACTTGGTCAGCCCTGACAATTTTGCCACCAATTATAACACTATTTTTGTCAACACTTTTGCAAAATATCACGTGAGCTTAGAGATGCTTGCTGTATATTCCAATACACTTAGAGGCCTATTTTTCAATCCTTTTTTACTAATATAATGTGAAATATAATGTGAAAACAGGTGTTTTCACATCCTGTTCACATTATTTTAGTATCGCTTAAATGTATCAAAGGGCTTTCGGAGCAGTTTTCATAAGAAAAACTCCTCCAAGCCCTTAAACTTGCATTCTTTTAGTAAGCAAATCACATTTCCATACTTGTAATGGGAAATGCAATCTGTTTTAGATTTACTAAAACATATTGTGAAAAAATACCAGGAGGGAGCCCTGCGATAATAACGTTATCTGGAGATGGCGTTATGCAAGGGCCCTCCATTTATCTACTTTTAGCTCAGCTTTCCTGCCTGCTGACAGGGAGAGCAGAGCCCGAAATAGGCTTCGCTGATCAGCCATGTGTGTCTGATACCAGGGTGATCACAGTCAAAAAAACAATAAAAACAAAACTACACTTCGTTCAAATGACCGGAGTCACGCACAGCTATCAGATGACTGGATCACCGTTGAGCTCACCGATCACCTGAATGGAGGTAATTGTTAGCTGAGCGGGGACATGGGTTTTATTGAGAGAGCCAACGGTACATGCGCAGAAACAGTCTCAGGGTATTTTTTTGCAAAAATTTCCCTGAGAAGTGCGAGGAAAGGATTCCCGATATTTTACACATGCTTGCGATGAATTCCAATATCACAATGCAAATTTGGGTGAATTTATCACATCCCATCCACAACTGAGATGCGGATTGTGATAAATATGCCCCATAATGAGAAAAAAATTCCAGTGGTTGGTGTTTGACCCAGGAACGTATGGCGTTTTTAACAACCTCTATGTCTTAAAAATGTTGACCACGGTAACAGTGTTTGAGAGGGTCAAACAAATGAAAGTCTGAAGGGGCCAAATCAGGAATGTATGGTGGATGTGGCATTATTGCCCACCCCATTCTGGCAATGGCCACAGATGTTGCCATCGAAGTGTGAGGTCTGGCATTGTCGTGGTGTAAGGTGACATTTGACAGTCGAATTGTTGACCTTTTTTTGCGGATGTCTTCTTTCAGCTTCTTAAGTGTAATAATGTATCGATCACTGTTGATTGGTTTGGTTCCAAGTAATCGATGAGAATAACGCCTCGGCAATCCCAGAAGAATGTGGCCATGACTTTGTTTACGGATCGCTGTGAATTAAACGTTTTTGCCCTAGGTGAACTTGGGTGTTTCCATTGTTTTCATTGGGCCTTTGTTTCTAGATCATAAAGGAATACCCAGGTCTCATTTCCTGTAATGACATTTTCCAAAAACGTCTCAGGGTTGGCTTCAAAGTTGGTCAAAAGGTCATTGCACACTTCCACCCTCTGGGCCTTATGATCCCTGGTTAGTTGCTTTGGAACCCATTTAGCACACACTTTACGATATCCCAAATCATTGATTAGTGTTTTTACAGTGCCATGGCTACATTCCAGTTCATCACTGATATCTCTAATGGTCACACAATGGTCTTTCTGAATCATGGCATCGACTTTGTGTCGGTTCTCTGCTGTCACTGCAGTTGATGGTCTGCCACCACGAGGTTTGTTGCACATGGTCTATTCTCCCAACTGTAAACTCTTCATCCACCTTCTGACATTGCTATAGTCAATTGTATGCTCACCATACACTTTTTTCAGTCTTCTGTGGATTTATGTTGCACTGCAGCCTTCTTTTTCCAGAAATTCAATGACGGCTCTTTGTTTCATCTTGGATTCCATGGTATTTTTTGGACTACCTAAACAAAACTACATATATAGTTAGCAGACATATTAAACTACAAACTGACAAAGTTTCAAATAAATGTTGCATATTATTTCAGAGTTATGAGCATTTAGGTATTACTTTTTGAACAACCCTCGTATTAGCACAGTAGCAGTAGCAGAATTGTGCAGCAGGTAACACTGGATGGAATTGGTGTTGTGCTATCTCAGACCCTGATTCAGAGCCGGACGCTCTGACCAGAGCGCTCGCTCTGAGTCAGGGCCGTCCTATTTAAATTTGGAGCGGCCTTTTGGATGCTCGCATAGCTGTGGGTTACCACCCACAGCTTATGCGAGCGTCCATGATGATGGTCGCGATGGTCAAGACCATCGCGACCATTGGGCTTGCGACGAGACCCTGCGGTAGGGTCTCGCTGCCGCAAGCCCTGGAGTGATTTTGGCTCTATCAGAGCCAAAATCACTCCCACTGACATCACTAGTGATGTCAGTGGGGCCGGACCCAGACGGTAGGCGTTCCCATGGCATTTTCTGACGCCCCCCATGGCATTTTGGTAAAATTAATACAGTGCCGTTGATACGCAATTTGGTTCCAAGTGCAAAAGTTAAATATGGGTCCCCACCCCCATAGACAGTTTACAGTATTTGTCATTTTTCCTCATTATAGTAATGCCCCTTACACATTATGCCCCACACAGTAATGCCCCTTACACATTATGCAATACACTGTAATGCCTATTACCCCCAAAAGGTTGCTGCTAGATCCTATGTGGAGAAAGGACCTCTGTGACGTTGCAGTCACGTGACCGCTGCAGGAGGGCCAGATCGCTCCTGTGTCACCATCCACCTGGGCATAGAGGGGGCCTGAAGTGCGGCGAGCATAGCGAGCCCGCAAGGGGACAGTTTTGGACCCCTGTTATCATCCTTGCCCCTCCCCCTTTGATGACAGGTCATGTGGGTGTGACGCCACTGGTCCCTTGGAGCTGTGTAGTCTAGACCTAACCATTACCAAAGTGCCACTTACATATTTGCCCCACAGTAAGGCTTCTAAATTCTTTTAAATTACCTGCCCGTTGTCAGGGGTTTCATGCTCGTTGCCAGGGGTTTCATGCTCGTTGCCAGGGGATCCATACTCGTTGCCAGGGGTTTCACACTCGTTGCCAGGGGTTTCACGCTCGTTGCCAGGGGTTTCACGCTCGTTGCCAGGGGTTCAATGCTCATTACCAGGGTTTTCATGCTTGTTGTCAGGAGTTCCATACTTGTTGAAAGGGGTTTCACGCTCGTTGCCAGGGGTTTCACACTCGTTGTCAGGGGTTCCATGCCATTTTCAGCAGATTCCAATACGGACGGCTAGTCCGCATGGAATCTGCAGCCGCCAAGCCACCTCGCCCCACAAGCCTCCGCAACCCCAAGCCACCGTGGGGTCTGCGGGGGCAGTAGTTGCACCACTGAGGGTCTGTCTGTACTCACTCGGATCCTCTTACTTCTTGTTATTTGCATCTTGAAGATCTTGGCACCAGCTTATACCACACCAAGGGTATATGGCGGCTGGATGTGTGTATGGTGACAGCCTGGGTTTAGATCCCCTGCGCTGTCTGGGGGGAGGGCGGTGACTGGGTCCATAACCTACTAGCAGAGTAGCAGTAGGGGAATTGTGCAGCAGGATAACACTGGCTGGAATTGGTGTTGTGCGCTCTCACCCCTAAGTAGTAGACAATACACTTGTCCAGAGTGCATGAGGTGTTAAATGCGTTGCGTAGTTGTTTGGTGCTGGTGGCGGTTATTCCACACGTGATACAGCTTAGCCAGGTCTTAGGTTTACTGAACCAGGTAGAACAATAAGTAGCATATGACACAGGGATGTAACAGGTGTGTAAACAATAGTTTGATGCAGCCAGGAGCATTAGGTTAATTCTGGGAGATGTAGTGCGCTGGGTGTCTGGGTGATATGCACCCTTTTGTAAAGTACCACTATGCCTCTTGAATGTAGTGGTGGTGATACAATGCACTTGCAGGCTTCTAGTCTATTATGGAATGCCATGGAGGAAAGACGCACAAACAAGGTGCGCATATGCAGGAGCTCATGTTGGATGTCAGACCTCCTGCTGAGCTCTGGCAGGTCCCAGAGACCACCTGCTCAGTTACCTGTTTGGCACTCTGGATGGAGGCAAAGCAGGAGCTCTCCTCATCCAACACATTATCTATTGAATATCATTACTAGCCGCAGGGCTGTTTCTCTAACACCTTATATCTTTCTATTCCCATGCCTCTTAATCCAATAGCCAATGCATCAGGAATGGGAGTCCATGAACATATAAAGTCAGAATGTGTATATATACAAAAACAGTGACATGCGGTGAGGTCAATGGCTGGGGAGGCACACATGAGGAATGGCTGGGGAGGCACACATGAATGGCTGGGGAGGCACACATGAGGAAAGGCTGGGGAAGCACACATGAGGAATGGCTGGGGAGGCACACATGAGGATGGGTCTGAGTCATACTTGCCGACTATCTGGCTGCCCCTCCCGGGAGGGAGCAGCCAGATCTGCATGACTGGGGGTGGGGGGGTGTGGATGGCCTGATGATGAGCGTTTGCAAGTGGGGCGGAGCCACGTGATCGCGTCATTATGGCCCCACCCCCGCTATACACTGCCGATAATACAGGCATTGTGAAGCGGGGGCGGGGCCAAAATTATGCAATTCTGCGTGAATCGCATCACCGACCTAAACCCCAATCCCCCCCCCACCCTACCCCCTGCTGGACTTTTACATGTAATTGCGGGGTGGATAGGAGGGGTCGGCGGCAGCCGGGAGGCTTGCCTGCCTTCCCGGGAGGTCGGGAGCAGCACCCGATTTTCGGGAGGCTCCCGACCAAATCGGGAGGGTAGGCAAGTATGGTCTGAGTGCCGGGAGCCCGTCTCACCCCCTACTCCCTGTAACTCTCCCCATACTACACTAAGCTTCAGTGTCTATTGACTCTCCTACCTGCATCACAAACTGTGGGCCTGATTCAGAGCCGGACGCTATTTGCGGACGGTCGTTCCAAAAAAGGGGCCGGCTATTTAAATTGAGCGCTCGCTCTTTGCGGTTTGTTGACGCAAACATGTCTGAGCGAGCGAACGAAAAATTAATCGGGTACATCGAAAGGCATCCAAACTGTTCACAGTGCTTGTGGTGGTAGGTTTTTCTTACCGCCATCACTGCGAGCAGTTCAGGCTAAAAGACAACCAAGTGACGTGGTCGATGACGCTCCTTTACTAATTATGCACTCCCATTAAACGCCCTTTTTACCGTTAGGCACGCCTGCGTTCGGATCTCCACTACCCCGTTTTCAAGCACCTTCCCCTGTTACCACCCACAAACGGTACATTCTGTCAATCAAATTAGCAGCCCCTCACTGTTTTGCGAGCGCACTATTTCCGACCGCAATCATTGGTTTGTGCATGTGCATTACGACCCATACACATGCGCAGTTGTGCGAACATCGCTCATAGTGAACGAGCGGCCGCTTATGAGCGGCTTTGAATCAGGCCCAGTGTCTCTACTCTTCCTCCCCCTGCTGCTACTGGTGACTGAGCTCCGGTGGGTCTCTGAGCAGTGCATTTTCTGGTCATATGGCTTATCTAAGGCTCAAGGCCGCAGATTGGGCCAGTTTTAACTAAAAATGATTACAATAAATAAAGAAGATGTTTATAAATTATAAATATCTGATTTGTATTATTGTAATCATTTTTATATCAAAACTCTGGAGCATGATAGGGGAGGGAGATCTGCCTCCCCTGACTGCACATCCCTGTACATAAAGTGGTTCTGCATTGTTTGCTGCACATGCTGAGACTTGTAGTTCTACAATTACTGCAGAGCTGCAGGTTGTCATATTCTTATTAGCAGTGTAAAAGATGCACTGAGCTATGGTCATCTTACACCCAAATGCTGTCTCTGGGTTTCTTGCCTGGCATGATCCTTCTGAAGGTCATCCATCAGTTGTTCTAAGCTGAAGAAGGATACATCAAGTAATAATTTATAGCCCCCTTCCATCTGGATTGGAGCTTTCAGGCTCCTCCTACTTCCGTGCAAAAAAAGTAAATTTTCTCTAAATTACAAAATAATTTAACTGCAATTTTGCAGATAGAAACATGTGTTGTCCAGCTCAGATTGCACCCTAAAGTCACCCTGAGGGACATTGATTGTGGTGTCACAACACATCGCCATTGTATCCAGCAGCCATGTGTGAAGGTCAATATACATTTTCCAGAAACTAATTACCAGTCATGTTAAAACTAAATAAGCAAGCAGTGTACCAGGGTGGAATCTGCATTGATTTTTGTGATGTTACGTTCATGTATTTAGATGTCTGCACTTCCTGTGTTCCAGGGTACAGTAAAATAAATCTATAAGGACTTATGCTTCTGTTAACCCAGTTATATTTGTTTTAGGAAGCCTGGGTGTGACAGAAAGATTCAAGTCATTATTCAAGTCAGACACTAATCAGCAGGCTGAGGGGGTTATGGGGAGTTAGACATTACAGTAAAGCTGGGTACATACCTGGCCAATGAGTCAGACGACCTACCGAACGGTTGGTAAGTGCACATACAGCTACACACTTATCGATTGTTTGGCCAATGTGTGTGCTTTACCTGAGCCGACATCACAACTGGCCACCCAATAGAGATGTCAGTCAACGGTGGGTCCCTGCAGCAAGTGTATGGGCGGCCGGCGGGTCATTACTACACACAGCCAGACGTGCCTATATATCTGCAAGATATATCGGCATCAACTGTGCTGCAGGACAGATGCAATATGTCAACCACCGATGCACTACAGATATATTGCCCGTTCAATGGAACAGAGGATATACAGTCAGGTGCATAAATATTCGGACATTGACAGAATTTTCATATTTTGGCCTCTATTCACCACCACAATGGCTTTGACATGAAACAAACAAGATGTGCTTTAACTGCAGACTTTCAGATTTAATTTGAGGGCAATTACATCCAAATCAGGTGAACGGTGTAGGAATTACAACGGTTTCTTAAAAATCTTAAAACACAGGCAACCATACAGTAACTGTAGCACATAGATGTGTTGCAACTAAGGTATATATTTTATACTTGTTTTGTAGGCACAGAGTTTAGGATTTTTAACCCCTTTGCTGATGAGCATTTTCTCACCCCTGTGCTGAAGGCTTAATTCAGAGAGTTATGTAAATTTAATATTTGCAGATCTTCGCAGGAGCCGCACTTTGCATATTCAGATCTGTTTCTGCAACATCAATCGCAGTGCTCCAAAGTCACAGCATGATTGACATACTGCTGGCATTTGGAGGCAGAGAGAGTGAGCGTTCCACAAAACGGGGGCTTGTCGGCCCCATTTTCTGGGCGTGCCGAAGCCAGTACCTTGGATGCAGCTTCATTGGTTCGGCAGCGTGATTTTGGCAGACATTCTGAGTAACCTTAGGGTTACTCAGAGGTCCGATGTTCATACAAGTTGATCCAATGCTGCATCTTCAGATGCCGCAGCAGACCAGAGAAGCTGGCAGTGGGTGTCTTTTTACTTAAGACGCCTCCTGCAGCTTTTGCATATTTTAGCACAGCCGTTACATATGAAAACAATAGCGTCCATCTCTGAATCAGGCCCTAAATCCATATTTCCACTTTTGTTGGGCGTCACCATCCAACATCAATAACACTAGTTTTTATACAGTAACTACATCTTTCTCTGTATTAGAATACACACATCACAGCTCATCCTCCACGGGATTCAAACCCCAGACCACAGGTCCCAGATATATAATTGGAGAGCGATCTGTAATTATGAAGTATGTGCTTGCATCATGGTAATAAATAGCAGTATACACTGACTTAATGCCTCTGTATTAAAATACACAACACTGAACACCAAACCTCATATACCATATTCAGGGGCCTAGTCATCATAACTAAAATTTCTCTGACGGTAATTAGGTTTATAACTCGCATGGAGTTCTACCTAATTTCCGGAGGAATTCAACAGTCCTCCTCTGCAAGCATTTTTGCGATGACAGCTTTTCAGGAAATAAATAGTTTTTCCTCTCTACTCTAACTTACCGCAGCTGTAATCAGTTACATCCGTAATAGCAGCGCATGCGCAGCACTGCTCACAGCTGCATTAATTCTGTGTGCCCCAACCCCCCCCTCCTCCCTCCTCTCACCTCCCCCACCCGTCCCTGATTTACCTGCCCGCTGCAGCCACCTCCAGCTCCGTCTGCTGTTCTCCAGGCAGAACACAGTAAAGTTTAGAAGAAAAACTTTTTCTAAACTTTACTGTGTTCTGCTGGGAGAACACGTGTCAGATCAGCCACTGGAGCCAGAGGAGAGACCAGGGAGCGCCAGAGGGAGCGGAGGAGGACCTGCCCATGCTGACACAGGTAAGTGTCACCTACAATACGTCACCTCTCAGTGGCGGATAGTAACACCATCAAATTCCGAAAATACATAATTTTCGGAATTTGATGAATATCATAATTCCATATCCCCATGCTAATGTACTAATCTATGGGGAGTGTGGAAATTAACGCAGGCGGACTTTACCAGGAGATATCAGTGATATCTCCTGAGTTAAGTGTCTTCATGAATACTAAAATAATGGTAATTAAGGAAAATCTCCTTAAAAATTTTATTTTAGTGTAGATGAATAGGCCCCTCAGACACTTAACTTGTGAGTGATAGTGTAATATATGTGCACCTTGTCAATAACAACTTTCATTTTCATTTTAACACATGGCGCTATTTGCTCCTGCAAGACAAGTTTATAAATTCTAACTATTTGTAAGCTAGTTGTAATTGATAGCTTAGACCACTTCAGATCTATGTAAGGTATGGCTGCAGGTTAGTAGGGTGGTACTGAGCCAGTCTCTGCTGAAACTAGTCTGAAACTAGTCTCAAGCCATGCCAATTAGTACCCACTCCCTCCCTTCTCAGCTCCCCTGACTCCAGCCACACATTACGTAGATCTGCTTAGCTACAGTGGTCTCAGCTAACAATTACAACTAGCTTACATATAGATCATGTGTTAAGTGTCTGACTTTGGTACATGAGAGTTAGTGTTCGAGAACCCTGCATGGCATGCTATGCATTATATAATTTACATACAAGGGGAATTAAATAAGAGTTATTATTGATAACATGCAGATATCGCCTTTCAGTTAGGGCTAAAATGACTCCAGGAGTTTGCTGAGACTTATGTAACGGCAAAAGGAAGTGTGCCAATTATGGGCATGTCTTTGGGCAAACGATACCCGGGAGTTAATGTACGTTTGTTTGAATAAGGGCTTTCTTCTTAGCCACCCTCAAGTTTTATGAAGCGTGTGCTATTGCTGTGTCCCATACATAAGAGGTTACTTCTATCTCTGTCATGTAAGACTGTAACTCCTGTAAGCTGGTACACACTACAAGATATTGTTAACGATTTGTCCGATTCCGATGCATCAGAATGACAAATCGTGTAGTGCTTGCTCCCATGGGGTCATCAGCCGCATTGCCTGGTCTTTTTTACATGCAGTCAAATCAGGCGATGCGACTGATGGAACTGCCCAATGGAACACCCAGTGTGTACAGACCGCCCGATATGTTGGTCCATTGGCGGAGGGGTCGTGTGTCGCATCGCTGGGTACACACGTCGTTTAGTGTGTATCCAGCTTTAGAGTTATTGGCCACTTTGGGGGGCGGGGCCAGGTTCCTATGTCATTAGGCCGGGCCCCCGTCATGGCAAACTACCGCAAATTCGCAAGAGTGTGAAGATGGGTGGGGGTAAAGGACGCTTCATTTAGCCCCGCCTCTCCATACAGAGTCACGATTTACGGTATTTATTCCATGATTCCTGGCAATTATCTTCCCATTCTGTCCACTTCACTAGGAAGTGGGCGGGATGCAGGAGAGCCGGATACTCTTTCGGGGGTGCAGAGAGCTCCCTGAAAATTTGCGAGTCTGCCGCAACTTCCGGGAGAGTAGGTAAGTATGGAGCACATCCTGTTCTAGGCAGATTCACACTTGTTCCATATTTTCCATTTTGTTAAGATAGACTTCACTTTGCTTGAGGGTTTATTCATTGCCTTGGAAATATTCTTGTACCCTTTTCCTGATCAGCTTCTCAATAAACTTGTCCGGGCTCTGCTTGGAATGTTCTTTTGTCTTCATTATGTAGTCTTTGCTTGGAAATGCACTAACTGCCTGGGGGAGCTTGCAGAGACAGGTGTATTTGTATGCTGCAATCGCCTGTCTCATTTTACCTGCACACAGGTGGGCTCCAATAAACTATTTATGGGACTAGCGAAGAAAGTTAGATACTTCAGCAGAAGCTTAGTATGGATATAACAAAGGGTCAAAACAAGATCAATCACTTAAAGTTACAAGAGAAAAATTGAGTCATTGCCAGCATAATAGAAATCAGTGTGTGACCGATATGACACTTGATACTCACAAATATGAAGACTCCAAATTATTCTAAAAATAAAACAAATTATTACAATGGCTAATGTAATGTTCAAAGCCAAACATTGTTATATGATAACTAATTACCACTTAATGACTATTGTCCATTTGATCCAGACCAATAGCCGATCTATTCTGAAGAAGCTATAAATGAGCGAATGTCCAAAAATCCATAAGGAAATGGGTATTATACCATATGTCCCAATAGTGCCCAGCAACTAAGAGTAACACTGGATTGTAGTGATAAGATCTACAGTAATTACCCTCAAATTAAATCTGAAAGTCTGCAGTTAAAGCACATCTTGTTTGTTTAATTTCAAAGCCATTGTGGTGGTGAATAGAGGCCAAAATATGAAAATTCTGTCAATGTCCCAATATTTATGCACCTGACTGTATAGTTGTTTTAATAGTAGTTACAGACTTTAGGCCTGATTCAGAGCCACTCGCTAGATGCGATTGCTCGCATGATGTGTATGCAAATTGCGTAGGCAGTACTACCGCACAGCAATGCATTAGCATGCCCAGTATTTCTTAGAGAGCGATCAGATAGTGTATGCAGACGCCCACCAGCCTGTCTTTAGACGCCCACTTATGCACGTCATGTCCAGGAAGTGTATGCAGCCATCAGTACAGCGGGTAACATCGGATGCTATCGCAGCACTTGAGGTTGACCATACCCTGCCACAAGCACTGTGAGCACTTCAGTGTAAAAACAAGCCAGGTGACGTGTACTATGATGCTGTCTTTTAATTATGCACACCTCTAAATGCCGTTGAGATGCCCAGGCATGTCTGCATTTGCATCTCCACTCCCCCGTCTTTAATGGCCAGCCCGTCACCACCTACAAATGGCTTCCCCTGTCACTCACTCTGCTGGGCTGTCTATGCACAGCGTGCGAACGCATTGTGAACTTTCGCTAAGGTATGCGCATGCGCACAATGCATACACACTGCATACCATCGGCAGCAGCGAGAGTATGCATCTTAGCGAGCGGGTCTGAATGAGCTCCTTTGTGCGATCTGTTAATAGCCAGTCTAGCCGGTGATAGAAGGTGCCGGGAGTTGAAAGACAGTCATCGAGCTGTAACTTACCCACAGCCGGTGACGATTCCGGTGGATGAGAGCTATAATGATGCAGTGTCTTCCCTTGTGCACCTGTCTGCTGGCCTTAGAGCGGGGTGTTGAATTCCCGGCAGTGCCGGAGATGTAGTGCCTTTGAATAACAGCGGTGCTGTATTAACCCCCAGCTGTGTGGAGCTCAGATATTAGAGCTTGCTTGTGCAGCATCTTCCTCTGTCTGTTAGCAGTAGGATTCTCAGTACAGCAGATTCTGATGATCCTTTTAGGGTCAGATGTGCCGCTAGGTGAAATACAGCTGGGTCCAGCAGCCCTTGTATGTTGTCAAGCTAGGAAGTCTTTCACCAGTGTAATATAGTAATCACTCCCACCCAATCTCAGTTAGGATCGACTAGCTCTGGAAAGGTGACAGCAGGTAAACTTGACGCGTTTCTCTATCCAAGGTAGCCATTGGATGGAAAACGTAGGTTTTCTGTAGTGAGGAATAATATTACTTGATCTCAGGTGATCACCAGACATCAAGTAATAAGGAGCCGCTTCCCCAGGCTGTGGGAAGTCTGCGTAAAATGTAATCTTTAAAGAAGTTTCTAAAACATACTCCTGAGACTAATTTTATACTTGATGACAAGTTTATGCCCTTTTTATGACATCTACAGTACCTACAGTATGCTTCTGTGAGTATCTATCTAACTATACGCTCTGGCAGGACAATGTAATTACGTTCTTTGGTTTATTGGTACAACTTGCAAGTTATAATAAATTCTGTTTTAATTCAACTTAATTTAGAGCATTTGGTCTATTTTGTACTGCACATCAGAGGATTAGAAACTACTGGTAGTGTATTTAAGATCATCATCATCTTCCTCAGTATTTCAATCTAGCAGTGGTTTATTTTACTGCCAGAAATTCTAATTTTACTGCCAGTTTATTCCAACCAATCAGATGACTCCCACTTACGGACATAGGGGTCCAAATAAATGTCGAATGGATAAGAGGTGCAATGGAATATGTGGGAAATTGATGATATCAGAGTCTAAATGCAGTGTAGATTATTATTATGAATTTTTCCTTTCCTGGGGTAACTGGAGCCATGCAAAAGTTAGAGACCGATACACCAGACAAAGAACCCTCATCTAATACCACTGGACAATGGTAAAATTATGTCTAGTGCTTCTTACCCCTGATCAGTAGGTGAGTGGTATTTTCTACTTCAGGGTCCATAGGGTATCCACAGGATACCTTGGGGTATAGGTGTGACGTCAGTCGCAGGGCACCAAAGAGTTAAGCTTTCAGCCTCCCAGGATGCACTAGGTCCCCTTCCTATACCCCGCCACCGGGCCAAGGCACCTCAGTTTAGTTTGGTGCCCGGCCGGCGTCGGGTGCACCTGTCGGAGTGGGGGCTAGAAGAGCCCCTGAAGCTTTCTTCAGTGCAGCTGTGGCTGCACATCTGGATGTACAGCATGGACAGTCAGTCCTGACGTCCATGCTGTCTTCCCTACACCCCCGCCGGTACCAGAACGCCGGTACCGATCCGGGGATGCTGGTGAGCATCTGGGGTCACAGCTAGCGGTGACCCCAGATGTTCCGGACCATGGCCGGATCCAAGGGGGACAAAGGTAAGCAGTGGGGTCCCGCGGTGGGTCCCCGCTGGTCACATGGTCCTAAGTCCCCAGGCAGGGGGCTCCCTGGGGACTGGCTGCAGCGTGGAGCCAGGTACTGAACCTGCGCTTTGCACTACCCCCTGGGACAGCGGACCGCAGCAGAGCGGTAGCGCTGCGGCGTCCCAGGGGTTAAATGCATGCCAGGGGAGCGCGCCTTCCCTGTCTCACAGCCGGCGCCTCCCCCGCTGCACACAGCCCTCTCTGCACTGTGCTGACTGGCCCTGTGTCAGCGCTCCTCCCCCAGGCCAGCTTCTCTCTGCTCCTCGGCGGCCATCTTCTCTGCAACGCATGGTGAATGCTGCTGGAAGTCTAGAAGGAAGCATCGTGGTCTGGGTCCCCCCGCATACCTCTCCTCTGCTGTGGCTCAGGTCTGTGTATGCAGCGCTGTGTCCTACCAGGCCCTGTGTCTGTGTAGTTGAGTGATCAGCGCTGTTAGTGCAGGAATTGTTATTTCTCTGCATTGTATGTGACTGTGCTAGCGCTGCCTGTAACATTTCTTCTCTAAACTGTCAGCTTTATTACTGTCCCTGTTCTTTCTGCTAAAGCCCTTGCGGTGCGGTGCTGCAGGGTGGTCTCTCGCCTATTTAATACTTAATTGGTGAGAAAGGTCACATACGTGGTGCCATCATGTCTGAAAGTCATTTTCCCCTCCGGCTACAGTGTACCACGTGCAAAGTACCGTTAGCGGAGGGGGAGGGTAGCGCGGAGGGCCTTTGCCGGCAGTGTTTGTCCATGGCGCGGCCTATTACGGTTACAGCACCGGTACAGGAGCCGCCCTGGGCTTGTTTCGCTCAGGCGTTAACAGCTTTAGTGGGCCAGTTAGCTCCGCAGCCCGCGTTTACTCCGATGGGTTTGTCCCAGCAGTCTGTGGTGTCGTCACCCATGCAGGGGTTCCCACGACAATTGGTGGTACCCCACAGTCTCCCTATTTCCCCGCTCCCGGGTTCTCAGGAGCCAGCGTGGGTTAACTCCCTGACGAGTTCTGTACAGCACTTATCGGATGTGTTGCAAGGGGAGTCTGTGATGCGGCCTCATAAAAGGCCGGTGGCGTCTCTGTCCGCTCCTTATGAGGATGACGAAGGGACGTCTGATGATGGGGAGCTTCTGGATCCTTACGATCAGGAACCTCTCCATACTAAGGACGCTGATGCTAAGTCCAAAGTATATATTCCTGGACTTATTCGGGCGGTCCGCACAGCCTTGGTGATTGAGGACGAAGTTCCCCCAGCGGCTAAATCTAAGTATGCCTTTTTCAAAGATGTGAAGGGCGATGCCACAGTCTTTCCTCTTTCGGGTCAGTTGGTGGACCATTTAGAGGAGGCGTGGAAACAACCTGGCAAAAGATACCAGCCGCAGAGACGCCTGGCGGTGGCTTATCCGTTCGCAGATAATTATTTTGCTAAGTGGGAATCCCCTCCACAGGTGGATTCTCACGTGACCCGTCTTGTCCGTAGTGCCACATTGCCGATGCCATCCATGTCCTCCCTTAAGGATGCTACGGACCGCAAGGTAGAAATCTGCCTGAAGTCCGCTTATTCCCTTGCAGGGGGGGCAGCACGGCCGGCTATGGCCATTTGCTGGGTTGCCAGAGCGATGGAGCGCTGGGCGGATTCATTAGAGGCTTCTTTTGAATCCGACTGTCCGGCCGAACAGGCGGAGTTGATTGGCAATCTCCGTGATTCGGCCACCTACATCAACGAGGCGGCTCTAGACATTAGTACTCTGGTGTCTAGAATTTCTTCAGCAGCGGTAGCTGCTCGTCGCACCTTGTGGCTGCGATCCTGGAAGGCGGACGCAGATTCCAAGAAAGGTCTGGAAGCGTTGCCGTTTACCGGAGAAGTTCTCTTCGGTCCGGATCTGGATAAGATTGTGGCCACGCTGGCGGCAGCCACATCTGCTTGTCTTCCGTCGGCCGCTGCTCCTTCTGGTTCTGGACCATCGTCCTTTCGGTCATCTAGGGCCCAGGGCAGGCCCAAACCACAGTCGTTTCCATGACAGGCTGGCCCTAAGAAATCGGTCAAGCCCCGGAAACAGGCATGGAGTACCAGACGTCCGGCCCCCAAGCCAGATGACAAGCCTGCGGCCTGACGGTCCGGGTCTCCCCTTGGGGGATCCCAGGGTGGGAGGCCGCCTGCTGCAGTTCTCCCGGTGTTGGTCGTTCACTACGACAGACACTTGGGTTCTGGAGGTGGTCTCCCACGGGTACGCCCTCTCCTTCCGGCACAGACCCCCGGCTCGATTCTTCACCACGGGTCTACCATCAGACCGGAACAAGTCTACGGAGCTGCGGAAGGTATTACACACTATGCTCCAGGCTGGAGTTATAGTGTCTGTTCCATTCTCCCAGAGGGGCCAGGGTTTCTATTCAAATCTATTTTTGGTACAGAAACCCAATGGGTCATATCGTCCGATTCTCAACCTCAAAGCACTCAACAAGTCTTTGCGGGTCCCGAAGTTTCGGATGGAGACCCTACGGTCCATCATTCTGGCGCTGGAACCTGGGGACTACATGGTGTCATTGGACATACAGGACGCTTACCTGCATGTCCCTATTCTTTTGCGCCATCAAGAGTTCCTTCGGTTTGCAATCCGCAGCGACCACTTCCAGTTTCGGGCGTTACCTTTTCGCCTGGCGACAGCACCACGTGTTTTCACCAAGGTGATGGCGGTCATGGCGGCTTCTCTGCGGCTGCAGGGAGTCCGCATGTTGCCGTACTTGGACGACCTGTTATTGGTGGCAGGATCTCCAGAGCTCCTGTTACACCACTTGGACCTGACCATTGCACTGCTGCAACGGCACGGCTGGCTAATCAATGGGCAGAAGTCCACTCTAATCCCGTCTCGGAGGATTCTGCATCTTGGAGCCTTATTGGACTCGGGACAGCAAAGGATCTTCGTGACGGAGGACAAGATCTCTGCTTTACAGTCAAGGGTGCGCAGTTGTCTGCACAGCCGCCGGGTGTCCTTACACTCGGCGATGAGGTTACTGGGCTCCATGGTGTCGGTGTTCGACATGGTGGAATACGCCCAGTTTCACTCCAGACCTCTGCAGCACCTGTCCAAATGGAACGGGCTGCCTCAGTCTCTGAAGTTCCAGACGATTGTGCTCACCCCGGAGGTTCGCCTGTCCCCTTGCGTGGTGGTTAAAGACGACCCACCTCAACAAGGGACGTCCGTTCTGGGTTCCAAATTGGGTCCTGTTGACAACGGACGCCAATCTTCGGGGCTGGGGAGCAGTTTCGGGTCCACACTTGTTCCAGGGCAGGTGGACGCCGACAGAAGCGGAGCTTCCAATAAATATCTTGGAACTCCGTGCGGTCTTCAATGCTCTCCTGCAGGCACAGCGGTTTCTCCAGGGTCACCCGGTGCAGGTCCAGTCGGACAACGCTACCACCGTGGCCTACATAAACAGGCAAGGAGGAACTCGCAGTCGGGCGGCTCTCGTAGAGGTCTCTCGGATCCTGGTTTGGGCGGAGCGCAGTCTTCCAGCCATATCAGCGGTCTTCATCCCGGGAGTGCTAAATTGGGAGGCGGACTTTCTAAGTCGCCAGGACGTTCATCCAGGGGAATGGTCCCTGCACCCGGACGTTTTTCAACTACTGGTGGACAGGTGGGCTCTTCCAGAAATCGACCTCATGGCGTCCCGGCACAACAACAAGTTGCCGGTGTACGGGTCTCGCACAAGAGACGAAGGGGCGTTTCTGGTGGATGCTCTGTCCGTCCGGTGGACGTTCAGGTTAGCATACCTGTTCCCTCCGGTCTCCCTTCTTCCACGGGTAATCTGGAAATTCAAACCGGAAGGAGGGACGCTCCTGTTGATAGCTCCCGCGTGGCCCAGACGGCACTGGTTCTCAGACCATCAGGGTCTGTCCGTGGACAGTCCTCTGCGGTTGCCGCTACGACCGGACCTTCTGTCTCAGGGTCCTTGTCTTCACCCGGACCTGACTCGGCTGTCTTTGACGGCGTGGCTGTTGAGACGGCCATGCTGAGGTCCCAGGGGTTTTCCAGCTCTGTGGTGAGTACCATGTTACGAGCTCGGAAACCGTCTTCCGCGAGGATATACCATCGCGTGTGGCATACGTTCTTCCAGTGGTGTCGACCGAGAGGTTATGCACCGCGGGAGTTTCGTCTGTCTCGGATTCTCGCCTTCCTGCAAGCAGGACTAGATCATGGGCTTCGCCTTGCTTCTTTGAAGGTACAGGTTTCGGCCCTATCTGTCTGGTTTCACCGTAGGATTGCTACAATCCCGGATGTGCGCACCTTTATGCAAGGTGTTCTCCGTATTCAGCCGCCCTTTGTTCCACCTGTGGCGCCTTGGGATTTGGCTGTGGTCCTGAGGGCTCTCCAAGGACCGCCGTTTGAACCACTGGGCTCAGTGGATATTAAATGGCTAACAGCTAAGACTGTTTTCCTTCTGGCCATTGCTTCGGCCAGACGTGTTTCTGAGTTAGGGGCTCTTTCTTGTAGACCCCCTTTCTTGGTTTTTCATGGGAACAGGGCAGTGCTCCGCACTCGGCCCGAGTTTCTTCCCAAAGTTGTTTCCCAGTTTCATGTTAACGAGGAAATAGTTGTTCCGGCCTTTAACTCACCGGGTCTTTCCGTGGGTGAGGCCTCTTTGGATGTTGTGCGGGCCTTAAGGACTTATGTTGACCGCACTTCTTCGTTTAGGAAGTCGGACGCTTTGTTTGTCCTCTATGGCTTCCGTAAAAAGGGTTGGCCTGCTTCAAAGCAAACTTTGGCAGCCTGGATCCGTATGGCTATTTCTGAAGCTTATCTTCATGAAGGCCTACCGGTCCCTCCTTCTCTGAAGGCTCGTTCCACTAGGTCTGTGGGTCATTCGTGGGCAGCTCGACGTGGTGCCTCGGCAGTTCAGATCTGCAAGGCTGCTACGTGGTCTTCTGTCCATACCTTCGTGAGGTATTACAGGTTTTGACACCTTCGCCTCTCAGGATGCTTCCTTCGGGCGGCGGATTCTCCTTTCTGCACAGGAGCGTCCCCACCCTTAAAGGATACTGCTTTGGGACATCCCCAAGGTATCCTGTGGATACCCTATGGACCCTGAAGTAGAAAATATGAGATATGGTAAGAACTTACCCTTGTTATCTCTATTTCTACGAAGTCCATAGGGTTCCACAGGACTCCCGCCCTGTCGCACCTGTGCTGCAGATGGGCTTTGCTCTGGTCACCGGTTTTCCGTCTCCCTCTGGTGAGAATGTGATTCTTGTATGTGTCCAGATCTTTGTTCTCTCTCTTCCTTCTCCTCCTCCGGCCTATGGCTTGGTAACTAACTGAGGTGCCTTGGCCCGGGGGCGGGGTATAGGAAGGGGACCTAGTGCATCCTGGGAGGCTCAAAGCTTAACTCTTTGGTGCCCTGCGACTGACGTCACACCTATACCCCAAGGTATCCTGTGGAACCCTATGGACTTCGTAGAAATAGAGATAACAAGGGTAAGTTCTTACCATATCTCATATTATTCCATTTGTACTTGAATCTATGGCAAGAAGCGAGCACTCGTTCTGAATGAGGGTGGCCACTTGTTTTTGTTAGTGCAGCCTCCTGGTCGCTAGCTAAGCTGTGGGTTAGTACCCACAGCTTTAGCGACCTACCAGGGTGATGGTCACGATTGTCATAACCATTGCGACCATCGGGGCTTGCGACGAGATCCTAAGGTTGAGTCTCAGCAACCGCAAGCCCCAGGGAGCTTCCTGCTCTGATCGAGCAGGAAGCTCCCCACTGACATCACTGCTGCCCACAAAATGGAACGCCTCCATTTGTGTAGCAACCCCCCCTGCCCCGACTACAAAACGGGGTGAGCTGTCGATCAACATCGACAGCCGCCCCTTTTGTAGTGAGCTTCAGCGCTCGCTCTGAATCAGGGCAATCCTACCTTTTTTTGGAGCGTCCTCATGGACGCTCGCATAGCTGTGGGTTACCACCCACAGCTATAGCGAGCGTCCATGATGATGGTCGCGATGGTCTTGACCATCGGGCTTGCGATGGAGACCCTGCGGTAGGGTCTCGCTGCCGCAAGCCCTGGAGTGATTTTTGCTCTATCAGAGCCAAAATCACTCCCACTGACATCACTAGTGATGTCAGTGGGGCTGGCTTCAGACGGTAGGCGTTCCCATGGGAACCCCTCCGTCTGGCAGGCACGCCCACCAAAGGGGGCGTGCTGTCAATCAACATCGACAGCACGCCCCGTTTGGAGCGAGACCCGGAGCGATGGAGAGCCCGTTGCTCGCCAAGTCTCGCGCATGCGCACGACGGAGCTCCCTCCGTCGTGCGCATGCACAGTGGGGGAACATCGACCCGCTTGCAAGCATACTGCCGCTCACGAGCGGGTCTGAATGACCCCCTATGATCTAAACACAATTAGGGCAAATAAATCATACAGACCCAAGGTACAGTTGTTATATACGCACGCGCTCTGGCCCAGATACCGGCATCAGCAAGAAACCTCTGTCAACAGCATCAGCAAGAAGACTCCCCACTGGGGTCAGAGAGCGCGCTTATATACCCTTGCAGGGATTTGGAAATACAATAGATAAGTTTGGCATGATTCCATTGGTTCTTCTTAAAGGTGTCTTGGTTACAGGATCGTTTATTGGACAATTTCAAATGACACAATGGCCTCCAACAGCCCTTTGTATCCTTTTTCCCCCTGCATGCAAATCTAAGCTGCTAACATTACAGAGTACATTTTTAATAGTCTCTATAGCCCATAGTTTGCAGACGCAGGTTCCGATCTTCTCACCGATGGTACCGGGAATCTGTGGAGATACAGTGGATCAGTACAACACCAGACACCGTCTGCTTACCATGTACTAAACCTTTGATATCAAATAACCTTTATTACACAACATTAATAATCACTGAATAAACCTTGAATATTACACTTTAATACTAGGGAACCTTTCATGTAATTTTGTGTATGTGTAAGTGTAAGAGAATATTGCATAAAGTTGCCAATATGCGTGGTGCGTTTATTTGTAGAGTGAAACAGCGCAACTGTGCGTAATGTGCGTTGTTTATGCATGTGAGTCTGTGTGTGTGTGTGTGTTTTATGCATGTGTTTTATGATGGATTTAATATATGTATATATATATATATTTTCCATCCCTTACTAACATATTTTTAAATCTATAATGCAAAGTGTTACAAACAGCTAGGTTCACTTTCAAGCAGGGTGGGAACCCCCATCTGATTGTTGTTGCCACTGTGTCTGGTAAGCAAATCCTCTGACCATTGTTAACTCATTCAATTGTGCATATCAATGTCTGGGTTATATTTCAATTGCCACAGCCATACTTGTCTATATACAGGGCTTCCCAATTTATATGTAAAACACTCACAGTATCCTGGTGTATTGTTTTTTAATTACTTTTCTCAGACATGTATACAGAATACATGTATGTCAGCTGATCTCCGTGACCATGCTAGAGACAGGCGAAACGCACGTCGGATTCAGCCTCGTGTGCCCCGCGACTGCAGCAGCGGGACACACCAACACAAGGTTCAGTAACACAGTTCACCCCCCCTCTAATTGCACACATGGCCCTGACATCAGTGAAACCCCTATTAGGTGCCCGGCGAACATTGGTTGTGGGACACCTGAGCGTCAGACCATACGGCGCTGCTTACCTTTCATGTTCCACATGCGGACATTATTTTGGATAGTTACTTAGTGCTACCATTGAAATTGTAGCCGTAGATTTAGGATCTGGGTGCCCCGCAACTCTATGGTGTGAAACACCCTGATGTGAGGTCTATCTGCACCATTTATGAGTTACGTCTGACCTACGGAACTTACATTGTTATAGTCTTCTTATGTTATTCTATTATTAAGGTGTTCCTGACTGACTCTAATTTACATCTGTCGTTATTTGACAAGGAATTTCACATTTTTGTGAAATGATTGAAATGTATAATACTATCTAATTTACACGTCTAAGTAATATATCTTTTTCTAAGTAATTAACTGATGTCACATATGTTCCTCATGTGCTAATTACATCATTCTCATTTTTATCTATGTCACCTGCGTTTTCATTATATTGATAGTTTATATATTGATGGAGATATAATGACTGGTTACCCAGTTATGAATTGATGGTCGCTATTCACTTGCATTACATTGACTGTTTATACAATGATGGAGATATAATGACTGTTTATCCAATTTATGAATTGATGGCCGCTATTTCCTTGCAAAAGGGTTAATTCCCACAGTGTTACAAAACCTTCCCTTAAAGTCACCGTCTTCTTTTTTCTTTCTAAGCTTCCTGTTTGTCAACATTGAATCACATTTCTTGCAGCTAATTTATCCTGTTACTTAGAACTAACGCTCCTTATATTATCCAATTAAGAGCTCCTGGATATATATATAACTTCAGGTATTTCCTCACACAGAGGATGCGAGTGTTATTCTTGTATTTATTGATTAACCCATTCTGTATAATCTTTTGCGGACGAACCATACTTTATCTGCTGTCTGTATATTTCACTTTTTCCTCTTTTTTCTAAATGACACCATATTGACCCCATAAAACCTCCCCGTTACTGTCCAATAACATATGGCAAGACGTTAATAGGTAGAGATTTTGGTCTATATAGCTAACCACTGTTTATATAAATATTTTTTCAATGGAATAACTGTACATGGGAGATCTCTCACTTCTCCTCTGTACAAGTACATGAGAGGAAGCAGCAGAGCCTGTGTTTCAGAATCTTCATTCCAGACTTTTGTCTATATCTCTTCAGAAATCTCTGATTCTCACAAACTAATCTTTTTCCCAGGAACTCACATACCGAGCTTATGATCCTCTCATTGGTCATCCAATGCATACTGTATAATAACCAACAGCAGAGATTGGGTTTGATGTAGTGGTTCACTGTTGACTTTTTTCAAGGGATGCTTGCACTGGCAGATCTCTCATTCTCTCTCCTCTACACTGTATGAGAGAAGATTGTAGAGCCCAGTTGCAGATTCGGACACATCCAACTTACCATTGCTTTCTCTCTTTAATTCTTACTTTATCTCCAATTCACGCAGATACAATAGTGACGGTGGTCTTCATTTGTCTTACAAAGAGGACTAATTATTTCATCTTTCTGTACCTTGTGCTTTTTACATTATATTTTTAGATTCTTTATGAGATTTTCCTTACTCCTTAATGTAGTTTATAGATTTCGCCTATTATGTATCCATAATGACTGAAGTGATTTTCACAACTTCAGCTTCCATTCTGTATATGTGACCCGAATATAAGCCGAGGTACCTACTTTTACCCCAAAAAACTGGGAAAACTTGTTGACTCGAGTATAAGCCTAGTGTGGGAAATGGCAGGAGCTGGTAGTGACCCCAGTAGTAATTCCCCCTGGTTGTGCCCCCAGTAGTAATCCCTCCTGGTAGTGCCCCCAGTGGTAATCCCCCCTTTCAGTGCCCCCTTTATTAATCCCCCACTGGTAGTGCCCCCTGTAGTAATCCTCCCCTGGTAGTTCCCCCAGTGGTAATCCCCCCCTGTAGTAATCCCCCCCTGGTAGTGCCCCCTGTAGTAATCCCCCCCTGGTAGTTCCCCCAGTGGTAATCCCCCCTTTTAGTGCCCCCTGTAGTAATCCCCCCTGTAGTAATTCCCCCCTGGTAGTTCCCCCAGTGGTAATCCCCCATTTTAGTGCCCCCTGTAGTAATCCCCCCCTGGTAGTGCCCCCTGTAGTAATCCCCACTGGTAGTTCCCCCAGTGGTAATACCCCTTTTAGTGCCCTCTGCAGTAATCGCCCCCTGGTAGTGCCCCCTGTAGTCCCCACCCCCCAGTAGAGAGAGACGTGACAAGAATAAAAAAAAAAAATCACTTACCTGTAACTCCCGCTCCTGGTCCCGCCGCTGTCCGCTCCTCCGGCCGCTTTGCATGAGAGACGTCGTCATGACGACGTGTCTCCCATCACCCACTGCGGGAGCCGGAAGATGGCTCCCGCAGTGGGAGCAGCAGCAGCCGCTGAGAATCTGACAGACTCTCAGCGGCTGCTGATTACACCAAACACGCAGCTGCCGGCTCCGGCGGCTGTGTGTTTGGCAGTGTGTAGCGCTGACCGAACTCCGTCCGGTCAGCGCTACACTTGACTCGAGTATAAGCCAAGGGGGTACTTTTTCAGCACATTTTTTGTGCTGAAAAACTCGGCTTATACTCGAGTATATACGGTATATAGTATTTGTTTTGTGTGTCTGTGAGTCCTTTTTATTGTGTAATACTTGATACCCATTAAAGGTTAAATTTTATAAAGGTGAGGTATTGCAGATTTGTGTGCTCTCGTTATAGAGTCCATTTGTGGATGACTAGATCATCCACTACTTTCTTTTCTCATATATACAGAAGCTGTTTCTTGTTACTAACTAAACCCTGCATGAATATTGTGTTTGTCAGTGTGAGAGTGTTGTATATTATTCACTATTTAGTGTTGTGCGAATGTGTGGATACGTTCACACACTGGGGGCCTGATTCAGACCCGTTCTCGAGCGCTGAGCACTCGCAAGAGGGTCGATGGTGCCCTAGTGCGCATGCGCACGATGGAGGGAGCTCCGTCATGCGCATGCGCATGCGCGAGACCCGAATAGCGACTGCCAAGCCGTCGCTATGGGTCTCACACCAAAGGGGGCGTGCTGTCGATGGTGAGTGACAGCACGCCCACCAAAGGGGGCGTGGCTTCCCAGATGGAGGCGTTCCCATGGGAACGCCTACCGTCTGGAGTCGGCCCCACTGACATCACTAGTGATGTCAGTGGGAGTGCTTTTGGCTCTGATAGAGCCAAAAGCACTCCTGGGCTTGCGGCAGCGAGACCCTACCGCAGGGTCTAGTCGCAAGCCCGATAGTCTTGACCAGCGCGACCATCTTTTTGGCCGCTCGCATAAGCTGTGGGTGGTCACCCACAGCTATGCGAGCGGCCAGGAAGCCGCTTCAATCTTAGGTAGGAGGGCCCTGATTCAGAGCGAGCGCTCTTGTCAGAGCGTCCAGCTCTGAATCATGCCCTGGGTGCGTGCGCACGCAATGTTACATCGTGAATTGTACCAACATAAATCGGGCAGCGGACGACCAAATCGTCCAATAACAGTTGAATTGCGGTCGCATGCAATCATTCCACTTCGACAGTATGTAACCAAAGAGAGGTGGCATGTACCACATCTCAGATGCGATGCTTAGTAAATCCTGCTCATTGACCCTTGGTGCATGTCACAACCTCTAGTCTACACCATATGCAATTCTTTTGTATCATATAGCTGGACGCAGAGCCAAGGCAGTTCTTTCCCATGTTCACAGTTGTGGCGGCATCTTCTGCCACCATGGGGGCCACAGAGATCACCAAAGGAGGAACATCAGCGTGGGGGCCATCACCAGCCACGACCCAGGACACTGAGGTCACTGTAGTGCTGACCAAACTGACTTTGGTCAGCACTACACACAGTACAAACACACAGCCGGCCAGCGGCTGTGTGTTTGTTTTAATTAGCAGCAGGACCGGTGCTAGGCTTCCTGCGCTGCATGGCCGCGCCCCTTCCCTCCCCTGGAGCGCTTACCCAATAGCTCAAGCATAGAGCAGGGCTGCACTCTGGGCGACGAACCTCCTAGTCCGTACTTAGAGCTGTGCGCTCTGGGCAGCGGACCTCCTAGTCCGTGTTTAGAGCTGGTGCCCACCACTGATTAACAGTCAATGAGAGTCAGACAGACTCTCATTGACTGCTGCACCCACTGCCGAAGCCGGGCTGGAGCTCACTCATGAGCTCCATTAACCAGCTACTGCAGTGGGTAATGGGAGAGACATCATGACGCAGAGCGGGCCGGCCCGGGAGGACAGAGGAGCTGATTGCGGGAGCAGGAGCGGGGATTCAGGTAGTGGGTTTTTTTTCGTTTTTCTTATGAGTGTGTCTGCTGGGGGGGAGGTACTACTACTGGCTACTGGGGGCACTGCATCGGGGGGGACCACTGCTGGGGACTACTACTAAGGAGGGGACTACTACTGGGGGCACTGCTTCGGGGGGGACCACTACTGGGGGAGGACTACTACTGGGGGCACTGCATTGGGGACGTACCACAACTGGAGACTACTACTGGGGGCACTGCATCATGGGGGACTACTACTGGTGGGGACTACTGCTGGAGGCACTGCATTGAGGGGGTCTACTACTGGGGGCACTATATAAAGGGCACTGTATGGGGGGACTACTACTGAGGCACTATATAAGGGGCTTACTACTGGGGGCACTGCACAGGACACTGAAAAGGGAGAACCATTACAGGGGGGACTGCATAGGGGGGATAACTACTGGGCCTTCATAAGGGGGACAACTCCTGGGGGCACTGATAAGGGACACTACTGGGGCCACTGTATAAGGGGCACTACTGGGGGCCTTCATAAGGTGGATCACTCCTGGGGGCACTGTATAAGGGGCACTGCATATGGGGGTTCACTACTGGGGGCCTGCATATGGGGGATCACTACTGGGGGCATTGTATAAGGAGAACTAATGGGGGGCTGCATAAGGGGGACCACTACAGGGGGCATTGTGTAAGGGGCACTGCATAAGGGGGACCACTACTGGGGGTACTGTATAAGGGGCACTACAGGGGGCCTGTATAAGATGGACCACTACTGGGGGCATTGCATACTGGGGGTACTGTATAAGGGGCACTACTGGGGGCCTGCATAAGGGGGACCACTACTAGGGGCACTGCATAGGGGGGACTGTATAAGGGGATATGGAAAGAAATGTGCCAGGTGACAAGAAAGGGGTGTGTGTCATGTTGACATGCCCCATTTTTCAGTGACCATGCCCCCTTGCGACCACGCCCATGTATCACCGCGCACGCCTACGGCGTGAGCACATAGATTGGGGGGGGGACATTTTTCTATTTGCCCTGGGCTTCAAATACCCTAGTTACGCCACTAGTCCCCATATATTTCTATGGGAACTGCAAAAAAAAACCCACACCTTTTTCAAGCTCTTAAAAAGTTAAGCTGGGTACACACTAGACAACATGTGTTCCTGTCCAACGGCAGATGCGACCCACGACATATTGTGCGGTCCGTACACACCAAACGATCTGGTGAATGACCGCACGATATGTCGTTCCACCACCGCATCCAAATGCATGGGGACGTCAGTCAGATCCTCAGATTAAGCAGCATGTATGGCAGACCTGAGGATGCGACAGACAACCCCACGGGAGCCGTACACTGGACGTTTTTAACGATTTGTAGTTCTGATCAGATGGAAAATGACAGGTCTGGGCCTCATCAGCTAAATCTTTGCAATTTTTATCAGAGATTGAAAAACCTAAACCCGGGTGAAAAGTGATAGTGTAAACTCTCACTTTACTTTTTAGCCTTCACCAGGACAAGATTTTTATGGATCCCGTGTCCCAAGTCTGACTAATTCTATAGTCCCAAAAGCATATCCCCAATTGCTATGATTTGTTGAATAGGCGCCCAAGTAACATCACTACTGTAGTAAATTGGTTTGTGCTACAGTACGGCAGATTATATCTTTTTCGACATATACACCCTCCAGTTTCTGCTAATACTATTCCTCTCTCTGTCTTTTTTCCTTTCTTTTTCTAATGTGTCTAAATTGTTACTCTCTTTGCATCATTGCATATTTTATTGCGTTTAGTCTCTTTAATACTAGCTTGAAATGCTTTATTTATCTTCCTCTGATTGAGACCTATGGAGCCTATTCATCAACACTAAAATAAAGTTTTTAAGGACATTTTCCTTAAATAACGTTATTTTGGTATTGAAAAACGTTTTTAAACAGTAGTGTGCTCTGCTGGGAGACCATGTGATAGCACAGCAGACGGAGCTGGAGGCTGCTGCGCGGACAGGTAAGTGCTGGGGGGGGGGCCACACTAACCGCATCTGTAGGCATCTGCGCTGGTTTTACAGATGTAACAGCGCATGCGCAGCACTCTTTCCAGCTGCGGTAATGCAGTGTAGTGAGGGAAAAGTATCTATTTCCCGAAAAGCTGTCTTTGCAAAAATGAAGCTCTTCGGAATAGATAGTTATGGAGAGGAGGAATGATGAATTCCTCCTGTAATTAGGTAGAACTCCATGCGAGTTCTAAACCTAATTACCTCCATCAGTATTTTAGGTATAATGAATAGGCCCCTATGGGGCATGTTTATCACAATCCAAATCTATGCTATAATATCATCCAAATCTCCAATGCGATATTTTAATACATCAAAAGGATGTATCAAATATCACATGAAGGAAAAGAGTTTGCAAAGAAGTTCTGTCCCTGCAAATCCTCTCCCACGCTTCTCAGGGTATTTTTACAAAAATATATCCTGAAACTGTGCCTGCGCATGTGCCGCTGGCTAATCCCCCCCCCAAAGTGATCCCCGCGATACGCCTCCTTATCTGCATGGTGATAGGTGACCCCCTCCATGACTCCGGCCAGTTGAACGCCAGGCTCCGGCTCCGTGACCCCAGTCAACTGCTCAGTGTTGTGAACTGGCATCTCAGTTAACAGCACAGAGGAGGTAAATTGGGTCACAGAGCAGGAGCCCATCGATCAGCTGACCGGAGTCACTGAGGAGATCACCGATCACCAGCCCCTGGTGCATGTAAGTTATTATTTTTTATTCTAATTTATTAATTTTTTGTAATCAGCCTGTGGTCTATCAGACACACAGGCTGATCACAGAAGCCTACTCCGGGCTCTGCTTTCTCTGTCATAGGCAGTTTAGGCTGAGCTGGAGTAGGTGAAATGGGGGGGGCCTTGCATAATGCCATCTCCAGATAACATTATTATCACAGAGCTTCCTCCCGGTATTTTTTCACAATATGTTTTCGTTAATCTAAAACAAATTTGCATTTCCTATTACAAGTATGGAAAATGTGATTTGCTTACTAAAAGAATGCAAATTTAAGGGTTTGGAGGAGTTTTTTACGAAAACTGCTGCAAAAAACACTTTGAAACATTTAAGCGATACTAAAATAATGTGAACAGGATGTGAAAACACCAGTTTTCACATTATTTTAGTAAAAAAAAAGGATTGAAAAATAGTCCCCTAAGTGTAGGATGGGGGGGACCCAGCATTATGCCATCTCCAGATAGTATTATTAATGCAGGACTCTCTCCCAGTATTTTACAATTTTAGTAAATCTGAAACAGATCGCATTTCACATTAAATGTGTGGGATTGCGATCTGCTTACTAAAAGAATGCAAATTGAAGGGCTTGGAGTCGTTTTTTACGAAAACTGCTCCAAAAGCCCTTTAATACATTTCATTTTAATATGTGAAAAATGTGTGAAAACACCTGTTTTCAGATTATTTTAGTGAAAATAATATTGAGAAATATGCCCTTATATTTTAAAAGTAGTTTTCTTAGCACTTATAATAACTTTCACTTCCTTGGAGAACAGCATTGGATTTTTAGGCCTTTGGCTTTTACTAACATACGGTATGTGGCACTGAGCTCTCTTGTATTTGACAATGATTTTTTTTCCCATTGTTTCTATACTGTACCTAATAATTGCCGCCCTGTGGGAGATTCACACAAGTGATTTCTCATTTGTACCGTCAGTCTTTGTAAAATCTATTACCCTTCTTTTGGTGTTGCTCTGTGTTACTGCTGTCTGAGGGTATTAAACTACACTGATCACCACTGGTCACTTAAATCAATGTTCTATAGACAAATTTGATGCTAAATTCACATTAGAATTGCTTCCTTGCATGTTGGTTCCCTTGCTAAGTGCTTTAGTTGTGTGTGATGCAAACAGACCAAATGTTGCTGCTCCTGGCTGATTTCACAACTGACAGATTGCAGTCCCCAACAGTATATGTTCAAAATGTCGACTTTCACAATGTGGTTTGTAGTAAATATGCCACTAATTCTATTATCATCTTGTAACTTTAAGTGATGACTGGTACATTTTTCATAGAAAGAAAGCACTGTCTATAAGTAAGTTAATTTATCTCCAGTTATGGCTGCAGTCACGTCACACATACTGTCCACTAAGTAATCTAACTGCAATGGTTTTGTTGCATATGAAAAGAAACAACAGGCAAGTTTCCATATGTCTTTGAATACTACTGGAATCCATCATTTATTTTTAAAAGCAGTAAAAATAATGTTTCGAAGCAGCTTGTCCCCTTTCCTATCTAAATTAAGTTGTTTGGATGAAATCTACCTAAACCTCAATAAATAAATAATTGGGCAGCAGCTAACTCCAAACTCTCAACCAGAACCCACCATTATACTGCCTAGTCTGCTTCCCACTATGACAGGGAAACAGCAAGCTTTGTTACAGTGAAAAGTAGCCCCAGGCTGGTTAGCACCGGGCTGTTGCCTATGTGGCACAGTGTGCTCTCCCCCTGTTGTAGACTAACAGCCTTGTGTTAAAGAGCACTGATGATCTTCCTTTCCCCCTGAATAATGAAGGAGATTATGACTCTGGGAAGTGATTCAATTAGGTGTGACTTACCTCTCACATTGCTTCATGGTCAGACTGGCCACCTGGAACTTCTGGCAAGTGCCAGAAAGGCTGATGACCCAATCTAGCCACCTGAAGGCCTGGCCTAGCAGCTCTGCTCCCGGCACTCTGCTCAGCGGCATACTGACATGGGGCGTGCCGCACATTTGGTAGAATCCTTGTAAAAGTATATAACGGTACGAAACCAGCATTGGGGAATATACACACTCAGCACTGACTTCATGACTTAACATGGAACCCAGAGACCGGGGCCATCAGCAGGGAGAAAAGACCGTCAGCCCTACAAGAGAACCACAAAGAAGTGAGAGGACAAGATTAGGGTAAGATGGCCTCCCAGCCTGAACCATCTATTCCTGTACCTACCCCGCCACCTAGTATACAGGTGCAACCTATACCTATCTATTCAAGAAAAAGCTGAAACATTATTTCTAAAGTAACTATTTTCTATTTTTTTGCAGCTGATTAATAAAAGATACATTGGATTTGCTACAGCATACACGTATTACATACACATGAGCGCTTGTCTTTTTACAGCTTATATGCAAGTACAGTTATATTAGTATTAAGAGAGGCAATGCAGTCATAATTTCAGCAGACCCACATAACCCCTTTTCTGTTGGTGAAATGCATCCTTGTAATTGATCGACACAATGAGTGTCTGCAGGCAACAGTGAAGCATGGGGAAGGTTCCTTGCAAGTTTGGGGCTGCATTTCAGCAAATGGTTGGGAATTGGTCAGGATTAATGGTGTCTTCAATGCTGAGAAATACAGGCAGGCAGGGTTACATTTAGGTGTCACGAGAGGGTTAGGATTAGGCTATGGAAGGGGGATGTTAGGGTTAGGTACCCCCGGGGGTGGGTTAGGGTAGGGACCACAGGGGGGGGTGGTTAGGGTTAGACACTAAGGGGGGAGGGTTAGGTTTAGGCACCAAGGTGTGGGGAGGGTTAGTGTTAGGATGCAACAACAGAGAGTTAGGGTTAGGGGCACAATGGGGGACGGTTACCATATTTACATGACCCTTGTCTTGATCCTGAGCATCGGGATGCTGCTATCGGTATATTGACAGCAGGCATCCCGACTGCCGGGATTTCATACCAATTCCGTATTAGTGCTCCATATAACACATTATGCCGCACAGGGTAATGCCCCTTACACATTATGCTGCACAGGGTAATGCCCCTTACACATTATGCTGCACACAGTCATGCCCCTTACACAATATGCCACACAGAGTAATGCCCTGTACACAATATGCCACGTACAGTAATGCCCCTTACACAATATGCCACATACAGTAATGCCCCTTACATAGTATGCCACACAGGGTAATGCCCCTTACACAATATGCCACACAGAGTAATGCCCTGTACACAATATGCCACATACAGTAATGCCCCTTACACAATATGCCACATACAGTAATGCCCCTTACATAGTATGCCACACAGAGTAATGCCCCTTACACAATATGTCACACAGAGTAATGCCCCTTACACAATATGCCACACAGAGTAATGCCCTGTACACAATATGCCACATACAGTAATGCCCCTTACACAATATGCCACATACAGTAATGCCCCTTACACAATATGTCACACAGAGTAATGCCCCTTACACAATATGCCACCCACAGTAATGCCCCTTACACAATATGCCACATACATTAATGCCCCTTACACAATATGTCACACAGAGTAATGCCCTGTACACAATATGCCACGTACAGTAATGCCCCTTACACAATATGCCACATACAGTAATGCCCCTTACATAGTATGTCACACAGGGTAATGCCCCTTACACAATATGTCACACAGAGTAATGCCCCTTACACAATATGCCACCCACAGTAATGCCCCTTACACAATATGCCACCCACAGTAATGCCCCTTACACAATATGCCACATACAGTAATGCCCCTTACACAATATGTCACACAGAGTAATGCCCCATACAATGTGATATGAATGCTCAGGTATACATACCTTTTCACACAATCGGACAACTGGGGCCACAGATCAGAGTCAGGCACAGGCAGGACCAGGGGCTACTGCAGTAATCACAACCCAGGCTGTTGAACAAGCAGGGACTGGAGGGAGCTGATGAGTGAGTGGAGGTGGTGTGAGGACCCGCAATACTACACACGTCACCGCCATGCCCCTAGATCAAATAACCCAAGTTCCCTGACATCCTGACACTCACCGCCTCCAAGCTTCTGCTGCTCTTCATGTCCCAGTGGGTTGCCTGCCTCTCCCCTGCATGCTCAGTGATGTCATCGCGGCCGCCGGCCACGCCTGCCATTCTGGGACTCCCAGAATGCCACAGGGGTGCTGCACTGTGGGAGGGGAGGGAAGGGAAGAGGCGGCGAACCGCCACGGTAGGCTCAGGTGTCAGGCAACCTCCGAATGGTTCCTTGAGTGTCATGCACTCACTGCCATAGTGCAGCCTCCTTCGTCCTCCACTCCAGAAAGCGCCATGCTGAGGCATACACTGAGTTCTCAGGCCAACTTTTGCACAGTACTGTACAGTATGTGGAAAGGTATACAGGATATTACAGAGTTAATAAGATTATTTCTGATAGAGTAGATAATTCCTTTGGTGATGTATTAAATGTATTTTATTCCTGCTTTGATAGGGATAATAAGTTATTTAGAGGGTTGGAAACATCCATAGATGAAAGGCCTCAGGTATTGGAGGAATTATCTGTGAGACACTGCCAACGAAGAAAAAATTCAGGTAGAGCCCTTGGCCCAGATGGGATTCAGGGGAAGATTCTGAAAGAATGTTCTGGTCAGTAGTTGGGTATTTTTACCGCGATATATAACTTATCTCTTGAACAATGTATTGTTCTGAGGTGGTTTCAATTATTCCTGTTCCTAAAAGTAGCAAAGCTTGTTAGCCAAACAACTATTTCCCAATAGCTTTGATGTGGCTTATACTGTAATGTTGTCATTTGAGCGACTGGTGGTGGGTCATATTAAACCTAGTTTTTCGGCTGCTTTTGATCCATTTTGGTTTACTTATAGAGCAAACAGATCTACAGATGATGTTAGCCTCACTTTATTACATCAGGTGCTGACTCACTCTTTTGTAAGAATTTTATTTGTGGACTATAGTTCATCTTTAAATATTGTTATTCTAGGGACTTTAGTGATTAAATTGTTAGGCTTGAGTATAGACAGTTTTTCTTGTAAATGTATTTTAGACTTCTTGACAGACAGACCAGAGTGTGTAAAGATAGGAAATTCTTTGAAACGTAAGATTTTGATGAGCACAGAAAGAGCCGTAACTAGACTTATTGGAGCCCTGTGCCAGAAAAAGCATTGGCGTCCCCCTCATTTTTCAAAGGGACATAATGCACCCAAAAAAAAAGGAATGGCCTCATGGGGAAGGGCCAGGGAAGAGATAGGGGAGGCCAGGAGATGCTGGGGATGAAATAAGAGGATGCTACAAGTGAGAATGATAATAAACAGAAATTTGACAGGCCCAAACAGCGCACCCTGGCCTGTGGTGCCCTGTGCGATGGCACCGGCCGCACTACCCTAGCTACGGCCCTGAGCACAGGGGTCCCAGTGTCTCACAGGGATGTGTCTTTAGCTCCCTGCTGTATTTCTTGTTGACTAACGACTGTGTTCCCATTCTGATCAAATGATTCAATTTGCAGACAATACTGCCATTGGAGGTCGGATCAGGAAAAATTATAAGAGTGGATATAGGGCAGAAGTCTCCAGGATGAAAAAACGGAGTCATGAAAATCATCTAATTCTATGTGTGAAAAAAAACTAAATAAATTATTGTAGATTTTAGGAGATGAAAGAGGCGGTATTTTCATCCGGTAGTTCTGGATGGCCTGGCTGTTGAGGTTGTGGATTCATTTAAATTCCTGGGAATAACTATCTGGAATGACCTGTTATGGTCTATCCACACTCAGTCAGTGGTAAAAAAATAAAAATAAACTCAGCAGCGACTATACTTTTTAAGGAAAATGCTGCCTCAGGTATGCGTTCGGATATTTTCGTGAAATTGTATGGGTGCTTCATAGATAGTGTATTGACTTACAGCATTGTTGTGTGGTTTGGTAACTGCACAACAGTTGAGCATAAATCTCTGGATAGAGTGGTTAGGACAGTGGGGTGAGTGATTGGCTTAGAGTTACCAAATATTCAAGACATTTCTGAAAAGAGGATTCTTAGGAAGGCGCGTGGAATATTAATTGATCAGTCACATCCAAATTATAGCTTTTTTAATATGTTGCCTCTAAATAAGCAGTAATATACTGTAGGTCGATACTATGTTGTACACAATTGACAAATTGTTTCTTTCCTACCATTATACTCCGGTTAAATAATAAATATTGCACTGTTGGAGGTTTTTAGGTACGATGTTATTGTTCTTTTTGTGATTGTATGACTTGTATATGTGTTACGTTGACAGTTCATGTTTTTGAATTTGTTAATGACAATAAAGTGATGATAATGATGATGATGATGAGCAAAGTGACATTCTGCAATGCTCTGGATGCAAATGTTACTGGCCTCTCACTCCCATCCAACATTATGTATTCTCATGAGATGTATCAATCCTTGAAAAGAGAGAGTGGAGAAGTTGACCAAAGCAACCAATCAACTGTCATTTATTTAGCACAGTCTTAGAAATGACAATTAGAAGCTGATTGGTTGCTTTGGGCAATTACTTCACTGCATCTCTCTCCAAAGATTGATACATCTCCCCTTCCATGTGCTGATGCATCACAAGCCAACTTAATGGGGTAATAGTGAGTTGCTACAGTGTCAGGTATGACCAGATCCTGCACTTTTTGAAAAGCACATTCACATGGATTTCAGTCAGTGTAATGGATGCAGCACCATAACCAGTGTTGGTAATAATCTGCTGTAGTAATTAACAAATCCTAGAGAAGATCCTAACTGTGATATATCTCATGCTTGCGGAACTTTTGGCATTGCCTGAATCTTCTCTTGATATGAATAGACTGGAGTCCCTTATTATCCACTTTGGATAATATTCCTGCCTTCTCTAATCTTTCTAGCCCAGCTTCAATCTTCTGGTGCATGGCATAGGGTACAGGACGCACTTTATGGAACTTGGGTGTTGTTCGCTCTGTAAGTACAAGCTTATCTTTTATGTGCTGTGACGTTCCAATTCCATCTTGGAAGACAGGTGCTGCGTGTTTCAAAACCATGTCTAAACTCAGGAGATTGGAACCTAAAGAAATCCCTTTTCTCCCCATTGTAAGAAATATAGCTGATTTAATCAGTTTGATATACTTGAAAATGCTGCTCAAAGTTACGCTGAGACGTGACAGGCGCTACAAATCCTGTGGGTTAATTTCATCTTCACCACAAAGTTCTAGGCTTGCCAGTCCATTTCCAGTAATAGGGGAAAATGTATCTAATTCACTCACTGGACAGAGATAAAATGGAGAAGTTGCCCTTCTGTCATTTATCTAGCACAGTCTTTGAAATGACAGAAGCAGTAGAGAAGTCTCTTGGAACAAGTTGTGGGCGCCATGTTCCCAGAGAGTGTAGAGTCTACTGTGCTGCCAGAGAGGAGGGAGCCCGCAGTACAGGCCTGATTCAGTAAGGATCGCTATTCCATACGCAGCTGCGAATTCGCACAGAACGCAGTTGTGAATGTATGCTAATGCCTACCACAGCTCAGCCGGCATAGAGACGCCCACTGCTGCTTTCTCACATGCGTACTACCTCGCACTCCTGCGTATACATTGGTACCATCGATGCACATCGGCCCGTCAAGAAACATTTACACCAGGTCTGACCAGCCACAGAAACTGCAAGGCTCGTCGCACGGTGTGTATGCAATCGCAGTGGGTAGTTTATGCACGCCCATGAAAACGCATCCAAACGGACAGAGACTCCTGCATTTTTCCATCCACTCCCCCATCACCACCCGTAAACGTTCACAACCTGTCACTCACTCTGCGATGGATTCCTCAGTGCGTCCGTAATTGCAGTGCAGTCGCAGCGCACAGTATGGTGCATATGCATGCGCAGTGGTTAACAATCGATCGATCTGCGTATGTAATTGCAATTGCGTACGCTGCAGAATCAGGCCCTAAGCCTGCACATGGGCCCTCTCCTCTCCCTGGGTAGGAGCAATGGATGCCCCCTTGTTTTGATAAATGATCATGCATAAGTCATACAATTTCTGTTTTGTCTGTTGCTTTTTTTTAGGAGCAGGGATGTGTATGACTGGCGTCAAATCCCCTGTAAGATCCAATAGATCCAGACATGCAGCTAGGAACAACAGGAGCCTTTCAACAATGCTCCTCAGAAAGAAGTTGTAGAGATATAGAAAAGTTACAGTGCTATCTTAAGACCTGTACCAAGAATTATTTGATCGTGTTCTCGACGTATTCCAAGATATGTGAAAAACAAATTATCAATATCGTGTGATACCGTCAAATGAATATTCTTTTTTATAGAAAAAAAGAAATGCACTCACCATTTGTCAGTGGGTGATAAGTGTTGAACCCAATTTTCACCATGGTCAAGCTGACGGAGCAAACGTAGGCTAAAACACGCTGCTAGGTAACCATTCATTGGTTCTCGCCACTCTTTCATTTTTTTTAGTATATTTTTATCTCATTTTATGTTTTATTATTTTTACGATATTGGTATTTATTTTTTCACACATCACGGAATACGTCGAGAACACGATCAAATAAATTCTTGGTACAGATCTTAAGATAGTGCTGGAACCATTTTTTTAGGAGCAGTTAGACTCTGTAACAACCTATTAACCTTTCCCCTGTGGCGTGTAAAGGCATCTGAGTACTCACTTTGCTTCTATACAATACTGTGCAGAGTATAGGGGAGATTTATCAAAGCTTGGAGAGAGATAAAGTACTAACCAATCAGCTTCTAACTGTCATTTTCCAAGCTATATTTGAAAAATGAAAGTTAGGAGCTAATTGGTTGGTACTTTGGGCCTGATTCAGAGGTGGAAGCAAAGGCCGTCGATGTTGCATCTTCTTATGCAGTGGATCTGAGAAGTTATGCAAAAGTCACAGCAACCGTCTAAAGAGACATCCAATGCCAGCTTCTCAGATCTTCCACTTGCACCCAAAGACACAACAAGGACGAACATTGTTATTACTTTGTATGAAATTCGGTATGATTTACAGCCGGCTGCATGGTTCAAATCCCGGCAGCGGTAATTCTACCCCCTGACCCTAACCCTCCTTTAGGGTGCCTAATCCTAACCTCCCCACCCTGTGCCTTACCCTAATCCCCCCTCCAAGTGCCTAAACCTAACCCCCCCTAAACCTAACCCCTCCTTAAATAAAGTTTAACAGTTATAAGAACTGAATAATCTTTAGAATCTTAATTTAGTGGAAGTTACTTAAATTATGGGAAAATAAACCTTTTGTGTAGGAGGAAAAAATAGTCATATCCTAACAAGGGGACATTGCTATTAGATGATTTGATAAGTTATACCATTGGTACTAGGCCAGCAATATGTGCCTCTACTAAGGCGCCCCCAAGTCAGCATTCTCAGCAAGCTTTGTGTTGCAACAATTTGAAGGGTTTTCATAGAAATGACAATTTATTCATGCAAGTCTAAATTGGTAGCAATTACATTACAGGTAGAAGATGTGTCAAAGCGTGGAGAGAGGTAAAGTGGAGAAGTTACGCAAAGCAGCCAATTCACTTCTAACTGCCACTCATCTAGCACAGTCTGTGAAATGACAGGTAGAAGCTGATTGGGTGCTTTGGACAACTTCTCCACTTTATCTCTCTCCAAGACTTGATACATCTCTCCTTAAAAATATGTACTTAAAGAAATGTTTATTTCACACATTTTATATATAAGAGACGTGAAGAGCGCTCTTTCAGTTCTCGTGGGCAATAAAATGGCCAGTTCCAGTGCAGGGACCATATTTTCTCCAGAATGAATGTGTGTGACCAGAGTTATCATCCCCTCATCCAGCATTACTTTATTTACTGTTTATGTTCGGACAAAGAAAAGTTACAGTTTAGCTGTTAATAAGTTGTCTCCAGCAGGCAGTTTAATAGATGAATTCTTGCTCACAAATCAGATCTCTAATGTAATGTCACCTCTATTCTGTGCATCTACAGTATGTGGAGGCAGTCAGCCAGGAAAAAAAATCAAAATCAGTCAGCATGCTCCTATATAACAAGTGCACTACAGGACACAGCGGCATTGCCCCAAAAGTCTTGTTTTTCCTATCAAAAATAGGGCTTCACACTATCTATTAATAGGTAACGCCTAGCGAGTGACAGCGGTAACGCCTAGGGAGTGACAGCGGTAACGCCTAGGGAGTGACAGCAGTAACGCCTAGGGAGTGACAGCGGTAATGAGTAGGGAGTTACAGCGGTAACGCCTAGGGAGTGACAGCGGTAATGCCTAGGGAGTGACAGCAGTAACGCTTAGGGAGTGACAGCGGTAACGCCTAGGGAGTGTCAGCGGTAACGCCTAGGGAGTGTCAGCGGTAACGCCTAGGGAGTGACAGCGGTAACGCCTAGGGAGTGACAGCTGTAACGCCTAGGGAGTGACAGCGGTAACGTCTAGGGAGTGACAGCGGTAACGCCTAGGGAGTGACAGCGGTAACGCCTAGGGAGTGACAGCTGTAACGCTTAGGGAGTGACAGCGGTAACGCCTAGGGAGTGACAGCGGTAACGCCTAGGGAGTGACAGCGGTAACGCCTAGGGAGTGACAGCGGTAACGCCTAGGGAGTGACAGCGGTGACACCTAGGGAGTGACAGCAGTAACGCTTAGGGAGTGACAGCAGTAACGCTTAGGGAGTGACAGCGGTAACGCTTAGGGAGTGACAATAAAGAAAGGCTGCAATCAATGTCAGGATGCTGATAAAAGAAAAAAAAATTATGAAAAAATGTTTATTTTATTATAATAAACCTTTCTTCAGTAATGAATAGCTATAAAATATTTACTTTTTGAAATATATTTTAATCTATTTCATTCTTATTTAAAATAAAAAAGCAGTGGAATAGAAAGCCAGTCTGTGCATAAAGAAACCAGCCAGCCTATACTGGAGCAGCAAAGTGGTTATTTGAGCCTTGCTGCTCCTGCCTCCTTACAGCCTAGGCTGGTATCCTATGAGCCGTCGTAATTTGCTGTGGCTAATTGATCCGGAGGGGGCTATCTAATTAGCCTCAGGCAGGCGAAACAAAATCCCAGAAATCAAACCGTTTACATTGCTGAGATCGCAAAAACACACAGGTTTTTTGTTAATAAATAGGCTCTAATTAGATTGTCCAACAATGACTGTCAGGCAAAAATCGCATGGCTACTAGGATACCGGCCTTAGCGTTAATATTTTATTGATAAATTACAGTGATAAGTTCACCTCTATAGAAAATTGCTCATCAGTGGGAAATTAGTCCGTTAAAGTGCACGCAACTCACAAATACTGGTATCAGGGACATGAATTTATGATCAGAGCATCGCTGCTCTCAGTCACTGTAACAGGTGCTGCCCTAGAACCCCCAAAGTGCTCAGACTTCTGGTGTGAAGGTCACCTGTTACTTAAAAGGCCACTATGCCTGTAATACAAGTTGGGTTAAATAACTTAAATAACTAAAAATAAATAAATCATAAAGCATACATGCATACCTCCCAACTGTCCCGCATTCAGCGGGACAGTCCCGTTTTTCTGGGACTGTCCCACCCGCAGGCCGCAGTGATGCACGGTGTGGGGGGGGCGGGTGACAGTTGGGTGGAGCACAAACTGCAGCTCTGCTGCCCAAAATCTTGGATACTGCAGGGCACGCCCCAACAGTGACATAAAGAGGGGTGCCAACTAGGCACCGCCCCACTTCACAGAGGCTCCATCCCTTTTTTGGGGGCCTGTCTACATCACGCAAAATGTCCTGTGTGATGAGACTTAAAAGTTGGGAGGTATGTATATGTAAACGTCTCTAGAGCTTTTCTCATTGGATGATATTTGGAATAGAGCTACTGAATTTACTACATAATAGCCACTGTGGGGTATTGTAAGAATTGATTTGCGTAATTACATAGCAATCAAGTATTAACCCCTTGTGCTTTGTCTTTCAGGTTTTTAGGATATGATGGATGATGATATCGCGCCTAGGAAGAGATATGAGGATGAGGGTAAGAGCAGAGCAGAGTATTTGGTTTGTGGGAAATTATATTGGTGATTATTGATGCTGACTGCCATTCACTCTGCAGACTATCACTCCATCTACATCGGGGTTCCGGCTCCCAGGAGTTACAGGAGAAAGAGGCGGCGGAGAAGGTCGTTATCGAGTCGGGACAGGAGCAGTGAAACTGAGAAGCATTACGGGCGAGATGAGCACTCGGATACAGATGAAGGAGGAAGACTCAACTATGACAGTGAGCCCTATAACATCAGCAGAACCAGTGAGTGACTAATTCTGGGAACAATGGGAAAAGCACAATGTCAATGCTGTAAAATGAATCTGGTACCATATATCAGGTGATTCTGACTGACCCTAACTCTCAAAACAATGGTCTCACACTGTTGGCAGGAGGTTTCCAAATTTCAGAACAGTATAGTATGTTTGAATCATAGAGTGTTGCTTACTCGCGTAGCATAAATTGCTATCTAAAAATAGGTTTGAGAGTAACAGTATAGATTTATTTTTATAACAAATAATTGACATTACTGTGACTACACATTCCCACAAGCACATACTTACCTCAGCACATGTCAGCAGGCATAAAGCCTGGTGCTAAGCGCCTTTAAGCTAATGCCACAGCTGATTTTTTTCATATGCAGTGTTGCACATCCATCTCGGTGCGTCCTAAGACACACTATCGGTGCACTATATGATGCACCATCGAAACTTGCACCAGCCCTATGGCAGGCACTGTTTCTCCGTCTGAACAGGGCATCCTGCGTGAGCGGTTCTGCCTCTCTAGACACAGCCGCTGTCAGCGACACGTCCGCAACATGCCTGCATCTGCCGAGTTACGCCCCAGGAATGCCCACTGAAATCCACAGCTCTTGCTTCCAAATTCAATCTGCATCTCCACCGGCAACCATCGAGACGCATGCGCAGAACTTATAATATCGGCCAACTGCGTGCATATAGGCATTGCTTGTGGTTAGCGTCCACATTAATCAGGCCTGTGATTCCTTTCTGCTCCTGCATTTTGCCCACCTACGTAGGTCTCCAAATTGTATTGGGATTCTGTTGCAGAGCACTTGGACATAGGGAGGATTGGCCTTGTGTGTAACCAGCATTATACATCAAACATCATCAGATGCATATGTAGTCTGATTCCAAGCTTACAGGCAGAAGAATGGGGTTTGCTCTAAAAGTATGGATTTAACTTATATTTCAAAGGGGAGGGCTGATTGATGCTTTTTTCACATATGCCTAAAGCTAGTCAGACTATTGCAGCATATTTATAAGGGATGCAGACCCCATTGTGTGCTGTGCAGCAGGTCCCCCATGTAAACTGCCGACTGCGCCATCTTTTGAGTGAACATTTTCAACCTCAATATTTGTCTCAAATTTGTGCTAATGTTCCCTGTAGTTTTGAGCCACCTACAAGCCATCACTAGTGCTTCTACCGAGCTCAATTGAAGCACTATGGACAGACTGAGGGGTCTGTTTACAAAGAAGACATAAGTTACATCTCAGAAGACACCAGATAAATGCTCTAGGCCTGATTTAGGGGTGTGGTAAGTATTACCGCAGGACGCATGGCCGGCAGTTCAAACACCAACAGCGGCTGCCCGGCAAGGGTGAAAATCCTGATCATTCTAAGGTAAGTAACGCTAACCTAATTCCCTACCCTAACCCTAACCCTCCCTCTGGCCAGCAGTTCGAATCCAGGCAGCGGGAGGCCGACAGAAGCAGAGTTCCTGGCAGAGGAAGCCCGACAGCGCTGGAAATCCTGATCGTCCCTAAGGTAAGTAAAAACTAACCTACCCTCCTAACCCTAACCCTCCTTAGGGGTGCCTAACCATAACCTCCATCCCAAGTGCCTAACCCTAATCCCCCCTCTAAGTGCCTAACCCTAACCCCCCACTTCCCCGCTGCCTAAACCTAAGTCCCCCGGGGGGGTGCCTAACCCTAAGTCCCCCCCGGGGGTGCCTAACTCTAACCCTCCTTCCCCCTAGCCTAACCTTAACCCTCTCAGGGGGGTCTAACCCTAGGTCCCCCCCGGGAGCCCTAAACCTAACCCTCCCCCCCCTGTGGCTGTCCGCTTGCGGCGCCCGGCATCCCTTGGATCGGGATGCCGGGTGCCTGCCTCCCGACGTTGGTGAAATGAGCAGTGTCTACATCTAGACGCCGGGCATTTCACCCTCGCCGGGATAAAGCAGTCGGGGAAGCCGGTTGTCGGGATTAAGACAGCCGGTTTCCCGATTGCATCCCCTTAGGGGTGCCTAACCCTAATCTCTCCCCCTAGTGCCTAACCCTAATCCCCCCTCTAAGTTCCTAAGCCTAACCCCCCCCCCTTCCCCGCTGCCTAAATATAAGTCTCCCGGGGGGGGTGCCTAACTCTAACCTCCCCCCGGGGATTGCCTAACCCTCCCTTCCCCTAGCCTAACCCTAACCCTCCCGGGGGAGTGCCTAACCCTAAGTCCCCCCGGGAGCCCTAAACCTAACCCTCCCCCCCACGCGGCTGCCCATGCTCGGCGCCTGACTTACCTTTGTTCGGGATGCCGGGGGCGTCGGTCTTCCGGCGTCTGGTTAATGACAGGCGTCGAGTTTTTGACGCCTGTCATTAGTACCACGCCGGGATTACAGTGTCTGGAAGCCGGTGGTCGGGATTTAGACCGTCGGCTTCCAGACTACATCCCTGATTCAGAGCTGGGAGTTATTTTAGCTGGGTGACTGTGGCTTTTTACCAAGCTGCAGCGGTGATACTGTGCAAATGCTAGTTTCAGCCCTCCCCTTGTGTACTAGGGCGCACCGGACTGTGCACGTCCTTAGGACACCTGCTTTCAATGACTGTGCACAGTGCAACTCTGCCAGTGGGTCTTATCACTCCACCAAGTCATGCACCATCGACCCTTGCACCAGCCTATGGCAGACGCAGGGTCTCTACTGAAATTTGGATTATTATGGAATCTGTTGCTGCAGCTCTGCATTTGGGTGTTCACTGACATTCCTGTGACACTACCATAGCATGCCCATGCGTACACTTCTGGCTACTTCCCAGTCACTGTCCAGGAACATTGTGGATTTGCCTCACCAGTTCTAATGCCAGCGACTCCGCACACAAAACCAATTTCTGTTTACATTAGGGGGAAGCATGCGCCATAGGGGTTTCCAGCACTTTCTCGCATACACAGTAGCAAATAATCGCTCAGCTGAATCGGCTCCTGTGACTTCTGCTTCTCACAATTTAGCAAGAGGTTTATGTCACTGATTTCTTCTTCAGTACCTCATATTCCTCTTTGGGGATGTGGCCTTAGACCACTTACCAAGTGACGAAAAGCTTAACTCTTCCCAGCAAGCTAACACTATGCCAGGATGGCTTTACCATTATTCAGCAATGGGGACCAGAGAACCTGGGTAAGCTTCGTTGGATGCCTGGATTTTGTCCGCAAGCATTGTCTGCAACAGGATGGGGACTACATCCCATATGGATATCGCTTCTTCCTTTCACCGGCAGCCTTAGACTGCCAGTGAACAGGAAACAATCATGGAGTAGGAGCAGGCTTTTCAACTGGGCTACCTGAGCAGCTCTGGTATGATAAATAGCAGTGGTAATACATTCTCTATTGCTGCTCTAATCGGTAATATAGAATGTTAATTACTGCAGAGATATGGCTGGATATCACAAATAGATCCCACCGCTTTCCATCACTGAGCTTTGGCGATAGTAAAATCACGGGAGATACTCATAGGGTTAACATTTTAAATAAAATAGTGTTTTATTAATCCCCCAGCAGAACTATAATGAACAAATCACATACAATGTTATATCTTCAAAATAAATGAAAATGAGTAATATTTAAATATTCTAAATTATTAAACTATAAATGCAACATATAGTGGACTGCAGGATATTCCGTGCGGTTAGCGTGATGCTCTAAAAAGGATTTTGTGACCTCACATTCTGAAAGCCCCTGTCCACGGTGAAGCACTTGAAATTCTCTGTAATCTGCTCATTAAGCTGTGTAGCTGAAGCACAGAGACTTCAGTCACTAGAGAAGAGGACGGGGCCACAACATGCAGACACCACCTCCAGGTAAGGCACAGGACCTGTACATGAGACTATACTTCACTACTAGTGAGACCAGAGGCACTGCTGCATGTTCTCGACAACTTTTATCTTGACCCCATTACTTAAACCATTCACACTGACTCTTCTATTTTCTATGCTATTTCAATGTGTGATAATATAAAATTATATGAATTTAACTTGCCTAAAATACTTATAAGATGCTCAAACAATGTTTTACTATGGAGGAGAGCTGATTGTTTATTTCTATTTTTTTTTTTTTTTAAGTACATTTCAGGTTAGTTACCCCAAAAAATTGGTATATTTAATATTACCAATTCCACACAATCCTAAATTTTACTTAAACGATACATTTGGAAAGTTTTTTTTTTTTTATAACGGTAAACATGTCTTAAAACTGTTCCCAGTTATCAGGGGCTCTTGCAGTTTTTGATGGTTTTATACTACAATTACTCAGAGGTGGAAAACTAAATTCACAGCAACCAATCAGACATTTGTTCTCATGTTCTAACTTGTGCTAGATAACAGCTAATTGCTGATTGGTTGCTATGGTTTTCATTGCAGATTTGCATCTTTAACCAATGTTCGCAAGAAAGAAAAAACCCTCTGTGTCCCTTAAATGTTCTCTTTGATGTAGCTCTTAGTATTTCTGCTTTCTTTAGTGTTGTATAAGGAAAAGTTTATTGAAAGGGTGTTTGGGAATCAAAATTAAATTGGATAATGGTCAATGGATTCTAGCAGGGGTTGGGGCATGATACCTTATGGGAGCATGATTTATAGGATGCACCTCACCAGCCAACAGTGAGCACCTGGAAACTGTATTCAAATGAGCAATTATGCTAATTTATACCAGTACCTTTATCATCAATTTGTTGAAGGTTTCAATTCCAGTTATTAGTTTTGCAATATAGATCGGATGCCTAATCTCCACTGTTCTGTGACTTTTCTGTTCCTCTGTGGACCAGTTGATGAAAATTAAATAGCAATTTGCACACTTAATAATTTGCACAATAATAATTGTCTGCAGAGCTTGTCAGACTGTTTCCTCCAGCAAAATTGGTGAGATATTTGTAAAAAGCGATAAAACACTGCAGAATCGTGTTTATTTTGGGGTTATGCTCTGCATGGATAGCTAAGAAATCTGTATATTTGTTTTTGTACTAGCATTAAGATTTTTGTTTTATAATCTTTTGCAAATGCTCAAACAAATAAACAATAATTAAAACCAATACTAATACAATTGAGGAACTGCGCTTATATAAATACAAAAACCAAACTGATATGGCAGATGCACAAAATAATATAAAGACATTCTATGTATACATTAAATATTTAATAAGAAACACTAAAAAATATATATAATATATATTGTGTGGTTATATATATATAATATATCGCCATAAATACAGTAAAGAATGTATAAACTAAATGGATGAATAAATATCAGTTTTATAAATTAACACACACCTTGGAGACCTGAAATATGGTAATTGATCTTAATTGCAACTGTAGTGACATCCAATAACAGGGACAAATGCAGAATATTTAAAGGAGGGTTTCCAAATCCTCAATGCTCTGGCAACAGTAATGTATGCAAATGTGGATAACAATCTTCTGCAATGGCAAGTGGTCATAAAATCAATGGTAAAAGTGTGTTCACGAAATCGGCTGACGCGTTTCACCTCTATCCACAGCTGCTTTATCAAAGAGCCAAAGTTCTACAATAGTAATATTGTCTTTAGAAATGTTTTTGGGCTCTATCAGTAGTTCCAATTTTGGAAGCTGCAGCTGTAGATATATTATTATTATTATTATTATTATTAATATTATCATTATTAGTTTACTTCTCTTATTTAGGATTAAGTATTAATATTAATATTTAGTATTATGTTTTCATTATTTTTATTTGCATTTTATTTGTGTGTGTTGCTTTAATCACTAGGACATCATGTAAATTCTCTCATCTATTAACACCAAATTATTTTTTAGAAATATATTCCACTTAGGAACAATTAGCATTTAAGTGCTAGCCTGGTAATTATACTACACTGAAGCAAACTAGTATTATAGAAACAACATTTTTTAAAAAAATAAGCACATTTTATTTAACAGGACAGAACATTGTGGGCTTTGATTGTAGGTTTCTGACAGCATAAACAAATTTCTCTCTTTTTTTTTTATCTACCGAATTACAATAAAATCCTTTCCTTATGTACTGACCAAATGATGGGCACTTGTTAAACACATAATTGGTGCAACAATGCTTGAATGTCAATGACACTCACTACCCTGTTCACGCATGATTATTTAAGAGATCTATATCTGTCATCTCAGCTTCCTTCTAATACAAATTAACATTATTACATTTTGCTTTTTTTCTGCCACTGCTCAGTAATTAAACCCCTTCTGAATGCATGTATAGAACGAAGAGGAATTCTTCTACAGAAATAATGTGGGATTAACTTTTGACATACAATGCGTGAAAACTGCATTTCCAATAAACCAGCCAAAGAAACAAAGACGAGACTGTTATGTTTGTTCTTAATGGTTCTTTGAAATAATATGACCCCTGCTGGAATTATATTTACTTCTGTTTTTCATGCAAAGGTAGTGCCACCTACTGAGAGGAAATCATTCTGCACTAAACACTCAGCTAATGTCACATAGAGGTGCATCTATCACATACACAAAGGCTGCCATTTTGTGGGTTAAACCAATACTCTGCCCTCAATGGTTGCAGCCATTTCATTGTCCAAAGCAATAATTGTTAAGAATTCATCCTACTTACTTACAAGGATCCAGTGATATAATTAAGATGTAAAGCCCAGCAGCCATCTTGTAAGTTTAACCGGCTATAGCTTAGTTGCATGCTTTGTGTCTAAATGTTACAAATGGCTAAACAGACAAAATGGCTACCATTACCCGTTGTGGCTCAATGATGTCACTGGCTCTTTGTGTTTTGTGAATTTAGCCAATGCCGCTATACATATGATACAGATTAAGATGAAGTGATTTCCCCCCCAAAAAAGTCTAAAAAAAAATATTCCAACAAGTAACAGTTTCTGTAATTATAATACTGTATATGATTATAACATTATTGTACTTCTTACAGATTATAGTGCTAATGATCTGATTGGTTGCTTGCTAGCTGCCTACCTCATGCATATGTATATCACTATGTGAAAGCAGATGTGCCTGTATACATGTGAATTGAGGAAGGCCTGGGAAAGCAAAGACTAATTCTGCAAATGTGCTTGCTCCGTGTAGCTTCACCATTTAATATTGATGGTCCTCTTATGTATAAATGTATTGTTTTGCCCTATCCCATGTTTTTAGGAAGTTCAATATTTTGCAACTCTCTCTCTATATATAATTTTTATTTACAAAACAAAATTTACATAATATAAAAACAAGTGGCACAGGTAAAGTAGAATTGCAGGTTATGAAAATAAATACAGTGCCTGTTATAACAAACCTGCTCAGAAACATAATAGGCTGGAAATTGTAATTGTAATTAACCAAGATTATGTGGAAATTCTGTGACTAGACAAAGTAGTTCCAAGTGAACATGACTCCTAGAACCCAGGTGTGCTATAGATTTCACTTCTGCCGGTAATATGAAATGATAGAATGGTAAGAGGAGGGCACTGCAGTACAAGAGTGAACAATGAAGTACTATACACACCCAAGCAGATCAGCCAGGCACTCAGCTCTCTCTAGGCTTGTGCTATCCACATTACATGTCCATAAAAGTGGAACAATATTGTGCTACTCACTAGGAGGAAGGAGATTGCTGGAAAAACACAACCTGGATAATTCAAAGAATGTACTAAATCTTGAGATTAGGACTTTCGTTATTTCCTATGCAGAGGTTGTTTTTACACTGTTGGAAAGTACATTTTATTCAAAAGTATTTTAGCAAGGGCTAAACAGAGAAGAAAATCCTTTTTTTGGGAGCACTCAGTGATTAAATGTGTTTATTTATGAAATGTGTGAACATATGGTATAAATTAAAACATACCTTTTATTATTGTTTCTTCTAAAATTGTAGGGCATGTGGTCTCCTAAACATAGTGAGTCCGACGAAATGTCAATTGGACCTTAGTCACTGGGAAAATGTAATAATTCATATACAATAATTTTAACAGATACACGTTTTCTGTAATGTCTAAAGCTGGCCACACCCTAGACCAACTTTCATCCAACCATCCAACTTGTTGATTGGTTGGAATGAAAATCTGGTAAGGAATGAAAGCAAATGACAATCAGCAATTTGCTCCCAAATGCCGGAGAATGGACAAAAACTGTTTGAACAAATTGTTTAGATCAAACATTTAACAAACTTGTCTGAATTACCATTTTCATCTGTTTTCTGGCATTTAGGAGCAAATTGCTGATCATCATTTACTCCCATACTTTACCAGATTTTCATTCCAACCAATCAACTAGTTGGCTGGTTGGATGCAAGTTTATCTAGTGTGTGGCCAGCTTTAGTTCATTATCGGCGAAGTTTCATTCAGCGTTATATATAATCTATGTTGGCACTTGGTAGCAATGGAGAAAAAATTCTTACGTCTAAAACACCTGTATTTTAAGACAGATAAATCCCATATGAACCTAATTTATCATACAATAATGTTCCAGAGTCTCTCAAGTAAAGGAACATTATTGATGATTTGTTTATCTTGAACCATATATGGTAAATAGGTTCATATGGGATTTATCTGTCTTAAAATACAGGTATTTTAGAGGTAAGAATTTTTTCTCCATTGCTTCCAAGTGCCAACATAGATTATATATAACGCTGAATGGAACTTCGCCGATAATGAACTAAGACATAACAGAAACGTGTATCTGTTAAAATTATTGTATATGAATTGTTACATTTTCCCAGTGACTAAGGTCCAATTGACATTTGAGCGGACTCACTATGTTTAAGAGACCACATGCCCTACAATTTTAGATGAAACAATAATGAAAGGTACATTTTAATTTATACCATATGTTCACACATTTCGTTAATAAACACATTAAATCAATTAGTGCCCCCAAAAAAGGAATTTCTTGCTAAAATATTTTTGCGTAGTTCTACTTATTCCTGGGAGCACCGCCAAATGTAAGCATGAAAATTAGACTGTTAGTCTTTTACAAGCAATTATTTGGTATTCTATATACATGTCTATTTGAAGATATTTGATAAACCCTGTACTGGATCATATTATATGTAGGGATGTGCATGCTCGGAAAGGTTCAAATTTGCACGCCGAGTTAGGATTTTTCCCTCCAAAAAATGGGACTCAGAAAGAGGCAAAACGTCATCTTGCAAAGGTCGAGGAATGATGATGTTTGTCCATGCAAGATGATGTTTTGCCTCTTTCTGAGTCCCGTTTTTTGGAGGGAAAAATCCGAACTCGGCGTGCAAATTCGAACCTATCCGAGCCTGCACATCCCTAATTATATGTCTTCAAAGCAAATTTTATTCTCAAATCTTCAGCATGAAACCAAAAGTTTTGTGTAGTAATTTTGACTATTAATTTTGTGGTGCAACATAATGGCAAATGTAGGATTTCTACAGAGGGGTTTCCAAATGCTTGATTTTAAAGCGAGTGTGGTCAGTCCATGCAGAGGGCATAATCAGCAATTAACCATCTATAACATACGTCATACGAAGGTATGAAATAATTCCAGTATATACAGGAACAGCAATCACAGTAAGCCATTATATGTGGAAGTAGGGCCATCATGTCTGAGCTGAATGTTTTTATTTCAGATGTGTGCTCCATTCCAGGTCATTTGTGCAAGATCGGGAATCTTTAGGGGGGGCTTGGGGGGGCAACCTAGCACTGCCCTGGACATAGGTGTACAGATTGGTCTCCTTATGTACTGGATAGTGTATTATTATACAGTATTAATAATTGACCCTATAGATGGTCTATATCAGTGCACCCCTAACAGCGCATGTTTTCCAGATCTCCTAGTTGGTGCACAAGTATATTCATTATTGACTGACACAAAAGATCAACAGGTACTGTAGAGCTAATTATTTGATTTGAGACACTGAGGGGATCATGCAACTGTAGTATACTATGCTATTTCTGTTGTGGTCATCATGGTGTGCGCTAGAGGGGGGTTTCCAGGCAACAGTAACCCCTCCACACACACACACACACACACACACAAATTTGCCTATGCAACAGGTTGTCTTGCAGAGTAATACAATTTACCAGTTCTGCATTTGTATATTCCACGTTCCGCATTTTGGGGAATTTACAGCCTATGAATACAACTGGGATAATGATAGTATCAGTTCATGCAGCTCTGTGGTGTGTGGTTAGGGGATAATAACAGCGAAGCCCAAATGGTACACGGATAAGAGAGGGATTCAAGGTGGGAGAAAATTCTACAGGAATTTCAGATCACACAAAAATCATCAGGGGAATTCCGCACGGAACATATAGAAGTCCAAGTTCCAAAAATTCCCTGCCCAAATGCGGAGTGAGGTGAATATTCTGTAGGATGATTTTGAAACTTTCACTGAATCCTAATCATGTTCTTTATTATACCTTTACATCGCAGTGTATTGCTGTGTGATTATGCCTCACTATGGGGTGTCTATGCTGTTGTATAGTTATGGGTTTATGTCATCCTTAGTGTCTCCAGCAGCTGAACGCTTGCAATACATTTTGGGAGAAGATGATGAGACTCCAAATCCCACATTGTTCACAGAGATGGACACTCTGCAACATGACGGCGATGAGATGGAGTGGAAGGAAACAGCAAGGTCCTTACAGTATAAATAAATTACAGCCTATGACAATGCTCAGTATAAATATAAGCTATTTAGAAAATTTTACGTACCAAAAAAATAGGTCCTGTTTCCCTGACTTTAACCCATGCACAGTGCAGGCCAGGTTATGATTGCGGCTGTCCTGTGTGTGTTTTCCTCTCCCAGTCAGGCTAACATTCTAGTTCTTGGTGCCAACAGACAGGTGGATAAAGTCACTTTACTGAGCTCCTCAATCACCAATTTTTAATTGGTTGAATTAACCCTCTATTATATCTCATCTCATATGTAGGCTTTACCCACCTGGAGCTATACGACTCCCGGCTGTGATAGTGCATCCAATAACAATTGGCTTAAACTTGTAGCTTGTTTGGTCATTGGTATCTAGGGTTTATTGTATGCTGTATTCTTTATAAATATTGTTCTGCACATTGGCACTTAAGTCCCTTCATATTTATTACTAGAAATGGAAGCTGTGAGGTTACTTTACCCACCAGGATGAAGGACATAGGGGGAGATTTATCAAAGCTTGGAGAGAGAGAAAGAAGTACCAACCAATCATCTCCACTTATTTTACATGCACATCCTATTTAATGCCAGAAACTGATTGGTTGGTACTTTATCTCTCTCCACATTATCTCTCCAAGATTTGATAAATCTCCCCTATGTTTACCATCATGCGGCCCAAGCGTTTTGAGCCCCCGTGATAAGGTCTGTGCTATATGGCATCATCAAGTTGTCACGTGTTTGGTCCTGTTTAGACTACACATTTAGCGCCTGATATGCACGCCATGCCGATGTGGAATGCAGTCACACCGCGCATGCGGCTCCTTTGTGTTCATTCATAGGTGCAGTCGCTGTTTCGGACTCACGCATGCAGAAATGTATTTAAAGTGTATTGGGTGTAAGTGGGCGATGACTGGGAGGTGGCTAATTAGACACACGGATATGGAGCGTCCTATGGGTGTTATGGGACTATTGTACGAGTGTCGCTGAAGTGGTTGCATACACAGACGTCTAATCACTCACACTGGAGGCCATATATTGGAAAATCTGCACCTACCATAGGGCTGGTGCAAGTGTCAATGGTGCTACCACTGGTGGTGTCTCAAGATGCACCAAGCGGTATTTGAGTGCCTAAAGGCGCATAGTCAGACACACGGCTGTACACCAGGGAAGGACTTGTAGCGGTTTTCGTATAAAGCAACATATGCTGCCAGTGATGGCTCCAGGGGTGGGGCTGCAGCACAGTCCAAAATTCAAATAGGGGAGTCACACCAACTGCCAGCGAGTCCAGGCCGGCAATGTTTGACAGCATTTGGGGTGGCAGTTGGTGTGGCTCCCCTATTTGAATTTTGGACTGCGCTGCAGCCCCACCTCTGGAGCTAGGGGCGTAACTCCCAGAGACTATGGAGGCGCCTGCCTCCGGGCGCCAAGCCCTCAAGGGGCTCCTCCATCTATAGCATGTACAGCCGCACTTGTGTGGTTCACAGAGGAAAACGAGTGTGACCGCTGATCTTCCACTGCAACTTTGCAGCGGTGCACCTGCTGCTGCTACGGCATTGATCTGCCCTGTCCCGGGAGCCCCGCTAACACCTGAAATTGGGGACAGGAAGGTTCCCGCCTGATACCCTTTAGTCTGTGCTGCAGCAAACGACGGTACACCCACCACGCACTGCTAGAAAGTGAGCTGGAACCCAAGACACCTGTCTGATTTCCTATCCAAGGGACCACCTTTACAGAGAGCCACTCCCTGGTAACCACTGATTCTGCTTCACAACAAACGGTGGCTCACCAGCATATGCTGCTGCAGAGTCTGTCCGACTCTAACCCACCATCCGTCATCACACAGCGCACCTAGAGCCCTGGAACAAAATTTACATAACAGGCATAATTGTATATGAGTCAGTATATTGTGTCTGATTTGGCGCTGCCAAGGCTAACCTTGTAAAAGCCACAGTGAAACGCACGGCGGTGTCCTGCTGTGTGTCAGATGTCACATGTACAAATTGTGAATACTACATATATATGTTTGTACCTATGCACTAACTTTAGGAGAACTATCCCTGGGTCTTGATTTTGGAGGACCGCGGAGCTTGTTAAGGCTGAATCCGGCACAGACGCTCATATACAATATACCTGATACATAAATTATTATACACCTCTAATTCCCATATTCACATATTCTATTTAAGCAGTGTGTGTGGGTATATATTTACACACACACACACACACCATATTTGTTTTCCCCATTTTTTATGGGGGGGCACCAAGCTCTAACTTGCCCCCGGGCGCCTAGGATGAACTTCCGCCCCTGTCTGGAGCCACCACTGAACGCCGCTGTGTCTGTTTGTATTTAATAAGCTTTGGATGGAGATAAAGAGAACAGAGATAAAGTACCATGTTACAGGCTGTATTTGCAAAATGACAGTTAAGAGCTGATTGGTTGGTAACGCCTTAATCTTTTATTTTCCCAGAAACTATATCTTCATTCATTTTAGAATGAGGTGTTTTGATAGTAATACATGATACTGCAATGCACTTCATTTATGTATCTTTTAATGTGAATCATACCTTAAGTAAGCCTGCTCGTAGGATACAAAACTCCTTAGAATATACATAAATAGATGTCATTCTAATAGCAGGATGTACTAAGCATCACATTAGCGATCCGGTACATCCCACCCGCGGTATGTACTAAGAATATCTCCCAATAAGAGCTGTCCTTTGCGATTCTGCCGGGCAGAGGGACTTCCTGGTTTAACACCCAGAAGTCCCTCTGGCATCCTTCTGCGCATGCGCAGAAGGATGCGGACCACGGGGGCTCATGGGAGGGATCCGATCGGATCCCTCCCAAGGGGGAGCGTCCCAAAAAGAGGCGTCAGGATGGGATGTACTAAACGTAAAAAAGCCGTAAAACATACTTGCCAACTCTCCCTCATTGTCAGGGAGACTCCCTGAAATAGTAGCAATCTCCGTGTCTCCATGAAGAGTCTAGCAATCTCCCTCATTTCATCCTTACCCCCATTATGAAGCTGTTATATTAAAAAACAGAGATATATACATTCAAATGGGATCATTAGTGTCATTTCCTTGCATTGGTTATTATAAGGCACAATGATCCCTATGAATTTCTGAATAGTATTAGTGTGTTTTCATCAACAAACAGATCTTACTAACTGCTTTTGGGCTGGGTTTACATTTGGATGTAAGTCAGGTTTAGGACACGCCTCTCAGATTTATCAGTACATGCCCACTGTAACACGCGCTCATAGGTGCTGCTTTCACAATCTCCCTGAAATGTTTTTTCAAAAGTAGGCAAGTATGCCGTAAAACCTCCCGAAAATTACGTTATCTGGACGCTAATTTCATTATACTTAGGGCCTGATACAGAGATGTACGCAATACCGATATTTACGCAGTAAACTGCGCATGCGTCTAAATCGCACTGAAATTGTGTCAATGTACATTGCCGTAGTCACAGTGACCTCTTACTCGCAGTGTGATTGACATTCAGGAAACGTTTGGGGGAGGTAACTGGGTCTAGCAAAAAATGCAGGCGCCTCACCACCATTTTCGGAGCATGTCACATTTTGCGTCTGCGATCCCAAATGCAATAAAAATGTCTCCGGAGTCTCAGGAAGTGTGCTCATTCTGCACCAACATTGGGTTACTCAGAAAGTCGATTATCGAAGGATCTGCAACCAACGCTGCGTCTTTGTACGCAGCCACTTAGATTTGCGATACTGCCTGTGTGCGTCTCTCAATACAAATCCCGGCATCTGCGACATTTGTATATTTTTGCATAGCTAGCCGGGCACACATTTGCAACTGCAATGGCATTAGCGTACGATACATCTCTGTATCAGGCCCTTAATACCACATGCTAGATTTTTATGCAGCAAGAGGGCAGAGGATAATTATGAATGCGAATAGTAAAAAAAAGCGTAGTGCACGGTAGATCAATAGAGCAATTCAATTACCTGTGATTTACTAGCACTCACGATAAGTACAGCTATATGTTGCACTTACTGTACCTCTGGACTCACAGATTTTTGTATGCAGTCCCATAGAACTGTCAGCAAAAATGTACGAGTTCAGGCCGCGGAGTTGTTGTGCCAGCAATGGCGTGGAAACACTCTTGCATGGACAACTCGCGCCCTTCGCGGGTAATTGAATCAACTTTCTAGAGTCATTTTTACTAAAGTAAGAAAAGGTAATAACTACATGGAATTTATCCTCTAACAGCATTTAGGGGTCTGTTCACGATGTTAATTATCGGAGTCCATCCGGATGCAAGTTCCGAAGCAATATATAATTGCCCCGGGCGGAGACAGCTGATCCCAAAATCAGCTGTCTCTCCGAAGTGTTTCACTGCTCCTTTCCAAGCAGTGAATTTTTCACTGCTCCTTTTGGAGCAGTGACACTAGTGCGTATGCATGACCTACAGGTCACGCATGTGCACAACAGCCCCAATATCCAGCAGAAGGAGCTGGACAGGGATGGAGGGATTCAAAAGGATCCCTCTTTGCAACCCAGGACTCCTTCCCATAGGGTAGCGGGAGCACTCGCCTCTGAAGATGGCGAATGCTCCCGCAATCAAGCTCCATAAATATTGTATTTTCAGAGCTTGATGAATTCTGTCCCCATACTAGTGTATGGGGACAGTGGGACAGTGGGCTATTTCCTTAATGAATGGCCTGATAACTTAATTTCTACAATTGCAGGTGATGATGAATAGGCCCCTAAGGACCTATTTAATTATCATGTGTCTAATCAGGGGAGGAGTTAACTCAATAAGTAATATGTGTCGACGTGAAACAAATTAGCACAGCAACACACATTCTTGATTAAGACAGAACAAATCCTGCTTTAAACTCTTATGAAAGTATTACATGAGCCCAGAGAAATTCTCACTTTAATAAGTGAGCAGATTAACGAGTCAAAATCTAAAATCCACAAGGAATTTCCTATCTCGGACACATTTCCACTGAGTAAAACCTTAGTGTGTTATCATCACTGATCAGTAAGCAGCCTGTACTACAGCAGGTTTGCATCCAGAGCAATGGGGCTTTGCACACAAATGACTCCAGGAATGCTCTGTATGATCAAATCTACTCTGCTTAAAAAATTCCTCCCAGAAGGCTGTGGGGTCAGGTATCGCCATGTCAGGTCAAGTTAAAAGCACTTTGTCCTGTTTACCCCATGTGGGGCTAATACTAAATCTTCTCCTCCATAACATGGGGTGAGGAGGATTTACCACTAGGCACTCTTTATAAACTTCACATTAATCTGTGTAAATGACCAAAACTAATTATTACCTGGCTTTCACATTGTGCTAACCTTTTAAAACCTAAATCTACTTGTACAATCTCACAGTATGACAGTGTGGTGACTGTCTAATACGGCAATTGATACACATTCACAGATTATTCATAGTGCAATACAATATTTATTCAAAGTGGAAATAGGATACAACAGTTTGGATTAGTGGTGGCTCTGCGTAACACAAAGTAATTGTAGCATATGGATGTCCGCATTACCTCCATACATTATTTGGAGTGCTTTTGCAAATGTGATAAGTATTGTTTGTCATCCAATTCACAAACATACAATAATTATTATGTTAGCCAGAGTAGAGTTAAGAGAGGCCTGAGAGTAACACTGATTTGAAATGGAAAGTTTCGGGAGGTGTACAAGGAATCCGAGGCGTAAATCTTTTCTACAAAGTGACATTCATTGTTTTGGACCCAACAGTCCATTTTCCAACCTATAATATGTTGTCGTATTTCAGTCTGATGGAGACTTGTATGGAAAAGCTTAAGTGTAATATCTCTGGTGTCTGGTTTTTATATTTATGTGAATATTGGCGCTTGCATTATTCTCAGTTGTACACGTAGGCTAATCTCTGTTAGTCTGCTCAGTACTTTGACTCTCTCTCTCGCTCACTCTGTCTTTCTGTCTCTCTCTCTCTCTCTCTCTGTCTCTCTCTCTCTCTGTCTCTCTCTCTCTCTCTCAGCTGGTGATGCTGAGAAAAGCACATAATAAGAGTAGGCCTGAACGGTTTATGAAGATTAGGATTACGGTGCCTGTTTGATTGTACATCTGCTTAAAAATCAGTTTTTCTGTAATAATGAAACTTAAGAGTCCCTTCAAGCCTTCCCTTGTTTCTGCTGTAATCCATAATACAAGTCATGCAACTTCTAGTATATTAAGCAAGAGGGAAACAATCTTGGCAGGATTAGCTTTGTGAGAATAAAATGCTTCTACTCATAATCAACCCATTGAAAAATCAGAAGTGTGCAAATTTTTACTTAACTGCAGCATGCAAAAAGAAATATATAGGTATATATCCTCATATATATCATTATTAAGGGGAGTTAAAACCATAGGACACATAGCAATATGGCAACAGCGTGCGTCCAAGGATTGGATGTGTCACGTGATCGGTTTAAACTCCACCTCAAGACATATTCTTCAGCCAGGTGCAGGTACACCCTACGGCTGCCGAAATCATCGGCCAATTGCAATAAAAATTCAGATCGTTATGTTGTTATTATTATTATTTATTTTTTTTCTATGCTTTATTTTAATATTTAATATTATTTTAACATTTTTCATATTCCTGCAAATTGTTAATTAAATATTGCAAATGCAGAGTTACAGTTGTCTTGCTTGTGACCACACTTTTGTCCCCTTTCTATTTATGCTTTAAAAAGTATTCCACTAGGCAACTAGTGAAGGACTGAACGATAACGTTCAGTCGTTCATTAAACTGTGCAGTGCCTACACTGAACAATGTATCTTTCAGTGTAGGCACCCTCCCTTATCCCTGAACATGCCCAATCTGTCGTTATCGGCAGATTGACCAGCATGTTCGGGCGACTAGCGGGAGCGTGCATTACTGGTCGTTTCTGACATTTTAGTGCCTGATTCATGCACGATTAATGGACGACCGAACGATATCGTTATTGTTCAGTCGTTCATTAATATCTGCTAGTGGATATGCGCCTTAAGATTTTACTTTTAAATCTATGTAGGCCACTTTAATCCTGCTTGGTTTCAACTCACTAACAAATGCTAATACATGACTTTTAGTAATACCTATCAGGGGCGTATCTATATTGGGTGCAGGGTGTGCGATGCACATGGACACCCTGCACCCATATTATCTAAAACTTACCTCTTCGAGGTCCCGCGTCGGGTCTCTCAGCGCTGCACAAAATGCAGGAAAATGGCCACCGCATGCGCAGTAGACTCTGGGCACTAGTGCCCAGAGTCTACTGATTCTGCAGTGGTCGGCCAGCCGCGTCAGTCAGAGGAGGAGGCCTGTGACGGGCGATGCACATGGCGCCCCTACCCTATAAAGACGCCCCTGATACCTATGCTCTGTCTCCAATACACAATCACTTGTCCTTGTGCACAAATTTATAATTTATTAAAGTGAGAGTTTTTAGAAATGAAGATGTTGCCCATAGCAACCAATCATATTCTACATAACATTTAACTAACACCTTCTAGAATATAATAGCTAGAATCTGATTGGTTGCTATGGGCAACATCTCCACTTCTAAAAACTCTCACTTTAGTAAATATACCCCTATGAGTGAATAGTGACTCACTGCCTTCAACCATATGTGATCGTCGTGTTTATACAGGTGGCTAAAATTTGAGGAGAAGGTAGAAGAAGGTGGAGAACGATGGAGCAAGCCTCATGTGTCTACACTGTCCCTGCACAGCCTATTCGAGTTGCGGACGTGTCTGCAGACAGGAACCGTGCTGCTTGATTTAGATGGTTATTCCCTCCCGCAAATTGTAGGTAAAACTTTTTATAGACTTGCCCATGGAAGAGTCAATTACCAACATATGTGATGTATTGTGGAATACCAGTGTATGGTCAGACTCAATTCAGTCCTATTAACATTGTACATAGCTTTGATCCAACAGCTCTATAGGGACAATAGTTAAAAGCAGACTAAAGTCAGCACAGCGATACCACTATTCAGTACATTCCTGCCGATATCTCCCTGTCTCCAACTCCATTACCACAATTATTAGGACAAACAAATTAGTTATTTGGAGTGACTTTGACCTCATGTTTAGCGCTGTGAACCTGACAAGAGATTCTCTATTGCAGATGACATCATTGAGAAGCATGTGGAAGACGGAATGCTCAGACCTGACCTCAGGGAGAAAATTAGCTACGTCCTGTTGAGGAAACATAGGCACCAAACCAAGAAACCCATCCACAGGTCATTGGCGGACATCGGAAAGTCTGTCTCTTCCAATACCAGTGAGTCAATTGAATGAAAGTGTCTATGAAATATTGCACGTATGAACTATAGGGGGATATTTATCAAGTGAGAGAGAAAGTGCTCATAGCAGTCAATCCGCTTCTAACTATCATTTTTCTAGCACAGCCAGAAGTGGATTGGTTGGTGCTTTATTTCTCTCCACTTTGTCTCTCTCCAAGATTTGATAAATCTCATAGAAGCAGAAGCTACCTAGAACCATAGTGGTTGCATTGGGGGCATCATCTTTGGGGCTGATTCCAAAGTTATGTTTTTTATTCTATTAAATATAGAGGAGCCAATATGATGTGGACAAGTTCAGAACTAGTACAGTATGAATATGAGTCACAAATATTATTATATGCGTTTATATGTACCGTATAGCCAATGGAGAAATAATGTTCTTGGCAGGGCAGGCTGAGTTTTTTTTTTACCTACTACTTCTGACATTTATAAAAATCTTTATAGACCAGCTGGGATGTTTAAACCCACACAAGGACAGGACAGATGGCAGAGTAACAGTATTATATGCACAGTGCTGCACTTTTATGGGTCTGACTCTGCATATATATTGTATAACTAGACATTTAAACTGAGTACGGTTATGATCCTTCTGCACATCTGATGTATTTGGTCATTGTGATGACTCAATAGTCCACATCTTACGCAGCTAAATATGTCACCTACAAACAAAGCCCACGGTCACACCAACCCTCATATCATTAACTGAAACTTATTTTCCCCCAACAAACTTCATACTAATAAGATATTTGGCTTTTCTTTATTTTAAGTGATAAATATGGGCATTTACTTTTTTTGTATTATAATACAGGACATGGTTCCTATATATATATATGTATATATATACACAGTATACAGTCTATATAATACTTATTGTATGTTATTTACAGTAGGTCTCATTTATACCTAGATACTTGGAGAACTTGGAAAAAAAATATTGCGAAGTATTGGTTTCTACCAATTCCAATGCTTTTTAAGATTCAGGTCAATTTCTGAAGTCAAAAACTCCTATTACATCCCACAAAAATGACTCACTGTGTCAATTTTCCGACACGCAATCCAAATTCTCATAACTTTCCTATTATTAAATCTGCCAAAAACATCATTACGTCTGACCTAAATCAATGAGGAATACAGTACCCGCTCCCGCTCTCACTTACAAAATATGCTCACTCCATTATGGAGGTCTCTCTGCCATCCAGGTCCCCTCACATAACATAGGTACCTTAGTGACAAATACAAATTTGTGACATTACAAGAGCAAGTTTCAGAACTCTCTGCTGCACCAATTATAAATTACCCTCTTTGCAGGGTTGGAGTTAGACTTATTTTATCTGTTTGCTTTCTAGTTTTTAATTTCTGCTATTGTAACTCTTCCATTGTAAAATAGGAGATTATTGTCTCTTTAGATCTCAAATTGAGAAATGATGCACCTAGAAGAAACCCGATCTGTAGCCAGTTACCTAATACTCCTGTCACCATGTATTTGTAGTAGGCAACTTAACATTTATTATATTTCTTGGCAAGCTCAACACTCATGTGTCCAAAAAGAATTACTCAACAAAATCTACTAGCTTTATGGCTCATCTGTCTTTTTTACTTGTAGCTATTTTGATACAAGTCAAATTTAAGAGATTTATTATATGAAAATACAAAATACTCTGTGGAAATAGCAAAATATGTATAATATCAAGATTGACTTCATCTGTACTAGGCACAAAACATGTCTTCCTGTTGATTTATATTCTAAATTAAATTCTTCCTATTGAATTGGCATCAATAAAATATAAATGTAAGATAGAACAAAAATATCTCAACACAGTATTTGGTATAAAAGTTTATATAGCAAACTAAATACTATCAATAAAAATCAACAATTGTCTACTTAAATACCATAGGAGAAATTATATTGAGTCTTGCAGTTCTCTGAATAATCAGTGGTGTGATAGTATTTTGTCCTTATGATAAAGGGGGAGATTTATCAAACCTTGGAGAGAGATAAAGGGGGAGATTTATCAACCAGCGATTTGGGGGTTTAGTGGTATCAGCGCACGTCATGTGCACTGACACCACTTCTCCTCTATGTATTAAAGTGGGGCTGGGTGGTAAATGAAAGGAGTGCTATGCGCCCCTGTCACTATTGGGGCTGCTATCTACAAGATTACACACCGATATGTTAGGCAATGTGTAAACGGTCAGTGGCACTGACTGTTCCGACTGCTGCAGCTATCGATTTCGACAGCTGCAGCTGTCATTGCAACTATCACCACAGCAGGGACAGCACTGCCCCTGGCTGCGGCAGCTGCACGTGAGATCTCGCGATGCTTGCACAGTAGAGCCAGCCAAGAGTTAAGATAGGTTGATGTGCTGTGAGCTCTGGCAGGGTTCGCTGGAGGGGGGAGTTTTCATGTTCTTAAATCTCGTCCGTACTGCTTCCTCCTCCGCCTCGGTAAAGAGGCGAAGCAGGAATAGCGGCAAGATGCTTGCCACTTTAATACATCACCCCAAAAGTATCATCCAATCAGCTCCTAACTGTCATTTGAAATACGACAGTAATGCAGGGTACACACTAGATGATATGTGTACTCAGCGACCACAGATGCGACGGCACGATATATCGAGCGGTCCATACACACTGCACAATCCGGTGTCCAACCACCCGTTATATAATTCACCTGGACCATTCACCTTCCTGGCATTGGTAACTGGAGCGCTCCATCTGCCGAGCATGCACGGCCGATGGAACAACCTCGTGGTCACCGTAGTGCATACACACTAGACGATCTGGACGATATGTCTTTCCAATTCACAATATCGTTTGAGAAATTGTCTAGTGTGTATCCAGCTTTAGATGCTGATTGCTTGGTACTTTGGGGTAGATGTATCAAACCTTGGAGAGAGATAAAAGCAGAGAGAGATAAAGTACCAACCAATCAGCTCCTAACTGTCATTTTTCAAACACAGCCTGTAAAATGACAGTTACAGTAGGAGATGATTCGTTGGTACTTTATCTCTCTCCACTTTATCTCACTTCACTAATCTTTCATCACTCTATCTCTCTCCAACTTTGATAAATCTCCCCAATAAAAGAGAGTGATTGTGGTGATCTGTTCTAAAGGTGGGTACACACTAGACGATGTGTGTACCCAGCGACGGCAGATGCGACACCACAATATATCGGGCAGTCCGTACTGCTGTATGACCACCCGAAATATCATTACCCCACTGCATCCAGAAGCATAGTGTCATGCATGCACAACAGATCAGAAGATGCGACAAATGACTTACCCGTACATACTTAGTGATGTAGCCGATAAATCGTAATGATCCGCGTCAGAACTATATATTGTCCGATATATCGCTTAGTGTGTGCTGTATCCTCTGAATGATTGATTAATGACATCAGAACCAATGTGTCTTTTACATATTTCTAATATATTAAGAAGAACACTAAAATCTTTAACACCAGTGGGAATGGTAATGAATTGGAGACCTGGGTAGGTAAAGATGACTTTGAGCAATTCTTCTTGAAATAATACCCTTCTTTGTGATGAAGACACTTCTAATGCAAAACAATATACTCTACTTTATTTCCTGGTGTAAATTACATTCATTCATTTAAATATCATCAAGATATGTTTGAAAACACTGAGATTATAAACCCAAAGCAGAACATGTCATGCTGAACGGAAGCGAGACGCGTTTCTTCATCTCTCTAATTGTTCTCTTGTGTCTGTGTAATACTGTGTGACGCATTCTGGCCTGATTCTGCATGGATCGCATCTGCGATCTCAATTATGCTAATGTCTGCTCACTCGGCACAGAGACGCCCACTACCGCTTTCGCACATCCGTAATACCTCGCAATCCTGCGCATACGTCGGTAACATCGGCCCCTCACGCACCATTACAGCAGCCCCGACCTGTCTCAGAAATTGCAAGTCTTGCTGCACACAGTGAGTACTAATGTATGCACGCCCATGCAACGGCGTACAAACGGACAGGTACGCCTGCATTTCTACAACCACTCCCCCGTCATCACCCCCAAACGCTCACGGCCTGTCACTCACTCTGCGATGGATTTCTCAGTGTGTCCGTAATCGCAGTGTGATCGCCACGCACGATCAGTGCCGAGCATGCGCAGTACGCAACAATCGGCCGATCTGCGTACGCTGTTGCAACTGCGGTCCATGCTGAATCAGGCCCTTGTCCCAATGATGCCATTTTTACCCAGCAGGCTCTTTGGATCTCATTATCCTGAAAGAAGCAAATACAATTGTCTCCCATTTGCTCAAAGTTGGAGTGATGCTTTTTTATCAGTGTATATTTGTTGTAAACAGTGTTTGGAGGCCAGTTGTGACTCTCACTTTACCTACAGTACATATCAGGCAATTGTACATTGTGTAGACTATATAACAATGTAATTTCTTATTATTTGTAGACCGAATACCTGTCCCAAATGTTCCTGTTGGAGCTCACCTCCATCGCTCCACAGATGACCTGAGAATGAGACAGAATACTAATTATGGGAGATTGCGTAGGTCTTTTTTTTTTATTTTCTGTGTGTACTGTATAATATATTGAGGAAATTGGATAATTTAGTGTAAAACTTGACAAAAGACACAAAGTTCAGTGCTCTTATAAGAGGTAAAAAAAAAAAAAAAACATGAACTATTTTCAGAACATACAAGTGACTAAGGCCCTGATTCAGAGCCGGACGCTCTGACCAGAGCGCTCGCTCTGAATCAGGGCCCACCTCCATTAATATGGAGCGTCCTCCTGGATGCTCGTATAGCTGTGGGTCACCACCCACAGCATTTACGAACGTGCAGGATGATGGTCGCGATGGTCTTGACCATCGCGACCATTGAAACTGCGAGCAAAAGCCTGCGGTTGGGTTTTTCAACCGCAAGGCCAGGAGTGATTTTGGCTCTATCAGAGCCAAAATCACTCCCACTGACATCACTAGTGATGTCAGTGGGGCCGGCTTCAGATGGTAGGCGTTCCGTCTGGCAGGCACGCCCCCGGCACGCCCACCAAAGGGGGCGTGCTGTCAGTCACCATCGACAGCACGCCCCCTTTGATGAGACACTCCGAGAGAAGGAAAGTCCTTCGCTCGTCGGATCTCGCGCATGCGCACGACGGAGCTCCCTCCGTCGTGCGCATGCGCAATGGGGACCATCGAGCCACTTGCGAGCGGACAGCTGCTCGCGAGTGGGTCTGAATGAGGGCCTAACATCTGTATAAACTACTTTAAAATACCTCTGTACTAACCATGACTTCTGATGTCATCACTGTATTGTTCATTAGGAAAATGTGAGTAATATAAAGAATAATACACAACCTACTAGAGGTCACCTTAGCCCTAGCTGCCACATGCCACATTATGGTCACAGAATGACTCAGTATCTGTGCACCAGCTCAGAGCAGGCAGCAGGCAGTCCTCAGGTCTCATCTTATGCTTTTTGGATACATTCTGCATTTACGGTACATGTTGTGGTATAGTGCATTTTTAGGTGCACTCCAAGGAATGTAATATAAAGGGGTCTATTTACTAAGCAGTATTAGGAGACAGAGTGAAAAGTGATGTCTGTGATAAGGTGTCAGCCAATCAGCACCCAACTGTCATCTCACAGGCTGTGTTTGAAAAATGACAGTTGGGAGCTGATTGTCTGGCATCTTATCACTTTCCTATCACTTTTCACTCTGTCTCCTAACACCGCTTAGTAACCAGACCCCAAAGTCTTACAAACAAAAACAGTCCATGTACTAAACCAGGCCAAAAGTCTTCTCACTCTCATTTAATAGAAATGAGGCTAAATGAAGCTGTATTTTTAGCGAAAAACTGATTTTTTTTATGAACTGTGTGGTACTTAAGTAGTTGGTGATTAGATTCAATGTGGCATTTTATTTTACACGTTTGTGTGTCTGTTGAAAATGTTCACATTCTCAGTACATGGCTAGGCCCACTTCTTAGTCACAGAGACTCCTCATTAGAGTGGAGGGTAGTGGGTTGTATGACCCTGAAGCGATTGAGAAATGATGAATGGCGTAAATGAAAGACATTGAGAGTTCCAGAGCTAAGGTGAGAACTAAGGTGGGGTCTGCTTAGAGCAAGTTTTTTTATTAGTTTACTGTATATATTGTATTATACTTAGTATGAAAGAAAAATGGCATTTTAAGCTAACATTTCTTCTTTGCATTTTTACACCCTAGACCATGCACAAAGCAGGAGTATGAATGACATTTCCGAAACCCCAAGTTCAGACCAGGTAACGAGCTGTGAAAACTACTAATGAACGTGGATAAATAAAAGAGTGGCCAGGAAAGCCACAAAACCAACTGTTGTGTCATATTACAGGAGCTTCTTATTGATTAACTAGCTGTTGCCCACGGTGAAATCGCTTCAGCCAACATTTTTTTATTTGAGTTGTTATAGTTGTATTGCTTTGCATAGGGGGGGCCTGTTGTGGGAGTGGCCCACCTTACCAGCAGCGCTATACAGACTGGCGGCAACAGTGCCTTCACCCACCACTCACACTAATGTCACTGTGTGCCCTGTGCACAGAATACTATGGGGTCTATTTACTAAGCAGTATTAGGAGACAGAGTGAAAAGTGATAAGGAAGTGATAAGGTGCCAGCCAATCAGCTCCCAACTGTCATCTCACAGGCTGTGTTTGAAAAATGACAGTTGGGAGCTGATTGGTTGGCACCTTATCTCTTTCTTATCACTTTTCACTCTGTCTCCTAACACTGCTTAGTAAATAGACCCCTATGTAGCCTATCCAGCACCTCTCCCCCCACCCCTTACCCGGCCGTGTGCATGGTACCACACCTATCTCTCATGGATGATGTAAATAAATGTTGTTTTAGTTATTGCTCAGCTGTACCTTGGCGGCATTAGATGAAACAAGGAGTTTTTACGACAAAATGACGCAGTTTTCATGAAAATCGGTTCAGTAGGTTTTGCATCAACTTGGAACAAACAGACAGACACAACGTTCTTATTATATAAGTATAGATAACATGGATCTACAGCTATAATACAAGCTGACCCAATATGAGAATGTATTTTGTAACACTCACAAAGAAAGACATAAGAGTTCTAAACCTCTGCAAATGTAAAAATTCACGCACAAACATCAGGGCAGAATAATTGTACAATATGGTCACAAGCATAGAGAGCCTGTTAGTGTGATCTGAAGATAACCACAGATAAAGCCTGGCAGTGCATTTGGCAATATACCCAGTAATAATCCTTTGCATTTCAATGTCATCATCATCTGGCATTGTGCTCTTTTGTTGGGGGGGGGCTGATGTATAGGGAGCACAATGCTAATTTGCATAGTGTGAAGGAAAAAGAGTAATAGATGTCTGCTCTGCACTTGTATTAACACAAAAAACACCTAGTTTGTTACTGTAACAATGTATTGTCAATACATAAAAACTGAACTGCAGTTCATTAATTACACAACATGCATATGACTTCCAATAATTTCAAATAGCACCATAGCCACTAATAAATATTCATGCAGACATAGGGCCTGAGGGTCTCATTCAGACCCGCTCGCAAGCGGGTCAATGGTACCCAAATGCGCATTCGCACGATGGAGTTATGGGTCTCGCACTAAAGGGGACGTGCTGTCGATGGTGACTGACAGCACGCCCCCTTTAGCGGGCGTGCCGGGGGCTTGGTTGCCAGACGGAGGCGTTCCCATGGGAACGCTTACCGTCTGGGTCCGGCCCCACTGACATCACTAGTGATGTCAGTGGGAGTGCTCTCGGCTCTGATAGCGCCAAAAGCACTCCTGGGCTTGCGGCAGTGAGACCCTACCGCAGGGTCTCGTCGCAAGCCCGATGGTCGCGATGGTCACCATCTTTTTGGCCGTTCGCATAAGCTGTGGGTGGTCACCCACAGCTATGCGAGCGGCCAGGAGGCCGCTCCTTTTTTAGGTAGGAGGGCCCTGACTCAGAGTGAGCGCTCTGGTCAGAGCGTCCGGCTCTGAATCAGGCCCTGATTCAGCATGGATCACAGTTGCTAAGACGCACACAGTCGGCCGATTGTTGCGTTCTGTGCATGCGTACGCGAACCGTTCACTGCGATCAGGACTGCGATCGCAGAGGCTACGCAGACCCATCGCAGAGTGATTGACAGGAAGTGCTGTTTGTGGGTGCTGACGGGGGGTGGTTGGCCAGACGCAAGCGTGCCAGTACATTCGCACGCCGTTTCAGGGACGTGCATAACTTATCAACTGCAAAGCCATACACAGTGTGAGGTCTCATAGCGCGCGTGGCTGATATCAATTTCTGAGTAAGGTCAGGGCTTGTGCAAGTGTGCGTATGGGTCCGATGGTACTCAACTGTACCAATGGTTTCGCTATTCTGCTAAGTCTTACGGATGTGTGTATGGTAAAGTGGGCGTCCTTATGTGGTGCTGAGGTTGCATTGCGATCGCAGTGGTTTCGGTTACTATCGCAGTTGAACTGCGAGCATACGCAATATTGCGATCCGTAGTGAATCAGGCTCATGTATATATATTTGTAATTATTGGAAGCCATATGTGTGTTTTTTTTATTCATAAATTACAGTTCAGTTTTTTATGTATTGATATCATTTAAAAACTTGTTACAGTGACAACCTTTGTGTGTTTTTAGTGTTAATACAAGTGCAGACATTTAGAACTCTTGTAGGGCTTAGACAGCAATCCCTTAGTTGTGAGCTGCTGTATTGACACAGGTTAACCCCTGAATATATGAGCCACAATTTGTCTTTTTGTAATTTGCGTAAAGTACCCAGAAAATGGACGCATGCTTATGTACCTATGCAGAGGGAATGTGCAATCTAACATAGGCCTCTTCATTTACTAAAGAACTAGGATTGGATTCACTGATCCTAGCGAGTTCTCATTAATATATTTGCTGCCTCCACTGGACACAGGTGAAGCTCTGTAATAACAAATCCTATTAATACACAATGGTTTTAGTGTGTCATTAACAAGAGCTCTAGAAAATGTGACCCCCTCTACTTTGTTTTTTCAGCTTAGAAATAAGTTTATAAAGAAGATCCCCAGAGATGCAGAGGCTTCTAATGTTCTGGTGGGAGAAGTGGACTTCTTAGATAAACCATTTGTAGCATTTGTACGATTGGTCCAGTCCTTAATGCTGGGAGGTGTAACGGAGGTCCCTGTGCCCACCAGGTAAAGTTTAATATTGTCTGTAAAGAGGCGCTAAGACCTCCCACTTTCCATAAAATGCCCCTAAATGAACTCAGATCCCCATTTGCCACAAAATGCCCCACATGCCCTGATTCATGATGGCATAATGTAGAGAATATGTCAAAATATGGGGTTTAATCTGCAGGCCACAGGTGAAGGCTCACGGAGCAGCCATTTGTCCATCACTTCCACAGCCTAGAACATAACCTACATAAATGCAAAGGTAACCAGAGTCCAAAATTACATATCTGAACCCAGCGAAAAACATGTATTTTGCAGTATTTTCTTACAACAAAATAGCGAGGGCAGCTCGCTGCAGTCAACAAAGTTAAAGCCCATAGGCCATAGGCTGAGAAGCTTTATGAAATGATATCCATGGGGACCAGGTAGGAGTGAAGAGAGCGGCTTGTTTATCAATTACACTAGAGGTAAATTCCATTTGATAAGTCACCCAGACAGTAAAGGAGATTTCCAATGAAACGCTATGCGGCACTTGACCACTTAACTGACAATTTTTCCAGCAAAACCAGTCAGAAATTGCCGGGTCCACAGGAGAGTCCAGGGAGATCCATTTTGTACATTTGTAGAACAAATTTCCTCTTCAAAAACATAGCGATCACACCTTGTTAGCTGAAGCACAGCTGGCTACATACGCATCCCATACGACCACGTCAGCTAAGTGGTTAAGATATACTAGATGAGTTTTTGCGTGGGTCTAGTGCCCTCCGTTATAGGCCTGGGCAGGAGGGAGTAAGTTGGAGAAGCCGGCATTTCATCCTCAGTGACTTGGAGTCGATGGACTGCTGCCCAAACAGGGGCTATCTTTGTACAGGACCAAAATATATGGAGCAAGGTGCCCTCCTCACTGCAACCATGCCCACACAGATCCGAGGAAGCGGGAAAGATTTTGTGCAAGTGCTGTGGGACCATGTACCAACGCAAACATAATAGAGTTCTAACAGTGTCGGACCGAAGAAGCTGAGGAGACCAGGTTAGACCGAACCTGTGCCCAGACGTCCACCCCAAACATCTCCTCCTCGCCTCAGCCTCTCTAGGACAACCCAGAATTCCCTCTCGGCTTCAGCCATAGACTATTTTCCCCTTTATAAGAAAGGGTCTCCTGTTTTTACATGATATTGCCTTATTAAGGTATCTTCCCTCCTTTGCAGACTTTCGGGAGAGGTTTCATCTTTCCTCTCATTGCTTCTATCTACAATTACGTAGTTTTTGTACCTCAACTAGAACACATGGGAGGGCCTCATCCAGAACTATACTTGAATCACTTTGCTTCCTCCGCTCCCTAAGGGTCTGCTGTCTACTATCTACCACATCTTATTATCTCAGAATTCTCCTCACTTGGCCTCTGACGAGGAGATATAGGAACATCTGTTGTATTTTCTAGTAGAATGAATTGTGCAGTGCTTCTCTCTATAAATCACTGACTCTCTGCAGCTTAGTGTCTCTGTTGTTATCTGTAATTTCTTCTACATCTTTTGTTGACTGTTGTCAATAGGTCCTTCCATATTCATTTGCTTGTTTTTGCTGCTAAACATTCTGTCAGTAGTAACCCCCGTATACTGGAAGTATGAAACAAAGAGCAGATTATGATATATGGGTTTCTATATTATTCACATTTATCTTATCAGTCTCCTGCCTGCTCTTTCAGAGGCTTTATAAGTGTATGGCATACTTTGTTGACATTCATTCTGTCGACAGTCAAAATGTCGACTGGATAATGACGATGTAGCAAAAGTGTCATTTAAAGCATGTTAACTGTGTTAGAATAATAATTGTAAACATGATAGTAAGCATCATGTTTATAGTTATAAAGCTGACAAGGTTAACATGCTTTAAAATCACATTAATACTGCATTGCCATTATCCCATTGACACTTCTGTCAACATTTTGACTGTCGACAGCATAAATGTCGAAGATATAACTACTTTCCAAATGTACCATAGATTATAATATTATTAAGCCAGTAGTGACCCGCCCGGCTTCGCGCAGGAGCAATTTAATCTCGCCACAGCACCCTGCATGCCAACACAGTCCCCTGTATCTCACAACAGCATCCTGTTTCTTACTTCTGCCCCTTGCATTTTCACAACTGCCTTTTGCTTCTCACTAATACCCCCTGCATTTCACCACAGCATCCTACATTTCACCACAGCCCCTTGCATCTCACCACAGGACCCTGCTTCTCACTTCTACTTCTTACCAGCCTCCATGCACACCCCTCCCCGACTGACGAACATGCCGATGAGCAATATCTTCTTTGCACACTGCACCCTGTATTTCCTGGGCTTCTTGTTGAGCTCCCTCACCGTGGTGCCCCTGTCCGAGAAGAACGCTGACTTCCAGAGGGCATGTGGATGAGCAGGAACATCACGCTGGAGAGAGAGCACTTCACGGTGGAGGAGTGGTGCTCAGAGTCTGCCTGCAGGTTCAGCGTAGGGATGAACATCGGAATCCGATGGTTACTGACCATCAATGTTTTTGGTATGATCGATGGTAATGTTTTTACTATTTGATGGTGGTGGACAGATGTTTGCCACCATAATGGTAATTATTCAGTGGTGGTCTGATGGTTGTTTGTTTATTTATTCTGGCAAGCTTTGCCTCCCCTGGATCCTTCCTGGCTAATGTGTCTGCATCAGGGCATCCTAAATGAGTTAGTTGGAGGCTGCCTCTCACTGTGACCTGGATCAGTCCCTGACTCCCTCCCCTCTCTAGGCTGCTGCTAAGCAGCAGGGAGAACATTGCTATCTCTAATTGGCTTTCACTGTCTCAGAGAGCCAAACTGAGTGCAGCCATCAACCCTGCAGCAGCATTCAGTCACTCACTTACACAGCAAAGCAGTTTTTTCTGTGACTTGCTTCATTCCAAGCCTCAGTTTCAGATGCTCTCTTTTTGTTTCAGCACCCTGGCCAGCTCCTATACAGCTGATTTGTGCAAGCTTTTTTTCTGTCACTTGCTTCACTAAAATCGTCACTGCTCGGCTCCCTTTTGTCACAGAGGAATGGTTATTACACCTAAACCTTCTTCGACCAATGCTGTATAGAATAATGACAACTCAATCAAAATCCATCCAGTGATTCAAGAGATTAGCCAGAATGAACAGACAGACCCCTAAACCAGGAAGTTTAGAGCAGTATATATAATTTTTAAAGAACCACTATTTATTCACAATTGTAAAGCACATTTGAATATGTTATCACTATATAAATAAATATAAAGAAATACATAAATGGTAATGTACTCTATGTCATTTGCACATTTCTCATTGTATAATAGTGAACACCTACAGATGTGGATACATGTCTTCTCTTATTTGTATTATTTATCTTGACCAGGTTTCTATTTATTTTACTGGGTCCAATGGGAAAAGGAAAATCCTACATTGAAATTGGAAGAGCAATTGCAACCTTGATGGTGGATGATGTAAGTGAAAACAGTTACATACCACAGTAGAATAAAAGTAATCAAATAGGCTAGCTCCATGCATTGTGCATTTATGACCATTTATTTAAGAAAAAAAAAACACAGTAAAATGTATTTTGGAAATTGCATATTTTTAGGCTCAGGCCAATGGGTATAACTTTAATCCAATACAATATGCTACGAGCAATGAAATACAATGTTATTAAGAGTCTGTCTCCATACTAAGTTGAATATTTCAGAATATTACTACAGCGTAAAACACCTTATGCCTGTATTCTAGCTATTTAGTGATGTTGCTTACAAAGCGAGGGATCGGGAGGATCTGATTGCAGGAATAGATGAGTTTTTGGATGAAGTCATTGTTCTTCCACCTGGAGAATGGGATCCTACCATTAGAATAGAGCCTCCCAAAAAGATCCCATCGGCAGATCAGAGGTAGGTGTTTCATGAAACATAACCATATAAATTCGAGATGTGCTGTTCGGTTCTCCAGAAATCTGAATCCACCCAAATTTTGTGAATCCGAACAGATCTGAGTCGCAGTTCTAATCTCGTGAGGAGATCCGGATAAATCAGAGTTGTGGTTCTGATCTTCCAGCAGTTCGGAATTCAGATTTTAAATCCGAATTTCAGGTTTTGGATTGCAAAAATTACATGATTTTAGCTGAAAACTTTTATGATTTTTTTTTTTTTTAAATGCAGATCCAAAACCAAAACACTTGAGGGTGGTTTTGCAAAACCAAAACACGGGGGACAGTGCACACCTCTAATATAAATGTGTCATTAGCAGAGGTAAAGCTGGAGGACAGCACAGGAAATACCTTCAAGCAACTGTGTTTGTCCTTGCTTCAGGCAAAGATTTCTGCTGCGTATATGAATATAAAAGTTCTTTGGGGTCTCTCAACCATCCTTCATCTCTTATAGGAAATCTGTTTTTTCTGTGAATGAGGCTGGACAAATGAATGGATCAGCTGGTGGAGGAGGAGGTGGGAGCGGAGGAGGTGGTAGTGAAGAGGGGGAGATGCCTTGCTCCCATGAGATTGGAGAAGAGCTTTCATGGACTGGCAGGTGTGCAAAGAAGAGGTTCTGCTGAAATAATGTGAATTTGTAGCAGAATGACCCCCATTCAGTTCATCAATTACTTTGGAAATTATATGGTAGATTTCACTCAGCTCTGTGTTCAAAACTCTTCAATTATTCTTTACAATGAGCATGACTCAAATATACACATGAAAAAAAAAGAAATTGAAATATACAATAGTCAAATAAGTTCACTATAAATGTGAGGGTGCTACCCAAGTGTTTTCAATAAAGAAAAAGTGTAGCAGATCCTCTGTCTCCAAACAGACGTTAGATGCAAAATCTGAAGGATGGCTGTAATAAGTACCCTTATTTTATATTTACTGGAGTCAGAAGCTTATTATTAAATCACTTTCTTTCCCAAGGATTCCCAAAAAGTTGCAGATCCCAGCATGAAAATAAAAATGGTGCAGTACCATTTGAAATAATAAAAAAAATTATTAAATATATTGCACTCACCATTATAGTGTTAAAAAACAGCATGTCATATCCACCAACAGAGATACCATTGCCCATTAGATTTAATTCCTACTGGAAGATAATTTGAGTAAGAATGTAACAGTTACAAGCATCAGGGCAAAGTCCTTAGCTCCTCAGGTTGATGACCCAGATGGTTTCTCCACCTCAATGGATCCCGCTGGACGTCAACACAGATACTCCCACATCCACACTCAATGCGTTCGATCCTTTTGTATATTTTTCATAAGAGCACAATGAAGGGTTGATTTACTAAAACTTCTAAAACAGACAGGTTAGGGGTGTTGCCCATACTGTAGCTACCAATCAATTTAGGTCTATCATTTTCTAGAATGCAATACAGAAAGGATAGCTACAATCTGATTGGTTGCTATGGGCAACACCACCACTTTTCATTTTTGGAAACGTTAATCTACCCCTGAGTGTTCTGGACTGTCTATATTTAGCAATGAGAGAGTTACATACTTTTGGCCACAGTTTTGTGCACCAGAGGAAAATTCATTAAGGTCAATGATTCCCCCCTAGATTCTGTGGAGGACTTTATCTGGACATTAAGAGGAAGCTGCCATGGTTTCTGAGCGATTTCTATGAAGCCTTCCATATCCAGTCTATTTCCGCTATTCTCTTCATTTACCTCGGCTGCATAACGAATGCTATTACATTTGGAGGGCTGTTGGGTGACGCCACAGACAACTATCAGGTATGGTATGAGTGTATGATTAAAAAGAATTGTTTGTAGTTACAACACAAAAAAAAACACAAATGAAATATAAAAACATATGAAATATAAAAACAAGTTAAATAAATTAGCTATTAATACATAGCATAAAATTAAACAATATATGATTATATATTAAAAAAACTTAACACAAATTTATAAAGGGCAATACAATTTATCGCAATACCATTGATGTGCCATCAGAAAAGTATTGGAACACTTGTAATGGTAGATTAATTCATACTTCCATAGGAGTACAGAGTAAAATAAGCAATATTGCTCTTCCATAATTGTCCATGATGTGCACAGCCGCCATGCATCTCAGATAATTTAATTGTCCCCATAGTGTTAATACAAAAATAATAAAGTAATTTATTTTCATGTTGATCAAAAAAATAAAAACAAAATGCCCTTAATAAACTTGGTTCAATCCACTGATAAGAAAAAACCTTATATCTTTTAATGCTTGGTTACAAGATTAGTGCAGAACTCAAAACAAGTTGTCTCATAGCATCTAGTTCAATAAAATACAAACGGTCCTCGCATGTTAAGAAAGTGATGCTGCAACAAATCAAGTAAAACAAGGTAAACACAGAGATAAAGTAATTAGCAAGAAAAACTGCCAATGTATCAGGTCTAAGAAACAAAAAAGAAAAGAAGAGCATACAAAGCACACTAGAGGAAGAAATTAACTGTAATATAAACTTAGTTATGAAGTAATATGTCATATTTTTCAATTATAGACCCAAAGAAAATTAATGAATACATTTAAAAAAGGGTTAGTCCAGCTATTTCATAGATTAGCTAAATATTTTTTATCATTTTTACTTTTATTGTAACTCCAGATGACACCTCTTCCAATATTGTGGCCTTCTGTAAAAGGAGTGTCAGACTAGTCTCAAAGTAATGTATTATGTCCGGGGTCCTATTAATGTTATTTCCTCATGTGTTTCATTGTAAACACGTTTCACTGAAAACAACATCAGAGGACTTATCAGAATGCTAATCTTAACATGGGTACACATCAGCCAATGTGTACTCAGCGCGATATCACCGGCGACGGGACCCGGTATGTGGCAAGTGCATACACACTTGCCGATGCCGGGTCCAACAAGTGGGAGGGACAGGAGGGACGTGTCATGCTGCATGACATCGTTAGCGACATCCCCCATCGGCCCTGCAGAAGGGCTGATGGGCGATGTCGCAAACGACCCGAGGGAGCTCGCATATCATGGGTACACAGTAGACGATATACCCGATATGTCACTCTGATCCGCGGAATCGAACAACATATCATCTAGTGCAGCGTTTTTCAACCACTGTGCTGCAGCACACTAGTGTGCCGCAAGCGGTTATCAAGTGTATCGTGGCGGCCAGCTCAGCGCACTTGTACTGTAGTGTGTTTTATTCCTGAGGAGGCCAATGTAGTGTGTTTTATTCCTGAGGAGGCCAATGTAGTGTGTTATATTCCTGGGGAGGCCTATGTAGTGTGTTATATTCCTGAGGAGGCCAATGTAGTGTGTTATATTCCTGAGGAGGCCAGTGTAGTGTGTTATATTCCAGAGGAGGCCACTGTAGTTTGTTATATTCCTGAGGAGGCAATGTAGTGTGTTTTATTCCTGAGGAGGCCAATGTAGTGTGTTATATTCCTGAGGAGGCCAATGTAGTGTTTTTTATTCCTGAGGAGGCCAATGTAGTGTGTTATATTACTGAGGAGGCCAATGTAGTGTGTTATATTCCTGAGGAGGCCAATGTAGTGTGTTATATTCCTAAGGAGGCCAATGTAGTGTGTTGTGTGTTATATTCCTGAGGAGGCCAATGTAGTGTGTTATATTCCTGAGGAGGCCACTGTAGTGTGTTATATTCCTGAGGAGGCCAATGTAGTGTGTTTTATTTCTGAGGAGGCCAATGTAGTGTGTTATATTCCTGAGGAGGCCAATGTAGTGTTTTTTATTCCTGAGGAGGCCAATGTAGTGTGTTATATTACTGAGGAGGCCAATGTAGTGTGTTATATTCCTGAGGAGGCCAATGTAGTGTGTTATATTCGTAAGGAGGCCATTGTAGTGTGTTGTGTGTTATATTCCTGAGGAGGCCAATGTAGTGTGTTATATTCCTGAGGAGGCCAATGTAGTGTGTTTTGTTCCTGAGGAGGCCAATGTAGTGTGTTTTATTCCTGTGGAGGCCAATGTAGTGTGTTATACTCCTGTGGAGGCTGATGTGTGTGTATTCTTTTATGTGGGAGCCAATATTTATATTTTTTCATTGGTCACGCACACCACATCGCCGGATAGTGTGCCTTGGCAATTTTAAAATCTTGTCTAGTGTGCCTCGAGTTGAAAAGGTTGAAAATCACTGGTCTAGTGTGTACCCACCCTTTAGTGTTTATACATTGTCAACTTAAATGGCTGCCAAGCATAGTTGAGAACATTGTTACCTCTGATTATACACATACACATTAAAGATACTGAATTTAAACCTCTATACGCTCCTGCCTATACCTTCTAAAAACCTGCCTATACCTTCTAAAATTTACGCTATTTGCGTACGCAGTCATACAGTAAAATAAAGACTTCAGACCTTGAACATGTGTTTCCAAAGCACAAAGTATTATTCAAGCAAAGTACAGATAGTTACACGCTGTGATCTAAGTACAATTTAGTGCAGAGAAATTATACAGACCCAAGATACAGTTATACATACGCACGCGCTCTGGGACCAGATTCTGGCATCAACAAGAAACCTCCATCAACAGCATCAGCATGAAGACTGAAGACTGGGATCAGAACACACATATTTATACCCTTACAGAAATAGACTATACAATAGAGAGGTTCGTTGCGATCCCATTGGTTCCCCATCACGTTGCTTCTGTTACAGGACATTTAACAGGTTGATTCAAATGGACACAGACCAGCCTCCGACAGCTGGTTATCTCCATTTTCCCGCCTCATGCAAATCTAGGCTGTTGGCTTTACAAAGTACATTTTGGTGCTTTAACTTTCTACGGTCCATAAGTTGAGAATGCATGTTGCGATCTTCACACCGCTGATACCGGGAAGCTGTTGAGAAAGTGCAAATCAGTATAACACCAAACACGGCTTATTTATCATATATTAAACCTTAGATACCAAATAGCCTTTATTTCACAGCATTTGTAATAAATGAATAAAACTTGAATCTTACACTTTAAAGCTATGGAACCTTTTATGTGAGTGTGCATTGGGTAAGTATTAGGGGTTTGGGAAAAGACACTGGTTAACTTGGGGCAGATGCGTATGCACGAAGCTAATAAACAGCGTTCGCATGCGGGGTATTATGCCTTTGCTAATGTGCGACATGTTAACAGCGCAACTGTGTGTATTAATGTGTGTATATAGTATGGTAAAATATGTGATCGCCTGATGCTAAAAATAGCATCGCCATATGTACTTAAGTGTGAGTTTAGCTAAAATGGCGCTGGGCGGCCATTCACAAAATGGCGTCTTGCAGATCTCATTTTCAAGATGGTGACTTGCGGCCATTCGCAAGATGGCATCGTTTCGATCTAATTTTAATCTGATCTTGTCTCAGCCAATTATCCAGCTTCGACAACATGTATAAAGCATTTCATATCCTGTAAGCCAAAATCATGTGGTTGCAATATTTATAACTTTATAAACTGCAAAAAATAATCTGATTTAAACAAACCAAGCGGTAAACAAAATACATCTGTACTATATCAGTCCGGTCATGTGATCAGCATTGTTAGCGTCAGCTGCATCCATCACTAATACCTCTTTTCCACCAAAAACCCAGGTCCGACCTGGGTTTTTGGACATGGTTCCAACCCTGGTCAGACCCAGGTCAGACCCTTTTACACTGCATCTTTCATCTGGGTTACTCCCAGGTCAGCCCTGTTCACACTGAACTCAGGTCTGCCCTGCTAAACCTGTGAGGTCATTAAAAGTGGGAGGTGACTGCTCCACAGCCACCAATCAGCTCATTTTAGGCATGATCCAGGTCAGATAACCCAGGTTGCACCGTTTACACTGCACCATTACCCGGGTCCATCCTGGGTCCAACCCTGCTAGCTTCCTGGGTTGGATTGCAGGGACACTTAACCCAGGTTATTTTTCAGGGACCCTTTTACACTGAGCTGCGACCTGGGTAGACTCAGCAAAAACCCAGGTTTTTGCTCTGGTGTAAAAGGGGTATAAGATAGGCATGCTCTAAACAAGAGTTTTGCTTAGTATTATAGATTCCCAGGAAAGGTCCTTTAGTAATACACATATAAAAAGAAAAAATGTAAAGTAAACCGATATAATGTCAAATCTAAAGTCATTCATGAATACTACTCAGAAGAAACTTAATTTGGCTGTAAATATTCTGCAACAAATATGTAATCTCATTCGTGTTGATAATAATACACAACTAACATTGTTATTAAACCACAAATAAACATATTAAATATTTTAATTCCATTATCACAACGCCACCGTAATCGTTCAGTCACTCATTAATCGTGCATGAATCGGACATGAAAATGTTGAAAACGACCAGTGATGCGCGCTCCCGCTGGTCGTTTTCAACATCAATCATCGACTGAACATGCCGGTCAATCTGCCGATAACGACAGATTGATCATGTTCAGAGATGAGGGAGAGTGCCTACACTGAACGACATATCGGTCAGTGTAGGCACTGCAGGGGATGAGGAACTATCGTACTGTCGTTATCCCATCGCCTAGTGGATACACACCTTTAGGCTTTAGTGTATTTATTTTTAAGTGCCACTAATGAGTTTTTTTTTGTTTATACTAAATAATTGTCTAGTGTTTAGGCAGTAAACAATATGAGCCAAATTCATTAGGATGTTATTGGATTAATTTTTACAATTGCCATAAAAATTTATTTTTCAAAGTTATGTTTACAAATGCTTTCATTTGATAACTGAAATGCAATTTAGGCCCCCATTTACTAACGAGTTTTATCACCACAAAGAGTGACAAATGTCCCTGTGTATGATAAATGCTGCTCCAGCCAATCAGCTCCCAACTGTCATCTGTTAGAAAAATGACAGTTGGGAGCTGATTGGCTGGAGCACCATTTATTATACACAGTGAAATGTATCACTCTTTTTGGTGATAAAACTCGTTAGTAAATGAGGCCCTATATGTGAAAAAATGTTTTACTGTATTAACAAACAGTGTCAGTTTTTTGGCATTCTGTTTAACATCATATTCACAAAGTGGAGACATTTGTTAATATGGTGGTTAAGGTGTTTATATTATTTATGGGATAGATTGTCAGGCATGTTATTATACTGCAATTTTACATATCATATAGACCTAAAGTAGTCCAGAATCCAGATAGCTTCTAATTTATCTAGATAGTAAATCTTTCAAGCTATATATAGAAATGTATCAGAGTAACTCTAATTCCTGTCTCTGTCAATGGCTAATACTGCACAAGACTTTGATTTCTGTGGTGAGAAGTAATTACATATGTAAATAAATACCTAGATATTGCAGGTTTTTGTGATGTACAGTCTGAAGATAAATCAGGTTGGTCCATTTCCATCTGTAATGTGACCTTGTGACCAACAAAATGCAAGTGAAAATGAAATAGACATTTATAAGGTAAAAGGGGTGAAGGTGAATAATGAAAACTGCCATACCCTAGTAATGCAAGTGTGTACACCTCTTACCTAATACTTTGTGGGAAGCACACATTGCTTTTAATTAACTGTAGCAGTGAGTATATCTATACGGGATGCAGTCAGCATCACAACGGTCAGAATACCAGCACCGGAATCCCGACCGCTGTCATCCCGACGGCAAGTACTATGGCTAAGGCTAGGTTTAGGGGTTAGGCTGCGGGGGCGAGGGTTATGGTACGGCTGCGTGGGGTTAGGGTTAGGCTGAGGGAGGGGAGGGTTGAGGTTAGCCTACAGGAAAGGTGGGTTACTGTTAGGGGGAGGGTTAGCAGGGGCTGGCTGGCAACTTTTAGCCTGGGGGGCAAATGCATGCAGGCGGCCCTGGCAGAGGAGTAGCGTGTGTGTCCAAAGAATATGCGTGCTACGGCGCCCCCCCCTCCAGTGTTCCAGGGAGGAGGCGGGTCCATATGGGATTAATGTAAGGTAAAAATAAAGATTAGGGCAGCCCCCTGTCGTAGTGCCCATATGCAGTGCCCCCGTGTGCCACAGGAGAGAACACCCTTGTGCAGGCCTCCAGTAGTGCCCCCAGTAGTAGTCCTCCCATTTGCAGTGCCCCCAGTAGTAGTAGTCCCCCCCTTTGTAGTGCCCCCATTAGTAGTAGTCCCCCCCTTGTAGTGCCCTCAGTAGTAGTATCCCCCCCCTGTAGTGCCCCCAGTAGTAGTCCCCCCCTTGTAGTGTCCCCAGTAGTAGTAGTCCCCCCCTTGTAGTGCCCCCAGTAGTAGTCCCCCCCTTGTAGTGTCCCCAGTAGTAGTAGTCCCCCCCTTGTAGTGTCCCCAGTAGTAGTAGTCCCCCCCTAGTAGTGTCCCCAGTAGTAGTAGTCCCTAGTAGTAGTAGTCCCCCACCCCCCTTGTAGTGCCCCCAGTAGTAGTAGTAGTAGTAGTAATCCCCTTATAGTGCCCCCAGTAGTAGTAGTCCCCAGTAGTAGTAGTCCCCTCCCCCTTGTAGTGCCCCCAGCAGTAGTCCCCACTTGTAGTGCCCCCAGTAGTAGTAGTCCCCCCCTTGTAGTGCCCCCAGTAGTTGTAGTCCCCCACCCCCCTTGTAATGCCCCCAGTAGTAGTAGTCCCCCCTTTGTAGTGCCCCCAGTAGTAGTAGTCCCCCCTTTGTAGTGCCCCCCCCCAGTAGACACACGTAATATAAAAAAAAAAAAAAAAAAAACACTTGGCACCCTGCCCCCCGGCCCAGCCCGCCACTGAGGGTTAGGATACTTACCTAATCCTGTCAGATTTATGACTACTGGCATCCCGACTACTGGGCTCCTGTACCCAACTCATCTATACATGGTATAAAATAAAGTTCCTGGTAGGTGTCTGTCTGTGTGTTCAGGATAATCTCGAGAACCACTGAACGGATTTTATTGCAGTTTTCACTACTGTATAAAGCATTTGTCCAGGAAGGTGTAGGTGTACGAAACATTAATGTGTGACAAAAGGGAGCTGAGCAGTGATGATTTTAGTGAAGCATACAATGAAAAAACAATGAAAAAACATCTGTCTGAGTGCTTCCTCAAGTGATGTCAGTGGGAGAGCTGTCGGCTCTGAGCCGAAAGGTCTCTGGGGCTTGCGGCCACGAGACCCTACCACAAGGGTCTTGTTGCAAGCCCGATGGTCGCGATGTTCTTGACCATTGCGACCATCATCCTCGCCGCTCGCATTAGCTGTGGGTGGCAATCCACAGCAATGCGAGCGGCCAGGAGGCCAATCCATTAAAAAAAATAGACACCCTGATTCAGAGCGAGAGCGAGCACTCTGTCAGAGCGTCCGGCTCTGAATCAGGGCCTCAGTTTCCTGGCAGAGGCCAGCAATTTGTGTTCCAAACAATATTGGTATTTGGAGCTAGTCATGATGCCTTCAGTTCTGCTCTAGCTAAGGAGAGAAGCCCCAAAGCATGGCACTGCTACCACCATATGGGTAATGAATAAGCTGTATTGTCTTTGGATCAAACTTTTTTTTTTTAAGTGTATAAATAAATATAATGTGGTGCGCTCTGGGGCACTAATATTGTCTGATTATTTATTTGTATGTTGTGTATATAATTAAGTTTCCAATGTATAGCGGTGCTAAAGTCTCATATATGTCCATGAATAGACCATATTCAATCCAGAAAATGTCTGTAGTAGATAATTAGAAATAAAAATATTTAGTAAGATCCTCCCTCCCAAATAGCTTTTAAAAAATGTCTACAAGCACTGGAAAAATTGACACCCCCTTTAGAACACTCAACAAAACAGCTTAAACACTGCTCCCTTCTCTTATCTACACACAAACTGCTAGCAAGGAATTGCTCTCAGTCCCTCTATGCTGCTAAAGAGGACAGTCTCATGGGGTACATCAGGGTCTTCATAACCAATTCTTCTAAGCTGTCTTGATGATCTGCCAGGCAGAGAAGGACACTGATCTGCCTAGCAAAGAAGATGCAGTGCCTGTTCTCTGAATTTCAGCTGTGCAGTTATACACGACCAGTACATGCTTTGCTCGGAAGCAGACATTAGCCTCCAAACATCTAAGAAATGAATGACGTAAAAGGTGCAAAGCCATGAGTGGTTTAGCCCTTTGATTATTAATGGCCTGCACCACTCCATAGGTATCACACAAGAACACAATGTTCCAATTACAATTACAAAGCCAATGCACCAAAGATCAACTGTGAGCTTTGCAGTCAAACCTTCAGAATGCCAAACTCCTTGTACCAATAAAAGGACTTGCCTACATTACCTACAGATCAGGCTTGCCCGATGTCCCACCACCAAAAAATTGTCCAATTAGTGTGCGATTCCAGTGTGGCCTGTGTCTGCCTGTACTCAGCATTACAGAAGAGTGCTAAACCTTAGGAACACAGTGATCAACAAAATGTCCCTCAAACTGAAAACACATCAGATTCCAATGTCAATGGGATCATTAAATGAAGATTCTGGTGGGTAAGATAAGTGTTGAAATGATCTAAACTTACCCTGCACTTTCTTCTGCACAATTCCTAGTGGGAGAGACATAAATTGGCTATAGGAGGACTGGGAAAAGGGCCTGACATCCTGTCCAAACCAAGTTCAGCAACTAACTAGACCCTAACCCCTTATGGGAGATCCCTGGCGGACCATAGATTATGTAGGAGAGATTTGTTGACTGCACACCCTGAATATATATAGTGGGAGGTGCTACCTGTTGACACTTCTTGCAGGCACAGGGACAGACAAATCACAGGTGCACAACTCCAATCAAAATAAGGTTTTTAGCATAATCATGGCCAAGGGTGGCTCGGCTGTGCTGATTTAGGGGTGTCCTGCGCTCTGGATTTGAACTCTAGTATGTTAGGGACCTACCCTAAAGAGGTTACCTGAATATGGCGGGTAGGCCCATAACCTTGGCCATGATTATGCTAAAAACCTCTATTGACTGCAAAATTTTATTGCATAATGTATTTATATATAATCAGTAATTTGGAGTTGTGCACCTGTGATTTGTCTGTTCCTGTGCCTGCAAGAAGTCTCAACAGGCAGCACCTCCCATTATATATTTTTCAGTTTGAGGGACATTTTGTTGATCACTGTGTTCCTAAGGTTTAGCACTCTTCTGTATATTATATATATTCAGTGTGTGCAGTCCAGGAAACTTCCTATACACTCCATTTAGTTTGCTTTATTGCACACCTGAAGGAAAGGAGACGCCTTCAGCCTGGACTAGCACCCTCCCTTATTGGTTTACAAACATGGAGTGTGGTATTGTATATGCACACTAGTAATAGGCACAATTTTAGGTAAGTCCTACAAATTATATACTGTAGTGCAACTTTGGGTTGATTTTTGGGGCATGGGTCCTCTGGATTGCTTTGGTTGGTCTGCTTCAGGGCATCGCATTATAACACATTCTTTTTTTTTTGCACTATTTTAACACTTTACTGTTTGTTTTTATTATATTTGTATTTTCACCATTCTATGCAGCCATAGCTGCTCTTACCTTTCTTACTTCACATTTCACTTTTCTCATTATGGCGATGCCCTGGGGTGGCTCTGCTGCGCTGATTTAGGGGTGTCCTGCGCTCTGGATATGAACCCTAGTATGTTAGGGACCTACCCTAAAGAGGTTACCTGGATATAGTGGGTAGGCCCATAACCTTGGCCATGGTTATGCTAAAAACCTCTATTGCAGAGGTTCCCAACCACGGTCCTCAAGGCACACTAACAGTCCAGGTTTTAGGGATAGCCATACTTGAGCACAAGTGACTTAATTAGTACCTCAGTTATTTTGATTTAACCGTCTGTGCACAATCATGGATATCACTAAAACCAGGACTGTTAGTGTGCCTTGAGGACCGAGGTTGGGAATCACTGCTCTATTGATTGCAAAATTTTATTGCATAATGTATTTATATATAATCAGTAATTAGGAGTTGTACACCTGTGATTTGTCTGTTCCTGGACCATAGATTATGCTCAGCAATGGCGACCACAGCACTGCTAACTGGGATACTAAGACCCACAGAAAAACCTTACCACAAGAACCCTGTGTCAGCATGGTAGGAATCAGGGCTTAAAGTGGTCCTGGAGAGGTGGTGGAACTCCTCTATCCCGCCGCCTACTCCCCACCCCCTGCCACGCTAGTCTGACAAACCAAAACAAGTGTGAAAACTGTTCTTTACACACACACACCCATATACATACACACACACATACACACCCATATACACACACACATATACACACACATACACACATACACACACTGTTGTGTATAGGAAACGGTAAAGGCTTTGGGGGCTATGACAGTAGGAAATATGTTTTTTTATGCTTTTTTTTTTAGCACTCCTGCCATCAGCTGAGACTACAGTGTTATTCACTTTAAAAGAAAAAAAAATGTTCTATATCATCAGTGTTATTTTTCTGCCATGCCTCTGAGTTTTTTTTTATGGGGTCCCCACAAACTAATTTATGGGGTCTATTTACTAAGCAGTGTTAGGAGACAGAGTGAAAAGTGATAAGGTACCAGCCAATCAGCTCCTAACTGCCATGTCACAGGCTGTGTTTGAAAAATGACAGTTAGGAGCTGATTGGCTTGTACCTTATCACTTTTCACTCTGTCTCCTAACACTGCTTAGTAATTCCCAATGTGTTTTGCAACCCCTATGTATTGCCTTTGCTTGATTCATTCCTTACCTATATGCTGGTTTCTCTGAAGAAATTGAGCCTCCCTAGGCAGACAGTGAGTGGCTCTCTGTCTGTGGGACATCTATGCAGGGACTTGGTGGAGGTGGAACTAGTTCCACCTACCATTAGAGGTGACGGAACTCAGTTCTACCCCATTCCTACCCACTTTAACCCCTGGTAGGAATACCAACCCAACCATTTACTGTAGCCAACTTTGTAAAGGAAACTGGAGAAGAAGCCTTCCACAAACCTACTTGAGGGGTCTCAGCTCTCTGAGGGGCTGAATGGGCATCCTCTCATTGCCAATCTTTGGCTGAATGCTGTTCTCTACAAATAGCAAATGAGTTGTGAAAAATGAAAATTTGCCTGTTATATTACAAGCTGTGAATGCAATGCACTTGAAATGTGCCTAAATGTGCTCTGACAGCACCCGTTATCCTCCTCTACATCTACAATCCTCCCCCTGCTGCATCATCTCCAACCATACTTTCATATTACACACCATTATTGCTTATCGATCCTGTTATTTACCAAATAACCCCTATAGATTAAATGTACATGGCAAATTAAGTGCATGTACTTCAGAATATTCAGGCACTCCAAAGGCCTTGTCCTCAAATAACAGGCGTTAAACCTGAGCATGTCTCTCAACCACTTATTATAGCACCTATAGGCTTCCTCCACAATGCCTACCAATGCTTTTGCTGATGCTAAACCCTTACGACCTTCATCTATTATCTTGAACATGTCGACAAAGCAACTTTTTATTATCCTGTCTCTCACTCTTGTGCAGCCCCTTAGTTATCTCTGTGTTAGCACAGTAAACTAAATAGCCACCACCGCCGACCTGTCTCTCTGGAGAGATAACTGGCTATACTGCTATGTTTCTGCTAGAACTCCTAAAATGTTTTTCTAATGAGCTTGCGCAGACTGCCTGGTAAACCTGAAGACCAGCTACTGTCACTGGAAAAAGAGCTGGTGCAATCCGGCACAATAAATCCATGGCTGAGGGGTCTATTTACTAAGATGTTTTAAGAGATAAAGTGAACGGTGCAGGGGTGTTTCTAGAGAGGAGGGGGCCAGTGTGCAGTGTCTGTCATGGCCCCCTCCATTACTTACTCCTTACTCAGATTTCTGTACTTATTTCATATTATGTTTAAACATAGCTTTGTGGAGGGTATAGCTGTTATCTATTTTGTATAGATAAAAATAAAAAGGATAAAATATATTATTTATTATTGGCTTTGTGGTCATTTTTATTTAGTCTTGTTTAAATAATTGTTCCTAGCACATTCATACATCATGGATACCCCACAGAATTGTACTGCTACTAATTTAATGTTTACTAAGACCAATAAATATACATTTACTAAATGTATGTAATGGTTCCAGGAGAATTCTCATTCAGTCACGGATGCTAGGTTTTGTGGATATTTTGCTATTTTAAGATATAGAAATGTTTTGCTGCCATCTTGTGGTTGCTCATAAGACTTATGGAGGCCTATGACCATGCAAATAGCTGCTTCTGCATGGTTTAGGCAGCTTTAAGGATTGGGGCAATTTAACCATAACGTTTGACATCATAGTTATCTCCTGCATTCAGAGCCGGCCCTAGGCATAGACAAACTAAGCAAATGCCTAGGGGCACTGGCAGCTGCAAACAGTGAGCGGGCAGCGGCAGTTTGCGGGGACGGGGCACCTGGATGATGGCTAGTGGTTAGCGTGGGTGCTGTGCTGGGAGAGGGGTGATGGGTGCTGTGCTGGGACAGAGGTGCTGGGTGAGGGATACTGTACTGGTAGAAGGGTGCTGTGCTGGGTGATGTGTGCTGTGATCTGTGCTGGGTGAAGGGTGCTAGGAGAGCAGCACAATGAGGAAGGGGCCACGCCACAATGAGACCACGCTCCTTCTGTGAGGCCACACACTTTTTCAGGATCCTATGGGGGGGGCACCACCCAAATTCTTGCCTAGGGCACTAATTTGGCTAGGGCCGGCTCTGCCTGCATTAGGCAAGTTTCACTGCAGACCACCGTCCCCATTATTCTCAATGGTGACTGTGGTCTGAGACAGCCTATTGAAGCTTGGCCTCGGTAAGTGAAAACTACTTTTACCCTATAGGGTGAGTATCCATATTGGGGGGGGGGGGTTCTGACCCCTCCCTTGCAGCCTCCATGCTCTTCTGCTCCTTGTTATGGCAGGGTCAGAGCCAGCAGTAAAGTGATAGGGGTTGCTTCCACTTTACTGCAAACCTTTCAAAGTCATTGTCTCAGCAAGGGATTTTTACTAAGTATCCCTGAAAAATTATTTCTTATTTCTGTGATATTCACCATTATGAAATGATCATTTCCGTGGCCCCACTGCCACCAATGATAAATAGCCTCCTTACACTTAAACACTTTTAGTATTTTATTCCTCTAATAATTTTTTTACCAGGAAGAGTAAAAACTTACAGTATAAGTTCTCTTGGTTGATGTGATAATGGTATTTAATACTCAGTCTTCGTTCCTGTTATTATTTCTAGGTGTTTGTTATCTCACACCCGGTTAGATATATCTAGTACATTTTTCTATTAAAAATAGTGCCGCTACTCACCTAAAATTACAATTTGATACAAAATGTTCAGCCACACTCTGGATTAGAATTCAGATGCTCATTATATTTATGTCTGTAAATATTTCTTACTGATTGCAGGACTAATACCTGTGTACCCCTGAGTACCCCCACAAAAAAAACACTATTGAAATTCCAAATCCTCATTCATCTAGCAGCAGTACCAGAATAATAATTCTGTATGTGACATTACACCTGTCATTATGGTAACTATACTCAAGATCAGTTGCGTGACTGTAGTAGGTGACAACCAGTGGGGCAAGTATACCGCCTGCGCAAGCTGAATGAGAGTGCAGCCGAAAAGTGGGTGTGGCCTTGCATGAAAGGGGCATAACTCTGGGGGTGTGCCCAGCACTCCCGGAGATGCCGGACGGACCCCAGAGACTTCCCACACTGCTGGCTTCTCCTCAGTGATAGTGAGTTGAGCTCTGCACAGTAACGTCTCAGTGCAGTACAAATGAAATGGCTACTACATAGACTGTAGGTAAATTGTGTTATATCTGGTTAATGGTTTAGCATATGTAGGATAAGTTCCCACAGGGCAAGAGCATATTTGAGGAATTACTACCGATGTCAGTTGAGATAGTTCTGAATTGCGCATGCCCATTATTACTAGTTCATGCGCTGAATGAAAGATGTAATCCAACTGCTGCTATGATAGTCACCATTCTCACAGTTATATATCTACAGTATCTATGGGGTCTATTTACTAAGCAGTGTTAGGAGACAGAGTGAAAAGTGATAAGGTGCCAGCCAATCAGCTCCTAACTGCCATCTCACAGGCTGTGTTTGAAAAATGACAGTTGGGAGCTGATTGGCTGGCACCTTATCACTTTTCACTCTGTCTCCTAACACTGCTTAGTAAATAGACCCCATATGTCTTTGTTTGAGTGCGATTGTTAGACTTTTGTTGGTTTCCTGTATTTTTGCAGTTGCAGCCCAAGTGTTTAGTAGCTGTTAGTAAGTCGACCTTAAATGATATGACGGCTAGATAGTGCAGTTATAAATATATAATTTAAAACTTTTCTCCTTTTTTATTTTATTTTAATTTTTTTTATTGTTTGCAATTTTTTTTTTTTTTCTCGTAGTCAAGGTATATTTATTGTATGAAATGTCTATCTTGATTTCTTTTCGTTTATATTTGGAGGTGTTTTAATTTATATTTTATGTACTAGATTAATTAATTTGCTATTTGTTAACCTTTTTTTTGTTACCACTTAATTTTCAATTTGTTATATAAGATGCGCAATGTAGTCTGTCAGGTCTTGTGATGTGATTGTATAAAACATTTTTTTCTTTTGTTTTCAGTGTTTCATAAAACCAATAAAAAATACTCAATGTAAAAGAAGAAATCTGCAGTATGCCCAAATAGCAGCAGAATAAAATCATCCGGGTGTTGTACAGAACACTATTATTGTCATTATATAAAATCGTGTCCAACTTTTATTGTAATTCTTATCAAAATCAAAGTTGCTAACTGCTGACACAGTAATTATTCACGCATAGTAATGTTACTGGGGATGTAGTTGATATCCTGGCGGTCGGGATGCCGGCGTTCGGTATACTGTGCCGGAATAGCGGTGCCAGGATCTCGACTACGTATACCGACGGTAAGTATTAGAGTTGGGGGAGCTTTCAGTTTACGGTTAGGGGACAGGGTTAGGCCATACTTGCCGACTATCTGGCTGCCCATTCCGGGAGGGAGCATCCAGATCGGCATGACTGGGGGGCGTGTCAGCACACGGGGTTGGGGCCAGCCTGATGATGAGTGTTTGTGGGTGGGGCAGGGGCAGAGTCACGCGATCGCGTCATTTTGGCCCCGCACCCGCTACACACTGCCGATATTACAGGCATTGTGAAGCAGGGTGCAGGACATTGTGACTCGAGTCATCACCCCCCCCCCCGCACTACGGGACTATTACATGTAATTGTGGGGGCTATAGGAGGATTCAGCGGTAGCCGGGAGGCTTGCCTGCCTTCCTGGGAGGTCGGGCGCGGCACCCGATTTTCGGGAGGCTCCCGACCAAATCAGGAGGGTAGACAAGTATGGGTTAGGTACTAGGGGGAGGGTTAGAGTTAGGCTGCAGGGGGGGGGGGTTAGGGTTAGGCTGCGGGAAAGTGGGTTAGGGTTAGTGGGAGGGTTAGGGTTAGGCAACTTACCTTTGGGCGTTGGGATTCTGACTATTGGAATGCCGCTGTCTGTATTCTGACTGCTGGGATCCCGATCGCCAGTACTAATCCCTGTTACAGAGCTGCATAGGGGTTTTTTGTGTCATAGTGTCTATCCAGTTACTACAGTAGTACTGGCATCTGTTATATGCTTAATTAAAGGATATCAATGGTGTTAAATAATCATTTTTGAATGCAGAATTTGTATCACAGCACTCCCCGTACACTGCATGCTAGTAATCACATAATTGCTTGTGTGCTATTGTGATTACTTTGTTGCTATATTTTTGTAACAAAATACATAATTAAAGTTGTAACAATTATAGCTAGCACTCCCAAGTATAGGAGACAATGCTGTTAATTGCTCAATGCCGGAGTATTTCTTGCTGGGCCATGACTGCTTGACAAGTAGGTTATTAAGATGTAGGGGGAGATGTAGCAAATCTTCTAAAGAGTGGAGACGTTGCACATAGTAAGCAACCAGCTGGTACCTATCATTTTATAGACTATGCATAATAAATGCTAGCTTGAAGCTCATTGGTTGCTCTGGGCAACTTATCCAATTGTTCACTCTTTAGAAGTTTAATTTTCTCCATAGTATTGATAAGCGATCGATGTGATATATCAACATACTCCTGGTACAGTAATCGCAGATTTGTGATCACACAATAGGCTAACTGCCTAAGAAGAATCTAACATTGCCACAGAGCCGTAACTAGACTTTTTAGTGCCCTGTGCCAGAGAGATCATTGGTGCCCCCCTACCCCCCAAATTTTTTAAATAGGGACATGATATAGTGAACATGGAAAAGGGCCTTGGCTTCATGGGGAAGGGTCAGGGAGCAGATAGGGGAGACCAGGGAATGCTGGGGATAAAAGAAGAGGAAGCTACAAGTGAGAATCATAATATTGACAGCAAACAGCACCCCCTGCCCTGTGCCATGGCACTGGTCGCACTACCCTAGTTACGGCCCTGCATGGCCATGTGAACACAGTATTCAATGAGCCCGGCTTGTAATAGAACTTCTTCTTGATGTGCATGTTGCATCATTTTCCTTTCACAATAGTTGTCTAGCCCAAGACCCAGTAGAATATGGCGATTATGGGTACTGTTGTTACATTTCATTGCATAATAATGAAATAATAATATAATGGCAAATACTGCTATTGAGTGCCAAATTTGCCAAGATGAATTTGAAATGCTTTACTACAAACAAACTACATTCCCATTGCCTATAACTGGCATTAGCATCTGTTTTGAAATGTGCGTTGTGGCCATGTGTTTCTGTAGACCAATCCAAGTTTATAGTATACAGTCGAGTCACATTATTATGACCACCTCCTACAGTTGATGTCAGCAGCGCATAGCCCATGAAGTACGTCACATGCCGTGCGCTAGCTTGGTGGGTATTTAAGGTGTGCGATAGGCCGTCTGCACACATATCACTCGTTCCTGTCATGGGTAAAAGGGGAGATTTATCCGAGTTGCAAAAAGGGATGATTATTGGCTTTCGGGGCAAGGGTGGCAGTATTTCTGAAACAGCGCAGGTCGTGAACTGTCGCATGCTGCTGTGGTGAAGGTGTATTGTGACTGGACAAATGGCACTAATGCGAATAACCGACGTGGAAGCTGTGGAGCACCGCGTGCCTTTGATGTGTGAGGTGAATTTCGGCTACTAAGGTACGTGAGTGCCGACCGACACGCTACAGTGGAACAGCTCACCATCAAAATGAACCTGGGGGTTACCAGACGTGTGTCTAAAACTACAGTTCGGTGAACCCTACTGCGTATGGGGCTCTGAAGCAAACGGATGGTCACTGCACCTATGCTAACGAAGGTGCATCGGCGGAAAAGGCTTCAATTTTCACGCCTGTATCGGAATTGGACCTCCGCTGATTGGCGAAGGTTTGCTTTCTCCGATGAGTCACGTTTTTTGCTTCATTGAACGGATGGACGTTGGCGTGTCAGGCAAGAAACATCTGAGAATAAACACCCTGCAACTATTGCTGGAAGAACACAAGCTGGTGGTGAAAGAGTTATGGTCTGGGGAATGTTTTCATGGCATTCTCTGGGCTCACTCACCCGTGCGGAAGGCACCTCCAACCGATTTGGTTATGAATCCATCCAGGGGCATCTTTAGAGAGGAGGGGGCCTGTGTGAATCCCCTGTCATGGGACCCCTCTTCTCACCCCGGCAGCCGACTGACGCGGCTGGTCGGCATCTGCAGTAGACTCTGGGTACTAGAGTGTGTCCAGAGTCTACTGCGCATGCACAGATCACCGGGGAAATGGCACAGCCGCCATTTTCCTGGCAATTTGAGCAATGCTGAGAGACCTGATGCGGGACCTTGGAGAGGTAAGTTTTAGATAATATGGGTACAGGGTGTGCGGTACCCATATTATCTAAACCCTGGACCTGTCCATTATAGATACGCCCCTGAATCCATCCTTGCAGAGCACGTACACCCATACATGCTGATTGTTTTCCCTGAGGCAGATGGGATCTTCCAGTAAGACAATGTGATATGTCATATTGCTAGAAAAGTCCGACAGTGGTTGGATGAGCACAACCAAGACTTCCAAGAGCTTCCCTGGCCCCCTAATTCCCCGGACTTGAACCCAATTGAGCATCCGTGGGACCACCTTGATCGTTGTGTTCGCTCTATGGATACTTCACCGCACACCCTCCAGCAGCTGTGGGATGCACTGCAGTCAGCATGGCTCCAGATACCTGTGCCAACCTACCAGCACCTTATTGAGTCACTCCCAGCCCGTCTAGCTGCTGTCTGTGCTGCACACGGCGGTTACTCTGGCTATTAGCTGGTGCTCATAATAATGTGACTCGACTGTGTATATTTTTCATATCAAATTGTTTATATGAAAATGTAGTATACCAGGTTCTAAGGTGCGCTGGCTGACGGATTCACTATCTTCTTTTTGAGACCAGCAGCAGAGACACACCGTGACAGAGAGGCAAGCTGATGGGATTTTTCTTTTTGCAGACACAAGGACTGAGGCGGTAATTCTTTGAAAACAAAGTTGTTTATTTGAAGAATAAAATGTTCAAACCCAGGAATTAAAATGATTCAGGGTCAATATTGGCAATTCAGCTGAACAAACACATTCAAAGAAATACAGGAATACACGACCAGTGCTCAAATAAAGGTTATATAGTTTGCACTTTCCAAACACCTAACTGACACGAAACTGATTGCTACAGTATGTGCTAAACTTGTTTCCGAGGTAGAGGGTTAGCATGCACAATAGTGGTACGTTGCACAAAGTGTATAAGCAGATGCAGTGTCTGAGATAGCAGGCTTAGCAGGAACAGTCTCTGACGTAACAGGCTTTTTGGGGTTCAGCACTAACAACAGCTTGTCCACAAAGTAAGAAAGTAAGGCCTTTTGCGTGAAACAGCGAAGCTCCCTTCTCCTGGGCGGCTCCGCCCCATCGGGGCACTTCCACTAGCCGTCAGGTCGGTGGCAATGTCATCCGCAGGTTCCGCTCTCTCTCCCTGGATCCAATCGGCGGCGGAGTTTCTTTCTGGTGGCAGCGTCCTTCGGGTCGTCCTCTTCAGGGGTTGTCCCTTACATTTCCTGTGGCGGGCAGACAATCCTCTCAGCCTCACAAGCGGGGTCTTCCTAGCAGCCATGGTTTATTCTACAGCAGGCACGCTCAGCGCGGCAGTGGTACCCTCTCTCTGGTCCCGGAGGCAGGCTCCTCGGCAGCAATCCTTCTGTGGGCACTTCGGCGGGCAGCCGGCAACAGGTGGGGTCCTCTCCCAGGCTCCAACTGATCTCCCAGCAGTATTCAGCTGGGTAGAGCAGATGGGTGACAGAGGTGTGTGTGAGGGGTCCGGCAGACAGGCAAAGCAGATGCCGCATGGGTTGGGCAGATAATCAGCAGATCCTCCGGTGATTGCCTCTGCGGGATCCGGCTGCACTTCTCCCTGCGGGTACAGTATCCTTTGCTCCCCGCAATAGCAGGACACCAACGCTCCATGCAGGCTCCTTTTCCTACAGCGGGGACCCTCTCAGCAGCCTCTCCTCTTTGTCCATGACAGCAGAGCTGTCCCCATTAGAGATGGCTAGTGAGTGAGTCGAATCATTCAGATGTTTGAATGATTCGAGTCACTCACTGTTTGGAGTGTCAAGACACCCACCTCTCTAGCCTCTCTGCCAGTGGGAGCCTAAGTCAGTGCCAGCTCCGCCCCCTACTCTGCTGATCCGGCCTGATCATACATACTGTACTGAGTCAGTGCAGAAATATGATCAGGTCGGATCAGTAGTGTAGTCTGAGTCTGAGTCGCGCTCCTACTGCCAGGGCTCGGGGGAGTGCACTGACGCAGGAGAGTCAGTGCAGAACCTTGAGCTGTAGTGCTGGCCTGTGGGGGGCGGTGCTGTAGGCGACTCACTCAGAGTCGCCGACACCTCTGCTTCCTACAGCTCTAAAGAGTCGCCGACACCTCTGCTTCCTACAGCTCTAAAGAGCTGTGTCCCGAGACACAGTCTCGAGAGACACCACTGAGTTGAACCATGTGGCTCAACTCAGTACAGTGAATTGTTCTGTCCATCCCTGGTCCCCATTCAGCAACTTCCTCCTTGAGCTCACGGAGGTCTCCTAAGTAGTCCACTGCGCCGACTGGCTCTCCTCCTCCTCTGCTCCTTTCCTTCATTGGCCAGGGGCCCCAGCAACAGCCCACCCCTCAGGCCCTCTGCCCTGCAACCAAGGGGCCAATCCACAGGGTCCATTTTCCCAGGCTTCACATATGCTGGCCAGCTGTCAGATCTCCCTGCAGTGCTGCGCAGGCTCCATAGACCAGGGGAGAGAAGGGGTCACCTACAGTTCATCAGCCTTACTACTGTAGTGAATGGGGCAGTAATATATATACTGTAGATATATATTAGAAAAAAATTGGGGGACTCCTTTTTGGCCACAAATATGGGGGTACCACAAAAATCTAACAAAAGGTGTGAATCAGATTGCTGTACAATATTAAGGTCAGAGAGGTCTAATCTTTGGGCAAACAGGATAGTATCATGTACTTACAAACTGCGAGTATAGTTTTGTTAAAGATATTTAACAAATTGAATGGTCCCAGGAGAGAGGCTTGAGAGGGACCCACAGGTAACATCTACATTTTAGTGTTATAGACACAAAGTGGGATCTAGCTGATAAATCTAAGTTTCATTTTAAAAATAGCTGCCTGTCTTAGGGTCATAGGGCCTCATTTATCAACAAGTTTTATCATTCACAACGAGTGATAAAACTTGTTGCATATGATAATGGTGCTCCAGCCAATCAGCTCCCAACTGTCATCTGTTTGAGAAATGACAGTTGTGAGCTGATTGGCTGGAGCACCATTTATCATACACAAGTTTTATCATAAATAGGCACCTAAATGCCATATCCTCATAATCATTCTTCATAAAAGGAGACCTGCAGACCACTGAAGGGCCATTAGAATGTTTGCTGCATAAGCCTGGCGGATGTAATACCGACGCCAGAAGGCAGAAGACTGAAGATCCCGACAGGGTATTTTAACTATCCCTAACTCTCTCCCCCCTAACCCTCCTTTAAGGGTGCCTAACTCTAACCTCCCCACCTAGTGCATAACCCTAACGTCCCCCCAGGGGTGCTCAAACCTAACCCCCCCTCCACGCTCCTTAGACCTAACTCTCCTGGGGGGGGATGCCTAACCCTAAGTACTCCTGGGAGCTCCTAAACCTAACCCCCCCGCGGCTATGCGCTCATGGCGTCCGGCTTACCTTTGTTCGGTATGCCGGGCGTCGGGATTTCGGTGGGTGGCTAATGATAGGCATCAGGATTTTGACGCCTATCATTAGTCCCATGCTGAGATTTCACTTTCGGGAAGCCAGCGGTCAGCATTTCGACCACCGGCTTCCTGACCGCATACCCTTACTGCAGCTCAGAGTGTTTCAGCTCCAAAAACTGTTCATGTGTATCCTAGTTTAAAGTGCTTGTCCAATTGTACACAATCTGAGTATCTAAACGATATCTATACAGCAGTGTATAGTTGTAAGGCTCCTACCACTGATATGGGAAGATAGGGTTGTGCACAAGAATTGAGCAGCGCTTTCTGCTAATCTGTGCGGATTCTGGGGGGATAGTCCCAATTTGTTGGGGCATACCTACCACTGTCTGAAGAGGAACTGTATTGTATCTAAAAGTGGTGGGCATAGCATTGAAGGGGAAATGGATTGAGGCCAGCCTTAGGAATGCTGGCCACACAATTATGGAAATAAGTGCTGCATGTGTGTGTTTTAGAGAATTTAGACCATAATCTCCCCTGGTGGATTAGAATGTGCACTCTCTGTAAAGTATGGGGGTCTATGTACTAAGCAGTGTTAGGAGACAGAGTGAAAAGTGATGTCTGTGCTAAGTGCCAGCCAATTAGCTCCCAACTGTAATTTTTCAAACACAGCCTGTGAGATGACAGTTGGAAGCTGATTGGCTGGCACTTATCACAGACTTATCACTTTTCACTCTGTCACTTATCACTGCTTAGTACATAGACCCCATGGTGAGCAGGATCCCTGGAGCATAGGGAATTGGGCGAGCACAGTCACTGTAGGACATGCAGCTACACCCTGGGTGTACATTGCTATGATGAGTGTTGCTGTGAATCGCACAACAGGGGCATGGGCAAGGCATTATGGGTGGGCATGGTTATGCCTTCCATGCACTCCTGGGCCCAAACAAAATTCCGGGCCTGTGTAATTTGAAACACAACCACCCACTCAGTCGTAGCACTATAAAATACACAATACAAAAAGACTGATAAACTATCCCTATAATTAAAAAATCTCTATAAGAATACACAAGGGCCCTCATTCAGAGCCGTTCGCTATTTGCGGTCGTTCGTTCAAAAACAAGGGGTGGCTATTCAAATGATCCGTTCGCACATTGCAGTCTGTTCACACCTCTAAGTCTGAACGAGCGAGCAAAACATACGCTCGTTTTTTTGCTAAAAACGCCCCTTGGCCGCTCGCACCATACGTCATGTCCGCTATTTATTAGATTAATCGAGTACATCGTACAGCGTATGAACTGCTCGCTATTCTTGTGGTTGGTTTTTTCAACCGCTATTTTGCGAGCAGTTCTGAGTTAAAAAAAAACAAGTGATGTGGTCAATGACGCTGCTGTATTAATTATGCACTCCTTTAAAACGCCCGTTTTGACCTTTAAGCACGCCTGCGTTCGAATTCCACTCCCCCGTTTTCAAGCACCTTCCCCTGTTACCACCCACATACGCCTCATTCTGTCACTCAAAATAGCAGGCATTCGCTATATAGCGTACAAACGATTTTCGGTCGCACTGACTGGTTCGCGCATGCGTACTAAAAACCGTACGCATGCGCAGTTGAGCGAACATCGCTCGGAACGAGCGTACTGCCGCTAGCGAGCGGCTCTGAATGAGGGCCAAGGTCTGTATGCCTAATACATATACAGTCAGGTGCATAAATATTGGGACATTGACAGAATTTTCATATTTTGGCCTCTATTCACCACCACAATGGCTTTGAAATGAAACAATCAAGATGTGCTTTAACTGCAGACTTTCAGATTTAATTTGAGGGTAATTACATCCAAATCAGGTGAACGGTGTAGGAATTACAACGGTTTCTTTATGTGCCTCCCACTTTTTAAGGGGCCAAAAGTAATGGGGCAAACTAAACAATCCTAAATCTAACTTTCACTTTTTAATACTTTGTTGCAAATTCTTTGCAGGCAATTACAGCCTGAAGTCTTGAATGTATAGACATCACCAGACGCTGGGTTTCATCCCTGGTGATGCTCTGCCAGTCCTCTACTGCAAATGTCTTCAGTTCCTGCTTGTTCTTGGGGTATTTTCCCTTCAGTTTTGTCTTCATCAAGTGAAATGCATGCTCAATCGGATTCAGGTCAGGGGATTGACTTGGCCATTGCATAACATTCCACTTTTTAGCCTTAAAAAACTCTTTGGTTGCTTTTGCAGTATGCTTCGGGTCATTGTCCATCTGCACTGTAAAGCACCGTCCAATGAGTTCTGACGCATTTGACTGAATATGAGCATATAATATTGCCCGAAACACTTCAGAATTCATTCTGCTGCTTTTGTCAGCAGTCACATCATCAATAAATACAAGGGAACCAGTTCCATTGGCAGCCATACATGCCCACGCCATGTCACTACCACCACCATGCTTCACTGATGAGGTGGTATGTTTTGGATCATGAGCAGTTCCTTCCTTCTCCATACTCTTCTCTTCCCATCACTCTGGTACAAGTTGATCTTTGTCTCATCTGTCCATAGGATGTTGTTCCAGAACTGTAATGGCTTTTTTAGATGTTGTTTGGCAAACTCTAATCTGGTCTTTTTGTTTTTGTGGCTCACCAATGGTTTACATCTTGTGGTGAACCCTCTATATTCACTCTTGTGAAGTCTTCTCTTGATTGTTGACTTTGACACATATACACCTACCTCCTGGAGAGCGTTCTTGATTTGGCCAACTGTTGTGACGGGGTTTTTCTTCACCAGGGAAATAATTCTTCTGTTATCCACCACAGTTGTTTTCCGTGGTCTTCCGGGTCTTTTGGTGTGTCTGAGCTCTCCGGTGCATTCTTTCTTTTTAAGAATTTTCCAAACAGTTGATTTGGCCACACCTAATGTTTTTGCTATCTCTCTGATGGGTTTGTTTTGATTTTTCATCCTAATAATGGCTTGCTTCACTGATAGTGACAGCTCTTTGGATCTCCTATTGAAAGTCGACAGCAACTGATTCCAAATGCAAATGTCACACCTAGAATCAACTCCAGACCTTTTACCTGCTTAACTGATAATGAAATAACGAGGGAATAGCCCACACCTGTCCATGAAATAGCTTTTGAGTTGATAGTCCCATTACTTTTGGCCCCTTAAAAAGTGGGAGGCACATATAGAAACCGTTGTAATTCCTACACCGTTCACCTGATTTGGATGTAATTACCCTCAAATTAAATCTGAAAGTCTGCAGTTAAAGCACATCTTGTTTGTTTCATTTTTAAGCCATTGTGGTGGTGAATAGAGGCCAAAATATGAAAATTCTGTCAATGTCCCAATATTTATGCACCTGACTGTATATGCATTAGGCATACAGACCTTGTGCATTCTTATAGAGATTTTTTAATTATAGGGATAGTTTATCAGTCTTCTTGTATTGTGTATTTTATAGTGCTACGACTGAGTGGGTGGTTGTGTTTCAAATTACACAGGCCCGGACTTTTGTATGGGCGCAGGAGTGCATGGAAGGCATAACCATGCCCACCCATAATGCCTTGCCCATGCCCCTGTTGTGCGATTCACAGCAACACTCATCATAGCAATGTACACCCAGGGTGTAGCTGCATGTCCTCCAGTGACTGTGCTCGCCCAATACCCTATGCTCCAGGGATCCTGCTCACCATGGGGTCTATGTACTAAGCAGTCCCAATATTTATGCACCTGACTGTATGGACTTTAGGGAATTGGTATTTCACTTTTCAAATATTGCTAATACTGTATCTACTCCAAACAGGGGTGCAGCTAGGGGAGGCAGTTGGGGTACATGCAGTGGGTGATGGGTGGAAGGGAGCTCTAGCAGTGTAGCCAGACCTGCAGGCGCTATGCCGTGGTGCAGTGGTGAGCAGGGAGGGAGAGCAGTCAAAATATAGTTGTAGGTGGCATAGCCATGCCTTTCCTGTCTCTGCATGGCCCGTCCTTACTTACAACAACTGCGACGTGACCTGCACTTCCTGACGGGCTGCTGCTTCCTAAATGCTGTGTGGCTGCTGTAGGGATTGACATCAGAAGTCCACCATCAAATGATGGCTGGGCTTCCGCCATCAAAACTTCTGATGTAACGATAACTAAAACTCGCATCAAAAAAACAATTTGATGGAAAAGAAAAACAATCTGATGGTTGGTGCATGTGCAAAAAAAAACGTTCCTGATGTTAAACAGCTGAATTCAGCTGTATTTTAACATCGGATGGCCATCGCTTCCACAGCATTCAATGGCTGCTACTATCGGAAAGCTGCCATCTCGAATGGTGAAAACACTACCATCAAAGGAAAAATATTGATGGTAGTAAACCATCGAAAACTGGATGTCTATCCCTAGGCTGCTACAGGAGGAACAGAGGAACAACAGATATCTCTAACAGGTAAGTTATGGTATGGGGAGGGAGTATAGTTTATGGTATGTAATATTAAGAATAATTGAGGTAAGGGGTAAATGCTTTAATGGGGTTAATTACAATGAAGATTTTTTTATGAGACTGAGGGAATTATGTAAGAGTTAATGTACATAATGAATTGGGTTGTTACAATTATGCTAAAGTAGTTAATAGTCTTTGAGGAAGGGTAAATTATTGCTAAGGAAATTATATTGTAAGGCAACTGAAAATTCTGTATTGTATGATGGTCACACTCCCATGTATTATATGGCAGTCACCAATGCTCTCTGATTTGTATGGGGGCCATTGATGCTCTTTGTATTGTATGGCAGTCACTGATGCTCTCTGTGCCGTGACCACTGTGATGTTTTCTGTATTATATGGCTGCCACTGTTGTGTTCTCCTTATTGTATGGTGGTCATTTAGGTAGAGGGTAAGGTAGGTGTCAGAAAGCCTAGCTTCACACCTGACTCCAATATATACTTGATTGTTGATTGTTGCTAATACATTCTCATGCATTTTTCAATTTTTTTGCTGCTGCATTAATAACCTGATGTATTTTCACATTGCAGGGTGTGATGGAAAGCTTTCTTGGTACCGCAATGACAGGCTCTGTGTTTTGTCTGTTTGCTGGACAGCCCCTTATCATCCTGAGTAGCACTGGACCTATTCTTGTCTTTGAAAAGCTCCTGTTTGACTTCAGCAAGTGAGTTACACTTTAATAGTCCTGGCACCTGCCAGTAACATCACTACATGTCACTCCTCTATTGAACAGTACAAGTTATAGTAAGCACAGAGATGCAATGAGCTGCCAGAGTAAGGGTGACAGCCGCATCCTTCAGTATTTACCTCGTACCAGACATGACATCAAATTAATAGCATTCACATTTAATAAATAGCCCTCCTCTACCCAACTCGGCCCCTCAAGTAATAGCTCCAAACCACCGAGAATTAAAATAGTAGTCCCATCATACTTAAATTAAAAGCTTTACCATAAGACCATCATTAAAAAGCTCCCAAAATTAAGTTATCCCCAGCACTACCATTACCTTGCCATTAAATTAACAGACCCAGGGGCATATTAAGAGAGGAGGGGGCCTATGTGCAGTTTCCGTGCGGGGCTCCTTCTCTCTATCTGGCAGCGTAAGTGAGTAGACTCTGGTGCTGTGCCAGAGTCTACTGCCCCTGCACAGGTCTCCGGGAAAATGGCGTGGCTGACATTTTCCCAGTGATTTGTCAGGCCATTCAGACCAGGGACCCAGGTCACCAACTGTGGCTTTCCTGGTTAAATAAAATAATGAAAATGTTGCTCTCATGACATGACCTATTGGGGGAACTCCCAGTGAAGTCTAAGATCTATCCTACCTTCAAGGAGATATTCACCTCTGTGTGTGTGGTGGGGGTTACTGTTACACACATCTTCCTCACCCAACCAAAATAGTAGGAGTGGAGGATCTACCGTTGGGACACCTGTTGTTTGCATGATACAGCTGCTCCACCACATACAAACACTCTTTTCCACATGTTATCCATAAATGCAACACCATGAATACTGAATAAAGAAAATAAATCTTAAATAAGCTGATGCCAAATGTAAATTGCATATTTATCATGAGAATTCTGAATATGACCCTGTGCAAGTCACCCTAAAGGCTTATGCCTCAGCGTCTTTCAATACCTCTCCTCTGCTCCATTGTCTGGCTGTAGGACAGTGGAGAGATAACGACTCACAGAGATCATAGATCACTCTGGAGGGATGCAGCATCAGGACCCAAGTGCATTTTACAAAGCAGATAATGAAGCACAGAAAGGCGGAGGAGAGAACATGCTGTACTTTCCCCATCTCGCTTCTGTCATCTGCTTCTGTAAGTTCCTATATCGACCCTATCAGTGCAGGAGATCAGTGATTTCTGAATGAATATCCATCCTCCACTGTTCACCTGTAACCAACTGGAGGGGGGGATAGACGAAAAGACTCCTGTGTACGATATATCCTGAGAACATTTAACACCTACAACCAGCTACAAATTTGTATGACATCGTTTGTTTTTCTTTTAATATCTAACAACAGTATTGCAAACATTGGGCCTGATTCAGAGCCGCTCGTAAGCGGCCGCTCGTTCGTTCCGAGCGATGTTTGGCCAACTGCGCATGCGTACGGATCGTAATACGCATGCGCGAACCAGTCAGTGCGGCCAAAAATCGTTTGTTCGCTAAATAGCGAATGCCTGCTTTTTTGAGTGACAGGAGGAGGCGTATGTGGGTGGTAACAGGGAAAGGTGCTTGAAAACGGGGAGTGGAGATCAGAACGCAGGCGTGCTTAAAGGTCAAAACGGGCGTTTTATGGGTGTGCATAATTAATATAGCAGCGTCATTGGCCACGTCACTGGGTTATTTTATAGTAAGAACTGCTCGCATGATTGCGGTAGGAAAAAACCAACCACAAGAATAGCGAGCAGTTCATACGCTGGTCGATGTACTCGATTAATCTAATAAATAGCGGACATGACGTAGGATGCGAGCGGCCAGGGGGCGTAGTTTCCAAAAAACCGACCGCAAGTTTTGTTCGCTCATTCAGACATAGAGGCGCGAACAGAACGCAAAGAGCAAACGGTTCATTTGAATAGCCACCCCTTTTTTCAGAATGAACGACCGCAAATAGCGTCCGGCTCTGAATCAGGCCCATTGTTTGCACCATTCATGAATGTGATACTCATTTGGATAATTGCTCATTTATTTTTCCTGACATCTGTAAATAAGACTTCTTTCATATGGTACCAACTTTCTATGTCCTGTGTAAATTCATTTGCAAACTGTCCTGGAATATATATGTATGATCTCCTACAGTATTACTACAAAGTATTCATAAACAACCACCCACAGCATAGCGACCGACCAGGGTGATGGTCGCGATGGTCAAGACCATCGTGACCATCGGTGCTTGCGAGGAGACCTTAAGGTTGGGTCTCAGCAACCGCAAGCCCCAGGGAGCTTCCTGCTCTGATCGAGCAGGAAACTCCCCACTGACTCACTGCTGATGTCAGTGCGGCCGCCCACAAAACGGCAAGCGTTCCGTCAGGAAAGCCTCCGTTTGTGTAGCCACCCCCCACCCCGCCTACAAAACGGGCCGAGCTGTCGATCAACATCGACAGTCGGCCCTTTTGTAGTGAGCTCCGGAGCGAGAGAGTTTCTCTCTTGCTCCGGGGCTTTCACATGCGCAGTGCGCCGATGCACGTGCGCAGGACCAAAACCACGACCCGGTTGCGAGCGCTCAGCGCTTGCGACCGGGTATGAATGTGGTCCATAGTCCTTGGATATGCTGTTCTCTTTATTTAAGGGGAAATGTTTCAAACCTTCTAAAGAGGACAGTTACCCATAGCAACTAATCAGATTCTACCTATCATTTCATAGAATGTACTAGATAAATGGTAGCTAGAAGCTGATTGAACTTGTCCTCTTTAGAAGGTCTGATACATCTACCCCTGAGTGTTACACATTTCTGGTTTTAACTGGTAGAAACATCTGATTGCAGAAGCAATGATATAGACTACATGGAATTCCGCCTGTGGATCGGTCTCCACTCAGCTGTACAGTGCCTTATTTTGGTCGCCACAGATGCCAGTTTCATTATTAAGTACATCACGCGTTTCACAGAGGAGGGATTCTCTACGCTCATCAGCTTCATCTTCATTTATGATGCCATTAAAAAGATGATTGGAGCCTTCAAATATTACCCCATCAATTCTGACTTCAAGCCCGACTACGTCACAACGTACAGATGTGAATGTGTGGCTCCTGACCCAGGTCAGTGGACACATTAGACTGAGACTGAAATATTGTAACAAAACAATATAAAAAGGAGAAATTATGACAAATGGATCATATTTATTAAGAGTGCTTGATTAATAACATGCCATATGAGTTAAAAGGTTTATTTCTTACCAAAAAGAGGTAGCTGGTGGCCTTACATATAGAAGAAAGCAGATTAGTAATTTGATAATTAGATCACATGGTACATAGGTTACATGTATCTAATCTTTTTTGGGCAGCGAAAAGGGAATAAATAGTGGTTTTTCAACCTGTGGTCTACATACCTCTCTGTAGTACATGGGATTGCTGGAATGGTTACTATAGCCTGTTAAAGATTATTCAAAATAACAGTCAATTTTAAAAGGGAGGGGATGTATCAATTCTTAGAGAGCAGCCAATCAGAGTATAACTGCCAGTACTAGATAAATGACAGAAGCTGATTGGTTACTATGGGCAACTTCTCCACTTTATCTCTCTTCATGATTTGGTACATCTCCCACTAGGGTACCTGTATAAAACTTTCTAGAGCAGTGAGGGGGTCATTCAGACCCAGTCGCAAGCACCGATGTGCTCGCAACCGGGTCGATGGGGTGGCCCTGCGCATGCGCAGCTTGCGCACTGCGCGTACGCAAGCCCCGTCGCGAGAGAGAATCTCTCTCGCTCCGGAGCTCGCTAAAAAAGGGGCGGCTGTCGATGTTGATTGACAGCTCGCCCCTTTTTGTAGGCAGGTCAGGGGGGTGGTTTCCAAAATGGAGGTGTTCCTTAAGGAACGCCTACCGTTTTGTGGGCGGCCGCACTGACATCATCAGTGATGTCAGTGGGGAGCTTCCTGCTCGATCAGAGCAGAAAGCTCCCTGGGGCTTGCGAGTGCCCGACCCAACCTTAGGGTCTGGTCGCAAGCCTCGATGGTCACGATGGTGATCACCATCGTGACCATCACCCTGGTCGCTAGCTAAGCTGTGAGTGGTAACCTACAGCTTAGTTTGCAACCAGGAGGCCGCACCAGAAAAACCAGAAGCGGCCGTCCGCATTCAGAGAGAGCGATCGCTTCTTGTGATCGCCTCTGAATGAGATCCTGATTCCCAACTTCAGTCCTCAAGGCACACTAACAGTCCTGGTTTTAGTGATATCCATGCTTAAGCACAGATGGTTAAATCAAAAAAACTGAGGTACTAATTAAGTCACCAATGCTCAACTATGGCTATCCTTAATACCTGGACTGTTAGTGTGCCTTGAGGACCGTGGTTGGGAACCCCTGCTCTACAGAGTGGAGAAGTGGACAAGTGAAGAAGTTGCCCATAGCAACCATTATATAGAATGTACTTGATAAATGCTAACTAGAAGTTAACTGGTTGCTAAGGGCCACTTCTCCACTGATCTACCTTTAGTAGGTTTCATACATTTTCCCCTGATGAATTTGGTAAAGTTTTACAAAAGTTTACAAAACGTTGTACAAAAAGGAGAACTTGGCAAATATTCAAAGTGGTAGTTCACTTTGGACAACCTGCTCTTAATCAGTTCTGCCGCCCACATATGTACTGTATATCAAAGAGGATGGCCACGGTAGAAAGACCCCTGTTATTTAGAGACAGCTGATTACATTACATATTTTCAGTGTAATCCATCCATATTGCTTATTCATTAAGCGTAGTGCACAAGCGTTCTCAGTCTAGTGATACAAGGAAATGTATAATCACTGAATAATGACAACTAGGTGTTAATGTCACAGGATATGATAAGGCTGCCAAACTCTGCAATCCAGTGAGAACTGGAAGTGGGATTAGCCAAAGTGTTATTTTACACCAACTCATACTTTACTTGTGCAATAGATAACCTGCACTGTATACTGTAACTGCACGTCCAGGCTTTTATTGCATGGTGCCAGAGTGCTACAGTATGTTTAATCTCATGACAAACAGATAATACACAATTAGGCAATACGAATCAATTGCTTCTTAAAACTATAGCTATGATACATTGCAAATGTTTGCACAATCTCCACTTGCTGTAAAATTTCCTTTTTAAACTGGTAATTCTGTTCTTTATGGATGACTTCCTGCTGTGTCCTTAGTTACAGTAGCCACAGTGTTGCGGAACAGGAAGTCAGGAGTGCATAGGAATATTACTTCACCATATGGAACAGGAAGTCAGGAATGCATAGGAATATTAATTCACCACATGGAACAGGAAGTCAGGAGTGCATAGGAATATTACTTCACCACATGGAACAGGAAGTCAGGAGTGCATAGGAATATTACTTCACCACATGGAACAGGAAGTCAGGAGTGCATAGGAATATTACTTCACCACATGACAAATTTGTAATTTAGCTTTACGCATAGGATGGAATAGAAAAAAATAGGGTAAGGCAGTGACAGACTGAGAAAAACAATGTGTCTGATTTAAATGTAAACAGGCAAAATTAATATTAGTCTTTTGCTTAACATATTGCAAACAACTATTGTAACTGATATCTGCCACATCTCTCCTTATTCTCTGCATTCTCTTTTCTGGCTGTCCTTTAATTCATGTAAGTATTGGTAGAAAACTTTAAATATTTACAGTTCACCCATAGTAGAATGTGGTGTATATTGTACTTATATGTATAACTATAAACTTAAAGCAGTGGGTTCTGTATTTCATTAGAATATTGGAACCTCTGAGACAACTCCATATCTAATCATTGTGCCAGATGTGTTCCCTCCCACAGGATTACTTATTTTTACACAAAGTTCCTATTAATTGTTTTACAACATTTAGCACCAAAAATGAAGACTGACCTAACTTTTATGGCCTAAGCAAACTCCATATCTTCCAGCATGAGCTATTTCTATGGACAGTGATCTGATCTGTGTTCCCTCTTATTTTACAAGTAAAAGCTATAAGTTGGACCTATTCACCACAGAGAGTGGAGGCAGCCATTTTGTGTACTGCACCAATATTCCAATATTCAGCAGGTGACTTCACTAGTTGCAGATAACATACAGTCAGGTGCATAAATATTGGGACATTGACAGAATTTTCCTATTTTGGCCTCTATTCACCACCACAATGGCTTTGAAATGAAACAAACAAGATGTGCTTTAACTGCAGACTTTCAGATTTAATTTGAGGGTAATTACATCCAAATCAGGTGAACGGTGTAGGGATTGCAACGGTTTCTATATGTGCCTCCCACTTTTTAAGGGACCAAAAGTAATGGGACTATCAACTCAAAAGCTATTTCATGGACAGGTGTGGGCTATTTCATTATCAATTAAGCAGATAAATTGTCTGGAGTTGATTCTAGGTGTGACATTTGTATTTGGAATCAGTTGCTGTCGACTCTCAATATGAGATCCAAAGAGCGGTCACTATCAGCGAAGCAAGCCATCATTAGGCTGAAAAATCAAAACAAACCCATCAGAGAGATAGCAAAAACATTAGGTGTGGCCAAATGAACTGTTTGGAACATTTTTAAAAAGAAAGAACGCACCAGAGAGCTCAGCAACACCAAAAGACCCAGAAGACCACGGAAAACAACTGTGGTGGATGACAGAAGAATTATTTCCCTGGTGAAGAAAAACCCCGTCACAACAGTTGGCCAAATCAAGAACACTCTCCAGGAGGTAGGTGTATATGCGTCCAAAGTCAACAATCAAGACTTCACAAGAGTGAATATAGAGGGTTCACCACAAGATGTAAACCATTGGTGAGCCTCAAAAACAGGAAGACCACATTAGAGTTTGCCAAACAACATCTAAAAAAGCCATTACAGTTCTGGAACAACATCCCTTGGACAGATGAGACAAAGATCAACTTGTACCAGAGTGATGGGAAGAGAAGAGTATGGAGAAGGAAAGGAACTGCTCATGATCCAAAACATACCACCTCATCAGTGAAGCATGGTGGTGGTAGTGTCATGGCGCGGGCATGTATGGCTGCCAATGGAACTGGTTCCCTTGTATCTATTGATGATGTGACTGCTAACAAAAGCAGCAGAATGAATTCTGAAGTGTTTCGGGCAATATTATATGCTCATATTCAGTCAAATGCGTCAGAACTCATTGGACAGCACTTCACAGTGCAGATGGACAATGACCCGAAGCATACTGCAAAAGCAACCAAAGAGTTTTTTTTAAGGCTAAAAAGTGGAATGTTATGCAATGGCCAAGTCAATCCCTTGAACTGAATCCGATTGAGCATGCATTTCACTGGATGAAGACAAAACTGAAGGGAAAATACCCCAAGAACAAGCAGGAACTGAAGACATTTGCAGTAGAGGCCTGACAGAGCATCACCAGGGATGAAACCCAGCGTCTGGTGATGTCTATGCGTTACAGACTTCAGGCTGTAATTGCCTGCAAAGGATTTGCAACAAAGTATTAAAAAGTGAAAGTTAGATTTAGGATTGTTTAGTTTGTCCCATTACTTTTGGCCCCTTAAAAAGTGGGAGGCACATATAGAAACCGTTATAATTCCTACACCGTTCACCTGATTTGGATGTAAATACCCTCAAATTAAATCTGAAAGTCTGCAGTTAAAGCACATCTTGTTTGTTTCATTTCAAAGCCACTGTGGTGGTGAATAGAGGCCAAAATATGAAAATTCTGTCAATGTCCCAATATTTATGCACCTGACTGAAGCTGAGGCATGAGGCACGGTACCCACTAGTTCCTGGTGACTTGATAGGCTTGTGATGTCACTAGGCTCCTATGAATGTGAAGGATGCATTCTCATGTTCAGGGTGTTTCACTCGCTATTGGCCCCAAAGTTTTTCAAATAACTTTTAAAGTAATTGACTTAATTTAGTGAAATGTGACACAGACATACCTTGGTCTATGAGAAACATGAGGAAGTCATAGCAAGTGTTCACCAATAGTATCCAGACCAGCTGTTCACGCATGTGCGAAGTGAAGGCCAAGTGTTCACCACCCTAGTCGGCAGCGCAGTCCAAAATTCAAATAGGGGATCCACACCAACTGCCAGTGATGATGGTAAGGTCCACGTGACCTTACACCACTAGATTTGTTCCTAAGGGGCATGTTAAAAGGGAAAGTGTACCACAACAAGCCACAGACTCTAATGGCACTGAGAAAAAACATTCAGCATGAATATGACACTGTGACTCCTAATATGTTGGGTAATACCTTCCATAACACGGACCAATGAGTTCAAGCTTGTCTGGATGCTAATGGTGAATACTTTCAACACTTACTATGAATTCCTCATATTTCTCATAGATCAAGGTGGGATGTAGTTGGCATTCCGGCGTGTGGGATGCCGACGGTCTGAATACCAGCGCCGAAATACCAACAGGTCGGGATCCCAGCACCAGTATCCCGACCGCCGGCATCCCGAAGGAAAGTATCGGGGTGTTAGGGGGAAGTTAGGGTTACGTAGTGGGGTTAGGGTTAGGCAGTAGGGGAGGGTTAGGGTTAGGCACCGGTAGTGGGATGCCGATGTCGGTATTCTGATCAGCGACATCTCGACAGTCGGGATTTCATACCCAACCCATCAAAGTATGTCTCTGTCAAATTTCACTAAATTATGTCAATTACTTTAAAAGTTATGAGAAAAACTTTGGGGCCGATGGCGAGTAAAACACCCTGTATATATATTCAGTACAAATAGTTGCTTCCAGTGGTAACCAGAAATGGGTACACCTTCTTATCTGCTAGATTTCTATTATAACAGTATTTTTAAAATCCCATTCACAAAATTGACTTTTATTAAATGTACTGAATTGGAATGTCCCCCGCTGCTGCACATGATTCACTCGGTCACTTCACCCTGATGTACTAAGTCTTGAAAAGTGATAAATTGGAAGGTGATAAAGTACCAACCAATCAGCTCCTGTCACTTTGCAGACTGTTTTCAATGAATTTTATCATATGCAACAAGTGATACAACTTGTTGAAAATGATAAATGGTGCTCCAGCCAATCAGCTCTTAAATGTCACCTGTTTGAGACATGAGAGTTGGGAGCTGATTGGCTCTAGCACCATTTATCATACACAATGAGTTTTATCAATTGTTGCGTATGATAAAGCTTGCTTATAAATGAGGCTCAATGTTTGAAAAATGGCAGTTAGGAACTGATTGGCTGGTGCTTTATCACTCTCCACTTTATCACTTTTCAAGGCTTAGTAAATCCCCTCCCTATGCCTGGCAGCAGGTGATAGCTCACCTGAGCTCACTGTATTATACTGTCCTGCCATGGTGACAGACAGCACTGGGACACACGAGTCCTAGAACAACGTCTCCAGTAAATAATCTGTGCTAAAATACAGAATTCAGATGAAACTCCTGCAACTGGAAAATGATTGGGAAAAATCTCACATAGAAGTAGCTCATGTTGGCAGGCCAGAGACATTCCTATGTCGACATTCTGTCAATATTGACATTTTAAAGGGGGCTACATTTTAATCAAAACGATTTGTGACATTGTGGCTGCCTACTGCCATGGGACACTCAGAGTTCTGCAGGGTGGGTGGTGGAGGCTTGTTACTAAACATATATTTTGTGGTTGGAGCTATCCTTTAGGTGCTGTGAGAATATCATTCTATACCCAAACTAAACCCTAAAACAAACATCTCTCCTGTCTTGTAGTGAATACAACTTTATTCAATGCTTCAGCTCCATTTGCACCAAACAACACTAACATCTCTTTGGTAAGTAATGTACAACAGTTCGGACTTATGAAATGATGCCCAACAGTCCTGACTCACCAATAGTCTAAAGCAATGAGTTGTAGGCACCAGTTGTTTGACATATATAGATGAAATACCAATTTATTCCAATACACATTCTATCATCAAACACTTTCAAAAATCATGTGATACAGGAAAAACATCCTTCTAATGGGGGTCCTTCTAACACCCCTGGCTGGTGGGTGTGGGGATAATTATAATCCCCTGGCAGCCATAAACTGTCTAGAACAGCCTAGAAACCCCAAGTGCCAGCATACCCTGGCATCCAGAGCCCACTAGAACATATAAAATATAAATATATATATAAAATAGTTAAATAATTAAAATAGATATTCCACTAATCCCTCATTCAACCACTTTGATAAATTCCCAGTTCAAATCAATCCTTTTCTTTCTTCTATTCCAGGTAAATCCAGAGAATTGAAGAAAAAAACATGTTATACAATGCTCAGCTACCCCTTGCGGCAAATGATAGGAAGCAGACCTGTCTGCAACTAACCATTCCACTGCGGCTTCGCTCTGATTGGTTAGAGTGTGAGAAAGCCTCTCTGATTGGTTAGTTGCAAATAGACCCCACGTAGCATCTCAATGAAATTCCCTTTCATAGATGTTCATTGTTATATTTCATCTTACACCTCTATAGGCATACTGATATCAATTATTTAAAACACACCATACCTTAACATATCATACATACAGTAATTATCAAAAAGCACTACATTTAAATTTACATTACTATGTAAGGAAATGCCAAAGAGATTACAAATGTATCAGTTAAGTAGATGAATTTATCCATACAAATCTGAACATCAGATGCAAAAAAAATGTTTGGAGGGAAAAAAGACAGTGATATTATAGTTTGTGTCATGTGCTAGAGAGTCACAAATATGTACACCCATAAACATCATTTCCAAATATTACACCCAGCTGTACATTGTAAAGCACTGCGGTTACCGGGCTACTAGATTTTGCCCAAATATGGTAAAAATAAATAATCTTATAAAGCCATTATGTAGTAACTGTAGTTAATGTGGTGCAGAGGACAGAGGATATGCTTGCAGGCGGATGGCATTGCGCTGTTCTAAAAATATTTTGGTTATCATCTTCCCCACATGAATTCCAAGTACAATGTCATGAATAACACAGCTTTGGACTGGAGCCAGCTAAGCATGAAGGAATGTCTGAAGTATGGCGGGAGCCTGCTTGGAGACTCGTGTAACTATGTGCCTGACCTGGCCCTTATGTCCTTCATCCTGTTCTTCGGTACCTACTCCATGACTTTAACATTAAAGAAATTTAAGTTCAGCCGATACTTTCCCACCAAGGTAAGAACAAGCACATCCACTAACTCCAGGATGGTGGTGGGTGGGGTGGAGAGTGTTTCTGATGTTGTCAAGTGTAGTTTGGAATGCTTAACGTCAACAAATATATATATATATATATATATATATATATATATATATACAAACATAAATCAATAAGCTTTTTCGTTATCTCTAAGACGGCCACCAAGTTATGTTGTAATTTCCTTGTAGACCCATCAGAATCCAAAACCATCTTTTTCACTTGTGTTTTACCTGTTTCCCTCAGCTGCGCACCCTGGTGGCTGATTTTGCCATTGTGTTCACCATCCTTTTCTTCTGTGGTGTGGATGCATTATTTGAGCTGGAGACACCAAAATTGCATGTTCCTAATGAAATTAAGGTTGGACCTCTTGTATTTATCACCTGTCAATTCTGTCCTTCTCTCTCAATCCTGAACCCTTCCAATCCTCCTATTGGTAGTAAATGTACCTGCTGTCATGTAAAGTCTCTATAATCATCTTTTGTTAGAAAGCACTAGACCATGAGGTTCAGATACATATGTACCTACTAACATACATACATTCCTCACTTAACGACCGAGTTCCGTTCCTACGACTAGGTCGTTAAACAAATTGGGCCGTATTCAATTTGAGGCGAAAAGTCTGGAGCCGCGATACTTTTTCGCCGATGACGTAATTTTCTACTGTTTTGCTTTTACCCCGTATTCAATCTGAAAGACTTTCCGCCTAGGCGGAAAGTCAATGCAATGTAATAGACGGAACAGTTTCGTGTTTGAATAGCAGGCGGAAAAATGGTGCAGAATTGGGGGTTTTTGGCGCAATGTAGCGGGAACCCCTCTGGTAAACTGTGTCAAACAATAAAAAAAATCACCCCAAAAAATCACTTTCATTTTAGGGGCGAACAAAAAAATGTTGGGGGACAAAGTTAAAAACTAACAAACTTGACTCTGGGGGGGTCCCCAAGTATGCCCCAAGTGTTTTTTTAATTGCAGGTGTTTGCGGCAGGTGGATTTTTCACAATTTTTTCAACTTCACTTTAGCAACTTTTAAATATGCTGACCCCCATTTTCAAGTACCCTAAATTTGCTGGGATAACTTATTTTCGGCAAAAAATACGCCTGAATACTATTCTGGATCAAGTAAAGAAAAACGCTATTTAGCAACTATTGATTAAAAACACCAAATACCTTCAGCAAGCCAAATCGGGGGTAACCATAGCTAACCCCCATATCAGAGCATCTTTTGGGGGGTGTCAGGCTGATTTCCCCAAATCTGAGAGTACTTTCCGCCTGTTCAAGTTTCGCCGGGTACCGTATTCGCGTACTTTCAAATTGAATACGGGGTAAAGCGGGCTCGCGCGTGATACTTTTCCACCTACAAAACAGGCGAAGTAGGCGAAAAGTCCAGCCCACAAAAAAGTATCGCGGCTCGGCTCAAATTTAATACTGCTCTTGGTCTCTAAACGAGAAGCCATATATACTTAATACAGGTAATCATTTTTATTTATTCTGAATAAAGAAAAGGTCTAAAGGAAACTCAAACTTGATACTGTAACTGTTTTACTCTGCATAACTCTTACATACTGTACAGTACAATTAAAGTTATTAAAAAAAAGACATTCAGAATAACATTTTAGTCATTATACTATGGGTTCCAGCTGGTCAGAGTGCTGGTCGTAAGTCTGAACGGTTGTTAAATGAGTAGGTTGTTAAGTGAGGAATGTCTGTACATGCATCTGTGGGAGCTATCCATATTTTGCACTCTCCCACAGTAGAAATGAAAAGAAACCATTGTACCCAATTTAGGAGAGTAGCAATCAGGTACAGAGAGTGTATCCAACCAACAGTTAATTGCTGGTAAGTCATTATTTAACGTAGCAGATCTGTAGGATGATAGTTTTTTCAGTGGGTTGTTCACCTTCAGCTAATTTTAATGTACTGTCTTGTACATGTGTTCCTGCAACTTTACTAAATATATTCATTTATCTTTCAAGCATAATTCTGTCCTTTTCAGCCAAGCATCTTAAGAGCAATTTGCTTATGTCGCTGTTCCTGCCTAAGACACAACACTGTATTCTCTTTTGATGACAGTTGTATCAGCTTTGTGTCATATCCCAGAGCACCAGAAACAAATTGCACTGTGCGGCCATAAAAGGACACGTTTGACAACCATGGAAAGGAGCTAGAACACAAAATCTATATATTTTCTAAAAGTTGTAAAAGAACATTTACAAGCTAATAAATGAAAGTAATTTAAAGTTGCTTTGCACAGTTTGACAGTTGCAGGCTGAAGTATCATGGGAAAGTGATTTTTGTCCACCAGGTATTATTACATATTTACAGTCTTGTATAATCTTTCCTAAATCTACATTTCTAACTGTCCTTCTCCCTTCTTCTCTCTTATACACGCTGCATTCTTAAGCTGCGTAAACTCATTAGCGATTTCTCAATCTTTGTGTCCATTCTAATCTTTGTTGGTCTGGACATGCTCTCTGGACTAAACACTCCCAAACTGCAAGTGCCTACTGACTTTAAGGTAAAGGACCTGTCATTATGATAAGGCGCCAAGTGCATGTTGGGTAAGGGGTATGTCACTGTGTGTATGTCTTTGATGTCAATCTTTGCAGCAACTATTGGTGTAGATTGCTACTAAGTGTGTGTGACCTCTTAGGTAAATACATTGTAATCAATATCTGTTTTATTCCCCCTCTAGCCAACACGACCAGACCGAGGCTGGTTTGTATTCCCCTTTGGTAAGAATCCTTGGTGGATTTACCTGGCCAGTGCGTTACCTGCTCTACTGGTGACCATCCTTATCTTCATGGACGAGCAAATCACAGCAGTCATAGTCAACAGGAAGGAGAACAAGCTGAGGGTACCTATTTCTATATGTATGCATTGTAGTCCCCACTCTGATACTCTTGAATGTCAACTGTCATTTTCAAGTCAAGTCTCACCAATAACACCAATAACACTACACAAGAGACAGTATTGCCAGATATTGAATGTAATCCTTTTACTGATTGTGGGCCTGATTCAGCAATGTTCGCATATCGAGCGATTGTTAGCCATTGCGCATGCGTATAAGCCATACTGTGCGTGTGCTGCGATCACACTGCGATTACGCATGCAAAGAGGAATCCATCGCAGAGTGAGTGACAGGCTGTGAGCGTTTGGGGTTGGTGATGGGGAAGTGGTAGGAGAAACATAGACGTGCCTATCTGTTTGAACGCCGTTGCTTGGGCGTACATAAATTAGCCACTGCGATTGCATACACAGCTTGAGAGCCCAATCCGAGCGTAGAGGTATATTTACTAAAGTGCGGGTTTTTAGAAGTGGAGATGTTGCCCATAGCATCCAATCAGGTTCTACTTAACATCTAGCTAGGACCTTCTAGAAGATTATAGCTAGAAGCTGATTGGTTGCTATGGGCAACATCGCCACTTCTAAAAACCCGCACTTTAGTAAATATACCCCGTAGTATCTGCAGCAGCTCAGACCTGGTATAAATGCTGCGTGAGTGGTTGATGTCCATCGATCTTACCAATGTTTAAACTGAAGAGCTACAGTAGTCGAATATGAGAAAGCAACCGTGGGAGTCTTTATGTTGGCGGTGCTTTTGCACGTATTAGTATATTTTCATAGCTGCGTTCCGCGTATATTTGCAGGAACGAATACTGCCGAATCAGCAGAGCCATAACTGACTTTTTGGTGCCCTGTGCCAGAAAGAGCATTACCCCTCTCCCATTATTTTTCAAATAGAGACATAAGACACGCACCCGAAAAAGGGCCATGGCCTCATGGGGAAGGGCCAGCGAAGAGATAGGTGAGGCCAGGAGCTGCTGGGAATAAAAAAAGAGGAAGCTACAAGTGATGATAACAATCAGAAAATTGACAGGCCCAAGCAGCGCCCCTTGCCCTGCGGTGCCCTGTGCCATGGCACTGGTCGCACCAGCCTAGTTACGGCCCTGCAAATCAGGCCCTGTGTTCCAAGGCTATTTTTGAAACATATTTACTGTTTGATTGCTCATCACCTATGGTACTGTGCACCAAATGACCAAAGTACATGATGACACACGGACAGATGCTTTGGTTTCTTTCTGCTGTCCCCATACACTAGTATCACAGATATCTCCTACTTACCTTCCTCTTGCGGAATGGCCCGCTGTCCCCATACACTAGTATCACAGATATCTCCTACTTACCTTCCTCTTGCGGAATGGCAGGCTGTCCCCATACATTAGTATCACAGATATCTCCTGCTTACCTTCCTCTTGCGGAATGGCCCGCTGTCCCCATACACTAGTATCACAGATATCTCCTGCTTACCTTCCTCTTGCGGAATGGCCCGCTGTCCCCATACACTAGTATCACAGATATCTCCTACTTACCTTCCTCTTGCGGAATGGCCCGCTGTCCCCATACACTAGTATCACAGATATCTCCTACTTACCTTCCTCTTGCGGAATGGCCCGCTGTCCCTATACACTAGTATGGGGACAGTATTCATCAAGCTCCGAAAACATTATATTTTCGGAGCTTGACTGCGGGAGCATTTGCCATGTTCAGATGGTGAATGCTCCTGCTCCGGCATCGCAACCCGCTCCTTCCCTATGGGAAGACGGTCCAGGTAGCGAAGAGGGATCCTTTCGGATCCCTCCACCCCCGTTCGACTCCTTCCGCCCGACGTCGGGGCTCTTGTGCACATGCGTGATTTGTAGGTTGCGCATGCGCATCGCAGTCACTGCTCTGAAAGGATTCACTGCTCCGAAAAGGAACAGTGAAGCCGCTCGTGGGGGCAGCTGATTTCGCATCAGCGGCCACCGTGCCAGAGCAATGATGAATTGCTCTGGCAGCCACAGCGAGGTAGGATGTTAATTATCTGGGTCCGTTCGGACCCCGGTAATTAACATGATGAATAGGCCCCTAAAAGACAAATGTGCATAAAGCATAAGTTTTACTTCTAGCAGAGTGAGCAAAAAGACCAAATAGACTTTTAATCAATATTTATGTTCCATAAACGTAGAGTCTAAAAACAGCCATAAATATAATGTAAGATCTGGATAAACTTATAAAAAAATTATATTTGTGTCTCCAAGATTTTATTTTTCCAGGATTTATTACTGCATTTCTTCATTGTCCTCCTTGCTGCAAATGTAACAATTGTTTAGGTGAGGGGTTAGTGTAAGAGGAGATGTATCAAGCCTCGGAGAGAGATAAAGTGGAGAAGTTGCCCTAAGCTTCTGTCATTTATCTAGCTGAAATGACAGTTAGGCCGGTATCCAATTAGCAGGGTTCAATCTGATGTGTCCCGAAAAATAATCCCCTGAAAAGTGACGGATCCTATGTGTTTTCGGCCGAATAATGCTATTTGTTTGGCCGAACAAATAGGATACAGTGAATGTGATTAAAAAAGGCAAAAAACTGGGATTATCGGCAAAAAAATCCCTGTTTTTCGTCCCTGAAAACATAGTGCTAATTGGATACTGGCCTTAGACGCTTGGTTGCTTTGGGCAAATTCTCCACCTTATCTCTCTCCAAGGCTTGATACATCTCATCTTTATTATGATGGAAATTAATATTTGGCTCAGTTAAACAAAATATCAATGACTGTATCTTCTAGTTGAAAGAAGGGAATAGGAGAAACTACGTTATGGATTATTAGAAAACAATTTTCCACATTGTTTGGAAACAAATATTAAAAATCCATATTAGAGTCTAGTTGTAGTGTAAAATAACATCAATGCCTGTTAATCATTGGGAAGTGTTTGTAAAGGAGACATCTGTAACAAAACACACAAGCCTCTGCCTGTTCAATTATAACTAGGAGTTCTGCATTAGGACCCTGGTGTTACAGGGGCAACACACACTAGAAACTCCCCCAATAACTCTTCCCAGTAATTGCTGCAATATCTAGTACCTTGTATTGAATATCTATTGTCTTTGTTAGAAAGCCTGTGGTTACCACCTGGATCTGTTCTGGGTGGGCATTCTCATGGCAGTGTGCTCCTTCATGGGTCTGCCTTGGTATGTGGCTGCGACAGTCATCTCCATCGCCCATATTGACAGCCTGAAGATGGAGACAGAGACCAGCGCTCCTGGGGAACAGCCCCAGTTTTTAGGAGTGAGGTGGGTTCATTTAGAATACAGGTTGTGTAAAAGACGGATAACATGTCTCTATCCTGCTATATGTACTTCAGTAATCATTAACGCACTTTCCACCTTTCTGTCGAATGTTTGCTCACCTCTTATCTCTTCTACAGACCCATCTGTTGCTTAAACGTTAGAGCCATAGGGGAAGATGTACTAAGCCTTGGAGAGAGATAAAGTACCAACCAATCATCTCCTAACTGTCACTTTACAGGCACCAAGGCTTTGTACATCTCCCCCATAGTCACATATTATTAGTGTGCACCAGACAAATGTGCTCTTCGTCATATCTCCTGCTATAATAAACTGCATTGTGATCAGATATGTTGTTTTATGTACCATGTCCATGTTTTAGAAAATGTTTATCTTATGAGTGTAGTGTTACCCACCTGCATTTAGTTGCTTACAGCTAGCGGTGGATTAGTGTTGGCTTTGGATGTCACCTAAGTCAATTACTCCATGGTGACAGGCAGCATCGGAACAGGCAAACTTTTCACCCTGTGCAGTACTCCACTCCAGAACATGTGACGTCATGATGTCACGCTGTGGGTGGCGGGGCTGCCGTCGCCAGGAAGAAGAGCACTCCCCAGAGTGTCTTTAGGCACTCGGGCAGCTATACAGACTGTAGGGTGCATGCCTGGAGCATTTTTCAGATTGCACTGCAGGGTGCCATTCCAAGCAGTATCACCACCATCTGGAGGCACTGCATGAACATCCCTATTTACAGCTTTGGTGACAGGAAAAGAATGCCCACCCTTACTGAACAGTACCTGGTATTCCTGTCTCAGCACATAGGCCACGGTTATTTTTTAAATCATGGATCTCCATGTCTGTAGACTACGTCCTGTGCCCCAGCATTCGTACATCCCCATAGCCTCTCTTCAAGTCTATGGGTATAATACCACTTAGCAGAGTTCCACAATCAGAATGTACAGATAATTAGATCATCTTGATGCCTTGGTTTCAGTTATTTATATTGAGCAAACATATTTTGCAAGACTTTTTGTCAGAAGTCAATTATACCAGCATGATGTTAGTGTGAGATGGAACCAAAGCAAACAGGGTGAGAACTTACAGCCTCCGCAATCACTGCTCCATCGTATCACATGATTTGCATAGTTATTGGCCCACAAATGTATTCAGTGTTGCCGAGTAACACGTACCTACAAATACATACTTGTAATACAAGAGACAGATCCCTGAATGCACCGAATTCAAGGCCCAAACTCCTCCTATTTAAAGTACAACTCACCAAAGTGTAATAAAGAAATCGTGTGCAGTCTAAATCTCATTAAAAAAGATTCTATCTGTGCGCCTGATTCAGAGATGGACGCTGTTATCAGCACTGCTTCGTCTTTAGACGAGATGCTAACATACGATACTGCAGCAGGAGACGTCTGCTGACAAAAGACGCCACGTGCATTGCAGATCTGAGTGCTGCATTCCAAGACACAGGATCGGATCACCATCACGACCATCAGTCATCATCCAGTAAGCTTACTCAGAATTGGCAACGGAACTGCTCAGCCGGGTCCAGGAAATGGCCCCGGTTTATAAACCGGCCCCTGTCGCTGCCCCCTCCCCTTTGGGGGCACTGCAAACGAACTTGCAGATGGAGGCCTGCACATGCCCACGCAGTACACAACCTCCCACCATCGGGGATGTACACAAACCATCGGGTTTACGTACACCTCCGAATGAGGCCCTACGTACATATCTATGGGAAAGTGGGAACTTTGAACAGGGCTGACATCACAAATTGTGAGGCCCGGGACTGACCAAATAGGAAAACTCCCCCCCCCATGCTATCTTAATCCTAAACACAAGATTTTTGTTAAATCCCTCCAAACCTGCGGTGTCTCCCTAATCCCAGCCAGTCCCCTTCTGTCTCTCCAGCCCTACTTTGCCTCTTGCTTCCAATATCCAGCCCTAGCCAGCCCCCGCATCCATATGACATACCAGTCACTTACCTCCTTGTTCTGTTCTGGCTGCTCCAGTCCTCACGCAACGTGGCTCCTCACTCTTCCAGGGTCACGGTGTGACGTCATGATGCCACCTGCAGCGGCTCACAAAAACCTTTTTGTTGCAAGCACGGCTGCCGCGGTAGGAGCTGGTCCTCCTGTCACTCACTTTTATTGCGTGGGGGTAATAGCAGGCGGCATGCCGGTAGGCGCACCCCCCGTTACATTTAGTTCAAGAGGGTAGTAGCATGTGTAGATAGGAGCAGGTGGGCTGGTGCTGGTAGGAGCAGGTGCCGGTAGGAGCAGGCCACCCCCCTCTCACTTATTGCACGGTGCCGGGGGGTAGGAATGAGCAGGCCCGAGGTTCCAGTCCCGGCAGTCCCCCCCCGATGGTGGCCCTGAATAAGAAAGACATAATTTAGGGGATTATGGTGTATTCATATTGACATTTTAAGGAAATACTACTAGAGATCCTCAAGGTGTAGCACTGAATATATTTTTATTGTTCTGCATCTCACCAGGGAACAAAGAGTGACAGGAATTATAGTGTTTATCCTCACTGGAATCTCTGTCTTCCTGGCTCCCGTATTAAAGGTATATTTGTATAACACTAACTGAATATTGTTTTCATATGATGTTGAAACATTTAAGTTAGTCTTATAGCAGTGCAAAACGTATTGTTTTAGAACCTTAAATTAACCGATATTGTGCCGATTTTGTCAGTAACTAGAAATGTAATGGCATTCTATGTATAATAATATGCTTGTTACGTAACCTATCTTCTATGTAGTTTTTACTAATAGTCTTTTTACAGAACTCACAATTCAGTAGGTTGTCATTATTTTTCACTCTGATAAGACAGTACATAGATAGAGAGTCAATAGATTATCAACATGCAGATGAACAACTGTTTAAAGGTTGACATGGACTTAGGTCAACATGGTCAAAAGGTCAATATGGTCAAAAGGACAACACACAAATGTTCGATACAGAATAGGTCAACACATGGTTTTTCATGATTTTTTATGATTGTTAGAGTTATGATGAGGTTTACGTTTAGGGTTAAAATAAATAATAAAAACGCGTCGACCTATTGCCTGTCGACCATCTGGTGTCAACTGATTGACTGTCTATATACTGTTGATCTTTCAATCCACACTCCCCCTCCTTTCACCCACCCCATCAGCATGGCATATATATATCATTATTAGTCTGTTTGTTAAATGACATTAGTGATGTTAACAACAGTTAATGATAACAATATTAACAGTGTTTGTCTGTTTCTGTAGTATATTCCAATGCCCGTCCTCTATGGCATCTTTCTGTACATGGGGGTTGCATCACTCAATGGCATTCAGGTGAGAATTCCTAGAACTTTCTCATTTATAGATCAGTAACAAAACTTGAAAGTGCTTAAATATTAAATTTATTAATTTTAACAATATTTGGAGATAATCAAGTCTGGTGATATAGTTTCTATTGGTTAGCCATAAGTAGGTATTATCTACATTACTTAATAACATTTGCTAATAATATTCACTTCTGTAACACTCAGCAGTGCATTACAATTGGGATTAGCCAGGGTATGATATCACATTAACCATAACTTAACCACAACAAGTTCTGGTGGCACGTACTCCATTGCTTTGCTATAACAAGGTTTGGTGACACATTCCCCATTACTGTGCCATTACAAAGTTTGGTGACACGTTCCCCATTACTGTGCCATAACAAGAAAAGAATAGACAAAACAAGCGTTCCTCTCCTGAGATCTATAGAATAATTGGAAAACAGTCAGGAAATAAAAAACAGTCAAATAATTCTCCTGAATTAAAATAAGTGGAATTGAAAGGACTGATCTCCTCAATTCCCTCAATTTTTCTTCCAATGATACACTCCAGATGATTAAAACAGTGAAAGCTGGTTTCTTTCACTTCTCATCCAATTAATTACAGCGCACTCCTGGCACCCTTTCCATATAATAAGACAGTGAGAGCTGGTTTCTTTCACTTCTCCTCCAATGGATAAAGGTGCACTCCTTGCATACCCCTTCAATATGAATAGTACCTACAAAAAAGCACAGTTTAAGGTCTCCCTTTGTGAAATACTGTAAATTTATTTTTCAAAAGTAGTATACACACAGTGTGTGACAATATAAAAGTGACACATTGCCCATTACTGTGCCATAACAAAGTTCGGTGACACACTCCCCATTACTGTGCCATAACAAGGTCTGGGCACACATTCTCCATTACTTTGCCATAGCAAGGTCTGGGCGCACATTCTCCATTACTGTGCCATAGCAAGGTCTGGGCGCACATTCTCCATTACTGTGCCATAGCAAGGTCTGGGCGCACATTCTCCATTACTGTGCCATAGCAAGGTCTGGGCGCACATTCTCCATTACTGTGCCATAGCAAGGTCTGGACACACATTCTCCATTACTGTGCCATAACAAGGTTTGGTGACACATTGCCCATTACTGTGCCATAACAAAGTTTGGTGACACACTCCCCATTACTGTGCCATAACAAGGTCTGGGCGCACATTCCCCATTACTGTGCCATAACAAAGTTTGGTGACACACTCCCCATTACTTTGCCATAACAAGGTCTGGGCGCACATTCTCCATTACTGTGCCATAACAAAGTTTGGTGACACACTCCCCATTACTGTGCCATAAATAGGTCTGGGCAACACATTCCCCATTACTGTGCAATAACAAAGTTTGGTGACACACTCCCTATTACTTTGCCATAACAAGATCTGGACGCACATTCTCCATTACTGTGCCATAGCAAGGTCTGGACGCACATTCTCCATTACTGTGCCATAACAAGGTCTGGGCGCACATTCTCCATTACTGTGCCATAGCAAGGTCTGGGCGCACATTCTCCATTACTGTGCCATAGCAAGGTCTGGGCGCACATTCTCCATTACTGTGCCATAACAAGTTCTGGTGACACATTCCTCATAACTTTGCCACAAAAAGGTCTGGTGACACATTCCCCATTACTGTGCCATAACAAGAACTGTTGAGACACATTCCCCATTACTGTGCCATAACAAGTTCTGGTGACACATTCCTCATAACTTTGCCACAAAAAGGTCTGGTGACACATTCCCCATTACTGTGCCATAACAAGATCTGTTGAGACACATTCCCCATTACTGTGCCATAACAAGATCTGGGGACACATTTCCCATATGACATAATGGGGTAGATGTATTATAGTGGCACGTTAAGTGCCGCTATAACGCTTCCTGCTTCGCCTCTTTACCGAGGCGAAGCAGGAAGCACTACCGGTGAGATGTGTGAACATCTCACCGGCCGGAGAGGGGGAGCGTTAACTCCCCCCTCCGGCGCTACCCGCTACAGACCACATCGCATCAGCCTAGTGCTGATGCGATGTGTGTCAGGCCCGGCCGGCTCCAATGAGCATGCGTGGGATCTCGCAAGTATCGCGAGATCCCCGCGTGCAGCCCTGGAGCCGGTAGCCGCCACAGCAGGGACAGCGCTGTCCCTGCTGTGGGTATAGGCTAACACCAGGCTGTAGCTGTCGATAGCGACAGCTACAGCCGGCCGAACGGTCAGACGATCTGACCGTTCGTACATAGCCCAGGCTGTCGGCACTGCTATCTTGTAGATAGCAGCGCCGATAATGACAGGGGCGCATAGCGCCCCTGTCATTTACCGCCCAGACCCCCGATCATACATCGGGGAGAAACGGTATCAGCGCACTTAACGTGCGCTGATACCGTTTCTGGGCTTCATACATCTACCCCAATAAGTCCATGATGTACTTTCTTCATTATATGGCTTTAACAAACTTGTTTTATTAATATAGTAAACATTGTATTTGTCAACACTAGAGATTTTATTACACAAACATCTGTCTCATTCTCCATTAAAAGATGTTTTCGAAACGTTATATCAGCAGAATGATTGCTAATCTCATGTCACCCATAGTTTTATTATCTATAACTAAATAATAAATAAAGACGCGACAACTGTATAAATTGCAAAAAAGAGGTCACAGCCAAATTTATTAATACAAATTAGAATTAGAAATCAGAATTAAGCCTGGTGGCGAAAAAAGCAGTGCTCAATCAGTCTACAGCTCATATAAGTATTATTTACCAAAATTGGTGTGGAGTTTCCACCCCGTGCACAAACCATCCTGGTAGTACCACCTCCCCTTAACTAGCACAGTGCTGGTCCCTCCTTAGGATGATGACCTGGTCCTCTCATAAAGTAATGACCGACTCGCCTTTCTCAAAGGGGAAATGCTAGCCAAGATCTGTTGCGCTAAATTGAGCCGCCGATGAGCACTGCTTTCCACCGGGCTGCGCCTCACCTGTTGGAAGAATCACCTAAAAAATACATTCCAACGATAACATATTGGTATAAACCAATTCAATCCAATTCGGGTGGGTGGGATCACAATCTGGAAAGAGGAAGCTAAATCCCTCCTCCAGCCTTTATATAGCAATGCTAAACCCCGCCTAAACGGAGGCCTAATAGGATAGCCATTTTGATTGACAACCAATAAACACCAATTCCAAACTATCAACATTAAACCAGCCCTAACCAGTTTTGCTCCAATATAAAACAGGGTGCTTATATCTTCTCAAGCTTATACAAGCATTCGAGTATTTTTGTAATAATGCAAACAGATTGCAGCATCAACATTACTAAGGTGTTACCATAAGTGGGAAGGAATCAGACTCTTTTACATACTCAGATGTGTCTGCCAATCGCCATTATCATCATCATCAGTCATAGTATTCACCAGGGTTGAGCACCAACAATATATTTTTTAACAGGCACACGTGAGTCTTTAGTACTTTCATCACGCCTACAATACATGCTCCATCCAACACATACTGTCCCCTATAGCGCAAGGATTTGTAAATCCAAATGCATCTCAGTCGGAATGAATAGCCTTATTTAGTACCCACACACAGTTGGACCGTACGCATTTTGCAGGGGGAAAAATGCAAAATGTACATCCAACTCCGCATGATCCCAGATGTACAGTAGGTAGTCATTCTCAGAGGTTACAATGCAAAGGTCTATAGTTAAAATACAAGTACTGTGAGAATGACATATTATAGGTACATTCAGTCACATACATTATATAATAAACCTACAGATCCTCAATGGCCCAGACATCCGGTATGTATGTAAAACCATCTATTACAATGTGCCTATCTCTGAGAGACATTTGAATGATTATGTTTATTTGCCAGTTCTGGGACCGCTGCAAGCTCTTCATGATGCCCGCAAAACACCAACCGGACTACGCCTATCTCCGGCACGTTCCATTACGCCGTGTGCACCTCTTCACCATTGTTCAAATTGTCTGTCTTGCTGTGCTGTGGATCCTGAAGTCTACAGTTGCCGCCATCATTTTCCCAGTCATGGTGAGGAGAAAAGATTGAGTAGTTGGACAGAAAGCTATTTATTTGGTTTATTTGTTTTTTTTTCTAAGTATGAAGATAACGTTTCTCACGGGTGTCTTGGCATATTGGCTTTTTTTTTTTTTACAATAATCCTAGTTGCCTTATACAAAATATTGTTAAAGCACACACTAGGGGGTACATTTACTAAGATGGGATTCTATTTAAGAAGTGATGTTGCCCATAGCAATCAATCAGATTCTACTACTCATTTATCTAGCACCTTCTAGAAGATCATACCTGGAATCTGATTGGTTGCTATGGGCAACATCACTTCTTAATAGAACTCCCATCTTAGTAAATTTACCCCTCGCTATCATTTGAACCTTTCTTGAGTATATCAAAACTGATAATTAAGATAATGTTGGAACTCAAGTGGAAAGCATATTTATAATTCTCAAATAAAAAACTGACATAAAAAATGTACACTCAAGAATAAAAATGCAATAGAATAAAAAAAACTGCTATAGTAATGTGAGCACTGATAATAGTTTAACTAGTTAAACTGTGAATAGCAGTATAGAGCAGATTATAGCAGAGATTGGATAAACTTGGTCCTTATATATTACCACTTGTTTGTGGGTACTTGCAAGGTATTGAGCTGGGGATCAATGTCCTGGTTAGGCGCGTCCTTCTTTGTAGTGCCAGCTCCATGTCCGTAATTGGAATAGTCCCGTGAGGGTAATCGGAGTGACTATTATATGCTCACTTTGATTAGCTCATTGCAGCCATGCATGGAGAAAATGGAGCAGGCTTATCAGCACAATGATGTGAAAATATGCTGATCATATGCAGTTGGTCCACCATTCTGAACCGTTTCATCCTGTATCTAGTGATTTCATCTCAGAAACATTTAGAATTTTTTATAATTAGCGCTGCCTGAACCTCTTAGTTAGTTTGAAACTTCTTTTGAAGACCACACAGAAGTCCATTCTTAGGCTAACAGCTGATTATATAGTGGTTAATAGCACTATTTAATTTGATATATTTATTCACTACCATGGTTAATAGTATTATCACTAATAACACCACATATATCCACATATACATCAGGCCTACTGTCCTACATAAAATAAGGACATACAGGTAGACAAAATATGTGCAGATGTGAAAATAAGAAATATGGAAGATCCTGAATATAACAGCATACATTGTAATGGGAAAGGACCAGAGTTGTGATAGGAGAGGTGTGAGCACAGTAGATTCTAATAAAGTGGTGGGTTTTAAAGGGCATTTAACAATATGAAGGCTGGGGAGAGTCTAATCAACGGGGAAACTGTATTATAGCGGCGCTATTTATATACCAAGCTGTATATTATAAACAGAAAGGATCACACTAGGGGCCTGATTCAGACCCGGTCGCTAGATGCGTTCGCTTGCTCCCAGCATATGCAAATTCTGAACACACCCAGCAAGGCAGGCGATCGCACGGCAAGGCATAAGCACACCCACTATGTCTTGGCATGCGATTACTTTGTGTATGCAGACGCACACCAGCCTGTCTTAAGACGCCCACTTGCGCACGTCATCTCCAGGAATTGTATGCAGCCATCGGTAACATCGAGTACCATCGGGAGCATTCGCAACGCTTGTGGTTGCCTTTACCCTACCGCAAGCACTGCGTGCAGTTCAGTGTAAAAAACAGCCAGGTGACGTGTACTATGACGCTGCCTGTTAATTATGCACGCCTCTGAAACGGCGTTGAAACACTCAGGCATTTTCGCTCCTCCACTCCCCCGTTACTACTGCCCTGCCCCTGTTACCACCCACAAACGGCCTCTCCTGTCACTCATTCCACTCGGCTGTCTTTGCTGGGCGAGCGAGCGCATCCCGATCGCCCGGACTAGTTCGTGCACGCACACTGCGATGCATACCCATGCGCACATTTGCAAACATCGCCAGCAACGAGCAAACGCTTGCTAGCAACCGGATCTGAATCAGGCCCTATATTCGAAACATCACTTCTGCAACTAAATAACCTTGTAGCTTACAAGAGCAGTGTTAATGGCTACTAATTGTTGTTGCAAGTTGACAATAGTGTTTAACACATTATAGTATAATGTGCTGGTCCCACTATCATCTTCTATGCTTTGCGAGTCTGAGAAAGTAAATCAGGTATAGGTGTTACACTGGGTTCCAGCACTATACACTCTCCTACTGTTAAATAGACATTGCACTTTGATTAGATTTTGTAAATGAATAAATATAAAATAAAATTGAATCATAGTGTATTTATTTTCGTACTGTGTCACTGATATTGATAGCATGTAATGATATATTATTATTGTTTGTTAGTTCTACTACTCTGTACTTGGCTTATCTTTTAGATTAGGTTCAATGTTTTTTTCCCATCTTTTGTCAGTCTCATGGGGAGATGTATCAAAGCTTGCAGAGACATAAAGTACCAACCAATCAGCTTCTACCTGCCATTTTTCAAATACAACCTGTAAAATGACAGTAATAAGCTGATTGGTTAGTACTTAATCTCTCTCCAAGCTTTCATACATCCCCTTTAGTGTTTTATAGCAAAACAATGCAATTAATACAGGAGACATGTTATATTACTATTTTTTGTATTGTCTATGTTTTTGTTTCTGTTGATTTTAGCTAACTCGTTACCTCTGTATTTATATAGTAGTAAGTAATGCATTTATATGATATATACTTTTTAGAAATATATACATATTTATAAACACCAATAGCAAAGATTCCAATGTACATACTTCTCCTTGAGTTGTGTCTTTACATTTTCCTGAGATCCTCGGCTTGATAATGGTGAGAAAGATGCTGGACTGGCTTTTCAGCCAGCATGACCTTGCCTGGTTGGATGACATCTTACCAGAAAAGGAAAAGAAAAAGCAAGAAGACAAGAAGAAGAAGAAAGGGAAAGACGAAACAGATAGTGACGAGGTAACGCTGTATGGGAGGGAAGCAGTTAATAAGGGATGTAGTCAGGATGCCGGCGGTCAAAATGCTGACCACCAGAATCCCGACACTGAAAGCTCTGCATGGGACTAAAGATATGCGTCTAAATACCAACGCCTATCATTAGCCCCACGCCGAAATCCCGACGCCCAGCATACCGAATGTAGGTTAGCCGGGCGTCGCAAAGTGGTAGCCGCGGGGGGGAGGGTTAGGTTTAGGCAACCCTGGGGGGGACTTAGGGTTAGGCACCTCCCAGGGTGGGTTAGGTTTAGGCTACGGAAGGGGGGGTTAGGGTTAGGCACCACAGGGGAGAGGTTAAGGTTAGGCACCCCCCGGGAGGATTAGGTTTAGGGTGCGGGGAGGGGGGTTAGGCACCATGGGTGGGACTTAGGGTTAGGCACCCCCAAGGGAGGGTGAGGTTAGAAGGGGGGGGAGGGTTGAATATACTTACTAGCCGGCGTCGGGATTATTATATGTCAGGCTTCCAGGGACGGGTATTGAACCGACAGGGATTTTATTGCAGAAAGAAATATACACAGAGATCTCTATAAGCAAAGTGCAGACGGCATAAGCTTCAAAATTACCAATATTTTAAAATCTCATTCTGCTTGAATGAACTTGCTAGACATAAAGAAACCTCTCCTGCTTCTGCCTGTAGCCGGGTTCTGGCTGGTGTTATGGTTGCACCTGTTTTGGGCAGTTGTCTCATAAACAATGCATGGTTATCCCATATATATATATATATATATATATATTATATATAGGAAAAGCGGAGAAACTTGCACACTCAAACAGTGGGTGCATGATCTTAAACGTAGTTAATAGCAGCAGTCCTGTTAGAGACGATCAGCACACCAAATTGAATGCAAAAAAAGTCTTTATAAAGCACATAACATATATCCCATGATCAATTCCACAAAGCTTCCAAGTGTGCAAAGACACTGTATAAACTGCATGAAAAAAGGGAAACAGTTCCCATATAAATGTAAAAGCATACGATTTCGTATGCACCGAAACGGCTGCAGTCGGGCATGGGCATTGGGTTGCTCACCCTGATCACTGTTCTTAACATGAAGCGATGAGTATCTAATGCTTTTACATTTATATGGGAACTGTTTCCCTTTTTTCATGCAGTTTATACAGTGTCTTTGCACACTTGGAAGCTTTGTGGAATTGATCATGGGATATATGTTATGTGCTTTATAAAGACTTTTTTTGCATTCAATTTGGTGTGCTGATCGTCTCTAACAGGACTGCTGCTATTAACTACGTTTAAGATCATGCACCCACCGGTATACTAAGTTTGAGTGTGCAAGTTTCTCCGTTTTTCCTACATATATGTGAGTATGAGCAATGACACTTTTCGGGGGTCCCACTGTTACCAATGACTAACAGGCTCCTTATTCTGTTATCAGCTAGCATCTGCAGGGTGAATTCTAATGGTATGAAACCAAAATATGTGCTTTATAAAGACTTTTTTTGCATTCAATTTGGTGTGCTGATCGTCTCCAACAGGACTGCTGCTATATATATATATATATATATATATATATATATAGCAACATTCTACAGTATTTAGAGCCTGATTCAGCAGCGCTTGTAGATCGGGCGATTGTTCACTAGTGTGTATGCATAAAAGCTGCACTGCTCGTGTGCAGCGATCCCACTGCGATTATGGATGCACAGAGGAAGCCATCACAGAGTGAGTGACAGGCTGTGAGTGTTTGGGGTGGTGACGGGGGAGTGGTCATAAAAACGCAGGCTGTGTCTGTCTGTGCGAGCGCCGGTTCATGGGCGTACATAAATTAGCCACTGCGATTGCATATGCCCCTTGAGTGCTCACTGCGTACGTCTAGACGTGCACTTTCTGCGGCTGATGTCTGTCGATGGTACCAATGTATACCCTGGAGTGTGACGTAGTGCGGATGTGAGAAGGCAGCAGTGGGCGTCTCTATGCCCGCTGCGATGTGGCAGGCATTAGCATACATTCGCAGCTGCATTCCATAAGGAATCGCGGCTGCATACGCAATAGCGATCCTTGCTGAATCAGGCCCTTAGTCCGCTTCATTTTTACCTCCAGAATCAGAAAAAGATTACAGTCAGGATTTTTTTTTCTCCTCCGTTTGTTTGCTGAATATTTCTTTATTGTAACGTTACTTTATTATTTCTAATAATTGTCCCATTGACCAGTCATTAGAAGCCTCATTGCAGGAAACACTGACTGACCTTCCCTGTCTGACATTTTGTAAAATGTGCCATCAGAGGGTGCTTATGTCATCCATATATTTTGGCACACCTCTTAGGTGTCACAAGTTAATATAAATTATTTTCTGCAGTTAGAAACATTTGTAAGGTGAAGTTAACCTGATGATTTGAGGCAGCCACCATAAAGGAGGTCACTGTGTTGTCTATAATAACGATTATTTTGGTTTCATACTATTAAAATTCACCCTGCAGATGCTAGCTGATAACAGAATAAGGAGCCTGTTAGTCATTGGTAACAGTGGGACCCCCGAAAAGTGTCATTGCTCATACTCACATATTGAGCCACAGACTGAGGGGTTGATGTATCAAGCAGTGAAAAGCCCATAACAACCAATCAGCTCCTACCTATTATTTTATAGCCTGTACTTGATAAATGCTACTTCAAAGCTGATCGGTTGCTGTGGACAACTTCTCCACTGGTCCACTTCTCCACTCTTTTCACTGCTTGATACATCAACCTCAAAATCCTGAAAAGAAAGACACACATGGGGAGATGTATCAAGCTTTCTAAAGAGCGGACAAGTGGAGAAGTTGCCCATAGCTACCAATCAGCTTCTAGCTAGCATATATCATGTACATTCTATAAAATGATGAGTAGCTGAGTGGTTGCTATGGAATGGGATTGAAATGTCGGCGGCATTAGCCCGACAGCAGGAAATCCCGACAGTGGCAGGTAAGTGATCTAACCCTCCCGTCCCGTCCCCCTAATTCTAACACTCCCTTAAGGATGCCTAACCCTAAACTCCCGGGGTGGTGCCTAACCCTAACCCCCCTTCCTGCTCCCTAAACCTATCCTCCCCCCAAAAAAACCTAACGCTAACCCCGCTAACTGCCCTAAACCTAACCCTTCACCCCCCCCTCCCAGGACGGGCGCCCTGGATTTACCTCGTTTTGCCACTCGTCTTCCGGATCCCGGTGTTGGGATTATGATAGGCATCAGTATTTCGACGCCTATCATAAATCCTTTGCCGGCATTCTGCGGTCAGGATTGTGACCGGCGGCCGCAATAACTACATCCCGCTTGCTATGGGCAACACTCTATAGAAGGCTGGATACATTTCCCCCAAGTCTATTGAGGGTGCCATTGTGAGGTGCCCTGCATCAGGCCCGTGGATTTCCATTTCAACAGCCCTGATCTCTTTGCTAACTGTGCAATTTGTCCCAGCTACTCTTAAAATGTTTGTTTTATATTTGCAATGCAGGACAGAGCTGCCCATCCTGGGGCCCTGCATTCAGACTCCTCAGCCAATGGATCAGACGTGGACCGCAGGTGGGTGTAAACTGGGTGTGAACCATGGCACAAAGCCTTATGAAGGTGCTTGATCAAAGGTTTCACCAGAGGATTACAAATGTAAATAGTATACTGCAATGTATATGTAAAATTAAATCTTTACATAGACTAAAGCTGTGTAATCCACACACACTTTCCAATCGGCCGCTCTATATGTCTGGCCAAGCATCACAGCTAGACAGGTATTTCAATTTAAATATGCCCGCACAGTTTTGATGTCAGTGTCGGCGGGTCATCTGTACACACACGCAGATGCACCGATATATCTGCATGATATATCGCAACGGTTGTGTGCAGGGCCGACCTGATATGTCTGTGAACTACATAATTCACAGACATATATCAGGTATACAGTATACACACCTGCTGATGCTCTACCGATATATCGTTCGTCATTCGAACGCTATATCTACAAGTATGTATCCAGCTTAACAATGGGTATTCAATGGTATTACCTGTACTTCACACTTGTCTACTGTATGTCACATTTATCATATATACCCAACATGGATATAGTATGCACAGGAGTAGGTATAAAAAAGAGAAATGAAGATAACAGATATATTATGCATGAATCCTGACATAGTCTAGCCTATGTATGGCAATAATAAACGTGGTTTCATTGATGGAGCTCTGCATAGTAACAACCTACTTATCATAAGTGATACTAATATATATATATTCAAGTGCTTAATAGTAATAATTTCATTTAGTCCACCTCCATATGTAAGTCCCTGGACTGAGTGGGTGTCTGCAGGATTTGGTTAATGCTTGTACACTAGAAAAATTCCGAAAACAATAGTGGTATGTAGGAGTGGTAATGGGCATAGAAATCAATATTATCCCATATTGTAAACAAAATGCAGATCTAACATGTCAGCCATCTTTGTTATTTGTGTTATACTTCGGATGTTAGCATGTGGAAAGTATGTAATTGTCGCCAATGCAAATGGAGACTCTAAACCATCTCATATGAATACGGTATACTGACGTTCTTTGTCTTCCACATTATAGTATAACTCTGCATCTGAAGATCTCCTGTCCCCCCTCTCCTGCTATCAGCAGCTACCCCAGAAACACAATCAGTGCAGTCCCTCAGGTGAAAATCGAAGTGGATTCGGAGTATGATGACTCCGACCTAGAGAAGAATACTAGAGATCGGGGCAGTGAAACCACTTTATAGCAGAAATGATGCCCTTATTTTCAACAGAATCATGTCTGCCAGTCAACCAAGACCTCACTACCCTGGAACTGTGTTAGGACATGGCATCGGGGTACCTTTCTGTGTTTGAGTCCAAAAGGATATTTATTTGCATGCTCTGTGTACAAGACAATACAGGACTTTTGCATAAGGCTGTAATAGATCCTTTATACAATAACATTGTGCAAGTTCCAGGTGCAGCTACTTATCTCCAATTTTCTTATGGATTTGGCATCTTTTAAAAATATATTTGTGGGCCTGATGCCACTAATAAAATGACTATATAATCAATGCTGTACTCACCATATAAGTCAATGAGGCAAATGATCCCGGAGCAGCCTAAAAGTTTTATGCGGACTTTAATTTATTTTTATCCTTCCTTTTAAAGCTGCAATCCAACAAAGACATTTTGTACATTTGTAACATGATAGTAATTATTACAGGATATCCACCAATAATTCAGTTTTACCTTTAAAAAATCACTCAGTGGGGAACACTGGTATGGAGGCAACTGAATGAGAGCCAGTCAGTGATGAAGCTACGCAGAGATCACATGATGGTAAAGAAAGGAGGAGCAGCTGGGAATTATGCTATGAAAATGCATGCAGAGAAAGGGGTGTTCTAAGTACACTCTGTTCACTTCATCTTTGTTATGTGACTGTCGTCACCATGGTAAAACATGAATAGCAGCTTGAACAAAAATTAAGGAAAAATTACCAACTTCATGTATTGTCTAACAGATAATCAGGGTGATTAAAAACATTATTATAACCAAGGATTGCAGCTTTAATTGTCATTTTTGGTACTTGTCTTTACTAAGCACAAGTTTTTTCCCATAAAGTAATGGTGGATGGTTTATTGGATAGGAGGCGGACAAGAGCACAACCATTCACTTAGGGTATATTTACTCACAACTCTTAGGACAGTATCAGTTTTTACTATGGCCATTCATATAGTGAAACAATGAAGATAGTCAGGCAAGAAAAGTCTTTACATTTTGCATTTCGTATAACGTAGGTTCTGTCTTTTTCCATGCTTGTTCGCTCATTGTGATGGTAAATTTATTCATATTTTAAGTAATATAAATAAACAATGCTGCACAAACATACATCACATTTGTATACAAACAACAAAATTATTGTTCCTGAAAATTAACTGTTGCAATTCCTTGATGCCTGTGCTCAAATGAGCTTGTTCCTCTTATGCTAATAGCTCATTAAAACATGGGTGTTATGATACTTTTGAATAATTTGTATAAGCCCCTAGAGTCGTCTTCTAGGCTTCTGCCTATAATAACCACCCGTTGTTCCCTTACAGTTGGATACACTCACCGGTACTTAGGATGCTACCAGTACTTAACCTTCAGGACAGTAGGGACTTATACAAATTTCAGGAGATCACAGGATATGCTGGAAGTTGAGGATACAGAAAAATTCTGAGGCAGGACTGACCTCTATAGTAAGCCACAGAAGTGGAGCCACAAAGGTAAAACACAGGCTGGACAGAGGCAACCTGACAATCATATATAACATGTTCACTGAGGAGGGCTAATGGTGGAGTAGCCTGCAGGTGGTAAATGCAGCAGGGGCGAACAGAGTTAATATTGCTCAGAGCCTGAACAGCAAAAATAAATAGCCACAGAGACAGGGAAATAAGAAACCATGTATAGGTTAAAATAACCAGGAGCATATGCACTGAGACGTAGGTAATAGAGGTATTCCAGGACACACAATGACAGGAACAGGACCAGTAGACACACCAAAGTATAGACTGTCACTGGCAGGGCACAATGGGACTGACTGCCTTTTATTAGGAATGTGAGCCAATCACCAGCTTGAAAGAGAGACCAGCCCATAATGAGAAAATGTACAGAAGCTGCCTTGATGCATGTAACCGACGTCCCGGCTGCTAGCCCCGGCCTGGACAAGAATTCCCCGCTGCCCCCTGGTGTCCCGATTGTCTAGCAACCACAGGACCAGGTGCTAGTGTCCCGGCTGCATAGTGATGGGCAGAACCCGCAAGTGTAATGAGCCACGGCAGCTCCTAACAATGGGTTGCTAATCTAAATTACTCTTGTCTAAAACCTGTGTGTTTAACCATGATTAGGACCCATTTTAAAGTTTGAAAGTCAGTTCTAGATATGAATGGAATATATTAGATTTAAAGGCTTTGTACACTCTCAACATAGTGAGTGCTGGTGGCTGCTTTTGACAGTAGTTGGTTCATCTGGTTAGTGTCACTTTCTGTGGAACTCTCCACTCACCCAGATTCACTTTAGACCTCTCCCAGCCAATCACTGTCGAAATCAGCAATCAACTTTTATTGTAAAAATGTCTACTTTTTTAGAACTACAAGGCCCAGCATAGCCAATTGATGCAAATATGTGATTGGATGCAATGGATTGCCACGCAACTATAGGCCTGATTCAGAGTTTTACGCAAACCCAATGGTTTCCGTACAACTCCAATGGTGAGAGTCCTGCGCATGTGCAGGTCTCCTTCTGTGAGTTCTCACTAGAGATAACAACACAACAGAGGTTTTATATTTACACCATTATGTTTATTAATTAATATTTCAGAGCAATGCAAAACTCCTTTTCTCCATTGCAGCATTAAAATATTTCAATTAGTTGTATAATTGTAGCTTCTTTATTACATCCTGAGGTCATCAATGACCAATACAGTTGTCTCTTTGCACTGCTGAACCATAGCACCAAGCATGCTTAATTTATGCTATAATTTAATCTCCTACCAGATCATATACTGTACATGTACTTTACTAGCTCATAACTGACAGCTACTAACATGGGGCCTGATTCAGAGATGTACATTAACTCGATGTTAATGCACATCTCCTATGGTTTGAGATCTGCGCCTCTGTATATCTTATCCTCGCTCGCAGTTCCCTGGACGCCACAGCTTGATTGACAGGCTGCAGCTGTTTGGGAAGGGGCGGTGGTGCACTTTGCAGAACGAGGGCATCAGCCCCGTTTTGTTGGCATGCAGAGACCAGTGTCAGTGATGCAGATTTACTGGCCTCTGCAGCGCGATTACACCGGATATCCTGAGTAACTGAAGGGTTACTCAGATGTCTGATGTAGGCGGCGGTTGTGGGATAATAAAAATGGTCAAAAATAGAAAAGTAGGATGTTTTATTTGTGAACTACAGGGACCAGCCAGCTCTGTCATGTCAAAGTGTACTGATATGCTGGTGCTAGCAGAACCAGGGGTGTATTTAGGTGTCCAAGCATCCTTGGCAAAGTAAAGGACTCCACTCCCCCCTTATTTTAAATAGGGACAGCGTGGCCTCACAGGGAGGCGCCGTAGCCACACAATTGTACCCCAATTCAAATGATGCCACACAGTAGTGCAACCTTATCCACATTACACCACACAGTAGGGCAACCTTATTCACATTGAAGTGCCGTTTTTTCACATTACACCACACATTAGTGCCCCTTATTCACATTACGCCACACAGTAGTGCCCTTTATTCACATTACGCCACACAGTAGTGCCCATTATTCACATAATGCCACACAGTAGTGCCCGTTATTCACATTACGCCATTCAGTAGTGCAACCTTATTGACATTACACCACACAGTGGTGACATTACGGGATGTAGTCACCATACCGCCGGATGATATACCGCCGGACATAAACCCGACAGATTGCGTCTAGATACCGATGTCTATACCCAAGGCCTAACAATCCAGATGCAGAAAGCATGGCTAGTCATTATCCCAATCGTAGTTTAGCGGGGAACGCTAGCACCTAGCCGCGGAGGAGGATGTTTAGGTTTAGGCACCACAGGGGGTCTTAGGGTTAGGCACCACAAAGGGAGTTTTAGGGTTAGGCACCACCCCTGGAGTCTTAGGGTTAGACGCCACCCCAGGAGTCTTAGGGTTAGACGCCACCCCGGGAGTCTTAGGGTTAGGCACCACCCAGGGGTCTTAGGGTTAGGCACCACTAAGGGAGGGTTAGGATAGGGAGAGGAGAGGGTTAGGGTACTTACGAGCCCCGTTTAGCATTTTAACTCTCCTGTCTTTCACTGTCGGTATTTGGTCCACCGGAATTTGATCCATCGGCATGCCATTCCACACCCGACATTACACCACACAGTAGTGTCCCTTTATTTATTTTATGCAACACAGTAGTACTCCTTATACACATTATACCACACAGTTTAGACATTTATAACACATTATGCAATACAGTAGCCCCCTTAATTATTTGTTACTAAAGAGTTGATTGGGCCTAATGCCTACCTGTGGGCAATGAAAAATGACATGAGCCTAATGCCCAGACAGTCAGCAGGGGCTCAGTGTATTGCTTGCCTATCTTTGGGCACAGAAAGTGACCTGGGTCTAATGCCCAGAGCCACTGTGGCACGGGCCCTCTGCCCACCTATCATGCCCAACAGGCCTAAAACCTGAATGCACCCACAGGCCTAATGGTCATCTAGGGAAGGGGGGGTGAATTACCGGTGGCCAATTTGGGAGAGGCTGCAGTGGGGAGCTTCATTTAGCTCTGCTTTCCACGACCTGCAGCACTCCCTGGTCCTCATCTCCTTTCTTCTGCAACTGGCCTGTCCTGTTCTTTTCTTCTTCTTTTTTTGGCCACGCTGTCTTCTGGTCTCTTCTGTAGCACACACTAGGGCACATCTCCACATGCCCTGTAAGCCAGGTGCATCGCCAGCAACATACATTGCAGCGGCTTCCAGCAAATAGAGATCGGCCAGTTCCACCCCAAAGCATTCTGTGCTGTGTGCGGCGGTACAGACTGCACCACCCTAGTTATGTTTGATTCTGCTGCCTGGCCACAGGTGGCACCACCAGGTGGTGGTAACTCCCCTCAGCCAGCACCCCTGGCGAGTTCCATCCTGGCCAAGGGGTAGATACACCCCTGAGTAGAACTACCGTACATTGAGACAATAAACTGTGTAAGTCTCAATAAACTCTGGAAAAAGGAGGGTGTTCTTAAACTTTTGACGAGCACCAGCATACACATTGCTGCCAGGAAATTCTGGCACTTGGGGAACCACTGGGACCAGTAGTCCACCTTTGAAAAAAACACTGAAAAAAGCACTCTGAGAAAAACTATTTTATCGAATTACATTTCCCCAATACATTGCCACATTTGGGTGTGGTATGACTTGTCAACATTCAGAAGGTTGACATTCAGTATGTCAACACCAGAATGCCGACATGGTCAATAGGTCGACAACCACTATGTCAACATGCATTTAGGTTGAGTGTTAAAATGTTGACACATTCAAAATGTCGACATTTAACATGTCAACACCAAAACATTGACATGTATTTTTTTTGCTTATTTTAAATTAACCCTACATCTAACCTTAAACCTATCCCTAAGAAACATGTGAAAAACCATGTCGACATTTTGGTGTCAACATGTTGAATGTTGACATTCTGTACGTGTCAACATTTTAACCCTGTCGACCTATATGCATATCTGCATATTGAATGTCGACCTAATGACCATGTGGCCATTCTGACTGCCAGCATTCAAAAACTGTCGACAATGTAGTGTCTACATTCTGACTGTTGACCTTCTGAATGCCGACAAGTCAACCAGATTCCCCCTACATTTTCCCCTTTACTTCTCACCTAATTGCAAATGGGGGTGCTCTTCAAAAAACACATGAAACTCTGCAAGACTGCCCCATCACATATTTTAAAACACGCCGGCAATATCTTGGGTTTTGAACCTTCCGCACATTTCTGGCAGGTTGGTTTCGCACCACTGTATTACATCTAGCGATTTGGAGGCCACATTCACCAGCAAATTACCACGTTTGTCCCTGTCTTTGACTTTGCAGTGTTATTTTGGGAAATAAGGGGGAGAGAAAATAACTGAAAAAAAATTTGGCTGTTCCCTTATAAATAAATTAGATGTATGTACTTTGCACACGTCACCTACACTTTGTTGCTCTTTTGATGGCAGGTAACTGTCGTGTTGTTATTATTTTTATTCTGTGATTGGCTACATAATGTTTCAGACCTGTAAATGTCCTGACTCACTGGCTACAGTCTCTCCGATTCTCTATTGCTCTGAACAGGTCAGTTCTAGTACTGTAATACACTTCAAAGAAGCTTGCCAATGGACATCTGGGAAAATAGACAATGTAAGTGGTTCTCACATCCCAGTGTAATGTGCTTAATCATCACATAACTTTACAGATGTATAAAACACAATATAGTCACCAGAGCGCACAAAATACAAGGACATAGAGTCAGAATAGTGGATGCTACCACTGTATGCTCGTATACAATGTGACAAAAACTTCAATAAAAATATGTGGTAAAAGTCTCCGTGGTCTATCTCCGTGGTCACAATAGGAGGGTTGCTTTGTTATGTTCAAGATGCGTTTTTCATGAAGGTCTCCTTATTCCCATGTCACTCACGTGCACATAAAAGAAAGGAAAAGAAAGGGACCTTCCTAGTGTATTACCATTTATTAAAGTGAGACATGTAAATACAAGACATAAAAAATATCCACCCTATTATGATAAGAATCAAGGCGTACCGGAAAGTGGGGGTGTAGACAAAATACACCAAAAGCGCTATAGGAGTCCTTCCTGGAAGACAGGAACAAGGGGTCCCAAAACGATCTGCAGTGTCTTTGAAAGAGCTCCACTTCCTGGATCAGACCTTGGACTGGAACACCAACACGTTTCAACTATAATTTTAGTCTTTTTCAAGGTGTAAAGATGGTGGAGTTAAGTCCATATATATATACCCTCCCTAGAGATCTCATTGGTTGATCCAACATTAATTCAAATGTACACAAATAGTATTAGAAAATAGTAAAATCCACATCCAATCCATAAGAGACCTTAAACATATGTGAATAGAGAATGATAAACATTATTAAAACTTAAAAACAGTGTATAACGCTAAGATGGAACGCGGAAGTGGCTAGCTTCCGGTTAGTGATGACACGCACGTGTCACTTCCTGTCCATGTAAAGCGGGTGTGTAGTGAACCTCATTACATCCGGTCCGGAATGACACGCAAATGTCACTTCCGGTATCGGAAGAGGTAAACGTGCATATCTTTTCATGGAAAGACTTAATCCCCGCTACTACCCCAAATAGAGAGTTTGATACTGTTAGCATATAAGTATTGTCAGGGGTGTGTACACAAGGAGAAAGCCATTTATGAGCAACTAAAAACTTCGTGTGAAACGAGGCCCTTTCCGCCATCTTGGATCAGGGAAAATAAATAAAGAATATAAAATCCTAATAAGTTAAAACTGGTATAGTTAAAAAATGGATAATGACAATAAAAATGCATTAATCATAAAAACCATTTTAGCTCGAAGTCTGTGTTAAGACCATTGGGTTTGAGAGTATTAAAATCAAATATATATTTCATTTCTGTCTGAGCCAAATGGGCTTCCTGATCTTTCTTTCTCCAATGGTTACACACCTGCCTAATTCCAATCATTTGTTTAATATTTCCAATTGAGTTATTATGCATTTCTTTAAAATGAGCAGATAAAGAATGGTTTTCAAAGCCCTTTTTGATGTTTCTGAGGTGTTCTGACCCTCTGTCTTTTAGACAGCGGCCCGTCCGTCCAATATACCACAAACCACATGTATACTCTATTAAATAGATACAATTTTTTGTTGTACAAGTTATAAAATCTGGTATAGGATGGGACTCCCCAGTTTTGGAATAAAAGTTTTCAATTTTTGTAGGTTGTTTCGTAAAGGATCTGCATACCAGGCACGTTCCACAGCGATGGAATCCTTTGGTCTTCACTCTTCCCGTTCATTTTGGCGGGATGGCACTTTTTACAATTTTATTCTTAATGTTAGGTTCCTTCCTATAAACAAACTTAGGTTTAGGAGGAATCACTGATTTTAAAACAGGATCCCGAGTAAGTAAATTCCAATGTCTCCGGATTATCTTTTCAAATTCTTTGTGTTGGACATTAAAAGAAGTGATAAAGGGTAACTTGAAGGAATCTGAAGTATTTTCTTGAGAACAGGTTGGTTTTAGTAGTGTTTCCCTGTCTACGTTGATCATATTTTCTATATGTTCATCCATTTCCTTATCAGTATATCCTTTGGCGATGAATTTTTTTTTGTATGTATTGATTTGATCTTGGAAAACTTTTACATCCATGCAGTTTCTTCTTATCCTTCTGACCTGACCCTTCGGGATGATTTTGAGCCAAGTACTGTGGTGATTACTATTACAATCTATATAGGCATTACAATCCGTAGCTTTACAGTAATTCCGAGTCTTAAGAATATTATCTTCCACATAAAAGGTAAGATCCAGAAAGTTTACTTCCACCTTACAAGAATTGTAAGTTAATTCGATATTAAAGGTATTTGGTTCCAAGGTTTTTTAAAGGATTCTAATGTAATTTCATCTCCCTTCCATATGAACCAAATGTCGTCTATGTATCTGTACCAATAGACTATATTCTCCAAATAAGGATTATTATTCCAGATAAACATTGTTTCCCAGAACCCCATGAAGAGGTTGGCATACGAGGGCGCAAACCGAGTGCCCATGGCAGTTCCTCTCGTTTGCATGTAATATTTTCCTAAATAGCAAAAATAATTATTCTTCAAAATAAATTCAATGCCCTCCTCAAGAAAACTAATTTTTTCTGCTTCTATCTCTCCCCTTTTCAAAAAATAATCGACAGCCTCTAGGCCCGTATTATGGTCAATGATGGTGTAAAGACTTTTGACGTCGGCAGTCACTAACAACAAATCTTCTTCCCATGTGATGCCTTTGGTCTTATTTAGTATGTCAGAAGTGTCTTTGATATAAGACCTAAGTTTAAGTACTTCCGGTTGTAGATGGTGGTCAACAAAATGAGAGAGATTAGCCGTTATCGAGTTCATCCCTGCTACAATTGGACGTCCTGGTGGATTACAAAGATCTTTGTGTATCTTAGGGAGAATGTAGAATACTGGAATAGTAGGTGGTGAGATGACCATATATTGCATTTCATTGTTTGTGATAGTACCTGAATCCTTATACCTAACTAGTAGATTTAATAAGAGTTTCTCAATTCTATCACTAGAACTTTACAGATGTACCCATAGCCACAAGAGGCTGAATTCATACTAAATAAAACACAGAATACAGCAACCAGAAATGATAAGGCATTCATGTGCACATCATGCATGATATGAGTGTTGTAGACATAGATGTACTGTGCCTGTGAATGAGTATGTATTAATGCACGCATACATTTAAATCCTATTTGCACTTGACCACTTCTTACATAACATATATTACATATGAGGTCTTGCTGATTAGACACCAAAGTGCTGAAAGGCTTTGACAAATGTTTATATAGCTCAGTGCATTCCAGATCAACCGGTTTATTGGTTTGCAGATGTTATTTCACAGGATGCAGATCTCTTACATTCACTTGTTATGAAAACAATACGCTCACCGAGCCTTTGCATGCCATACACTGTACTTACTTATATCCCTTTTTTACATATTACTGTTATATAAGGGTGTATTGGATAAATAACCCACGTGCAACCAGTCAGATTCTACTTAACATTTATCTAGCACCTTCTGGAAAATAATAGCTAGAATCTAATTGGTTGCTTGCAATGGGCTACATCTCCACTTCTAAAAACCTGCACCTTAGTAAATATACCCTGGTTACCACATTTTGAATTCTATTCAGCAAGAGTGACGATGTTGTTCTGAATATTATCGGGCAACATCGTCAAGATTTTTTTTTTAATAACTTATTACATTTTATGGCTGCTATTCAGCATTTTTGTACGCAGGTACAGCAGTTGCGTTAACACGCTGTCCCTTCAGTGTTGCAGAAGGCATTGTCTTCGGGATTCCGAAAACAAAACCTTTTGTTTCTTCTTCTGTGCATGCTCAGTCATGCGCTTGCAAATAGTCTCCGTCCCCGCTGTGTCTAAATTGTTTGAAATGTGTACACAGGCTTTATATTATTGTGTATACATTTATATTTATGTGATTTTATATTAAAAGCAAATTAGGGATGGAAACCTGGGCGGAGTTTCAAGATACTGCAGGGACTTATAGGAAAATTTCCCTCTGCCCCTGTAGTTTTGGGGATATTTAAGAATTTGCTTCATATAACGCCATTCTGAGATGGCGTTATATAAAATAAAGATTTATCGAGTAATTTATCACTATTTGCTTTGCTGAATAACAAAAAATGTTAAAGCACTGTAGAGATCAATGGCTTGAACCCTACAGTGCGGTACTATGTGATATGGGAATTGATGGAAAAAATAATTGCGTTATCGTTTCCATTATCCCATTGCTGAATTGTGAAAATACTTAAAAAATACATAAACGATAATTTCCGCATTTTTTATGTAAAACAATTATTGCTGAATAGAGCCCTTGGTTTCGTTTTTTTGGCTAACGTCCTTGACTATGATTTTGTCCTATTTAATGATTGTCATTGGGATCTTCCTTTACAGTACTGTTACTTATTCAGTGTTTGGTGTTTTCTGCATTGTGAGATGATTTTCCCCAAATGCTGGGGAAAATCTAATATCAGTTAGCAAATAGTCAGTTATTATGCATCACTATCTCAAACAATTAGTCCCATGTTAGATTCCTAACAGAGCTGAAGGAAAGCTGAATAACTCTGGGCCAGATTCAGAGCCGGACGCAATTAGCGCTCGCTCGTCCTGAAAATAGGGGTGGCTATTCAAATGAACCGTTCGCTGTTTGCGGTCTGTTCACGCCTCTATGTCTGAACGAGCGAACAAAACTTGCGGTCGTTTTTTTAAAAAATACGCCCCCTGGCCGCTCGCATCCTACGTCATGTCTGCTATTTATTAGATTAATCGAGTACATCGACCAGGGTATGAGCTGCTCGCTATTCTTGTGGTTGGTTTTTGCTACCACAATTTTGCGTGCAGTTCTGGCTATAAAATAACCCAGTGACGTGGTCAATGACACTGCTGTTTTAATTATGCACACCCATAAAACGCCAGTTTTGACCTTTAAGCGCGCCTGCGATCGGATCTCCACTCCCCGTTTTCAAGCACCTTCCCCTGTTACCACCCACATACGCCTCTTTCTGTCACTCAAATTATCAGGCATTAGCTATTTTGCGAGCACATGAATTTCGGCCGCACTGACTGGTTCGCGCATGCGTATAACGATCCGTACGCATGCGCAGTTGGGCAAACATCGCTCGGAGCGAACGAGCTGCCACTTGCGTCCAGCTCTGAATCAGGCCCTCTGTCCTATGTAGGACAATTGCAATAATCCTGGCCATCAAAAAGATTCTTAGGGGTAAATTTACTAAGATTCGTGTTAGTCCCGATTTGTCCCGTTTTTGAAATCAGATAAGATAGATCAAAAACGGACGTTTTTTCACTTAAAAAATTGGGAATTTACAGTACCATGCTCCCGATTTTGACAGGATCGTTTTGTTTGATGGTGTATTTGATCGATCCTGTCCGTGTTGAAGCCCCGAGTTCCCTGCCCAATTTTCTCTCCCGAACAAGCAGTCAGCACATATCAGTGAAATATGTGCAGGCTGCTTGTTTGTTTTTTATGTTAAGGGATAATTTATATGAAAAAATTGACGTGGGGTCTCCCCCTAAAGCCTAACCAGCCCTGGACTGGTCAGCCAGTCCTGGTTCCTAAAATTACGGGGACCAAAACGAGTAGGTTTAACCCGTAATTTAAGAACCAGCACTTGGCTGCAGGGCCTGTGCTGGTTTTAAATAAAGGCGGAAAAAAATGCGTAGGGGTCCACCTATATTTAAAACCAGCCCCAGACTCAAACCGACCAGGGTGTAATGCCACAGCCAGGAGACCCTATTATCGGGTCTCCATGGCCAAAGCATTCTCACCCCTAGCCGGTCAGGCCAAGCCAGGGATCTCAAGGAAGGTGGGGACCTCCCATAAAAAGGGGACCACCCCTCTACCGAAACCCCAGGCTTGGTCTGAAGCATGGGCTCTTCCCCGCACCCCTGGAGCGGTGGGTACGGGGGTAATAAAGTGTTAAATAGTATTAAACTATTGTATTTTACAGTGGAACTACAGGTGCCAGCATGCCTGCCCTCTGGCACTTGTGGAACTACAAGTGCCAGCAGGCGGCCGGCACCCATACCCCCACTGTAAAGTAAATTGTTAAAAAAAGACACAACACACACACTGTAGATAGTATAAATTTATTACACACCTACCTCAATCACACATACTGTACTTACCTGCTGCCAGATGTTCGTGTCTACTTGTCCCATGTAGAATCCGTTTGGATGTACCTGAAAAAAAGATCCTATACTCACCTCCATCCTCGCGCTGGTCTCCATAGCATCCAGGGGTTTTGGCAAAATAACAACCCGAAGCCATACGGACAAGTATTGCTAGGTGCTGCGAATGACAGCTGACGGGCCTCCATGGGAAATCCCATGGGCCGCCAGCCAATCAGAGGCTGTTTTACATGTAGCAGCTGCTAATGGCTGGTTACACGTGGGTCCCAGCAAATGAGCGGCCGCTACATGTAAACCAGCACAGGCCCTGCAGCCAGGTGCTGGCTCTTAAATTATGGTGGAACCCTATACGTTTTGTTCCCCGTAATTTTAGGAACCAAGACTGGCTGACCAGTCCGGGGCTGGTTAGGCTTTTGGGTAGGGAACCTCACATCAATTTTTTTTTTTAAATGAACCCTAAAAACACACCATTCATTAGTAAACATACACAAATCACACTAATTTGTGTATGTTTGATGGCAACTCGCAGATCAGGAAGTGGTGCATTTGAAACTTCTATTGACTCCCCGATTTGGCTGTAAAAACGGCCTAATATAGCAAAACAAATAATGGTAAATTCCCGATTTAGGCAGAAATTAATGAAAAGTACTTCTGATTTGAGTTTATGGTGAATTAAATTTCTATATTCTAGTAAAAAAACGTCCGAATTTGCTGCATTAACTCACCCGATTTTAATCCCAAAAGATGAACAAATCACCCGACTTTAATGATAGTAAATTCCCGATTTGCAAAAAAGTGATATTTTCACCCGAGATAGCAATCTCGGATCAACACGAATCTTAGTAAATTTACCCCTTACAGTGACGCTCAATACAGAATGCAATGTGCACAAATGCATACAAAGGTGCAAATTCAAAGCTTATGGTACGAAGGTGAAGATGCATGAAACTGGGGGAATTAGTAATTCACAAGTACTCCTGTGAAGACATTAATGAAACAGAATTGGAGATAGGAAAATACAGAGAAAGGGAGATTACAAGAAGATACAAAAAAAAATGTATCAGCTGTGTAAAGCTATGGTCAGTTACGATTGAATTATAGGAGGTGTTAGACTAGGGGTGGGCAATAAGCGGCCCCCCAGATGTTGTAGACCTACACATCCCAGCATGCCCTGCAACAGTTTTGCTATTTGGCCATGCTATAACTGTTGCAAGGAATGCTGGGATTTGTAGTTCAACAACAGCTGGAGGGCCAGTTATTGCCCACTCCTGTGTTAGACTATGTCAAAGAAATTACAATTTACCTTTCAAATAACATGAATGACAGTGTCAAACAGTCAGTAAGCCAGATTGTAGTTGAAAAAAGGCTCCTGTGTAGATAGTCATTGAGGCATCATGGACCATGTTAATATTTTTATGCCACTGTTCCAGTCTCATCAAGACCTCTAAGTACCTATTCTCACCATATGCTTTTTATATTTACATGACAGCATGGTGGCACAGTGGTTAGCATTACACAACACTAGGGTCATGTGCTTGATTAAGACCATGACGCTAGCTCTATGCAGTTCGTATGTTCTCCCCGTGTTTGCAGAGGTTTCATGTGGCAAAATAGACCCATTTGGGTGTATTTGTGTGTGTGTGTGTGATAGGGAATTTAAGAGGAGATGTATCAAACCTTGGAAAGAGATACAGTGGAGAGAGATAAAGGACCTCATTCAGAGTCGTTCGAAGCGGCCGCACGGTCGTACGCCACCGATGTTCGCTATACTGCGCATGCGTAAAGTTCGCAATGCGCATGCGCAAACTAGCCACTACGATCAGAAATTTCTCTCTCCTTGAACACAGCCAGTCGGTAGTTTGAGTGACAGATGGAGGCGTTTGTGGGTGGTAACAGGGGAAGGTGCTTGAAAACGGAGGAGTGGAGATCCGAACGCAGGCGTGCCTCATTATGCGAACGGCGTTTTATGGGAGTGCATACGGATTATGGGAGTGCATAATTAACAACGTAGCGTCATGGCACATGTGACATGGGAGGTTTTTACACTGACATGATCGTAGAGCTTAAGAGAGGGTATGGTCAACCTTAAGCTCTACGACCAGTTCCGATGGTCTCGATTAATCCTTATATGCCTGGAGATGACGTGTAATGCGTACGAGAAGGACTGGTCTTCCGACCGCTTCCTCCCCTTGGTCGGTCAGCTACTGATCCGAACTTAGGGACGCAACTTGTGAGGGAATCATTTGCATATCCGGCCCCTTTTCCCGTACGACCGTGCGGCCGCTTCGACCGACTCTGAATGAGGTCCAAAGTCCCAACCTATCAACTCCTAATTGTCGTTTTTCAAACACAGCCTGTAAAATGACAGTTAAAAGCTGATTGGCTGGTACTTTGGACCCCATTTAAGAACGTACCTTATTACCAGTGACATATTTTATTTAGTATTGCAGTGATACTTGCAAATATGCCACTGATATTCAGCGAGGTCCGGTGAGGTCCAGCGATGATCCCCCTCCTCAGCTACGCTTTCTGCCAGCGATGGGTTTTTGTCATGCACATGACACTTTCACCTGGAGGGGACCTGGCAGTGCCTCAAAGGCTTCCCTGTTACTGAAAAGGCTGCTGCCAAGTCCCCATTGCCAGCAGTGAGGACCGATACAGTGACAAACAGCCATAATCTTGGATTACAATGGTTTGTTATATATTGAAAGGAGGTCATAACCCCTTTAGCGAGTGCCAAAGGGGTTATGTATTCATCATATATGGGGCCCTTTATCTCTCTCCGAGGTTTGATACATCTCTTCCTTAGACTGTTAGCTCCACTGGGGCAGGGACTGTTTCATATAATTAGTTCATAGAGACTTAGGTTAAACTGATCTGAACGTGTTTCACTTATTCTGCCCAATATTGGTGGCATCATCATTTACATGAAAACATGGGGCTTGCTCAGAGTTAGGAGCTAAAAGCTAGTTGGAACCCTGGCAACATGGTTAGTACAATATTGAATCTGCTCCCCTTAGCAGGATCTGGTTACAATAACGCTAAGGATACATTTACTGAGCAGCACTTTTCAAAGTATATTTGGCGGTTTCTGCAGCTGAATTTAAAGGAAAAGTAAAATTAAATAAAAAAATAAATCAAAGAAACAGCCAGAGGATTTAAGACAAGTCTACCTTCAATTCCTTCAAACATGAAAGCAGAAACCAACTGGGTCTATGACAGGTGAAGTGTGAACTTTGCCCATAAATGAAATACAGCAGTTGTGTGAAGTGAGTGGAGAAATGATTTATATATGTAACCAAAAAGTTGAGAATCAAAAGGTTACAATTATAACCTAGGCAGCATGGACGGTGTAATGGTTAGCGTTACTGCCTCATAGCACTGAGGTCTTGAGCTAAATTCCCACCACTGCCCTAACTGTGTAATTTTTGTATATTCTCCCCGTGCTTGCATGCGTTTCATCCCATACTACTAAAACATACTGGTAGGTTAACTTGCTAATGACAAAACATTATCCCTAGTATGTATATGTTTGTGTACATGTGCTAGAGAATATACTGTATATTGTGAGCAGGGACTGATGTGAATGGCAAAAAGCGCTGTGGAAAATGTGTACTCTATATAAATAACTGGTAATAATAAATACAAAGTCCAGGGTCATTGGGGAGAGACTGAACTTAATCAGCTCTCTTATAATTTATCTAAGTAACATAGTAACTTGTGGTGGACAGGTCAAGGAGAGCAGTGAAGGTCTACAGATAGACTACATTTTCCACAGAGACCAAAAGGGTTCCGGTTTAAAGATCGACAATAAAAAGGTTGACAAAGAATAGAACAACACCAAATGGTTGGCAGTCAATAAGTCTACAGGGACAAAATGTCAACTAGAGACTGGTCAACACAATAATAGTCGACATATGTTTTTTGTTTGTTTTTTTAGGGTTAGGCACTTATCAGAGGGTGAGGGTAAGGCACTAGGAGGGATGGTTAGGGTTAGGCACTTACCCCGACATTTAGGTTTAGGCACTAGAAGGGATGGTTATGTTTAGGCACTAGAGGGGACGGTTAGGTTTAGGTTTAGAAAACCTAAAGAATATGTCGACCATTTTTGTGCCAACTATTCCCATATCAACTTGTTGACCCTGTCGACCTTTTGTGCGTCAACCTTTTGTACTTGTCGACCTTTTGTCCCTGTTGACCAATTGCTGTCAATCTATACATTGTTAACCTTTTTATTTTCAATCTATAGAACCACACCTGACCAAAAAAGAGATTTTACATTTCTATGAGGTTTCAGCTTAACTAGCGGCCACCTTTGCTGCAAAGCCATGTGCCTCTATAAGTACAACCTCCATTTTGTTTCGTATAAAGGAAACAAACATTTTCTACCACCAATTACAATCCAAAATACTAGTGTAGCTATTACAATCGAACATATTTGAGTTATCATCAACATAGCCAAAGCTGTTACCCTTGTCTGAATTTAATTTGAATCTGCTAAAATTTGGGAATTTTAGAATCAATTAAATGAATTGATTCAAGCATCACATATAAATAATGAACATCTCGTCCCAAATATTCCATACCCATGTGGTTCCCAAACTGGGTGCCGTGGGACACTTGCAGGGGTGCCACAGGTTGGTGGTCCAGTACCAAATCAAATTATTTATGGTCAACATGATTGGCAGCCACCAGGACTGGTTTTGCCTATCATAAAATATGTGGACAAACAGAAGCGCAGGTGTGATATGATATGTCGACAGTTATAATGACAACATTCATCATGTAGACAGTGGTGAAATGCTGACATGTTACAATGTTGACATATCGTCCTGGTGGCTCAGTGGTGACTTACCTGCTCCAGCACAACTGGTCAGAGCCGGCAGTCAAATAACCGTCACTCCTGGGTCAGACCACTCATCCTCTGGTGTTCGGCTTAGTTTTTTTTCTGCTATCCCTAACCCTAATCCCTGCCCGCAGTAACCACCCACCTAGTGCCTAACCCTAACCTCTCCTACTGGAGCCTACCCGAAACACTCCCATTCGCAGCCTAACCCTAATGTCAACATTCTGACAATGTCTATATGTCACAGGTCGACACTGTGAGCATGTCAACACATTGTCTGTAAACATTTTGTCAACATCATAATAGTCACCATTGTGGTGTCAGCATTATGATTGTCATTGTTATTGTCTACCTTTTGATACATTCCCAGAAGCGCATCCAGCACATAACGTAACCTAAGGAAGACAGGTGAGCACAATTTACTCAATTTAATCATTTTTGCTGAAATTCTTAATAAGAAATTTTTGGCCTGGGGTGCTGTGAAATAAATACTGATACTCTAGGGAGGAATTCAATTAGACCCGTTAAATTAATGTTTGCTAATTCATCGCCTGAGGCTATCCAATTAGCCTGACTTAACGGGGATGTCTTTTCGGGTCTCATTTAAGTTACCGGGCCATTCATCATCAGGGGTCAGATATGGCCACCTGATATTCAGAAAACTCTGAAAACTGAAAGTTTACGGAGTTTGGCTGGGAGAACAAGCGCCATCTTCAGATGGCGCTTGTTCTCATAGCCCCGCTTCTTCCTATTTCAAAGAGTTAGGTCGATGCGAGGAGGGATTGGAGCAGATCCCTCCGCCGCCTCCTCACTGACTCCATGTCAGCTTTGCGCATGCGTGACCTCAGGTCACGCATGCGCAGAAGACGGCCGCGGTGGAAGGTAAGTAATGCAGCTACTTCTCTAGCCATACTGTCCCCGATGATGAAACAATATTAAATTTTTTTATAAAAATAAGGGCGGGATGTGCTAACATTGAAATGAGGTCAAAACTCTGAAAACTGCCTTTTTGGGAGGCTTAATCACATTTCCCATATGTATCAAGCAAAACTTTCCACAACTTGTATCCAATAGGGAACACAATGTATAGCTGGTGTTGACTGTTAGATGCCTATGGGCTTCTTTTTGTGTAATTGCCCAAGTGGGATCCAATAGGAACCCTCCCTGGGTCCCCCGTGGCTTGAGGATGTGCTGTCTACTTGGGGCATACATAGGAATTGCACCTGGCAGTGCAAAAGGGGATGTAGTTGCCGCCGGTCTCAATATCGATATCGGAATGCCAACAAGGGACTTAAGATAGGCGTCGAAATACAGCGCCTACCTTAATCCCGACGCTGGAATGCCGAAAGACACCTGCCTGAGGTGAAATTTAGGATGCTGTGGTGAAAAGCAGGAGGCTGTGTTGAGATGCAGTGGGCTGTGGTGACATGGCGTAGGTTGTTATAAAATGCAGGGGGTTGTGGTGAGATGCAGTGGGCTGTGGTGACATGGCGTAGGTTGTTATAAGATGCAGGGAGTTGTGGTGAGATGCAGTGGGCTGTGGCGTAGGTTGTTATAAGATGCAGGGAGTTGTGGTGAGATGCAGTGGGCTGTGGCGTAGGTTGTTATAAGATGCAGGGGGTTGGTGCAAGATGAAATTACTCCTGTGTGAAGCCGGGGCGGGTCGCCAGTATGTATATATGTTTAATAATTACTGCAAAGTAAAAATTGCTTCAGTGTTTATCTCGCTATTTTTCTTTGAATGACTGACTAGATGTAGAACTTTATGTGAATATGAGAGATGTGTCAACTCAATGTCAGTTGTGTAATTCTGTAGTGAGAATATACATTCCAGGAAGGGATATTACAAGATTTGGAAATGTTACATTGAGGACACATGTATAGCTAGATAACTGGTACTGTACATAAAGCATTACAAAATAATGATACATGAGGCAAACTCATGACCAAAAATACTACAATGTGCAATACAGTATATTTTAAAGAAAAAAAAAAATCTAAATTCTAGATGTAACAAGATGATAGATGATGATCTAAAACTAGTTGCTAATAATCTTCCAAATTGACAGTTTGTTTTTTTGATAATTAATATTATCGTTTTCCTTTTATACATAATGCAAACCAGTCATGGCCGGCTCTTGACCATATAAGCCAAATCTTGTACAGTACATGTTTAGATCACGCCCCTTGTAATTATCACTTTCCATAACTGACCACATGATTAGAAGATCAAACTTAACACAGTAGTGAAAAAAAAAAAAAAAAAGCAATATTCCTGAAAATGAATTATCAGCCCATTGCCCTCAGGTTGGAAAGCCATTAGAGTGCTGCAGTCAGTACTACACCTCACTTTGAAATTTAGCTTGGGCCAGATTGATGAGAGGGCAGGTCACACAGAGCCTGATATTACACAGAAATGTACCAGTTTATGGAAGATGAACAAGTGGCACTACAGTATGTGAAAAATGTTCCTTCACCTCCTTAAGACTGCTTGTAACAGGAAAGTGCAAGATCTGGGGACATCCCTGACTGTCCCTGAGCAACATAGGTAGCAAAATCTTTTCTTGTTCGTACAGGATTGTTTTTAGGCCACATCTCACTTTGTAGAAACAATCTTAGTACAGTGCAGAAGGTCTGATCTCCAAAGAGACAATTAAAAGAAAAGAGTAACAGGCAACTAAAAATGTGGAAAGGCTGAACATGTATAAATTAGAGAAGGAATAGAGGTTTAGGATGAACGCATTCAAATACAGTATATCAAAAGGTATAGAGTGGCGATTTAGGGAAGGGGGGGCACTATAATAAGTGAACATATTTTGAAAATGAAGGAATACTGAAAAGGTGACAACTTTTTTTCATTCCTTTACAGAACAGGAGATTCATCCACCCAGAAATAATCACACTTAAAACACAGAAAATAAAACACAGGCAGACTGGAGACTTCAAGGTTTTTTTCTTTTTTTTTCTTCCATCAAACTCTGTTTTGCTTGGTCCTGAGTAATTCATTGAGATTGCTGTAGGATGGGAGCATCATTTATCCTCTTTAGTGAATCAGGTGTCCCTTACTTGTAAAGAAATGCTCTGAATATGCATAGCCCATATAGATGTCTGACTACTCAAGCATCAGTGCATAGAACAAAAAATTAAATGTGTGACGTCAAACAGCAACAAACTAGCTAGAAACTAGCAGCAAAGGCAGCCTCCCTTCAATACAAAGTGACTGTTTTCACCTAGTATATAGCAGGCGTGTTATACACGCAGGGCTGTAACTAGGGTTGTGCGAGTGGTGCAGCCGCACAGAGTGTAGCACTCACCCACAGCTCCCTCATATGGCTAGCAGGGTGCCTAGAATGGCATCCTGCAGCCAGAATCTATGCAGCAGTGCCAGCTGGAGCGTCCTTAGGATGCTTCAGACAGTCATACCGCTGCCATAATAGCTCCCCGAAGCACTCCATATGACTTCACACATAGGAGGTGTGGCCTGCACTGGGCACGAAAGTTACGGCGCTGTATACACATGACCCAACTCTTGCTGGGGTATTGGTGGGGTTTATCTTGAACTATGTCCGTTTGGTTTTGAGTCCATGATCTATGGTAGCTTGTCTCAAAAGGATGATTATTTTAAAAAGTAACATTCCATATACAGATTTAAAAAAAAAAAAAAAAAAACAATTCAATGGCCTTCCAGCACATCTATTTTACAGCTACCTGCAGCTCCGTCATGCTCTATGTGCACAGTGGAAGGATACTGCTCCTGCCTTTCTGAGTCCCCCAGGTCATTCCTCAGTGCGTACATTACCTGAGCGCCGCTGTTTCACTGGCCTACTCCTCTCCTGTCCTCTTCTGGTAAGGGGGATCTGTGCAGCCTTAGGTCTCACTGGGTTGTGGATTTGGGTGTTCTCACTGATGAGGAGTGGGACCTTATACTGGGTTCTTTCCGTGGGGTGCCAGGTTTCAGCAGATACAGTTGTATATTTTGCACAGGATCTATTGGACCCCTTCTCACCTCTGTAAACTTGGCGGTTCTTAAAATTCTCTGCTCCTTCTGCTGACTTCTGGCATCTTCTGTGGTTGTGTCCTAAGGTGGCTTCATTTTGGGCTCAGGTGGTTGCTTCTTTACGCTTCACAGGTATTACTTTACCTTTACTAGCCCCAAGTATTTGTACATTTGGTTTCGATCTGGAGGAATCACTCAGTTCTTTTATGTCTAAGTGAATAACCTTTTAATGTTGGCCAGGGTCTGCATTGCTCGTGGTTGGATGGCATCTGACCCCACTCCCCTCCTGGATAGCATTCATTATCGTTTCTCAAGAGCGATTGCTTTATCAGAAGACAAAATGCCCCCTAAAGTTTGACAAAGTCTGGTCACTGTGGCAAGACTCCTGTTCTGCTCTTGCCGATCCCTCTGGTAACACACTGATTGGGTTCTAGATTTTTACCTTGCCTCTATCCCTCCGTCAGCCCACTCTTTACTTTATATACCTTTCCTGCTTTGGTTGGATGCTGCGACATTTATGCTTGCTCAAATTTCATATAAATTTTAGGTATGTATTATTGCTCTGCAATTTCTTGATATACAGTGCATCCAGAAAGTATTCACAATGCTTCACTTTTACCAAATGAATTTTTGTCCTCAAAATTCTACACACAATACCCCAGAATGACAACATGTAGAAAGTTTTTTTTTAGATTTTTCAAAATTTAATAATAAAAAATATATATATATCACATATACATAGGTATTCAAGGCATTTGCCATGAAGCTCAAAATTGAGCTCAGGTGCATACTGTTCCCACTGATCATTCTTGAGATGTTCCTACAGCTTAATTGGAGTCCACCTGTGGTAAATTCAGTTGATTGGACATGATTTTGAAGGGCATACACCTGTCTATATAAGGTCTCACAATTGACAGTGCATGTCAGAGCATAAACCAAGCATGAAGTCCAAGGAATTGTCTGTAGACATCTGAGACAGGATTGTGTCAAGGCACAAATCTGGGGAATTTATTCCATTTTGGAATAAAGCTGTAACAAAATGTGGAAAAAGTGAATCGTTGTGAATACTTTCAGGATGCACTGTACATGTGCTCTTACATTTGATTTTCTAGTTCATTGTATTTTATTAGAATTGTGTTCTGTATTTGTTTTTCCCTTTTGGACTTTGAAAAACTAATAAAACACTTGATTGAAAAAACAATGAGGTATATTTACTGAAATGCGGGTTTTTAGGAGTGGAGATGTTGCCCATAGCAACCAGTTTCTACTAACATTTATCTTACATAAAACTCCAATGTGTATAATTCGGTGTCACCACGCTTTAAAACCAATTCAATGACCTATTCAGCCTGGGACGTCATTGGAATTCTAGTTCTATACACATCTAAAAACTAGTTTTTGCAAAATAAGACAGTAGGACAAAAAAGTATATCTGGCATGCCCTATTTGTGGAGCAGTGTACAGGAGTCTCAGTACTCTGTGTAGTATTTTCATTAATGGGAAACATTATGTCCTGGGACAAGAGAATAAACAGAACACCTGCCTAATGCATCTGACCATCCTCATTGCTATGCTTATGGCAACAATAACATGGTTACTGAGGATATAAGGGAATAGACTCCACCTTGCAGATTGTTCACGAGTCTCTTGTACTTAGGGTGCATACACAGCAGGACAATAGCGGCACGACAAAATCATATAGATCGCCTAGAGTGTATGAAAAATTGCGCGCTCCCACTGGTCACATGCGTTATCGTGTGATTGGCTGTGCAGCACAGTATCACACTATCGGATGCGGCGCCACACATATTAGTAAAAGTCGGAGCAAGTAAACGTTCCATCGTTCATTAAATTGTGCAGTGTGTACCGGCAATCATGTGATGTCCAGGGCGAAAGCAAATAGCCCTGAACATCAGCACGATTTCCGATCGGTTAGGTTTGTACCGACTCAGGTTGCTCACTGTGCAAGCATTATGGGGCTGTTTTTTCTGGATAATGAAAACATACCAAATTTAGTAAATATTAGCTATGAACGCTACTGACTATTATTGGGGAAACACACAGCATTTATGGTGAAGAGCAGCTAAAAGCAGCATAGATGTGGATATATTGGTGACACTGTTTGCTCAAAACTCCTTGTCCATTTAATGTAGCTGTATAGGGGGGGTATGTAGTCCAGTCAGTGAAAACTTTGACACCAAAATGTCGACTGTGATAATGTAGATATGGTCAAAAGTTAGACAACCAAAAGGTCAACATTTAATATGTAGTCAAAATATGGAATTGGTGAAAAAAAAAATGTCAACAGTCACAGTGGAAATTTAGACTGTCTATATTTTAAATTTTGACAAAGCAAAAGGTTGATAATCAAAATGTCGAAAAGTCAGAATGTTAACAGTAATAAAACACACCTGTCTGCATCTCAGATGCAATTAAATACTGGCACCTGAGAGAGCCATCACTTAAACGCTGTCCTGCTATAAGCAGCACCGGGTTGACACTATATTAGGGAGACAGTGCAGTCAGTGGGGCTCAGGTTCGCCTGTTTTTATTTTACCAAGACCTATGGATGCCTACATGGACCAAAAGGATGCCACCCATGGGTTTGGCAAGTTTTTTTTTTTTTTAATAAAAGAATAAAAACATTTGGTGTCCCAGTACTGTGGTTCTTTTTACAATCATCTTTACAGGCACCAGCAGGCCCGTAATGTCTGGACACACTGGCACTTGATCAACAAGTGCCAGCATGCTGGGGCAGGCTTGCTGGATCTGTAGTCCACCTGTAAAGCACAAATATTATTCATATTTTTTACCATTAACCCTGCCACCAGGGGTGTGGGGGAAGAGCCCTGGGCTGGTAATTTCTCAGTAGGGGAGACCCCATTTGATTTTTGAAGTCCTCACTTTCCAAGGAATTCCAGCCCTGTGCTGATCAGCTTGGGACTTGTTGCCACCATTATAGAATAGGAACCCACACTATCTCCCCGCGCTACCACTGTGTAGCTGTTTATTGTAATTCATACTGTGCTGTAAGTCAGTTAAGCACAAATTACTCAATCTAGAAGATAAAGATCAAACCAAGGAGATCATTCTGTCCCCATTGTAAAATTAGGTATTATTGAGGAGTGAGACTATTTAGACACATGTGCTTATATGTAATGCAGTACTCTAGCAGATTGTTTATAATACATTAGAAGTTTTACCACTAATGTGTTTTTTGACATCTACCAAGTTGTGTTTTGAGGAACAGACTACTCATTGATGACTATTCACTGACCGACAGATTGCTCTGCTTACACTAGTATTCCCAGTACTTGTGCGAGTCTACTAAACATAACGGAAATAAAGTTCATGGTTAAGATATTTCAATGCCATCCTTGTTTAAGAAGACACAGAGTGGGAATTGGAATTTTAATTCATGTTAATATCACCTACATCTGTCACATTGTGTTACACACACTGCAGAGCAGGCACATACGCATCAAATTACTATTCCAACAAATCTGTAAAATTCCCAAAATATACGCTCACAGCATTTATGAATCAACTGCGGAATTGGTTCAACATGCTCCATTCACAATTACACTCAAATCATAAGTTAAAAATTCAATGAGCAGATGAGTTTTAAAATAAACCCTATAGCCCAACATAAGTGAGCAGCTGTATATTAATCTGGAGTTCTGTAGGTCCCAGATGAGCCCAGCCTTGGTTGCCCCATTTATCATCTGCTTTCCACAAATCCTCCTACCCACTTACAGCATACCGTCAGCAGGGGCATGGTGGTATTTAGCATAGAACACGTGATCCCAGATGTCAGCCACCAGCTGCCTTTGTCATAGGAAATTGCCAATCTGGTAAAATAATTTCTTTGCCTTGAGGTTCAAAGTTAGCACAGATGACATGTCAAGAGACATTCTTTCACATATGAAGTCCAAACCCTTGCAAGCATTACTAAAAGTCCTCCGTTGACCATAATGTATCTAACCACAGCAAAGTGACAGTGGTCCAGGGCTGCGTTATTTTATCTTAAAGCCCTATCAGCGCTGGAGTCCTTGCAGTGACAACCCTGCCTTTTAACATCCCAGATGCCAAACAGAGCTTTACCTTTGGCTTAGCATGCACTTGTAACAGTTACCAGTAACAGCCACCTGTAACAGCGCATGAGTTTGCATTTAATGAGGAGTACCAAGGCCCCAGCAGCCACTGACCTGCTGCTCTGCGCATAGTGAGAGCATAAAGCGTGGCCTGGGAAGCCTGTGATTGCTCTAAAATAAATACAAATATTGCATTTCTTCGGCCTGTTCAGGGAGTGGGTTTGGAATGTAAAGATAGTTCTTTGAATGAGCCGTGGTTAAATAACTAAGGCTTGTAGCTGTTGTTCTTCAGGTTTCAGCATCCTCTTTGCAGCGATAATTGTGTTCTTCATCAGCATCGCGACTGTCATGGGTCCAACTCCTCCAGGGACCGGCGTGATGTAACTCGCCTTCTTTCTCACTTCTAAATGAAGAGAATAGAGATTATACTATAATAACCAGCAACTCCAGTGTTCACCGCCCAGTCCAGAACCATACCCCATATAGGATCCCTTTGTAAAACATGTATATACAGAAAACAAGTAAAGGTCAACAACTCCGTAATCCTCACTTACCATCAAAGTCTACGTCCCCAACAAGTTTAGGTTTCCCAGTGACTGGATCCTGCACGCGATTTATTCCAACATCAATAACGGCAGCGCCTTCTTTGATCATGTCAGCGGTGATGAGATTTGGAATTCCTAGATGGAAAGAGCCAAAAAGTTATTACATTTGTAAATAACGCAGCAAGTGTCAGAATGCAGGTACACTGGGTCAACACTAATTGGCTTGACAACAAATAGGGAATTTTAGACGCAAGTAACGTTAGACTAGTTAATAAGGTAACCCGCAGGTACTGTTGATATTTGTCAATACTTGTTACTCTTTAGGAGGTGGTGTTGTAAATTACCTGCAGCCGCTACTACAATATCAGCAATTTTAGTGTGCATCTTCAGCTGTTCCTTTGGGGTGTACCGGTGTGAGATTGTAACAGTGGCATCACCTGCAAAGTAAGACAAGTTTATACTGTGTCCTGGAAAGAAAACAACTCTACAACTAACTGACCTCAACATTAGACCATGCTGATTTAGGTCTACACTTTAGTTTTAAGTGTTTAATACCATGGAAAAAGTGCCATGGAAGATGTGAAATGCACTCACCTCCGGGGCGTTCATGTTTGCCATCTGTGTGCAGCAGCATTGCAATAGGCATTCCCACATTTTTGGACCTTCCCGCTACCACTACATTTTTTCCTAGAGTGGGGATTCCTGTGTGAAAGGAAAAAAAAATACAGGTCACACAAATGTCTCTGAAACAGTGTCCAGATACCCAATTAGACACTCATGCAACCCAAAGTGCAGCAGACAATCTAAAAATGTTCAAGCATAGACCTTTGATTCCCATGGTAGTTTGTGAGCTGGGTGCTTGGCTACAGTATGTAGAGGCTACACAACATTTAAGACGCTAGATCCATGTTGCCTTTGACAAGAGTGATGTGGTGGTCTTACCTGTTCTTTTGATGATCTCCCACACCCCCCATGGAGTGGCAGGTAACATGGAGTACTGGTCTAGACACATCCGGCCCACGTTCACTACATGGAATCCGTCTACGTCTTTATCTGGGATCACCGCATTGCAAACTTCCCTTTCATCAATATGCTCTATTAAGGAGTATAAAATGAAAATCAACACCGATACCTTAATACCTTAACCTGAAAGCAGTCGCCAATGACAGTAATATCTGTAATAGCTACAGTAGTGCCTACAGGAAATCTGCAAGGTGATGGACCATAACCATCTAAAGAGGCGGCTACTCCACCTTATGATGTGGATAAGGCCTTAGGTGCACTTGTGTATAACAAGCCACCACAATGTCTATCAATACGCATAGGTCACCAGTTCTCAGGCACAGCAAATTTCAGTAGAACACAGACCATCTCCATTCAATGTAAACAGTAGCTTCGCAAGTCAAGGTTGCAAGTATTGGTTTAGCCTAAACAACTAGTGGCTGACTATATCCTAGGAGCAGCAAATACTGGAGAGCCAGACCAGACTTAGATATTACTGTAATAAGTCAACTTACCTGGGAGAGGAAGCTGCACTAACAAGCCGTCCACATGACAGTCATCATTGAGCTTGCCGATCAGATCCAGCAGCTCATCCTGAGAGATGGATGAGGGTTTCAGAATAGTTTCACTGCTGATTCCTAAAAACAGAGCATGATTTATTAAACAGCTGATAGGCCAAGAGGCAATCAATTTTAAGAATTACCTGCAAGTGTACCCATGATCACAATCACTAGAAAGAGTGAATGTTTACACAGTGCTGCTCAGGTTTGGCAAGGGAGTATTTTGCCTGGTGATCAGCAATTCTAGGTTTTAATGTGTTGGCATGTTATCTGCCACCTTTGTCAGACACTGGATTGAATTCAATCAATCAAGTATGTAATATATGCCTCCAATGATGTGTGCATGTGAGACACTTTTGAAGACTGATGGGGTAATTGACAAGGCCCTGTATGCTAATGGACAACATTAAGGCCCTATGAAAGACAAGAGTGACAGGGACGACAAATGCCACAATGTCTGGCCAGTGGGTATATTTCCAGGTCGCTGGCTGTACAACACCCACCATCAGCGAGAGGGAGCAGTGTCTGGCACACGAGACATCGTGGGGGAGATGAAAGAAGAGATGGTAAGTGCCAAATGCTCTATAACCAGCCCAATTTGACACTTCGTGAACCTACGGTATGTATGAAAGCAGATAACTTAGAGATAAAAATCACTTTTCTCTAAGTTATCTGCAAAGTCTAACAATTTTGCAGTCGCCATACTATTGTATGGCAACGGATAATCATCCAGAAGTTGGGAAATATGTCATTTTTTAATATGTCTTCAGGATTATCTGTCGACACCTGTGGCGGCTGGGCGGCATCCCTGACGGTGTCAGGCTGCGCACATGATCTTGCAATGTTTTAGAGATCTTGCAATGTGCAGTGGGCCCAGTCAAGAGGTAAGACACAGCACTAGGCTGAAGCTCTTAAGGTCTTGCACGGAACTTGGAAGGGTGAGAGGGGGGTTTATCTCCCCCACTCTGGTGGCATAGATGTTTATACATCTCAGCATTATTGCTTCCTGCTTTGGCTCGATAAGAGGCAAAGCAGAACAACCTATAGTACATTACCTCCCATGTGACACAGTACAAGAGATTTGCACATTGTTACCTTTTAATGCTTTAAGTAGAAGTACCCAAAAATGGGCACTAAAATGAAAACCCTAAATGTGTTTAATGCAATTTAAGTCTTAGTAAAAGACAGAGCTTTAAAAAAAAAAAAAAAAAAGTGAATGAACGAGTACATACAAGTGATACATAGGGCGGAATTCAATTGTTTCTACCCCCCTTCGCGCCCGACGGAGCTATTCAATTGTTGCTCCTGTCTGGCGCGATCAGCTGCCAGCGCTCCATTCCAGCTCGCAGCCCCAGCGGGGAGCGAGCTGAGATGTGCGAAAAGTGACCTGTTTGGGCGCCCAAACATCACTTTTTGCGGTTGTGCCCAGCACTTTGGTCGGGGGTAGCTGCTTTACGCGGCTAAACCCGACCACTTTGGGAGCGATCAGCGCGAAAAACGGCAGCAATAACGGCCCGCGATCTCCTGTTACTTTAGACTGGAGATCCGGGCTGCATAAACAATTGAATTCCGCCGATTGTGGCAATGTCACAATTTGCACTGTGTCCAAAGCATTAAAGCTTGCCAAAACTCCACCGTGAAAACACTAGACGTAAAAAATGGGCCTCGTGCCTTGATGTCAATGAAAGGACTGAGCTCCTAGTGAGGAATACATACCAACATCAGCAGCTGCCCTTGTCTTGTTCAGTACATATGAATGGCTGGCAGGGTTTTCACCAACCAAGACCACGCTGAGATGAGGCCTCTTGTTGCCAGCTGCTACCCACTGCTCCACCTCATGCCGGGCCTCCAGACGGATTTGTCTTGCCAACTTCCTCCCAGATATGATCACCGCTTCATTTCTTGAAAAAAATAAAATAATTAATGAATAATTCACCCAAAATTCTAATGTGACAGAAGGCTTTGACATGTAGACAGTTTCCATATTATTGAAGATCACTTAATACCAAAAATTGCATGTCATGTATGGCTAAACAGAGCTCTAGAAAAAAGACATCTAAATATTGTGATAGGATCACTGGTAAAGTGGTCTGTGACAGGGACATTTATCCCAGATTCCTGTCCTATGTGTTTAAAATCCCCAGGAGAAAGTCTGCAGTGTAGCAGGCTGAGTCTCGGCTTTTTGAAAAGCCGGTTTGGGACCTGGGGGTTGTGGGTGACAGGAGAGGGAGGGCTCCACCCACGGCCACTCCAGGTTTTGGTTCTCTTAGCCTGGTAACAGACTTGTTAGTTTTCCACCTGAGAGTGGCCAATATAAGCCTAGTGTGTTTAGGGCTGATTGTCTCACCTGGGAGAGCAGACAGGGAGTTTGCTCAGAGACACTTGGAAAACCTATCTGTGAGTACTGTGCTGTGCTTTGTTGCTGGCGAGGGCATTAGGCCCTGCCAGGTTCTGGTAGTGAGGGAACTACCTGTGAAGTTAGTGCCCCGACAGGGCTAGGATTTACGTTTATGTTTTCTTTGTGTTATTTCTGACATTGTACAATCAAGGCTGGCGCCGACCAGCTTGTACTTGCATCCAGACTGGTGTGCTGCTTCCCTGCTGCTGTGTGTGTGTGTAAGGAAGGAGTCCTCTACCCAGGAGAGGGACCCCCTAACCTAACTGTGTCACAATATATATATAAGAAATAGAACATTATATGTTATTTGAATGCGAGAGCTCACAATCTGGAGCTATGGCTATTACAAGTAGTATTCTATCCCAAGTCACTTAAGCCTTATAAAAGTTTGACTGCAACTAAAGCTGGGTATACACTACTCGACATATCGGCCGTTCCATTGAACAACCTATGGATTGTCACTGATCGCGAAAAAGTGCTATAGTACGTTTTTACATGCAGTGAAGGAGTTTTTAGAAACGAGCAGGTCCCACAGGACACGCTGAGAGTCATTGACCTGTGTGCACCGCAGCAGCCAAGTCCTCAGCATCTCCCCAACCAATCACAGCTTGCAGCTTTGCCTCGTCCAATCACCACCCAAGCCCCTGTTGACCACCCCTCACTGTCTCCTACCCCCCTGCGGCCGCTTTAAGATTATCGTGGGCTGCCGCTGGAGACTGCAGGGCCCGCTACCTCTCTAGTGAGCCAGCTCTATGAGGAGACCCTGGGCTTGTGTGACCCGTGGCTGCATGTAATCGGCCCTGCAGTGTCTGATCACGCAGGGCTGGCTCAAGGGCCATTCCAGTGCAGCTGCCCCTGGGCACTAGACTTGCGCTGACCCCCAGCAGTTGGCAACAACACTGGGGTCCAGCACATTGTCAGTGTGCAACTGGCCAGCCCACTCTGATCGCAGGTTCAAGTTCCACTGTCTGGTTGCCGGCATTTGCGCCCCTCCTCCCATCACGTGCAGACTCCTGGGGTACAGACTTTCCAGCATGACGACCTCTTCACAAAATCCATGGGACATCACTCAGAAGTAAGCAGGCCAACGGGGATATACAAGGAATGCCATCTGTAACTTGAGGTCCACCTGTGGCTGTTCAAGCCAGGGAGGTGGACACAGCCCGGTACAGGAGTGAGCTGTAGATCTACACCGGGCTGCAGCTCAAGCTAGAGGCAGGACCCCCAGCAGGAAGGAGGAGGTGACCACTGCCCCCAACTGCCATCTACCCTTGCCCCCCAACCTACCTCTCGCACTGCCCCAGCTGCTATATTGATCCCTAGCCTCAGCACTGCCACCAGTATTGCCTGCCCCCCAGTACTTCCCTAGCTATCTACCATTACCCCCCTTCCCAAACACCAGCACTGTCTACTGCTACCCCCTTCTTGCCCCCAGTACTGCCCCAGCTGCCATCTAGCATTACCCCCCAGTACTGCCTGTAATTAACCTTCTCCTTGCCCCCCATAACTGTCCCAACTTCTGTCTGCAATTAACCCCTTCCTGTCTCCAGCTCTACCCCAACTTCTCCCCATCTTTAACTCCAGCTCTACCCCAACTGCTGCTTGCCCTTAACCCCCCTCCACCCCAAATGCTACCAATGCCCAAGCTGCCATCTGACCCAAACACTGTCCCAAATGCTACCTGCCTTCATCCCCATATGTGATGGGACCCAGAAAACGTTTTTAAAGTGAGGGGTCCCTGGGACCCACAAATTTTTTCACTCAGCATGATCACTATCGTGTGCGCGTTGGCCAGTGTGTACAGACTATATGTCTGAACGACGTCGATCAGACATATTGCGTCGGTTGTGCAGCCCAGCCGATGCCTAGTATATCTGCAGATATATTAGTGCATTGTGCTGTGTGAACAGGCGGTCAGCCGATCGCCCATACACTTGCTGCAGAGACCGACGGTGACCGACAGCTGAAGTGCGTGGGCACATGTAAATGCCCGCCCAGTTGTGACGTCAGTCACAACACATCGGGCCGACGATTGGTAAGTGTGTATGCACTTACCAATCGTCAGATAGGAAGGCGGATCAGCCGGATGACCGTTCCATCGGCCTAGTGTGTACCCTGCTTTAAACTACAAATGTACAGTAGTATTATCACTACTTGGCTATCTTAAAAAAATAAAAAAAAAAAGATTTTAAAAGAATCATTTATGACACATTTGCTATTAAGATTGAGCGATCAAATGTCAACTCCATATTATGTGTTACCACTAACAGCCCATTCTAGGCATCGGCCTGTGTAGCCAAACTAATTTTAGAAGTAGATAACGTTACTGCTGTTTGGGTTAATGGTCCTGACCAAGGCCGTGTGCACACATTAGTAGTGTAACTTTCCTGATGGCCCAATAGCTGCCGCACACTGGTACTAATCTTACTAGTAGCACTGAGCAATACAACTTCAACAGCCAAATCATATATAGGATCAAGTGATTTATCTGCAAATTGCAGAGTACATTACATTTGTATCACATGAAAACAAAAAACTACTAAAACAAGGTGACTTTCACGAAAGCTAACAAGGGGTGTGATCTTGCACCAATAAGTTTGTGAATAAATCTCTATTTCAGAGAAATTACATCTTGTTTATTCTTCAAGACCCTTAAACTTCACCTTTATTATTCAAATGATAGTTTAGGTGTATGTGAAGGTGCTACCTTATAATCTTATAGTTATCACAAATTGAAAAAACAGACAGAGAAAAGATAAGATTTTATCTGGTGCACTAATAGGGTCAAAATATCCTAATGACCAATTGTTTGAGAGCCAATGTTAAAATAGAACTTATTTTTATGTTCCTTAAAATTATAGTAGCCAAGTCCAAAATATGGGCGAAATATGATTGAAATAGAAGTAAAGAGTGTATACATATGTAGAAAAAAAGTATTGAAGTGATTTAAAATGCCACCTGGCGCTGGTCTGTTCCACGTACTTTACAGTACCTGATGCTTATATGGTGCAGCTTTATTATATGTGTTCAGTGTCAGTATTACTACACCATGTAACTATCACAAATTGCTAAACCTGGACAGTAGTTATTAAGTGGGGAGTATGTGTGATATTGGATACTTCCAATATGTTATTTAGTACTTATTTTAATTTCTTACAATTTTTATAAGTTTTTAATTAAAAAAGTTTTTATGAGTATGGAGAAGAGACAACTTCTATTATCACTTGTGATATACGTCCTATTGAGTCCTGCGATGTTATATTAGTATAATAAACATTTTCAATATAATGTTGCTCAGATCCAGCAGTCAGAATATGTTACTAAATATATATGTGATATCTATCCTTGATATCAGTATTCTTGAACTGCTGGTGTTTGTTGCTTTTAATACTTGCAACAAAACTGCAACATATCTAGATAGAGATACATTTGCAGGTATGTTTCAATTATTGACTTTCTCTCAGCTCATATGTTATATGTTCAGCTGTTAGTCTCAACCTCAACCGACAGCCTTCATATAATATTATTTATCTGCTTTTCTGTAGTGCTGCGGTATTTGTTATAGGGCATGTATGGTCTATGCCGTCGTATACAGACTCGTGTCTCAAAGCATACATATGGTTTTTCTGTTATAGTATCTCAGCTTGTCTGGACTGCCTAGATAAAGCAGCCATCTGTGAAATGCGCGTCGGCAACCACGCTGCCGCCGGTCTGCAGCACTATTGTATGCTAAAACACGTCAGCAATACCAATAATATGTATGTGTGAAACCGGGCTTATGGGGGCTGTCTGTGCTGAGAGAAATGTGTGATGCCGCTCTGTTGCCATAACAGACAAGCTGAGATACTAGAACAGAAAAACAATATGCATATGGTGAGCTGGTGGGGCTTTGAGACACGAGTCTGTATACGACAGCATAGACCATACATGCCCTATAACAAATACCGCAGCACTACAGAAAAGCAGCTAAATAATATTATATGAAGGCTGTCGATTGAGGTTGAGACTTAAGGTGCCCACACACATACCGACTTTTCATCCAATTTGGCCGATTTCGACAAATCGTGACGACAGATCATGTAAAAAATGGCCAAATCGTGAGTTTCTACACTTGATCACGATGCCGATGCGCGTCCCCGCTCGTCGTACATCGCATCTTCAGATCTGCCGTGCTGTAGGGCAGATTAGCCAATCTGGGATACAATGCACTGGCTGCACGATAGATCTTAAATCATATTGGACATTTTTAACTCCAAATCGTGACCACGACTGCCTGGGGAGAGTTCAGGGGAAATCGTGTACATTGGCTGATTGGGAGCAAGTCGGTATGTGTGTGGGCACCTTAACAGCTGAACATATAACATATGAGCTGTGAGAAAGTCCATAATTGAAACATACCTGCAAATGTATCTATCTAGATATGTTGCAGTTTTGTTGCAAGTATTAAAAGCAACAAACAGCAGCAGTTCAAGAATACTGATATCAAGGATATATATCACATATATATTTAGTAACATATTCTGACTGCTGGATCTGAGCAACATTATATTGAAAATGTTTATTATACTAATAACACATCGCAGGACTCAATAGGACGTATATCACAAGTGATAATAGAAGTTGTCTCTTCTCCATACTCCTCATAAAAACTTAATTAAAAAAAATATAAAAATTGTAAGAAATTAAAATAAGTACTAAATAACATATCAGAACTATATTGGAAGTATCCAATATCACACATACTCCCCATAACTACTGTCCAGGTGTAGCAATTTGTGATAGTTACACGGTGTTGTAATACGGACACTGAACACATATAATAAAGCTGCACCATGTAAGCATCAAGTACTATAAAGTACGTGGAACAGACCAGCAAATTTTAAATCACTTCAATACTTTTTTTCTACATATGTATACACTCTTTACTTATTTTTTTTTATTTTAATCATATTTCACCCATATTATGGACTTCGCTAATATAATTTTAAGGAACATAAAAATAAGTTCTATTTTAACATTGTTTCAGAGAGCCAATTGGTCATTAGGATATTTGTACCCTATTAGTGCACCAGATAAAATCTTATCTTTTCTCTGTCTGTTTTTTCAAAAGGTGACTTTCACGTGTGTTAGTCTCAAGAAAGACATAAGGCTCTTTGTAAATACTGCAATGCAACAAGCCGTGTTCAAACATCTCCAAGCTCAACAGTTTTGATAAACAATGAATCAGTAGTAACTGGCTAAGGCCCACACATACATTCCATACAAGGGGGTAACTGGGGGGTGTAATTAAACACAAGCCTTTAGAGACTAGGCCTATGGACATTCCCATTTACCCAGAATTAGCAATTGCACCATATCAAAACTACAACTCGCAGGTACACAAAGCATTACATGAACAGGGTCTGTTATACAGCCACATTCCAGAAGCAAATATGGCCGTATAAAGCAGTTCGGTGGCCACTGTACCAGCTGGGAATGGGCTGTTACTAAATATAATGAGTTCAATATTAAAGTCTCAAACTAAATATATTAACATTAAAATATACCAGTATCATGCCCCCATCTTAACTAGTAGTTAACTGGCGGAATATATGAACCATCAAGCTCAGATAAATAAATAACTTTACTTTGTGCACCACAAATTACTGGTGGTACCCCACATACATTCTATATGGGTAGCTGTTGTGTATTATCTCAATGAATAGGTTGTGCATCTCTGGTATAAAACTTATTTTGTGGGCGGTATTCAATTGTTTTAGTGCACCCGATCTCCCGTCTAAAGTTACAGGACATTGCGGCGTGCTATTCAATTGATGCCGATCTTCGCGTCGATCACACCCAAAGCGGTCAGGTTTAGCCACGTAAAACTGCTACACCCGACCAAAGTGCTGGGCGCGATCCCAAAAAAGTGCAGTTTGGGCGCCTAAACGGGTCACTTTTCAGCTCACAGCCCCTGGGGGGGGGGTGAGCAAAAAAGCCGGTGCTGGCAGCTGATCGCAACCGACAGGAGCAACAATTAAATAGCTCAGTCGGGCACGTAGAGTGGCTAAAACAATTGAATACCGCCCATAGTGTATCACTCTGTACACAGAGCTGTTTAAGTAGCCAGTGATAAATTTACCCGAGCAAGGAACAATGAAACATTGATATATTATATATTTTGCATGCTTAAGAACATGTTAAAAAAAACAAAACCAGGTATGCTACCATATTGTATGTAGCGAGTGAACACGTTTGAGCACTGGCAAGCTTTTCCTAGTTGCGGCTGATTTAGTCTCTTATGCACGGTTTGTAGTAGACAAAAAAGTCCAATTAGCAGCCTGCATCTTGTGTGACCATTTACTGCTCCACCAGTCCTTTTACAACTGTCTAATAACTTCACAAGCGTGGGGGCTAAAAGGGACAACCTGGACGGTGAAGAAGTTTTCAAGGTCACATTTGTATTCACATCTGAAAACAAATGAGATTTCTCATCACCTTGGCTCCCAGTAAACATTTAGTGTAAATGTTAAAGCACAACACTACTGAGGCCTATACAAACAGGACAGATATACTGGCATGGCCATCAGTGGGTGTATTAGCTAAATGCAGATCATTCTAGTTACACCCAACAGTTCCCTAAAATGATAGGCTTTAATATCATGGCTGCATCAATGTTTTATTATCTTCTGTATACACTTGTAAACATTTTACTCTGCAATATGACTAAGCATTATATGCACAGATATTATGGACTTAATACAATTTGTTGCTATGGTTTTTTTGCCTTCATAAGTATGACAGCCACAAGAGGCTATATTCACCACGCAACATGCAGACATATCTGCTAGGAATAGGGATCAATTAGAGCCCAGCAGAGGAAAAAAAACCGGGATGTGCATGTTAGAGACCAATAGCGCAGCATAAACTATCTAAGCAAAGTAACAGCACTTATGACTGGGTAAATACCGTGGGAAATGAAAAAGAAATGTACAGATCAGAGCACCTGTGTCAGTGTGTGACAGGCAGGAAGGAGACTGTATACTACACACTATAGTGGAGGGGGGAGGAGACGAGCTGCTAGATGCAACCAGTGAGAGAGATTTCATCAGCCAACGCCATGTACTTCCTGCATCAGCCACTACTACACAGCACTGTACATACATCCCGGTGACACATGTCCATTTATTTACTAACCGTTACTTATAGAGCACCAGCATATTCCATTATTTACAGTTGGGAATTTAACATTAAAAAAACAGGACTGGGTAATAACATACAGACAGTGCAGTAAGAGGGCCCTGCTCACACTCTGTATGCTAGGTACACACACAGCTGTCCTTATACAGGGAGAGAGAGACCCAGCAGTCCTTATACAGGGAGAGAGAGACCCAGCAGTCCTTATACAGGGAGAGAGAGACCCAGCAGTCCTTATACAGGGAGAGAGAGACCCAGCAGTCCTTATACAGGGAGAGAGAGACCCAGCAGTCCTTATACAGGGAGAGAGAGACCCAGCAGTCCTTATACAGGGAGAGAGAGACCCAGCAGTCCTTATACAGGGAGAGAGAGACCCAGCAGTCCTTATACAGGGAGAGAGAGACCCAGCAGTCCTTATACAGGGAGAGAGAGACCCAGCAGTCCTTATACAGGGAGAGAGACCCAGCTAGCCTTATACAGGGAGAAAGACTCAGCTAGCCTTTTACAGGGAGAAAGATCACACCCCACTGCCTATTTGCAGCAGCCACGTACACAGGTATAACATACAGTGCTGGGAATGGGGAGCCTGGTCTAACAGAGTCACCTTCATTGATTGATAAGGTAACCCAATGACAGAGGCCACCCATGTGCTCACTACAGTATTACAGTATGCCCGGCCACAATGCAGACACAGCACAGCGCATCTCACACCAGCGGGCACACAGCATGTCACACACTCGGGTGAGGCAGCTATATACTCACAAGGAGGGGGAGCTGTGGAAGGCCCGGACCTGGGCTCGGACGCTGCAGCAGATGACGGAGCGCAGGGAGCTGATGGTTGCCATGGTGCCGAGAGCGCAGCGACCTCCTCACACTGACAGATTTTGAGCCGGGGAGAAAGCCGGCCCGCTTCCGCGCTGCCTATATACGCTCGCCTACGTCACGGAATGTTCGCAGCTCGCCACACCCACGATCACCAATAGCGGCGTGTCTCTCACCCCAGGGTGACGTCACGGAGACAATGCCACCGTGTCATTGGCTGGACGGACTGTGTCAGTCATGGGCTGGGTAAGGGCGCGCGTGGTGGTGGGGCACTGGGGCAGCGCGCAGCAGCGTCACTGTGACAGTAGTATTGTGTGTACTGTGTACATAATGTAACTAGCTACACACACATTCTTCATAACCCCCCCCCCATGTCCGCTGCCGCCTAATAATGATGACTGTGCAGTGTGCAGGTTAACCACCAGTGCTCTCACTGGTATTGCAAATAAGGTTACAGACCAGAAACAACATAATTAGTCTAATGCAAATATAATGGGGAACATCAGCCTGCTCCCCACCATGTAGACAGACGAAATAGGGGTAAATGAAGCCCTGCCCCTTTGGACTTTTGGGAATCGGGACTGGTACTGTTCCTGCAAAATAGGGACATTTGTGAAATCACCATAGAGTGTAACGGACAATAAAATGGAATTGGTATGAAATACGGCCGGCAGTTCGATTCCCGGCAGCGGCAGCCCGACAGCGCTGGAAATCCCGATCGTCCTAAGGTAAGTAATCACTAACCTAACCCCCCTAACCGTAACCCTCCTTAGGGGTGCCTAACCCCCCCTTCCCCGCTGCCTAAACGTAAGCCCCGGGGGATGCCTAACCCTGAGTCCCCCCGGGGGTGCCTAACCCTCCCTCCGCCTAACCCTCCCGGGGGGTGCCTAACCGTAAGTCCCCTCCGGGTGCGCTAAACCTAACCCCCCCCCCGCAGCTGTCCGCTCACGGCGCTCGGGATCCCTTCGATCGGGATGCCGGGCACCTGCCTCCCGGCGTTGCAAAAATTACAGGCATCTAGATATAGACACCTGCCATTTACCCACGCCGGGATAAAGCAGTCGGGAAGCCAGCTGTCGGGATCATGTCAGCCGGTTTCCCGATTGCATCCCCAATAAAACGGTCTACATTGTCATTCTGTCAGCGTGTATTTAGATCAACAGGGTTAAATGGTCGACACAGACAAAAGGTCCATTTTTACATGTTGACACCTTGTTTTTTATATCTATTTTAGCCTAACCCCTGATCCTAGTGTTGACGCGATAAATGTTGACTTTTCGACTGTGCTGTCCATTTAACCCTGTTGGCCTAAATACAGATAGACAAAATGATGGTCAACAACCTAATGACCATGTTTACCTTTTTATTGTCGACATTCAGAATGTGATGACCTTCTGAATGTCGACCTTTTTATTGACGACCAATCAACCGGTTTCCGCTGGAGGCTGGGAATATGTGCAAAGGTAGGGATGTCCATCAAATGGTTCACCACATAAGTTCACCATGAATATTGCCATTGGTACTTTGCATCGATGGGAGGAAACCATCAACGTAAAAACCATAGATGGCTTGAACTATCTGTGGACACCAGTAGTGTGGGAAGGGGATCAGGGGCAGATTTATCAAAGAGTGGTAATCTTGTTATCTCTCGTTACTAATCTTACATGGTGCCCCAGCCAATCAGCTCCTAACTGTCCTGTGTTTGAAAAATGACAGGAGGTGATTATTAGGAGCACCTTTTAAGATTAGTAACCAGTGATAACAAGAATATCACCTTTGATAAATCTGGACCTTTGTGAGGGCGGAGCAATTGGAGCTTGTGCTCCAGACGCCAGTCACTATGTTGGGCATTCCACAGTCTCCTGCTCAGCTGTGCTCTCCTTTCTGCACTGAGCGCCACCTCTTCCTCTTCGCTGCTTCGTACCTGCATCCTGTGCACATGCTGCGCACCTGACAGGGGTGGAACTAGCATAGGGATCCTCCTTTTTGCCTTCTATGAGCTGGGTCCCACCCTGGCCCTGACGTCAGCTGACCCGGGTTGCAGGGATTGAGCGGCAGTCACATAGCAGGAGAGAACATGGCGGCTGTGTTACTGCTGCTGAGGGGAGGCCTGAGCCAGGTGTTGCTGCTGAGAGCCCAGGGTCGCTGCACTCCTGACTGGGAGGAACCTGAACGGTTAGTCTAGTGAGGTCACACCTGACTGTTCTGACGCCATGTCGATAAAGAGCACTACTTTGGCATAATGTGTATAAGGGGCACTACTGTGGCATAATGTGTGTTGTGGCATAATGACAGGAGCTAAGTGGCTGGTAGTTTATCGCTCTCCACTTTATCGCTTTTCAAGGCTTAGTACATCTCCCCCCCTTGGGAGATGTACTAAGCTCTAGAAAGTGATAAATTGGAAAGTAATCAACCACAAGCCACTCAGCTCCTGTCATGTTACAAGCTGTGTTTGAAAAATGACAGGAGCTAATTGGTTGGTAGCTTAGCACTCTTCAATTTATCACTTTCCACCTGCTACTGGTGCCCGTGGCAAGGACAGATGTTTGGAGTTCTTAAAGGGCATCCTACCGCTTCAGGAGGGAGTGCTTGCCACGTACTGGTGGGATGCGATCATGTCCACATCTTGATTTTCGTGAGCCTCCCAGCCATTCCTGGAGAGTAGGCAAGTATGTGCTAATCTGAACATTCTCCAGTCTATGCCAAACATCCGTGCATCTGATGGTGGGATATATATAGTAGCAAGCGGCCCCAATTACTGGAGAAAAAGGAGCCAGGACCAGCACACCGTAAATATTAAAGCATTTAATTAGCCATCATGACAAGTAGCCATGTGTAGGGAGGTACAAAAACCGGCTGGATACAGAGGTAAACAGGTAGTACTTAGCAGTTCAGATGCCATTGAAGAATAACCGGGGAGTCATGCTCTGAACCCAGACCAGCCCCGACGGCCGTTTCGTCTAGCTTCATCAAGGGATGCCCCCAGTAGCTCTCCCTCCCCGCCCACACCCCCGTGAAAAAACGTACCTGTCTTCGCTCAACCTTTTAGCTGGGCATGTGGCCAGGGGTCGGGGACAGTGTGTGGGGGCCCCCTATATATGGGGGCCCCGGGACGACCGCCCCTGTCGCCCTGCCTATGCAGGGCCAGATTAAGGTCTGTGGGGGCCCATGGGCAACAAACTTGTGGGGGGCCCTATATACCACCGTTTCTTGTCACCCTAGGAACATTTTTTTTTCTTTCTATTCACCTTAATGCCCCCAGTAGTAGTGCCCCTCTTGCAATGCCCAGTTTTGTAGTGTCCCTTTAGCAATGTCCCCTGTAGCAGTGCCTCCAGTAATGGTCCCCCCTATGCAGTGCCCCTTATGCAGTGCCCCCAGTACTGGTCCCCCCCTATGCAGTGCCCCTTATATAGTGCCCCCAGTAGTGGTCCCCCCCTATACAGTGCCCCTTATATAGTGCCCCCTGTAGTAGTCCCCCCTATGCAGTGCCCCCAGTAGTAGTCCCCCCTATGCAGTGCCCCCAGTAGTAGTCCCCCCTATGCGGTGCCCCCAGTAGTAGTCCCCCCTATGCGGTGCCCCCAGTAGTAGTCCCCCCTATGCGTTGCCCCCAGTAGTAGTCCCCCCTATGCGGTGCCCCCAGTAGTAGTCCCCCCTATGCGGTGCCCCCAGTAGTTGTCCCCCCTATGCAGTGCCTCCAGTAGTAGTCCCCGCTATTCATTGCCCCACGTAGCCCCCCCATATACAGTGCCCCCATGAAGCGGCCCCCCTATACAGTGACCACTTTGGCGGCCCATCTATACAGTGCCATTGCCTCTTACACACACACACACACACACAAAGAAAAAAAAAAAAAACTTAACGGAATCCCCGCTCCCGACGCGACTGCAGCTGTCCGCTCCGAGTCCCGGCCCGCTCTTCTCCTGCTCCATGGGAGAGACGTCATGACATCTCTACCATCACTTGCTGCAGAGGAAGCCGGAAGGCGGAGCTTATGAGGGAGCTCCAGCCAGTTCCCTCCGTTGGCGCAGCAGCCTTTGAGAGTCTGTCTGACTCATCGGCTGCCATTACAAACACGCTGGCGGCTGTGTGTTTGTTACTCTGTAGTGTGGACCACACTCACTACTGTCTGTAGCGGCAGGTGCAGACAGCGGGTCCCAGTAGTGGGGGCCCCTCTGTGTGGGGGGGCCCAGGGACGACCATCCCTGTCGCTCCCCCCCTTAATCCGGCCCTGTGTCTATAATCCGACCCTGGCCATCCCCTTAGGAAAAAGAAACACTGCGCGCTGGGGAGGGGGGAGCTGTGAGCCCTTCAGCCTGGCGCATAGCAAGTGGGGGGCGCGATCAGTGTGATCGCTTTCCCCACAGGCATAGGAGACTGCTCCGGCTGATACTTAGCAGCCGCAAGCAGTCTCCCAGTGCAGCCCAGCACACAGCAGCGTGTGCTGGGCTGCTGTGATGTAAGAGGGGGGGGCCCTCCAGCAAGCCCAGGTAATTAGTAACCGCTCTCCCTCTCTCTCGGCGCCCCTGACTGTAGGAACCTGTTAGCAGTGATGCAGAGAAGCAGGTCCTCAGCACCTTTGACTGACACCCGCCGCCGCAGCAGCAATACCTTCTGTCGTGCTACCTATGGCTGCCAAAAGCAGGTCCTAGCAAGTAATGTTGGCTTTCCAGGCCTGGGAGGTCCAAGTCTTGAGGCTGCCGGTTTCAGCAGGGAGTGCTGTAACCTACTTGCAAGTCTGGGATATTAACTAGCTGATACCTGAGCCTCCTCTGAGATAAAATGCCTATGAATTTTATTTATTTATATATGAATTTGTTTTGCATAACACATACTTATTGTTTATCTAGATTATATACTTTTTCTATGTTTAATGCTGGGCATATACTATACAATTATCTGTCAGACATCTGCAGTGTCGGACTGGGACATGAAGGGCCGACCAGGGCAATGCAATGTTAGCAGGGGCAAACGCAGGATTATTAAGGGGTGGTTACCATACATCATATATATTGTCGGAATTATAACCGCATCTCTACAGTGTGTGTGTGTGTGTGTGTATGTGTGTGTGTATATATATATTATATATATATATATACACACATACACATGGCATATACACACAAGTGAGCATACATACATGCAAACACACATAACCTGCTGTGATCCCTCCATTGTGCTGGCAGCCGCATCCCCCATATAGTTTCCATTATCTACTTATTGATTTGTACCCCTTTGTTTATATATTTTCTACAATTATTATCTATAGCTTCCATTATGTTATTTTTTTTTACCCTTTTTATCTGTATGTTTCTCTCCATCATGTGTTAGGTACATGCCATCATTTATAGAGCTTTTGACTTCTGCATTTCATCACCTCTACTTAAATCTTCCAACAGCCATTTTGTCCTCTACCTTTCTTTTTGCCAGTACTTATTTCACCTTACTGATACTTTTATAATAAATTGCTCTGCAGTGTATTGCTGCTATTGTATTACATACTCCTACAGGGACTGATCTGACTCTCCTGCCATGCCGACGTGTTCACGCTCCCACCCCTCCCTTCCCCCCTTAGCCTACACACACACTGACACATGACACACACTGACACATGACACACACTGACACACACACACACCGCAGCACTCACCTAAAAACAGTTGCAGAGCCAAATACAGTAAATACAGCAGTCTGGCATCATTTATTAAATATCCCCCCCTCACCTACGGCGTGCGGCTTCGGGACTTGAGAGCGCTGGGAATAGTGGAATACTGTCTGTCATCCGGCGGTAGGCACTCTCATCCTCTCACATTGCCGGTGCCCCTATGGGAACTAACTGGGAGGGTCTGCCCGCTGTAGCTCCCCTTACAGTCAGCCCAGCCACTATAACAGGTCTCTTTACAAAAAACAAATATGAAAGTAATATTATTCAGCTGCTCGGGCTGGCGATGGAGCAACGGGCAGCGGGGTTTTCTTGGTACTCAGACCCCCTCCCCCTTGCGTGCGCCTATGGTTAGGGGCCCGCTGCAAAACTGCCAACCCGCCGCAGAACACATTTATTGTCCCATCAAGACATACATGATTTTTCTGGTAACCCCCCGCTCTCCTGGAAGGGTAGGCACTTCTCACGCATATTAGAATATTAGCAGGGATCGGTGGTTCTGAGCGTTGGGGGCGGGGCCTAATGACGTGATTCTATGAGAATTGCATCATTTAGGTCCACCCCTATTTTAATTATGCATAATCGCGGTGAATTCCAACAAGGGGCAGGGCTTAATGACGTGATCCGGCCTGCTTCTCTCGGGGATGAAGATTTAATAGTCGGCAAATATGCCTCAAAAGAACCTCTAAGTACGAGCTGCATGAGCCAGGGACTTGGGGAATTAGGGCCTGATTCAGAATTTGATATTTGCGTTCGCTCGTTCAGAAAAAGGGGCCGTCTATTTAAATTGAGCGCTCACTCTTTGCGGTCTGTTGACACCTCTGTCTGAGAGAGCGAACGAAACATGGGCTCGCTATTTTGTAAAGATGCCCCCTGGCCGTTCGCATCCTAGGTCATCTCCGCTATTTATTTGATTAATCGAGTACATCGAAAGGCGTCTGAACTGCTCGCAGTGCTTGTGGTAGGATTTTCCTACCACAATCATGCGAACAGTTCAGGCTAAGAAACAACCAAGTGACGTGGTCGATGACGCTGCTTTGTTAATTATGCACACCCTTAAAATGCCCGTTTTGACCGTTTGGCACACCTGCGTTCGGATCTCCACTCCCCGTTTTCAAGCACCTTCCCCTGTTACCACCCACAAACGCCTCATCCTGTCACTCAAATTAGCAGGCACTCGCTATTTTGCGAGCGCTTGATTTCCGACCGCACTGACTGGTTGGCGCATGCGCATTATGACCCATACGCATGCGCAGATGTGCGAACATCACTCGGAGTGAACGAGCGGCCGTTTACAAGTGGCTCTGAATCAGGCCCTTAGTTAGAACAGACACGGTATGGAACATAGGCCCTCATTCAGACCCACTCGCAAAAAGCAGTACGCTCGTTGCGTTCCGATGTTGACTAACCACGCATGCGTCGGTGTTACACTGCGCATGTGCGTACGGCAGATTGCGAGCTTTTTATCTGTCGTTCCTAAAATAGCGTACAGGAAGTGACATGTCAAATGTGATTGACAGAACAGGGCGTTTTTGGGTGTTGACGGGGGTGGAGATGGAAAAACGCAGGCGTGGCGAGGCGTTTTTGGGGCGTACATACATTAGCAGATGCGAGCGTAAAATGTGTTCGGACCGTCACATACGTCACTGGAACATCCTCTTTCCCTTCAAAATGCTCGCACAGTTTAGGGTCTGGATTACTCTACCACATTGGCGATGGCCTTCTCCTCCGTCCCGGGACTCCACGATGGTGCAGCGATTAATCGCGGGTGGTCACAAAAGCAATTAGTGTTGTATTGAAAACCGGCTTGGTATGTGTTTGGAAAGCAGTTTATTGGGATAGCACAAAACCGTACGCAGGTGGAAATCATACCTGCTAATGTCAGGATTACACAATCATTTGGCGTACATTTTGTGGGGTTATTTTTGGCCTCAATTTGTTGTTTAGGGCCTATTGTGACAATAATGTCATCATGTTTTAATTAGCTCCCCCTTTTTTTTTTTTTTTTTTTAAACATATTTTTATTGTAAAACCGCAATAAACAATATAACATATTGATCAGAAAATGACAAGACGTCAACAGGACCACAACAGTGATGTGCAATACAATTTATCCATGAGGAACGTAACAATACAGGAATTAAAATGGTGGTTCACCTGCAGACAAGGTTTCTTCATTATACCAGGCTGTAAGTTGAACTGCAGCTCGAAGCGTGTCTTTAACCTGAGGTGTTAATGTGTGAACATATGGGAGCCAAATATTAAAGAACTTCTCTGCTTCCTTGTCTTTATTAAGGGATAGTTCTAACCAATCCATATTAAATAGGTGCGTAATTCTAGGTTGTAAAAGACTGAGCGTTAAAGTGTCAGTGGATATCCATTGAGATAATATTGTTTTTTTCGCAGCTGCTGCAATCTTTGCTAGTAATAGACGGGCACCTCCAGGGGCACAGGATGATCCAGATGATGGTACAATATCCCACATAGCCCACTCGGGTGTTAGTTCAAAGGCAATTCCCAACTTGGTGGAAATATAGGTGTGTACCAAGGACCAGAACCTCTGTACCTCCGCACAGTGCCACATACAATGCATTAGATCCGCATCAGGTTGACCACATTTAAAACAATTTGAGTCTGTGGAAGTACCTGTGATGAGTCTTAATTTGGGGGTGAAATAGGCACGATGCAATAATTTATACTGCATTTCCGCGTATGAAGCCGAAATTAATTGCTTATTGAGTCTAACAAAAGATTTCAAAATGGTGGATAGGGGTATGTTAGGGAATGTGGAATGCCACTTGGCAAATCCCACCGTCTCCACTTCCAAATTTATTTCCCGGCGTATATAGGTGTATAGCATAGAAGTGGAAAATGACATAGAGAGGCAGCGAGACAGCACATCATCCAAACCATTTTTCCCAGGTATAATGGGAATTTTAGGGAGTAAAGTATTGACATAACTACGTATTTGGAAATATATAAATAAAGGGATTTGGATACAGGGAAATTTTTCCTGTATTTGGTTATGAGAGTAAATAGTCATTGTGGAGAGATCCAATAATTGATATATGTAACGCAATCCCTGTGTGTTCCAGGTTTTGAAAGTCTGTGTTAGAAAACCAGCATCAAACCCTGGGTTATGGCCGATAGGAAGGAACAAGGAGACATTGGAAAGGACTCTCATTTGAGTTCTGGCTCGGCGCCAAGCCAAGCATGTAGTATGTAGTAGTAGATTTTGTGCTACGTGAGGTGGAAAGGACAAGGGTCGTGTGTGTAGCAAACTAGCTAATGGCATTTCAACACTAAAAGATTGCTCTATTAGCGTGTCAGCAAATCCATTTGTTCCTCTAATCCAGTCAATTGCGTATCGGTAATTTGACGCAATAGCATAAGATTTTAAGCAAGGGAGATTAATTCCGCCTAAAGCAGGTGGTTGTCTGAGTTTGAATAATGAAATCCTGGGTTTTTTGTTCGCCCAAATGAACTTGCTGATCGCTTTGTTAATCAATTTTAAATCAGATTCTAAAGGAAGCAAAGGGAGCATCTGAAAAAAATATAAAATCCTAGGAAAAGATATCATTTTAATTAATTGACATCTACCGAGATATGAGAGTGGGAGATGTTTCCATTTTTTAAAATCTAAAAGTGTACGTTGTATTAAAGCAGGGAAATTGACTGAGTATAGGGCGGAGGGATGTGCCGGGATATTAAGGCCTAGGTATTTTAGAGTTGTTTTGGCCCATTTAAATGGGAAAGAATTTTTCCAGTTTTTTGTGACGTCCGAGTGTAGGGCCAAGGCCTCTGTTTTGTTATAATTTATCAAAAAACCAGAGATAATATGGAAGTCTTTCAGGATATGAAGGAGTTTAGGTATGGCAGAATGTGGGTTCTCAAAATACAGTAATAAGTCATCCGCATACGCGGAGACTTTCAAAGTATTATTTCCGATATTTATTCCCTGCCATTGTTGACATAGCAAAAAGGTGCGGATAAGAGGATCTATAGCCAGGTTAAATAATAAAGGAGATAGGGGACAACCCTGTCGGGTTCCCCTATGTAGTCTAAGGGATGGAGTATTCAGGCCGTTAACTGTTAGGAATGCTATAGGGGTGTGGTATATTGTTTTGAATAATGTAATAAATTCGGGACCAAAATTTTGTAACTGGAAGATGCGCAGTAGGTGGTTCCACGACACCCTATCAAAGGCCTTGTCAGCGTCGCAGCTGACAAGGAGCGTTTGGTTATTTCTCATTTGGTGAGATTTAGTTAATCCTGCAATCAAATGTCGGACGTTGATCACTGAATGTCGTCCTTTCATAAACCCAGTTTGTGTGGTGTGTATGAGATGTGGCAATACTAATTGTAAACGTTGAGCGATAATACCAGTGAGGATTTTAAAATCCTGGTTGAGCAGAGATATTGGCCTATATGATTGGGTCAGCGTAGGGTCTTTCTCAGGTTTCTAGAGAAGGATAATTCGGGCCTGGTTAAAATCTGGTGGTGTTGAGGTTCCCTTCAATATTGAATTAAATAAGGAAACTAAATGAGGGGTTACAAGTGGATTTAATATTTTGTAGTACTCGGCACTAAGGCCATCTGGGCCGGGTGTCTTTCCGTTGGCCAGGGACTTGATAGTTAGAGCAACCTCCAACTCCGAAACAGGAGTTGTTAGGGAGTCGCGGGCCTCTTCAGAGAGGGAAGGTAGATTAGCCTCTTTCAAAAAGTTCATCCCCAGAACAGGGTTATCATCCTGTGCGGAGTATAAGTCTGTGTAATATTGTAAGAAAGAGGCCGCAATGTCCTCGTTGGTATGTAATGATCCTAGGGGACCTTTAAGAGAAAGAATGGGAGAGGATGTTTTCTGACTTCTCACTATATTAGCTAGCAGTTTGCCCGCTTTATTTCCCCAACGGAAATAGCGATGTTTCTGGAAATCTAGATAATATTGGGCTCTTTCAGTGCACAATGTGTCATATAAATTTTTGTTATTCAAATAATTCCGCCGTGTCTCTGTGTTGTTATTTTGCAGCATAATGGCATACGATTGTGATAGGGCGTTACTCAATTCCGTGAAACGTGTGTTAAGTTTACGGCGTTTATGGGAAACATATCCCATAATATGCCCTCTCACTACTGGTTTAGATGCGGCCCAGAACAATGATATGTCGCCAATATGAGAAGCATTATCATTATTATAATTAAGAAATTGTTGTTCTAAGTATTTTTTGAAGTCTGGAGAAGTGAATAAGTATGAGGGGAATCTCCAATTGAAGGAAGATGTTTTGGGGGTAGATAGTTGTAACGTGAACCATGTAGGCGCATGATCGGAGATGACTATGTTTTCTATATGAGATGTTTGAATCCTATTAATTAATGAGCTTGAGACCAACCAGAAGTCCAATCTAGCTGAGGAGTGATGGGGGTGGGAGTAAAACGTGTAATCACGTGCTAAGGGGTGGAGGTGTCTCCATGGGTCTACTAGGGCGAGGGATTCAATTAGTAGTTGTAGCGTTGGAGATGTGCTGCCCCGCCACTCACCGGATGCTCCCGTTCTGTCCAGACTAGGAGAAAGAGTAGTGTTGAAGTCTCCTCCTATGACGAGGGCGCCTTCTGCCCAATTCTGGAGTCGGGCGTAGAGATCGGAGAAGAATGCATTGTTGTGACCTGTGGGAGCGTACAAAGTGACAAGCGTGATTAATTCACCTTCTAAATTCAGTTTAAGAAAGAGAAATCTGCCCTCGGTGTCCAGGATCGAGTCTACAACTGTGTATTTTAAAGATTTATGGAAAATCACCAGCACCCCTCTTTTTTTAGATGTGAAAGATGCAGCTGTATAATCTTTTATCCATGAGTCTCTAAGAGTATTAGGGTCACCCTGTCTCCAATGGGTCTCCTGTAGCACTGCTATGTCAGGTTTAAATTTTTTAAGTTGTTGTAGTATTTTACGCCGTTTAATCGGGGTGTTTAAACCCTCTACGTTCCAAGTTAGAAATCTTATGTTTTTTTGTGTTTTAGTGAGATCAGCAATAGAGTGAGACATTGTGTTATCCTATACCTGTTCTGTAGATCAAAAAAATGAACCATCGTAAAGAGACCATCACGCTCTCAGTCCCAGCATGCAGAGAGCGCCTGCAGTAAAACCTTGAAAGTGCCATTACAAAAATACACATAACACAAAAACAAAAACATGACCTGCCATAATATATGGAATATAACAAACATAATGCAGTCTTACAATTTTTGAAAATTTTAAGAACCAAAAAATAAGGCTCTACGGGCCTATTTAAACCCAGTGAGGTATAAAAGTATCGATAATTGAAAAAAAGAAATAAAAGAAAATAAAAAAGGGGATATGAAAGGGGAGGAATGGTAAATGTGTAAAAGGAAGGGGAGAAAACAACAAACCAGAGATTATCTTGACAATTCTGCCGTTGACGTTTAGCAGTTGTTAAAATAACCAGAAATCTTGAAAACAAGCATAAGATATATATTTCCAATAACAAACTCTCCATGTTTGCGATAGGAGACGGATTTGTACAATTAAATGTATCTTCTTAAGTCACGATATCATTTTGAGGAGTGATTTGGTCAGTTAGAGAGTCCAGGAAAGTCTTTGCAGACGATGGAGAATCGAAAAAGTGTTGTTTGCCGTTATGTAGGACTTTCAGCTTCGCAGGGTACATTAATGCAAATCTCAGTCCCAGATCAAATAATGCTTTACAAATAGTAGAGTATTCCCTTCTTTTCATTGCTACTTGATACGAGAAGTCCTGAAACAACAACAATTTGTGCCCCTGATAGGTGAGGCCTTCTGATTTGCGGTAGGCGTCCAGTATGCGAGTTTTGTCTAGGTAGTTCAACATTTTCATTATGACAGGCCTAGGTCTTCTCTGGTCAGAAGCACGGTCAGGGCCTATGCGGTGAACTCGTTCTATGATGAGGGTATTGGAAGAAGCCGAGCAATTGAGCTCATAGGGTAACCATTTAGAGACGAAATCCATGAGATCTCTTTGCTTAACAGATTCCGGTAGGCCTATTAACCTTAAATTGTTGCGGCGATTCCTATTCTCTAAGTCTTCCAATTTTTCCTGCATAGCAGAGATCGCTGATTCCTGTGTACGTATTACGCTTTGTGCCTCTGTTAGCTCATCTTCAACATTGGAGATACGTTGTTCTGCTTCCGTAAAGCGTCGACCATGTTCCTTGAGTTGCGAAACTGCTGACTCTATAGCTTCTTTGAGGCCGGACAGTTTTTTGTCAAGCAAGGGAGAAAGAAGCTCGGATATTTCTTGGGCTTTAGCTATTGAGGCGGTACTAAATTGAGTCGATTTAGAGGTTCCGTCCAGAATATTGTCAGCTGGAGGTGAAGTAGGAGAGTCAGGAGATGATGATGGAGCTACATTTTTGTCTTTCCCTTTAGTAGTTTGACCTTTAGGTGCACGCTGTGGTCTGGCCACAAACTTCTCCATGGTATAGGGATGTGATGTGCGATTTAATCAGGAGCCACTAGGGGGAGCCCCAGGTGTTCAGGATATATATGACACTGGGTCTGTAAATTAAAACTTATAGTATGGCTTGTGAGCACTATCTTTGGACCAGACAAGACAAGATCACAGTATGAGGACCCAGCAACACCACCCTGCTCCCTGGTGTGAGCAGCAAATAGAGAGGATTGTGAAAGGAGGTAAGCGCTTGCTGCAGCAGCTTAATCAGGTCTCAAAAAATGGCGGCCGCGGGTGATGTGTGGCCAGCGGGGAGCTTGTAACTGAGGGACATCCCTGAAACGGTGTCCAAGCGTCCCGCTTGTTCCTATGGGTCTAATGATAGCCCCGGTGTCTGTTGCTGAAGGTGGGGAGGGGAGAAATTATGCCCGGCCGCGATCCAAGATGGCGGCCGCGGGCAGTGCCGCTTTTCCAATGCGGCTGTACTCCGGTGTTGTGGGGCAGTGCGGGGGGCCGGGGCATGCGCCGCTCTTACCCGCGTTATCCTAGAGACCTCAGGGTGGCTTTAGGTGAGGCAGTGAGTCTCTCCGGCGGCGCTATGTCTCGGCTATATGGAGCCGGCTTGGGAGCCCATTAAAAGTGCGGCCAGGTCGTTTGGTCCGCCCACCGGAAGTTCCCCCCTTTTTTTTTTTTTTTTTTAATGTGCAATTTGCATCGTTATGTGTTTTTTTAAACGTTCCTTCAAGAGGCCTTTTTTTTAGACAAATGAAATGGTTTTTGGTGTCCTTTTTTGCCTTTAGGGCCAGGATTAAATGTAACCCATTTGTCCAATAATGTCACAATACAATGTCAGATATTTGTCATAAATTTATTGTTTAAACACAAACCAATTGGCATAATATTTTTTTAAAGTTTTTCTGCGCCAGACCGGGTCCGGGATGCCATCGGGCTGGCCTGTCCAGAGGCAGATGTTGTGGCCTCTGGACTAGGCACAGGGCTAGGCACATTTGGAGGATTGGCTGATGTTGTGCCAGAGGTGGAGGATCCTGATGTTCCGGCAGGAAGGGAGGTCGGCTCCACCATGTGCTGGCGAACGAGCTGCTCCAGGGCATCGGCGATGCGGATGTTGGCCCTGGTATTTTCCGCCAGGGCCTGACCAATGGTCACGTTGGCCGCAGCATTTTGCTCCAGGGCCTCAGCCACCCGTAGCAGACTGGCGTCCATCCTCTGCAGAATCTCCGTATGGAAATCCGATTTGAAATTGAGTTCTGTGAGGAGGCCCACTGCCTGCGAGGGGGCACGCCCTGGACTGGCTTCTGCAGGGTCCTCAGCCGGATGTACTGGTTCCTCCCCTGCAGAGCCAGCAGAAATTCTGCGGCCAAGGCTTCCCTCTGGAGCAGACTCATCCGCCTGTGTCTCTGTTGGAAAAATGTGAAAAGAGTCACATTAGAATCTACATATTGGCACAATAGCATTTCAGAGTTGGTGACATCACAATACTTACCTGGGCCAACATGAGGATCCGCAAAGTCTGGCATGTCCGTATCCATGTTGGACACGCCAAACACCTCCACAGGCTGCACACACCCCTGTGCCAGCTCTTCTAAATCGGTCAACTCCAATGACACAGGGGTGGGACCCCCACCTGTCCCCCTTGCATGCCTAGCCCTGTCCGCGAGTTTTTGCTTTAGGCGATATTTGAAGTCGCCCCATCTGTGGGGAAAAATGGAAGCCATTATCCTTTGGTTTAAAATGGGGTTTGTTTTTAGGGGGGGCAAGGGTTTACTTACCGCCGTTTGACATCCCGGGCTAGACGGACATAATCACCCACCGTATTGACAGCAACGGCTACCTCTTCCCACATTCTCCACTTCTGGCTTAGACTCATATTCCTGTCTGCCTGTGGCAGGATGTCCACACACTTCTGGATCAAAACCTCCATCTCCTTTCTTGTGAAATGTGGCTGCCTTTTTTTTTTGGCCGCTTTGGCCGGAAGACTGGGCCCAGCAGCCTCTTCCATGTCATCCTCCTCACCTATTTGTGTAAAATTACAGAATTCACAAAATCACAACTTGCCTCATCTTATGTTTCAAAATAATCGTTGATAGAAAATGCATGAAAGACTTACCGCCTGACTCTTGGGCATTTTTTCCCTGGTCTGTCGCCATGTCTGCGGTCCTAACAAGAAATACACCAGAATTTGAATGTGTTTTCGTGACGTATTTATACATGCGTCCTTATTTTGCGGCCGCATCATTGATTGTGCGGCCCTATGATCCCTCCTTAATTTGTGCGGGAAACGAAACACTATTTATGGCTTGGTGTGTCTCAAGTCGAGGTGGCGTTTTTGGATTGTTGGAGGTTATCTTGGCTGGAGTGTATTGATTGTGTAGAAAGGAGTTGGAGGTTGTTGAATCGTGTGTTGGTTAGTTTTGCGTTTTTTTTTTCCGTTATCTTTGTTGGTTTATATTTTTGGGACCTCGTTTGTTGATTTGGTAAGTTTTGTGAAGTATAACTTTTGTTCAATTGTTTCATTGTGTTTCGTATATTTTGTAATTTTTGTATACCTATTTTTTTCTATTTTAGGTTTTTTTTTTTTTCGACCCCAAAGACCTTTTGATTTTGCATCTTAGATATTTGCTCTTGGTAAGTCCATTTTTTATCTTGTATTAGCGAACTAATTAGCGCATTTTTAGTAGTTACTCTTGGGACTTGTATTAGCGAACTAATTAGCGCATTTTTAGTAGTTACTCTTGGGACTTGTATTAGCGAACTAATTAGCACATTTTTAGTAGTTACTCTTGGGACTTGTATTAGCGAACTAATTAGCGCATTTTTAGTAGTTACTCTTGGGACTTGTATTAGCGAACTAATTAGCACATTTTTAGTAGTTACTCTTGGGACTTGTATTAGCGAACTAATTAGCGCATTTTTAGTAGTTACTCTTGGGACTTGTATTAGCGAACTAATTAGCGCATTTTTAGTAGTTACTCTTGGGACTTGTATTAGCGAACTAATTAGCGCATTTTTAGTAGTTACTCTTGGGACTTGTATTAGCGAACTAATTAGCGCATTTTTAGTAGTTACTCTTGGGACTTGTATTAGCGAACTAATTAGCGCATTTTTAACAGCTTAATAATCATTCAAACTTTTTGATGGTTTAGCTTTCGCATTTTTAAGCCAACATTTCGACCCGTTTTGATGTACTGTGTTAAATGTCGCTTTGCGGTTTTTATAAATGGGTGTTTGGCATATTTGAACTTTGGTCTTGCACAAAATGTATCCACAAAAATGCACAGAGTGAAATGTGTCAAGTAATTTTGTTGTTTATTTTCAGTTTGGACGTATCATGACAATACCCCGGCATGTAAGCAGCAATGGATGCTATCATCAAGCTAAGTTGTTTTAATATAGTTTTGGGGTGGGTCAAAAGCCTTACTTTAAAATTTTTGATTTTCAGGTTGATCTGGGGAGGATTGTTCTGGCCATGCTCCAGGAAGCCGACCAACCTCAATCTCATCCCAGGCGTAGGCATCGTAGGCATGCAAGGCCCCAGATATTTCGAACACGTGTCACCCTTTTTGGAATGCCCGATGATGAGGTTTTAAGACGCTACCGTCTACCTCCCAAAATCATCATAGACACTCTCTCATTAATAGAAAGTGATCTTGAGCGGCAAATTGACAGTCCAACAGCAATACCACCACTGACGCAATTTATGGCGGTGTTACATTTCTGTGCCTCAGGATCGTTTCAAACAACGGTTGGAATAGTGGCGGGCATCTCCCAATCCTCCTTTTCCCGGATCCTGAGGGCAGTGATGGAGGCACTTTTCAAGCACCTCCATCATTTTATTCAAATGCCTTTGGATATGGGTGCCCTTAGTGTGGCCAAGGCCAATTTTTACCAAATAGCTGGCTTCCCACACATCATAGGGGTTGTGGATGGTACTCACATACCACTTCAGCCTCCAGCACGGCTGGAGGCAATATTTAGAAACAGGAAACACTATCACTCCCTGAATGTAATGGTGGTATGTGATGCCTCCCTCCAGATCCTGTCCCTGAATGCTAAGTTACCAGGAAGTGCACATGACTCCTTCGTCATCCGGCAATCAGGGATATGGCACAAATTAACCAACCTACAAGCTGGTGATGCGTGGCTTCTGGGTAAGTGGAGACCTTTAGTACATAACAATGTTAAGCTTGATACACAGTGTTCCTAATGTTGTCTCTTATTTTTCACAGGAGACAGTGGATACCCTTGCATGTCCTGGCTGCTCACTCCTTATTTGGCTCCCACACCAGGCCCACAAAGTGAGTATAATTCCGCACTTACAGCCACCAGGCAAGTGGTGGAGCGCTGTATCGGCCTTTTAAAAGGCCTATTCAGATGCCTCCACCGCTCTGGTGGCGAGCTCATGTATTTGCCGGATATGGTGTCGAAAATTGTGGTCCTGTGTGGGATATTTCACAACATCGCCATAAGGAGTGGTGTCCCAATGCAGCCAGAGGATGCCTTACCTGAGGATGGCCCCCCCGAGGTTGGTCGGAGGTCAGTATGTGGGGGGGCCATACGCGATGATGTGGTGGCCAGATTTTTTAGGTAAGTTTGACCCAAACTACAGTGTTTATACCTAATGTGTTTGTGTTTGTTTGCGAACATCTAATTTATTTTTATTTTTTCACCATCTTCTGTTTGTTCACATAATCTTTGCCACTCCAACGCTCACTACTTCCTGCTACCCTTACCAAACCTGGATCTGGTGATTTTGGCCATATATTCTGGAACCCATATCGCAACGCCATGTTTGTGGAATCATGTTGGCATGGTCCTTCGTCAACCAGTTCTTGATTGTTTTTTTAAATTAAATATTTTATTTGTATGTGTTGGATTTGAGATTATCAGTGTTTTTTGGTTTTGGGACTGACCACTTTGATTTCTCATTTGTGAATAAATGTTTGGAGAGTGAAATGGTCTTCCTTTTTTTGGACGTTAACAGCAAGTGGAACCAGGTTAACACACCTTACAATTGACTAAGGGGTAATCCAGTACTGACACCAGTTGATGTAAACTGAAATATGTTTGCAGGTTTCCAACCCACACCAAAAGGAAGCCTGTCCAAACCTTTGGATTTTGAAGATTGGCCTAAGCAGCTTGCACACCAACTAGGAACCTGTAAACTGGCGAAATATCTAATTGACACTACACCCAAAAAGGGAAATGACATTGTTACTGTTATGTGTTTCTTGTGGCTGTTTAACATACAAATACAAAATACAATCTAACTTTTAAAAAATGGAAATCCGTGCAGGAACAGTCTACTTATGTCAGGGAAAACTATTTGTGTTTTAGAAAAAAAGAATGAGCCAGAACGTATATTAGAACTACAAAATTTATTTACAAAACGAATCAAAAAAAAAAAAACTACTGGCGAAGGATGCCAGACAGCCGGTCAAGGGCCACAAGAAGGCCAATTACATGTTGCCGCATCTGGCCAACACAATCCTCCACCTCTTGACGACGCCTCTGTTCCTCTGTGGGTGAGAAAAGTGTGTGGATTAATAAAACAATAGGGAATCCACATTAAAAAAAAAAAAACAACGAAATCACTCCTAAGCCAAAAAAAAACAAAAAGGGGGTGCTGGCAAAAATACAAGGCCTATGTACAAATTCACACAGGTGTGATATGTGTATGTTGAAATCAGCAGGAAGAGGTAAAGGCAAACTGCTAAATCAACAAAAGTAAACCAAACAAGCACGAATAAAGGCACGACACATGATTACATACAAACAGTTTGTGGTTAAAAAAAATGAGAAAGAAAAACATACCGGGAGCCAAAACGGGAGCTCCGGAAGTCCATCCATGTTCCTCCTCGGAGGAGCCTTCATTCCCCAAAGAACGGGGAGGGGTAATGATGGACTCCGGGGAGGGGGTAATTGGAAGAGGGGTGGGTGGAGGAGAGGGGGAAGTGGGACGGAGGGGAAGGAGGCCCGACAGTTCCGGGAGAGGGTCTGGGAAGGCTGGGGAGGAGTGGGGTATAGGGGAAATATTTGGGATGGAGTGCTGGCTGGGGGTTGGGGATAGTGGCCGGGAACGCCGTCTGGCCGGACGGTGACGGCGTAGTCTTGGCTGTCCTCCTAAAATATGTCAAACAAATTGAGGTTAGTTTCTGGGCAAATCCGGGGCCCAAATTGTAAAAAACAAACCAGCACCAAAAAACATGCAAAAAGGAGTAGAATGAAAAAAACAGAAATAGAGGGAAAACATGCACACGCAGATATGAGGACAAATAATTAATAGGACAGACAGGAAAACATGCACACGCAGATATGAGGACAAATAATTAATAGGACAGACAGGAAAACATGCACATGCAGATATGAGGACAAATAATTAATAGGACAGACAGGAAAACATGCACACGCAGATATGAGGACAAATAATTAATAGGACAGACAGGAAAACATGCACACGCAGATATGAGGACAAATAATTAATAGGACAGACAGGAAAACATGCACACGCAGATATGAGGACAAATAATTAATAGGACAGACAGGAAAACATGCACACGCAGATATGAGGACAAATAATTAATAGGACAGACAGGAAAACATGCACACGCAGTTTGCCCCACAAACACAAACATGAAAACCACAATACATAACACTTACTTTCCAGGATCTGCATGCGAAAGCATGCCAGCAAGCGGGGCGTTCGCCGTTGCAGGTCTGACCACCTGCGCTCAAGCTGCCCGATGTTGCGGTGTGAGCCCATCGACCGCAGGCGGGACCGTGCCTCCGCATACGCGGAGCGCTTCTGCCGGTTGGTGATGGGTGGAGGCTGGCTGGTGATCCGCCTATCCATCACCTCCGTAAGCACCAGCAGCTCGCGCCTGGTGAATGCGGAGGCTCTCATGATGGCAATGGAGTTTTTCATACAAAACATTTTTGATAAAGTGTGGCCCAAATTTCTGATTGGCTAATGTATTTTGGAAATTAACAGGAGCAATTTTATTGGTTAGTGTATGAGTCATGTGTTCAACAGGGCCAGAAATCTCTGGAGAGTTATGATAGGCTTGATGCAGTGACATGCGTTTGCAAATTTAAATAAAGAAATGAACCCCGGAAAATATGCGGGGATCCACAGCAATAGAACAATTGTTTAATTGTGGTTCACATGTTTTTTGAACAATAAAAGCGAATGTTCCATCCGTACGTATTCTGCGGGTAAACACAAACACGGACAAGAGTAAAGTTTCTTGCATTGTGTTGAAAAAAAAAAAAAAATGAGCTAATTGATACATTGATTGGTATGATACGATTGAGGGAGGTAGGCAGAATAAAGGAGCAGGTAATCGACATCTGACAAGGCCACTTCCGGTTTCACTTGTGCGTGCGTTCCCTTCAAGCCATTTCGGGGATGTACGCTCGCTATTTCGTACGCTCGTTAGAGGAGGGGTCGCCTGAGTTTAGGGAGGAATTTTAGATGCGAACGAAAATACGAGCGAGCCATTGAATTTAAATAATTTTGTACGTACGCCTAACGTACGTGCGCCCGCTTGCGAGTGGCTCTGAATGAGGGCCATAGACAGTACAGGCAGACACAGCTTTAGGCAGCTGCATGAGGGGGCAGTCTGCTGAGGAGAAAATTGAATGATCTTTTTCCTAGACCAGGGGTCGGCAACCAGGTGGCTCCTGATGACAGCAGGAACGTATCTCTGAGATCACACTGCCCCCCCCTCACAGATCACACTGCCCCCCCCTCACAGATCACACTGCCCCCCCCTCACAGATCACACTGCCCACACACACACAGGCCCCCTTACAGATCATACTGCCCCCAAACACAGCCCCCCTCAGATATCATACTGGCCCCCCTCACAGATCACACAGTCCCCATGTCACATATCAAACAGGCCCCCTTATAGATCACACAGCCCCCTCCCTCACAGATTACACTCCTCCACACAAAGGCCCCCCTCAGAATTCAACAGTCCCCCTCACAGATCGCACTCAATCACCTCACAGCCCCCCTCTCACAGATCGCACTACCCCACATTCAAGGTAGGATGCATGACACATCGGACTCGCGATGCATCCTGCCGGTCATCGCATGCACACTGGCATGCATGATGATCTCAGCAAAAGACTGCTCTGTCGGTAAGAGGGGCCCTTTGCGGTGGAGGGACTTTCGGGTCTATGACCCAGAAGCCCCTCCGGCGTCCTGCGCAGAAGCACGTGGGGGTGCTGGGAGGGATCCGATTGGATCCCTCTATCAGCACACGGCGGAGAGAAGCCCATAGGCTTCTATGGGTAATGCCATCAGGAAGATTACTCACTGCAGCCAAGTCCCGGAGTGCATCGCACTCCTGGGCTTGGTGCATATAAAAAATGCAGTCACACGCGCATTTTCGGGGTTTGACCACATTTTAACCCTTGATGCATCTCGCCCTCACACCTCTCGCAGTGCACTGCACTTTACTGCTAACCTCATTTCATGCTGGTATTCTCCTCTGTCCTCAATTGACACTGCATGCATGTTGGCTAGTGGCTCCACATTCTAGATGAGTCTGATGACAGACGACTGCCTGAGATGAAAGCGGCCGGGAGGGAAGACATACATGTTGGGCACTGGGTAGCAACCCTGCGACTCTCCCCTCCCCCGATCGCGGTCCATGAAGCCCTTCCCCCGATCGCAACCCGTAAAGCCCCATCCCTGATCGCTCCCCGCCAAAGCAATGACCCTTCTCATAAATGGGAGTGGCCTGAACTCAGTGGGGCCCACTGGGGAATTACCCGGATCCCCGGCAGCCCAGTCTGAGCCTGGATATCTGGCTGGTTGGAATGAAAATCTGGTAATGTATGGGAGCAAATGACAATCAACCATATGGTGTCCCAAACATTGGAAACTGGACAAAAACGATTGTTCAAATTGGTTACATTTGTTTGATTTAACCACATTATCTGAACGAACATTTTTGTCTGTTTTTCAGTGTTTGTGAGCAAATGGTCAATTGTTATTTGCTCCTATACATTACCAGATTTTCATTCCAGCCAACTAGATTGGACAGATATCTGACAGATAATTGTATAGTGTATGCCCAGTATTAGTAATGATTTTACCTAAATTATTGTTGGGATTGTGGTTTCCCATGTGTGTTTGCGCAGATTAGATAATATACAAATTGTGACTACTTGCATATGGAATTATTACAATCATTAACTGACAACTGCCTTGATAAAGAGAGGGCACCTCTTGAAACGCGTTGGCCTGAGGAGGTATTGAAAGGTGGAACCCTGAGCCTGCTGCCCAGAGGGAGGTACGACCATTATGTTTTTACTTTTCACATCTGGCCTTTCAGAAACCGGACCTGCCCGGCTATTTGTTGCATATTTGGGTCGATGCTTTGTCTCTGAGCGGAGGTACAGTCCCCACCTGGCAATATTATATCCATATTATATATCTTATTTTATTTTATTAACAGTTTCTTATATAGCACAGCATATTCCGTTGCGCTTTACAATTGTCAACATTGATATAAAAAACTGGGTAATAACAGACAGATATATAGTTAGGAAGGCCCTGCTCGCAAGCTTACAATCTATAGGGAAATAGGCATTGATACACAAGGATAGGTGCTATATATTGCATCTCGGTCCAGCCACAATGCGCAGTTTCTTGGTTGGCTGCATGATCCAGTCACACAGGAATGTCGGCCAAATGTCATGAGGTTGTGAGAGAAAGACAATGTGTGAGGTTATGTGTGGACTGTAAAAGGGGATGTAATTAGATATGGTAACTATGAAGGTTGTGAGGGCGGTTCTGGGATCTGATAAGCTTGCCTGAAGAGGTGAGTTTTCAGGGATCGCTTGAAGGATTGGAGACTAGAGGAAAGTCGTATTTTGCGTGGTAAGGCATTCCATAGAGTGGGTGCAGCCCTAAGAAAGACCTGTAACCGTGAGTGGGAGCAAGTAATGCATGGGGATGAGAGACGCAGATCTTGTTCTGAGCGGAGAGGTCGGGTAGGGCGATATTTTGAGATGAGTGAAGAGATGTATGTTGGTGTGGTTTGGTTAATAGCCTTATGTGTAAGTAAGAGTATTTTGTATTGAATACGGTAGAAAACCAGCAACCAATGGAGGGACTGACAGAGCGGGGCAGCAGACGATGAACGTTTGGCGAGGAAGATAAGCCTTGCAGCTGCATTCATAATTGATTGTAATGGCGATAGCCTGTTTTTGGGAAGACCAGTAAGGAGACTCTTGCAATAGTCAAGGCGGGAAATAATAAGTGCATGGATTAGAGTTTTTGCAGTGTCTTGTGTGAGATATGGTCGAATTTTGGATATGTTTTTTAGATGTATGTAACATGATTTAGACACAGATTGAATGTGGGGAACAAAGGACAGTTCAGAGTCAAGGATGACACCAAGGCAGCGAGCTTGTGGGGCAGGGTGGATTGTCGACTTATCACCTGTGATAGAGAGATCATGTTGGTAACTGTTGTTGGCTGGTGGAAATATAATTAATTCTGTTTTAGAAATATTAAGTTTCAGGTGGCGAGATGACATCCAAGATGAAATTGCAGAAAGACATTCAGTGACACGGACTAGTACAGTTGGTGATAAATCTGGGGAAGATAGGTAGATTTGAGTATCATCCGCATACAGATGGTACTGAAATCCAAAAGAGCTGATTAGTTTGCCAAGAGAGGAGGTATAGATTGAGAATAACAGAGGCCCTAACACAGAGCCTTGAGGTACTCCAACTGATAGAGGTAGCGAAGAGGAGGCAGAATCAGAAAAACGAACAATGAAAGAGCGATCAGATAGGTAGGAAGAGAACCAAGAAAGCAGTGTTCTTAAAACCCAGGGATTGTAGTGTTTGTATGAGAAGAGAGTGGTCAACAGTGTCAAAAGCAGCAGAGAGATCTAGAAGAATTAGGAGTGAGTAATGGCCTTTAGCCTTAGCAGTGACCAGATCATTTACTACCTTAGTCAGTGCTGTCTCTGTGGAGTGTTGGGAACGGAAGCCAGACTGAAGTGGGTCCAATAGGTTGTGTGAGTTAAGAAAGTGTGTGAGGCGAGTGTAGACAAGTCTCTCAAGTAGCTTGGAGGGGCATGGGAGCTGGGAGATAGGACGGTAATTTGAGAGAGTGTTGGGGTCAGAGTTTTGTTTTTTCAGAATAGGAGTAATCACTGCATGCTTGAACAGTGATGGAAAGATGCCAGTAGAGAGAGAGAGATTACAGATTTTAGTTAGGGTTGGGATAAGCACAGGAGACAGAGCTTTACTGATTTGTGAGGGTATAGGATCTAGAGGAGAGGTAATAGAGTAGGAGGATGAGAAGAGGGAAGATACTTCATCTTCATTTGTGAGATCAAATGAAGAGAATGTGCCAGAGGATACAGGTAGCGAATTGAGCAGGTCACTAGCTGAGGAAGAGCATACCATTTCATTTCGGATCTCATCAATCTTGTCCCTAAAATAGGAAGCAAAATCTTGTGCACAGATAGTAGCAGGTGGTTTGGGAGAGGGAGGGGTAAGAAGCAGTTTAAATGTATTAAAAAGTCGCTTGGGGTTAGAGACTTGAGCAGAGATAAGAGATTGGAAATATGTTTGTTTGGCAGTGTCCAGAGCAGTATGATAAGAGTTGTAGATAGTCTTATATGTGAGGAAGTCACTTGGAGTATGAGACTTTCGCCACTGACGTTCTACTTTACGTGAGAGTTTTTGTAGATGCCTTGTAAAGTTAGAATGCCACGGTTGACGTCTAAGTTTACGTGGTGTGTGATGGGTAGCTGGAGCTACTTCATCAAGGGCTTTTTCTAGAATCTGGTTTAAGTGTGATGCAGCAGTCTCTGGAGAAGTGAATGTAGAAATTGGTGAGAGTTGTTGTTGTAGAGAGGTAGATAGTTGATGAAAGTTAATAGCATTAATATTTCTGCGGGTTTTAGGAGGTTTGGTTGATTTCACTGATGTTGAGGTTGATGTAATTGAGGAGAGTGTGCAGGTGATAAGGTTGTGATCTGAGAGAGGGAGAAGAGCATTAGTGAAATCAGAGACTGAGCATAGTCGGGTGAATACAAGATCAAGGCAGTGGCCCTCCTTATGAGTAGCGGAGTCAGTCCATTGGGAGAGGCCAAGAGAGGAGGTTAGGGTTAGGGCTGCATTTTATTTCTTTTGTATGTGTTAAGAGTCTTTTTATTAAAACCTCTATTTTTTACGAGATTGGACTGAAATTGCATACATATTACATGATGGGAGCCATCATATCATATCTGCTGTGAGTATTGGTACGCATACACAATATTACTCATAAAAGATACCTTGATATACGTGTTTTACACTTGAACTGTATAAGTAAGGTACGAACCCTGTACCCTGTAATTTAAGAAATTAGTTAAGGGAATACTTAAAGAAAACATGTTGTGTTGCTGTTAAAAAGATACCGCCATATGTTTTCTACCCCATAATACTGTAAGTAAGGTACGAGTCCTCGATATTACCACCTAAGAGAGTACCTAAAGAAACCATCCAGAATTATTTCTGATTAAAAGATACCTTGATACATGCCATATCCGTCTCCTTTAAGCGAGTTCGGTACACCAACTAGACGACGTGTTGATTACTATCCTTATCATTTATATTTTACCATACTACACATTGGGATTATCACCCCCTTTTCTTCGCATGTCCATGGGATCGTCCGTATATCTATTGAGTGCGTTAAAATCTGAGTAATGAGAACAAACTTCCGATCGACCATCTTTTTCGGATAAGTATATCTTGCTTACCACTCATATTGTTTCCTCCTAATTAGCGACATCTTCCACACCAACCACCATTTCTTTATTAACTGACAAGCGACTGTAGTCAGAATTTTCATCAGGTGCAAATTCTATCCTGTCCTGTATACACCTGTATATCATCACCTTCAGATTTTATTGGTTACTAAATTTGAACCTTCATTTCTATCCATTGTGCACAAGATGAGAATAAGGGGTCTATATTCATCATCACTTATACCCCTTTTCCACCTAAATTCCGGGTCTGACCCGGAGTTGGAACAAAGTTCCTATCCGGATCAGACCCGGAATTTTGCCGGCACTGACTCGGGATAATCCCGAGTCAGCGCCGCTCACACCGCAGTTGGGTCTGCATAGACCCGGCTTTTGCGGAGTGAAAGTGGACGCTTGGAGATGACGTCATCTCCAAGCGCCACTGAAGCCGGACCAATCGGCCGGCTAGCAGCGCACTCCAGGTCTTCGTGACCCGGAGTGCGCTGTTCCCATAGCAGGGTTTCACGGGCTACGCCCGTGTTAAACCCTGCTAGTTACCTGGGTTGGTTTGTCGGGTCACTCGACCCGGCGATCCAACCCTCTGCCCTTTTACACCAGGGAGCTGCCCGGGTTAACCCTTCAAAAACCCGGGTTTTAGCTTCGGTGTAAAAGGGGTATCATTCTTTACAAAAGCAGGGACAGTGGCTCTGGGCTGGGAGATACGGGGCAGGGGCTGCGGGCTGGAAGCGTAACAGGAGAAAAGTATCACAATTCCGAAAAGCTTACTCCGCAAAAAGAGCAGTTTTTCGGAAGCGATACTTTAGGTAATGAGGCATGATGAATGCCTCTGAACGATTCTTTGAACTTGCAATGAGTTCAAAACTTAATTATCACAAGTGATAATTATGTAACGATGAATAGACCCCTAAATGTTCACCCTCATCATCTCATGCTCCTCCATCTCCTCCTACCAGTTTTGATAGATCCTAACAATGAAAATAAAGTACATATGAAATCAAAAGTACCAGTGACTACTGTACTGTACATACTGTTCTCCAGGGCTACTAGCACCCTGTGCTGGCCAAGCGCTCCCTATCGCGTGTGGTGATGCCGCGCGTATCCGAAGTTGGAGGCGTGGCCTAATTACCATAGGCCACGCCTCCTTACATGACGTTATCTGAGGGGCGTGCCTGCATGGCACGCCTCCAAATATTTTTAGGCTGGGGGGAAGCCTCACTAGCTGGACTTCACCCAGCCCTCTCACGGCACTGAATGGATGCCGGGCGCATGCGCGCAGCATCCATTCTGACTCCGGGGTCCCGGCACCGCTGCACAGCCCCCGATTTGACAGCGGGACAGTACTGTCCCGCTGAAATCGGGATGCTGGGGAAGGGTGCGCCCTCTGTGGGTGGCGCCCCTGTTCAACCGCTCAGGTCGAACACCCCTGGAGCCGGCCTTGCTGTTCTCCAATTTCACAAAGGTGTGACTAAATAAATAACTAAATCTCTCTATCACAATTTTATAAAGGGAAAGATAAACTTTCAGAAGTTTTATTATCAACAACCACAAGCCTTAATCTGGCCCTGAACATTCTCTTATAGTATTTTATACTGTTTATTGTAACCCCTGGTGTCCCATGTGTATTTAGTTCTGTTTACCTTCCCAGTGTATTTAGTTCTGTTTACCTTCCCAACTATTTATTCACATTTCTTGGTGTCTACTATAGTAGACACCAAGAGGGTTCCTTAGGAGGGTTTAACTACAATATTTATCCTTGACAGCATCAATTTTTAATCAGAAATTTGTGTAAATTTTTTGGAGGACTAACTCTGTTTTTATTATGGCGGAGACATGAACACTGCTTACAGACATAGATACTTGTAAAAGGGATCACACAAACGTATGCCACTGTATATTGTAATATTGATAAAAGTTTTTTTTTTCTTTTTAATAATTTGAAAAAGTTTAATTTAATTTGTAGATTTTGTCTTGCTTTTCCAACATGGTTGGCAATACCTGAATTCCACAACCAGTAGGGACAAGCAAATTTGGCAATTCTACAGGACCCCAAACCCTTTGTATTACTTAAAAAAACAGCACAAAACATTAATTATTTCCAGCTCCTGTTGTGGAATGTAGTCAGTCATACGGTCCTTTGCTACTCACCAAGCTCCATCAGAAGCTTTTATATGGAACAGAATATGTGGGTGCTTTATAAATAGATTTTAATAAATAATATATGCTCAAATTCTTGTACTACACTAAACTGGGCTAGATCAGGGTAGGAAATAGGGGACAGAGAGCCAGAGAGAGTAAGGGCTGTGCATATTAGACTTGGCACCAAATATGATTTTACCTTGCCTTCTGTAAGCGAAAGCTTCCAGATCTCTCGCACTGGTTCGCGCATTGCGATGCGTACATATGCGCACATTGCAAATATCGGCTGGCTACGAGTTAACGCATCCTACTAAGCGGGTCTGAATCAGGTCCTTCGTCCCTAGGCCAATTTAATTTTTTTAGGGGCATCATGAATTTTCTACATGGTATTACAGAACAGGGATCGTGGCTGTAGAGGACTGTAATAAACTACATTGTGCATGCCAGGCTAAGGCTGTGGTGGCAGGCATATGGGTCTGTATATAGAAAGATTTATGCTACTATAGATGGACATTTATAACATATTGGGGACATATGAGGCCATATGACAGAATGTGAGGTTATACTGGGGCACATTGAGGCATGTGAAACTTGTAGCAGCCTTTCTAAGTATTGTGGAGTCCATGTATTTTATACTGATAAGTTCTCACATTCTAATGCTGCATACACATGGTCAGATTTTGTTAAAGATCTGAACAATAACAATTGTAAAAATCGTTCAATCGTTCATATCTTTGACATGTTGGGCATGCATCGACCAACGATGCCTGTTCCCGCATGTCAGATAACGATACCTGACATGGACTGTGTTTGCAGTAAGATTTGGATGATTTCATTCATTTTAATACTGTCAGAAATCATTCATCGTTCAAATCGTTGATTAAATCGTTCAAATCGTTGATCTAGCAAGTCTGACCATGTGTATGCACCATTAGAGAGTAAAGTATTGGAAAGATGCAACATGAATTTATTTTGTTGCACAACTATTTTCTTTTTGCCGAACATTTTTTTCACACTGGGAACTGCCATGGGTACTAGGTTTACCTCACCTTTTGCTAATCTGTAGATGGATTGTTTTGAAGATCATTACATGTGGAATAGCTCCTTCAAGGCTGGTCTATGTAACGTATATTGATGATCTTTTTTGGGGGGGGGGTTTATTTCCACATTTGTTGATTATCTTATTACCACTTTTGGTTTCAATTTTGTGAGCACCCAAAAAGCATCCATTTGTTTTCTGGATTTGTTTCATAACCTCCTATAAGGAGATTATGATGGGAACATCATGAACATCTGCAATGGCTATATTAATCATTAGATGAATCAACCCACATCATGGAAGGCTACAATTTCTATTTCTAAAGGCCAGCACTTCCAAATTCACAGAATTTATTCAACAGATAATGATTATCTTGAAAATATTTTGAGATCTGCTTTATTTGACATATTTAAATTGGATCTAAAATAATTGGTATAGTTAAAACTAGGATTAAGGATTCTATAAATGATAGATCTTTTGTTTTTGTTTCTCAGCATAACTGTTTTGCTGTTCAAGTAGTAAAAATATCATAACTAAAAACAAAAATGTTCTCTTTTGAAGTGGGGCATACACACTACACAATATGCTGAAAGATATTGGGTGTACACACTGAAGGATATCGTTAATGATATCGTTCAGTTGCCATATCCCTAAACAGTCACTTTCTGATGATATCATCAGATTGGCCTGCAGGTTTGCACGACAGAAAACATTGGACCTCATTCAGAGTCAGTCGAAGCGGCCGCACGGTCGTACGGAAAAAGGGGCCGGATATTCAAATGATTCCCTCGCAAGTTGCGTCCCTAAGTTCGGATCGGTAGTTGGCCGACCAAGGGGAGGAAGCGGTCGTAAGACAAAAAAATACGCCCCCTCCTCGTACGCATTGCACGTCATCTCCGGGCATGTAAGGATTAATCGAGACCATCGGGAACCATTGGCACTGGTCGTAGAGCTTAAGGTTGACCATACCCTCTCATGCTCTACGATCATGTCAGTGTAAAAACCTCCCATGTCACATGTGCCATGACGCTACTTTGTTAATTATGCACTCCCATAATCCGTATGCACTCCCATAAAACGCCGTTCGCATAATGAGGCACGCCTGCGTTCGGATCTCCACTCCCCCCGTTTTCAAGCACCTTCCGCTGTTACCACCCACAAACGCCTCCATCTGTCACTCAAACTACCGACCTGGCTGTGTTCAAGGAGAGAGAAATTTCTGATCGTAGCGGCTAGTTTGCGCACGCGCATTGCGAACTTTACACATGCGCAGTATAGCGAACATCGGTGGCGTACAACCCTGCGACTGCTCCGACCGACTCTGAATGAGGTCCATTGTTACTGATCGCGAGAGCGCACATCGTTGGTCGTTTGGTGCTTACACACTGGACGATATGAACGATATATCATTGAATGATATCGTTATTGTTCATTTCGTTCACTTTTATCATCTAGTGTGTAAGCCCCATTAGATGATATGATTCCTGATGGTAAATGTACTAACAACTAAGCGTTTTCAAAACCGATGGATGACGGGTATCGATGTTGGGTTGCAGTCTAAAAAAACATTTACTATGCATTGTTTTTGACTGTCATTCAAAATCCAAAGTTGTTACACATCGGATTTCTTCCCCCTGTTCCGCAGCAGATCCGACGGCAAAGCCTCTGTCAATCTGCTGCGGAGTGGAAGCCCTGCACACTATGATAAAGGGGTATATTTACTAAAGTGAGATTTTTTTAGAAGTGGAAATGTTGCTCATAGCAATCAATCAGATCCTAGTTATTAACTTTTTATCTTCTAGAAGGTGCTAGTTAAATGTTAAGTATAATCTGATTGGGCACCATCTCCACTTCTAAAAACCTCTAATTTTAGTAAATATACCCTGAAGATGTTAATAAATGGTTAAAACAACAATATGCATGGGGCGCTGGGCTGACCAGTTTGGGGCTAGTTGCTGTTATGGCAGGGAGATCCCATGCTGAGATTTTCATAATGAACTATTAATGAAAAGAATAGAGTTTGTTAACGACTTAAGTGAGGGTGAGCTACCCTTCTGCAAGTCCCAAGCCTGAATCCAAGCCAGCAGGGCATCCTGAGACTTCTAGTCTTGCAACAGGGCCTGATTCAGAGGTGGAAGCAGTGTCGATGACGCACGCAAGTGGCCAATGTTTTAAGTCTGTGCATGTGTCCCGATGATTGCCATCGGGAGATGTAGAACGAATTTGGATGCAGGGGGGTGGCTAGCCAGATGCAGGCGTGTCACAGGCATTTCGCAGCCAATGACTGCAGCTTTTGCCACAGTTGCACAGTCACCGGTGGCCATGTTTAGATGGACATTCTTGCCTCCATAGGGCTGGTGCAATATCCGATGGTGCCACCGATAGTGCATCTTTGTACGCACAGCAGCGGATTGGCGCCGCAGCCAGTGGGAATCTCAGCAGGAAACCCATCGGCTGCGGCATTAGCATAAAGACACAGTCACGCTGTGTAAAAAGATACAGTCGCAGCTGCAAAAGCGTCCACCTCTGAAACATATCCACAGTCTGACCAAGTAATACAGCAGCATATGTGTCCTCCATAAGAACTGACGCAGCCCTCACTATTTTCTCCTGTCTCAGTTCAGTCCTGGTGTCATTTGAATTTGACATGAATGACTTACAGGCAACCTTGTCTATATTTAACCTCTGCCTTAGTGCAGCTGGTATTCAGGCAGCAATGTAATACTGTGCTTCTGTCCTTGTAGATTAAGAACAGCCACCCATACTGTATCTCTTTGATAACGACACTTTCTGACTTGTTGGCAGCACCATTTCTGCTTACACAAGTCTATGCTTGTATGCTGCTGCACACAGCCCTTAGTGACCAGCTGGGGTCAGCATTGTAATGTACTTTTGTTTTTCCAGTATGTAAATATAAATACTTTACATTTATGACGAGGCTGAAGTTAGCTTCTTATTCATTTCTTATTTGTGCTCCAGCTTCTTATTCATTTCTTATTTGTGCTCCAGCTTCTTATTCACTTCTTATTCGTGCTCCAGTTTTTTATTCACTTCTTATTCATGCTGCATCTTCTTATTCACTTCTTATTCGTGCTAAAGCTTTTTATTCACTTCTTATTCATGCTCCAGCTTCTTATTCACTTCTTACTCGTGCTCCAGCTTCTTATTCACTTCTTAATCGTGCTGCAGCTTCTTATTCACTTCTTATTCATGCTCCAGCTTCTTATTCACTTCTTAATCGTGCTGCAGCTTCTTATTCACTTCTTATTCATGCTGCAGCTTTTTAATCACTTCTTATTCGTGCTCCAGCTTCTTATTCACTTCTTATTCGTGCTCCAGCTTCTTATTCACTTCTTATTCGTGCTCCAGCTTCTTATTCACTTCTTGTTCGTGCTCCAGCTTCTTATTCACTTCTTATTCGTGCTACAGCTTCTTATTCACTTCTTATTCGTGCTCCAGCTTCTTATTCACTTCTTATTCGTGCTCCAACTCCTTATTCACTTCTTATTCCTGCTCCAACTTCTTATTCACTACTTATTCGTGCTGCAGCTTCTTATTCACTTCTTATTCGTGCTCCAGCTTCTTATTCACTACTTATTCGTGCTGCAGCTTCTTATTCACTTCTTATTCGTGCTGCAGCTTCTTATTCACTTCTTATTCGTGCTCCAGCTTCTTATTCACTTCTTGTTCGTGCTCCAGCTTCTTATTCACTACTTATTTGTGCTGCAGCTTCTTATTCACTTCTTATTCGTGCTGCAGCTTCTTATTCACTTCTTATTTGTGCTCCAGCTTCTTATTCACTTCTTGTTCGTGCTCCAGCTTCTTATTCACTTCTTGTTCGTGCTGCAGCTTCTTATTCGTGCTCCAGCTTCTTATTCACTTCTTATTCGTGCTCCAGCTTTTTATTCACTTCTTACTCTTGCTCCAGCTTCTTATTCACTTTTTACTCTTGCTCCAGCTTTTTATTCACTTCTTACTCTTGCTCCAGCTTCTTATTCACTTTTTACTCTTGCTCCAGCTTTTTATTCACTTCTTACTCTTGCTCCAGCTTTTTATTCACTTCTTACTCTTGCTCCAGCTTCTTATTCACTTCTTACTCTTGCTCCAGCTTCTTATTCACTTTTTACTCTTGCTCCAGCTTCTTATTCACTTCTTACTCGTGCTCCAGCTTCTTATTCACTTCTTACTCGTGCTCCAGCTTCTTATTCACTTCTTACTCGTGCTCCAGCTTCTTATTCACTTCTTACTCGTGCTCCAGCTTCTTATTCACTTCTTACTCGTGCTCCAATTTCTTATTCACTTCTTACTCGTGCTCCAGTTTCTTATTCACTTCTTACTCGTGCTCCAGCTTCTTATTCACTTCTTATTCATGCTCCAGCTTTTTATTCACTTCTTATTCGTGCTCCAGCTTCTTATTCACTTCTTACTCGTGCTCCAGCTTCTTATTCACTTCTTATTCGTGCTCCAGCTTCTTATTCACTTCTTATTCGTGCTCCAGCTTCTTATTCACTTCTTACTCGTGCTCCAGCTTCTTATTCACTTCTTACTCGTGCTCCAGCTTCTTATTCACTTCTTATTCGTGCTCCAGCTGTTTATTCAGAACAAGTTATATTAAAACCATTAAATCAAGTAGAATTATTGTAAAAACAAGACATCGTATCCCTTACACAAGTTTCAAATTTAATTTTCCTGGCCCAACAAGGTTTTGGGCATGAAGTAGGCTGGCAAAGTGGGCACAGGCACCATATGTTGCCATTTTAAATAAGTAGCTGTAGTTTTGCAAGTAGTAGTAGTAGTAGTTTTTAAATAGTTTTGGGCTACAAATTTGACACTTGAAACCAACAGAGGGGGGTCACTAACATATGACCTACTTGTATATTTCCTGGCCCAACAAGGTTTTGGGCATGACATAGGATGGCAAAGTGGGCACAGGTACAGATTGTATCGAATAAGTAGCTGTAGTATTGCAAGGGTTAAATAGCCTTGGGCCACAAATTCGACCTTTGCAACCAACAGAGGGGGTCACTTACAAATGACCCACTTGGATTTTGACTGGCTCAACAAGGATTTGGGCATGAAATAGGCTGGCATAGTGGGCACAGGCACCATATTTTACTTTTTTGAATACCTAGCTGTAGTGTTGCAAGGGCTTAGTAGCATTGGGCCACAAATTTGATACTTGCAACCAATAGAGGGGGTCACTTAAATATGACCCATTTGTATTTTGCCTGGCCCAACAAGGATTTGGGCATGAAATAGACTGGCATAGTGAGCACAGGCACCATATTTAACTTTTTTGAATAAGTAGCTGTAGTGTTGCAAGGGTTAAATAGCCTTGGGCCACAATATTCCATTTGGAACCAACAGAGGGGGGTCACTCACATATGACCCTCTTGTATTTTGCCTGGCCCGACAAGGTTCTGGGCATAAAATAGGCTGACAACGTGGGCAAAGGTACACATTGTATAGATTTGAATAAGTAGCTGTAGTTTTGCCAGGGTTAAATATTCTTGTGCCATAAATCTGACACTTGCAACCAACAGAAGGGGGTCACTTACATATATCTCACTTGTATCTTGCCTGACCCAACAAGGTTTTCGGCATGAAATGGCTGGCAAAGTTGGCACAGGTACAAATTGTATTGATTTGAATAAATAGCTGTAGTGTTGCAAGAGTTAAATCGCCTTGGGCCACAATTTTTCCACTTGGAACCAACAGAGGGGGGTCACTTAAATATTATAAGTAGCTATAGTTTTGCAAGGGTTAACTAGCCTTGGGCCACAAATTTGGCCCTTGCAACCAACAGAGAGGTGTCACATATAATCCACTTGTATTTTGCCTGGCCCAGCAACGTTTTGAGCATGAAATAGGCTGGCAAAGTGGGCACAGGCACCATATTTTACCATTTTCAATAAGATGCTGTAGTTTTTTTTAAGTAAGTGGCCTTGGGCCACAAATGTGATACTTGAAACCAACAGAGGAGGGTCACTTACGTATGACTCACTAGTATATTGCCTGGCCCAACAAGGTTTTGGGCATGTAATAGGCTGACAAAAAAGGGCACAGGCATCATATTCCATATTTTACAATTTGGAATAAGTAGCTGTAGTGTTGTAAGGGTTAAATAGCCTTGGGCCACAAATTTGACATTTGAAGCCACCAGAGAAGGGTCACTTACATATGACCCATTTATATTTTGCCTAGTACAAACAAGGTTTTGGTCATGAAATAGACTGGCAAAGTGGGCACAGGTACAAATTGTATTAATTTGAATAAGTATAGTGTTCCCACTAGGTGTTTTAGCGGGGCGCCGAGCTCTGTTCAATTTTAAAAGCGCAAAATGCACCCTGCCCTTTTTAGCAGCACCCTGCTAAAACAGCCTGCCCTGAGCCTTCCCCACCCACTGGCCGCAGTGTTCCGCGGGTGGAAAAGTTGCGGTGAATGATCACCAAAGGGTGAATAGACGCCGTGCGCATGCCCACTTTGCCATCATATTTCATATGTAAGTGACCCCCCTCTGTTGGTTGCAGGTGTCAAATTTGTAGCCCTAGGCTATTTAACCCTTGCAACATTACAGCTACTTATGCAAGTCAATAGAATTTGTACCCATGCCCACTTTGCCAGCCAATTTCATGCCCAAAGCATTGTTCGGCCAGGCAAAATACAAGTGGGTCATATGTAAGTGACCCCATTCTATTGTTTGCAAGTGTCAAATTTGTGGCCCAAGGCTATTTAACCTTTGCCAAACTACAGCTACTGTATGGTGCCTGTGCCCACTTTGCCAACCTACTTCATGCCCAAAACCTCATTGGGCCAGGCAAAATACATTTGAAACTTGTGTAAGGGATACACTTTCTTGTTTTTACAATGTTAAAATTGTGATTCTACTTTATTTTAATTGTTTTAATATAACTTGTTCGGAATAAGAAGCTGGAGCACGAATAAGACGTGAATAAGAGGCTAAATTCAGCCTCGTAAATTTATGTTTGATATTTTTAGTAAGATTTGTCATGTTGTGTGTTTTATGCATTTCACCATTATTATACAGGCATAGGATCTATTATTACAAATACTTGGATTTCTGATTTTTCAACAATTTAGAAAACTATGCTTAAAATACACAAACCCGCATGTAAAGATTGCATCTCATTATCTTCGCAGTGTGCAGGAGGGGTGCTTGGTGACTATGTCTATGTTATAGAATATTTATTATCGCAGGGTAGTAATATTTATTAAAACATTCATTATCGTAGTTTTTCTTTCTGCAAGTGCGTGATAAATATTGCAGTGCAACCAGGCTGTGCAGAGGCAAATAGAAGCCTAACAGCATTGGGTCTGATTCAGAGTTGTACGGTATTGCCACCGCAGCTGCTCTGCGGAAATATGCAAATGTCGCAGCCGCCGGGGATTGCATTGAGACGGCCACTGGTGACATCGCAAATCCGAGCCAGTACAAATACACAGTTCGGTTGCAGATCCTTCAGTTATCGGACTCCTGAGTAGCCCTATGGTTGCGCAGAATGGCCAAAGGAACTGAAATGCCGCAGCCATATTTCTTCCATAAGGGATCACAGACGCAGGATGTGACACGCCCCAGATATGGTGGAAATACGCCTGCGTTTTTAGCTGACACTCCCCGTTGCCTTCCAAAAACGCTCCCTGCCTGTCAATCACACTATGAATAAAGACTCACAGCATGCGACTACGGAAATGTATCTTATCAAATGCGCCGTGTGAGACAGAGGGGTGCGCCGTGTGAGACAGAGGGGTGCGCCGTGTGAGACAGACAGAGGGGTGCGCCGTGTGAGACAGACAGAGGGGTGCGCCGTGTGAGACAGACAGAGGGGTGCGCCGTGTGAGACAGACAGAGGGGTGCGCCGTGTGAGACAGACAGAGGGGTGCGCCGTGTGAGACAGACAGAGGGGTGCGCCGTGTGAGACAGACAGAGGGATGCCCAGTGTGAGACAGACAGACAGACGGGTGCGCAGTGTGTGACAGAAGGATGCGCAGTGGCATAGCGTACAATTGTGAATCTGGCCCCTTGTACATTAAAATGGAACTGGAAGTTATTTTAACATATAAGAGGATATTATTAATATTGTGAACCTTGTACAGAGGTGGACATTGAGGGGCCTATTCATCATCACTTATTTTTTACAAAAGCAGGTGAAAAATTTAAATGTTCACATATTTTTGTAAAAAGTACGGGTCAGGGCCATTCATCAAGTTCCGAAAAAGCGTTTTCTCCGGAACTTGATGGTGTTACTGAATGCCACTCTGAGATTGCGTTCAGCCAGCGATAAATTTACACGGCAGCCTGTGAAGATATACCTGCCAGCCACAGCAGAGGATCTATTAAGATCCCTTCCTGCTGTGTCTGCACTGCGCAGGGCCCCAGAACTGAGAGCTCCAGGGCACTGCAGACATGTGGCCACACTCACCGGCTGAAGAAGACACCGACGGAAGAGGTGAGAGGGGATAGAGGGGAATGCGGCGGGGGGGGCACCGGACACCCACGGTGAAGGCATCGGACACCAGCAGGGAAGTGCAACGAACACCCAGGTGGGTGGGAGGGGGGCCAGATCGGACACCGGAGGCGCCGCAGAGGGAAGGAGGTGAGGCAGCGGAGGAATAGAGGGGGGAGAACCATACAGCAGTGAGGAAATCCTTGTGGATACCGCTCAGCTACATGGGGAAAAGTATCACTTTTCCGAAAGCTGACTCCGCAAAAAGAGAATCTTTCCGTAAGTGATACTTTTGTTAGGGAGTCATGATGAATGCCTCCAAAACATATTTTAAACTCGCAGCGAGTTTAAAACATAAATATTAAGTTTCTGCTGCAAAATGACTATAGTATTCTATCCTCACACGTAAAAATGTTTACAGTCATTATATTTGTCTTATATTGTATATCATACCTCTTAACTTTCCTCCCGATGGAAGGGGGCGTGATCACGCATCAGAGGGGCATGGCTAACACTTTCAATGTGCTGGATCACCCACCATCCCGTTCCCTTCCCATTAAGTGGCTGATTCTAAATTGGATGCTGCCGCGTCTGTGTGTGTCTTTTGCCAGTGTAATGTGTGCTACTTTATGCTAATACCGCTACAACCCTTCCCTGGTATATATGCGTGCGTCTGCATGTGCATGGAATAAGACGCCCACTTTGAGCATCTTTAGATGCTCAAATCCTGCTTGGTGCTTCTTTAGGCCCAACCATTGGTTGCACCATCAAAACTTGCACCAGTCCCATTCTATTTCATGCCCAAAACCTTGTTGGGCCAGGCAGAATAAAAGTGGGTCCATCAGAGTATGGCTGCTAATGTGAGCGATTAAGCATCTGAATTTGCAACCAGTTCACAGCGACACGACTGAGACTCTCCATAACTAATCCGCTCTTTTGGACTCCGGGGCCCTATTCAGACCCACTCGCCAGGAAGCGTTCGCACGCAGACCTCTGGTGTTTGCATTGTGTGCATACGTACGCATCGCAGTGTGCGAACCAGTCCGTGCGATCGCCCCTTGTGCATAGACACCTAGCTAGCCTGAGTGACAGGATGATCCGCAGTGGCGAATCTATAATGGGTGCAGTGTGTGCGGGGCACACTGGCCCCCCGGGTCCAGAGGGGCCCCGCACCGCACACACTGCACCCATATTTTTTTTAAACATACCTGTCCGAGGCCCCTCATCAAGTGTCACTGCTGCTCAGAACACCAACGTACTCTAGTGCCCGGAGTCTAGTGCGCATGCGCAGAACACCGGAAAATGGCTGCGGCGGCTGGCCAGGGAGAGAGGAGGGGGCCCCGCACGAGGTTTGCACATGGGCCCCCTCCTCTCTTAAAACGCCCTGATGAGCCGTTTGTGGGTGGTGAGAGGGGTTGGTAGATGAAAACAGGGGTGTGGTGGTGCAAACGCAGGCGTGCCTGAGCATCTCAACGCCGTTTCAGAGGCCTGCATAATTAAAATGCAACGTCATAGTACACGTCACTTGGCTTAATTTTACACTGAAGCACTCGCAGTGCTTGCGGTAGGGTATGGTCAACCACAAGTGCTGCGTTCGCTTCCAATGATACTCGATGTTACCAGTGGTTGCATACACAAACCTGGAGATGACGTGCATAAGTGGGCAACTTAAGACAGGCTGGTGGGCATCTGAATACACAGCGCAATCGCACGCCAAGACATAGTGGGTGTGCTAATGCCTTGCCGAGTCATCGCGGATTTACATACTTTCGCTGCATGCGAACGCATCTAGCGAGTGGGTCTGAATCGAGCCCTCAGTACCATCTGTATGTGGATGATGCTCAAATCTACCTATCCTTCCCAGATTTATCACCATCTGTATTGGTCTGTGTCACTGAATGTCTTTCTGCCATTTCATCTTGGATATTATCTCGCCACCTCAAACTTAATATTTCTAAAACAGAATAAATTCTATTTCCTCCGGCCAATAACATTTACCAACCTGATCTCTCTATCACTGTTGACAACTCGATAATGCACCCTGCCCCACAAGCTTGCTGCCTAGGTGTCATCCTTGACTCTGAACTGTCCTTTGTTCCCCACATTCAATCTGTCTCAAAATCATGTTACATACATCTAAAAAACATATCCAAAATTTGACCATATCTCACATAAGACACTGCAAAAACTCTAATCCATGCAGTCATTATTTCCAGCATTGACTATTGCAGTAGTCTCCTTCCTAGTCTTTCCAAATACAGGCTCTCGCCACTACAATCCATTATGAATGCAGCTGCGAGGCTTATCTTCCTCGCCAAACGTTCATCGTCTGCTGCTCCGCTCTGTCAGTCTCTCCATTGTTTGACAGTTTTCTACCATATTCAATACAAAATACTTTTACTTCCACATAAGGCTATTAACCAAACCACACCAACATATATCTCTTGACTCATCGCAAAATATATCCCAACTCGACCTCTCCGCTCAGCACAAGATCTGCTTCTCTCATCCCCATGCATTACTTGCTCCCATTCACGGTTACAGGACTTTTTCGGGCTGCACCCACTCTATGGAATGCCTTACCACGCACAATAAGACTTTCCTCTAGTCTCCAATCCTTCAAGCATTCCCTGAAAACTAGAGATGTGCGCTGTTTTGGTTTTGGATCTGTATCTCCTCTGGTTTTGGATCTGGATTGGTTTTGCCAAAACCACCCTTGCATGGTTTTTTTTTTTGGTTTTGGATCTGTATTTTTTTCTAAAAAAAATTAATAAAAACAGCTAAAATCACATAATTTGGGTGTTTTTGTTCATACAGTATTATTAACCTCAATAACATTTATTTCCAATCATTTCTAGTCAGTTTTTACCACCTCACAGCTCACAATATTGTTTTCATCCAGTTTAGGCCCAAAATTTGCACCAAGCTAGCTGATTGACTAAGCTAAGCGGCAGCAATGGGCGGCACAAACACGCGGCAGTTCAACTTCCAAAATGGCACATCAGGAAACAAATGTTTTTATTATTCAAGAGAGGCCTGAGGGAGTTGAAGTATGTATGTATTTGAGCAGGGACAGGAAGGGTTGATTGCTAGTAAATGTAATTTCATTTTTTGATTCCGAAGTAAATTTATGAGGGAGATGGGGAGGGGAGGCATTTATAAAAAAATATTTGACTCATTCACAGTCCTTGCCCCAGAAGAATCCTTGAGCGCCATGCCTGCTGCTGCTGGGAGTGGATTTTTTCATACCAGAAGGGGATCAGGAAGACTTCTAGTAGTGCTTTCCAAAACAATTGACTGTTAGATAATCGTTTTCAAAGTTTCCACATGAAAAGCATTTCCCAACCCATACAGGGACATAAAAAAAACCATAGTTAATGGCTTCCAAACTGCTGTTGCACCCACTGTCCACTTAACCAGCACAGATATGTGGACAAGCGGAACAGAGCTAATGCAAGATTTCAGATTTAAGGTCCTTACGTTGTGTCTTTATTGAGAATCCTGCTTCTGCTGCTAGGAGTGGATTTTCATCCCAAAAGGGGACCAGGAAGAGTGCTTTCCAAAACAATTGATTGTTAAATAATCCTTTGCAAAGATTCCACTTGTAACTTTTTCCCAACCTATACAGGGACATTAAAAAAACATAGTATCCTTCAAACTGCCGTTGTACCCACTGTCCATTTAACCAGAACAGAATCTGTGACAGATATGTGAACAAGCAGAACAGATCAAATGCAATATTTCAGATTTACGTCTTACATTGTGTCTTCCTTGAGAATTCTTGAGCACCATGCCCGCTGCTGGGAGTGGATTTTCATACCAGAAGGGATGAAGACGTTGTTTTGTCTTTCCAATGGACACAGATCTTGAAAGATGTAAAGCACTACTGGCAGGAAAAAGAGGCAATTTGGTGGCCCTTACACAAACTGGCTTTGCTTTACTTGAGCGCGCCCACCCTCCAGTGTGTACTCAGAAATAGTTTTCAGCACTGCTGGGAACCTTCTCTTCTGAGACTACTTCCCCAAAATGTGGAAAAGATGATGTCCATCAAAATGAACTACAAAATCTACGAGAAAGACCTTTACCGTCAAGTACATGCAAAAATTACAGAGGCACCTGTAATGGTGGATTCCAGCGGGGACAAATATATATTGTGTGAAGAAGATGATGTATACTGTACATCACCCCAGATTATACCATCACCCAAGCCTATATCGTCATCCCATCCTGTGTTGTGTATAAATAACAGCTGCGCTCCCTGTTAGATTGGGGTTCATTGTCCACTTTAGTGGATGTGAGCTCCATTTTAGTCCATATCACCACACCCCCTACACATCTTCTGACCTGGGCTACAGGAGGAACAGCTGCACTCTGGAATACGGTTGCATGGAGTTGCCCCTCTGACTCGCTGAAATTCAGGTAGAGGGGTCATGGGTAGGGAGTAAGGACAGCATAATCAAAGAAAGCAGTTTTAGCTGCTTTATTCTATTTTTAAACCATATCCTCTATTTTCACCTTTCGAAAATGTTTATGTGAATCTCAGCTGAGGCGTTTGTGATGTCATTATGTTTAATATATAATGCACGTTATTTAGCACTTTGTTGTGGTCTTGTAGTCAGCGTGTAGAGTAGACTAATCATTTATTCATAATTGAGGAAAGAAGTGAAAAGTTTAATTTTTTTTATTGCTGTGTGTTATTAAATTGTGAAGTTTCCACTTACAGAGTCATAAGATTTTTTGTATGAATAAGAAAAGAATAACACACTGCGCTACCATTTACACCATGACTATTTTTATTACGAATACACTGCGTTTTGCACTTGCAGTGTAACAATATTTTGGCTAATGCGCACACACAGAAAAAAATTAACTATAATAATAATAATGATAATAAACGTATTTCAGGAAGGATCAGGATCAGTATAACATGAACACTGTGCAATGAACTATTGAGCATAGCTTAAATGATCCATGTTGACAGCACAAAATAATGTTATTATACAGAAATACAGACACTCTATTAATAACGAGGCTGAAGTTGGCTTCTTATTCGGCCAGCTTCTTATTCACTTCTTATTCACTTCTTATTCATTTCTTATTCACTTCTTATTCACTTCTTATTCAAGCTCCAGCTTCTTATTCATTTTCCAGCTTCTTATTCAGAAAATGTTACATTTAAATATTTAAATAAAGTTAGATCACTAAACTAATGCTATGTAAACAAAGAATTATGTCCCTCACACAGTCTACAATTATTATTTTCCTGGCACAATAAGGATTTGGGCATGAAAAGGGCAGTAAAGCGGGCACAGGCACCACATTTTGTCATTTTGAATAAGAAGCTGAAGTTGTGCAGGGGTTAACTAGCTTCGGTCATCAAATGTTACACTGGAAACCCACAGAGGGTGGTCTGGTACATATGACCCACTTGTCATTTGCCTTGACCAACAAGGATTTTGGCATGAATAGGGCAGTAAACGGGCACAGGCTCCAGAATTTGTAATTTTGAATAAGAAGCTGTAGTTGTGCAGGGGTTAACTAGCTTCGGTCATCAAATTTTACACTTGAAACCCACAGAGGGTGGTCTGGTACATATGACCCACTTGTCATTTGCCTGGACCAACAAGGATTTTGGCATGAATAAGGCAGTAAAGCGGGCACAGGCACCAGATTATCTCATTTTGAATAGGAAGCTGTAGTTGTGCAGGGGTTAACTAGCTTCGGTCATCAAATGTTACACTTGAAACCCACAGAGGGTGGTCTGGTACATATGACCCACTTGTCATTTGCCTTAACCAACAAGGATTTTGGCATGAATAGGGCAGTAAATGGGCACAGGCTCCAGAATTTCTCATTTTGAATAAGAAGCTGTAGTTGTGCAGGGGTTAACTAGCTTCGGTCATCAAATGTTACACTTGAAACCCACAGAGGGTGGTCTAGTACATATGACCCACTTGCCATTTGCCTTGACCAGCAAGGATTTGGGCATAAATAGGGCAGTAATGTGGGCACATGCACCAGGTTTCTTAATTTTGAATAATTACCTGTAGTTTTTCAAGGGTTAAATAGCGTTGGTCAACAAATTTGACAATTGGGGTCTTTCCCTAAACCTCTGAGCATGGTCTGGTATTGGAATACAGGAAAAAAAATCTGTGTGGGGTTCACCTTTTCTTCCGATAACCAGCACTAGGTTGGTTATAGGGAGGAAGGGGCTAACACTATAGCAGGGAGACACACGTAGCGTGGTGTCCCCCTGCCATCACATTATCCAGCACAAGGCTGGTTATAGGGAGGAGGGGGTAACACTATAGCAGGGAGATACACTTAGTGTGGTATCCTCCTGCCATCACATTAACCAGCCCCAGACTATTCAGCATGTTTCTGGAATCTCTCAGAAAGCTGGTACACCGGCAGTGGCGTAATAAGGGGGTGCGTGTGGGTCACCTTGCCCTGGGCACCATCTGACAGGCCCGGCAGAGGGGGGAGCTGATGTCCAGGGCCATGTCCATTGCTCAGTAGCGTAACTAGGGCAGGGCCGGTGACGCCCCCGCACCGCCGGCCACGGTACTGGCCCATCCTAGTTAAACAGTGTAGTGTCGACCGCAGTGAGGAGCTCATTCAGAGTTGGTCGCTGCTGGTGGCCACTCGCTCTGCATGTGGGCAGGTGTTTTTTTTTTTTATCTCCGGCCGCTCGCAAAGCTGTGGGTGACCATCCACAGCTTGTGCGAGCGGGCTGGAGACAGTCTTAATTATCATGACCGTCTGGCTTGCGATGAGACCCTGGGGTAGGGTCTAGCTGCCGCAAGCCCGAGTGTACTTCCTGCTCTAATAGAGCAGGAAGTCCACTACTGACATCACTAGTGATGTCAGTAACCCCTCCTAAAAATGCCAGACGTTCCTAAGGGAACGCATGCGTTTGTCTGCCCACAAAACAGGGCGAGCTGTCAATCAACATCGACAGCCGTCCCGTCTTATTGTGAGCCACGTAGCAACTGACCTTCAGTCGCTCAGCTGGTCTCGCACATGCACCTGCTGGACGCAGTGCATACGCAAACATCGAGCTGCTTGCGATCGCTGTGCGCTCGCGAGTGGCTCTGAGTGAGCTCCTATGTATGGTCAGCATTTACTCAGGACCGGCGCTAGGCTTCCCTGCGCCCAGCACTGTCCTGTGCTGCACAGCCGCGCCCCTTCTCTCCCCCTGAGCGCTTACCTAATAGCGCCAGGCGAAGGGTGGGAGGCGGGCTCAGGATAGCCCATAGAGCCGCCAGTGCATTTACAGCAGCCTATGAGAGTCAGACAGACTCTCATTGTCTGCTGCTGCGCCCACTGCAAGAGCTGGGCTGGAGCTCTCTCATGAGCTCCGCCTTCCAGCTCCTGTAGTGGGTTATGGGAGAGATGTCATGACGTCTCTCCCATAATGCAGAGTGCGCCAGCGCGGGAGGACTGCTGTGGTGCGGACGGCGGCGTGAGCAGGAGCGGGGATTCAAGTTAGTTTTTTTATTTTTTTTACTTGTGTGTTTGTCTAATGGGGGTACTGCATCAGGGGGGGAGGTGACCTCTACTAGGGACTACTACTAACGTATGGAGGTAACTACTATTGTCGGCACTGCATCGGGGGGGCTGTACTGGGGACTATTACTGGATAGGGGGGTCACTACTGAGGGCCTGCATAAGTGGGACCACTACTGTGATCTGCATAAGGGGGACCACTACTGGGGGCACCGTATAAGGGGAACTAATGGCGGGCTGCATAAGAAGGACTACGACAGGGGGAACTGTGTAAGGGGCACTGCATATGGGGGATCACTACTGGGGGCACCGTATAATGGGAACTAATGGGTGACTGCATAAGGGGGACCACTACTAGGGGTACTGTATAAGGGGCACTACTAAGGGCCTGCATAAGAGGGATCACTACTGGGGACATTGTATACTTGGGGTACTGTATAATGGGTACTACTGGGGGCCTGCATAAGAGGGACCACTACTGGGGGCACTGCAGAGGGGGGACTGTATAAGGGGCACTGCATTAAGGTGCATATGGAATGGAAAGAAATGTTCAGAGTGACGAGATAGGGATGTGTGTCATGTTGACACTCCCCATTTTTAAGTGTCCACGCCCATTTTTTGTCACACGCACATAGGGGGGGGTCCATTTTTAAACTTGTCCTGGGCTTCATATACCCTAGTTAAGCCACTGCCAGTGCTGTGACCAAATGCATGATCCCAGCGCCTTAGTCCTGCAGTCCGGTGAGATGTATCCCCAGCAGGACACATAAGTGTCCGATGGTGCCTAAGGGCGCATGCCCACGACGGAGGGAGCTTCGTCGTGCGCATGCGCGAGACCCGGCGAGCGACGGGGAATCCGTCGCTCGGGGTCTCGCACCAAAGGGGGCGTGCTGTCGATGGTGAGTGGGCGTGCCGGGGGCGTGGCTGCCAGACGGAGGCGTTCCCATGGGAACGCCTACCGTCTGGGTCCGGCCCCACTGACATCACTAGTGATGTCAAAGGGAGTGATTTTGGCTCTAATAGAGCCAAAATCACTCCTGGGCTTGCGGCAGCGAGACCCTACCGCAGGGTCTCGTCGCAAGTCCGATGGTCGCGATGGTCTTGACCATCGCGACCATCATCATGGACGCTCGCATAAGCTGTGGGTGGTAACCCACAGCTATGCGAGCGTCCAGGAGGCCGCTCCAATGTTAGGTGGGAGGGCCCTGATTCAGAGCGAGCGCTCTGGTCAGAGTGTCCGGCTCTGAATCAGGCCCAGTATGTCTGTTTTCAGTGCCGGTCAAGGCCCAGCAGCGGCTGACATGTGGCGCCAGCTAATAGCTGAGTGCAGCTCATTGACCGCCGGCCATTGAAGAGGGGTGACAATTTGAATTTGAGCCAAATACAGTGGTGACAATTTTGACAATCTGAGCCAATCACGGCGTGCACCGGCAGCCAATAGAAATCGGCCACAGTGAGCCATTCGTTGTAAGCCGCATCATGGCTGGCTACGCCCGTGGCGTCTAGCGTCAGATGTCTCTGGGAGGAAGAGTCAATTTGGCGGAAATGGGTGAAGAGCTCCAGCGGCCATGGAAGAGTCCAGAAGACACCGGCTCAAAAGAGAAGAGCTCCAGCGGCTGCAGAAGACGCTAGGAGACACTGGGCTCAATAGAGAAGAGCTCTGACAGCGCCGCTACTGGCCAGAATGGGCCAGCGACAGAAAAATGCGGCTGAGGACCGGAGAGTACTGCAGTGGTTGGGAATAGAGCGAATGAAGATCCTCACTGCATCCTCTCCCACCCGACAGGTAGACCCTCTTTGAGGCCTTACCATCATTAACCCCTCCCTAGACCATCAGATTGTTAGGCAGTAGGCATGTAAGGGTCATGAGGCCTTAATCCTGTGGCATAAATAGGCGGGCATTAGGCCCATGCTCCTAAGGCTATAATTGACCCTGGGCAATAGGCCCAGGTCACATAAATAAGTGAGGTGCCAACTTCTCATCTTGCCCTGGGTGCCAAACACCATAGTTATTCCCCTGGACCTTGGTCACTGCTACCTGGGTGAAGACTGCTGTGGCAGTGGGAGTTTGCCAGCTCAAGGTGAAGACTACAGGAAGCACTGAGATCGTGGGAGTCAACCCACTTCGGGTAAAGAACACATAGTAATTGTGGATGAACTAGGCTTAGTTCAGCCAAAGACTACTGGACTGGTAAATCTAATTGCATTGTATTTTCATTCAATTGCATGCTATTTTAATTGTCAGGCATTAGGCCCATGGCCACTGTGGGCGTTAAGCCCTAACCAGCAGGGACGGCCTTTGTTAGGCGGACAATAAGCCTGAGCCAGAGAGGGCACTAGTCCCACAAGGTATAAGGGGCATTAGGCCCTATAGGGTTAATTTGGGATCCACATCATTAACCCATTGTTAGGTGTCATTGATCCCCTAGAAGGCAGGCACTAGGCCTGAGGCAGCAGAAGATGATCAAGCCCTGTAGTACTGTTGTTCTGATTTGATAAGAATGTATTGAGGTTTGTAACCTTGTTACCTCGTCATCTCAGCTACTACAATCAGGCCTCCATTAAAAGGTAGGCTGTAGTAAGGTACCTGTTTGTGATTATGGTAATGTTTTGTAACTGCATTATTCCCTTGTCCTGTAACAATTATTGCATTATTGGTGTAGATGCATTGTTGGGGAGCATAGGTGTAGCATGGTGATATGACTGTCACGGCCAGGGTATTTCAGCATGGCGCTAGGCGAGTGTTACCTGTGAGGTTATTGTGGCGCGGGCTGTCTGGTGGCGGAGCTGGTGTCTGGCGGGGGGCTTTGGCTGCGCGCATTGTTGTGCGGGCCTGTTGTCACTCTGCACTGGTAAGGCCTGGCGGAATCTGCATTCCGTTTGGCATGGGCGCCGCCATCTTGCCTTCTGGCCATGTGATGCGGCTGGCCAATCCTGGTGAGTCACATGTTCCCTCCGGCCAGTAACAGCACGGCATGGGGTATTTAGGAAGGGTCAGTGCCTTCCTTCTTTGCCAGTGCAACGCGTATCTCAGCCTAGCTGAGAGGGAGTTCTCTGTGCTTTCCTGTTCCTGTGAATTTGCTGTCTGCCTGTCAGCTCCTAGCTTCCACTGGACTACCCCATTTCCCCCATCACCCTTGCCCATACCTGAGTGCCTGAGCCTGCTGACATCCTGTGCTTCAGTTCACTACCTGTATACCTGGCTTGTTTATTTTTAGTTCACTACCTGCATACCTGGTTTGATTATTTTCAGTTTCACTACCTGCACACCTGGAGAGCTCTAATTGTTTCTACTTGGACATTAACCCTTTACTCCCACCACAGAACTCTTGTGCACATTTATATATTCCTGGACTTTTATTTACTGCCATTATATGTCTACTCAAGCACTTATTAAAAATCCTAGTTTTATTTTCAAATCTGCTTCTGTGATCGCTCCTGCTACCACCCTGGGTCCACAAACAACCCAGAACATCACAATGGAGTGCACTACATCCACGCTGTATTGCTGTTGGCAGGGTGCTGATGTATGTATGAGTAGTCAAGTTGGTGTGTGTGGTCAGAGGCGTCACCTACCTTGGTGTCACCTGGTGCGGATGCTCTGAGTCCTGCGCGCCATAGGCGTGTGCTCCCGGAAGGGGCGTGGCTTCGCAGGAAGGGGCGTGACCTCGCCCGTGAAGCGACACCCCTTATGTGAGCCGATCTTGGGTGCGTTACCGCCTCCCGTTCTCGTCACACAGTGGGCTTCCCCAGTGCTCCTGCAACTGTTGGGGCAGCCCACATTCTCTCCCTGCCTCTCTCCGCGTCCTGGCATCACGGTGACACCATCCGACGGGGTGGCACCAAAATAGCAGAGCAGCTCTGCTATTTTGGTGTCAAACCCTTCGGATGGTGTCACCCAGTGCGGCCCGCCCCCAGTGGCGGTTCTAGGGGCGGGCTAACAGGGCAGTCGCCCAGAGCGCCGGCCCCTAGAGGGCACCACTGATTCCCCAGGAGGGCAAAAATAAAAATCCCATAAGAAAAATAAAAAAAAAACCAGCGCCAGTCACCCCCGCGTTGATATTTGTTATCAGCGGGCACCCGGCTCCCTCTCTGCAGCGGCAGTCGAAGCTCACTCCAGAGCTCCGGCTCCCGCATAGAGCACTATGGGAGGGACGTCCTAACGTCATGAAGTCTCTCCCATAGAACCGTGGAACCGGAGCTTACTCCTGAGCTCCGGCTCCTGCATAGAGCACTATGGGAGGGACGGCCTAACGTCATGAAGTCTCTCCCATAGAACCGTGGAACCGGAGCTCACTCCTGAGCTCCGGCTCCAGCAGAGAGCACTATGGGAGGGACGTCATGACATCTCTCCCATAGATCTGTGGTGGAGCCGCGGTCGGACCAGACGGCAGCGGACGCAGGAGCGGGGCCTAAGGTAAGTATTATGTTTGTATGTTTTATTTTTCAGAAGGGAGACATGGGGCATTAATACTGGGGGCATGTCTATAAGGGGGCATTACTACTGGGGGCATGTCTATAAAGGGGCATTACTACTGGAGACATTACTACTGGGGGCATGTCTATAAGGGGGCATTACTACTGGGGGCACTACTATAGGGGGCACTAATGGGGGCATTCCTACTGTGGGCACTACTATAGGGGGCATTCCTACTGTGGGCACTACTACAGGTGGCATTATTACTGGGGGCACTACTATAGGGGGCACCACTATTGGGGGCATTACCAATGGAGGCACTACTATAGGGTACTTTACCAATGGGGGCATTAACACTGTGGGTACTACTGAAGGCACTGCATGGGGAGCACCAATACTGGGGCCATTGTGTAAGAGACACCACTGCTGTGAGCATTCTATAAGGGGCACCACTACTGTGGGCATTGTATTAGGGGCACTACTATTCAGTACTGTGGACCTTGTGTATAAGGGGCACTAATTTGAGCATTGTGTAAAAGGGGCACCACTGTGTGTCATAACATGAATAAGGGACTAATGTGTGGCGTAATTTGAATTGGGGATACTGTATTATAGAGGGCATAACTGTGTGTGGCACAATGTATTATACAGGGCATTACTGCGTGTGACATAATGTATTATACAGGGCATTACTGCGTGTGACATAATGTATTATACAGGGCATTACTGCGTGTGGCATAATGTGTTATACAAATTCTTACTGCGTTTGGCATAATGTGTTAAACAGGGCATTACTGCATGTGGCATAATGTGTTATAAAAGCCATTACTGCATGTGGCATAATGTGTTATACAGGGCATTACTGCATGTGGCATAATGTGTTTATAAAGGGCATTACTGTGTGTGTAATTATGTGTTATAAAGGGCATTACTGCACATGGCAATTAATCGCCACAAGGGGAGAGCTTGAGGGGAAGACCAGCACCTTCGTAAGTGCTGGGCACGCCCTACAGTGTGATGAATTGGGGGTGATCCGCAAGGACACCCCCCCCTTCCAGAAGCGCATGCGCTTTCAGTGCAAGCTGAGGAACGTCTTCTAAAAAAAAGTTGTCCACAATGTCTAGAACCGGCCCTGCCCGCACCCCCCTTGTGATGCCAGTGTGTGTGGTAAAGACTAAAGAAAGAAGTCAGTATAGTGAAGCCGTGTAGGTGGCTGTTGTTTTGTGTTTATCTGCAGGTACCGAGATCCGGATCATTTGTCCATTGCCCAAATTAATTATGCCAAAATCCTTGTTGGTGAAGGGAAATGGCAAGTGGGTCATGTGTACCTGACCCCCCTCTGTGGGTTCCAAGAGTCAAATTTATTGACCAAGGATAGTTACCCCTGCACAACTACACATACTTATTCAAAATGACAAATTATGGAGCCTGTGCCCGCTTTACTGCCCTATTCAAACCCAAAACCTTCTTGGTCAAAGCAAATGGCAAGTGGGTTATATGTACCAGATCACCCTCTGTGGGTTTCAAGTGTAACATTTGATGACCGAAGATAGTTAACCCCTGCACAACTACAGCTTCTTATTCAAAATGAGATAATCTGGTGCCTGTGCCCACTTTACTGCCCTATTCATGCCAAAATCCTTGTTGGTCAAGACAAATGACAAGTGGGTCATATGTACCAGACCACCCTCTGTGGGTTTCAAGTGTAACATTTGATGACCGAAGCTAGTTAACCCCTGCACAACTACAGCTTCTTATTCAAAATGACAAAATATAGTGCCTTTGCCCGCTTTACTGCCCTTTTCATGCCCAAATCCTTATTGTGCCAGGAAAATAATAATTGTAGACTGTGTGAGGGACATGGGGCCTGATTCAGACCCACTCGCGAGCGGCTGTCCGCTCGCAAGTGGGTCGATGTTATGCACTGAGCATGCGCACGACGGAGGGAGCTCCGTCGTGCGCATGCGCCAGACGCGACGAGCGAAGGAAAGTCCTTCGCTCGTTGTGTCCGATCAAAGGGAGCGTGCTGTCAATGTTGATAGACAGCACGCCCCCTTTGGTGGGCGTGCCGGGGGCGTGCCTCCCTGACGGAGGCGTTCCCACGGGAACGCCTCCCGTCAGAAGCCGGCCCACTGACATCACTAGTGATGTCAGTGGGAGTGATTTTGGCTCTGATAGAGCCAAAATCACTCCGGAGCTTGCGGTTGAAAACCTCAACCGCAGGCTTCGGCTCGCAATTTCGATGGTCGCGATGGTCTCGACCATCGCGGCCATCACAAAGCACGCTCGTATAGCCTGTGGGTGGTGACCCACAGCTATACGAGCGTCCAGGAGGACGCTCCATGAAAATGGAGCCCGGCCCTCATTCAGAGCGTGCGCTCTGCTCAGTACGGCTCTGAATGAGGGCCATAATTCTTTGTTTACATAGTGTTAGTTTAGTGATCTAACTTTATTTAAATATTTTAATGTAACATTTTCTGAATAAGAAGCTGGAGCTTGAATAAGAAGTGAATAAGAAATGAATAAGAAGCCAACTTCAGCCTCGTCTATTAATACTAGTAAGTAATAGTCAGTACTCAGTCAGGAGAAGCGTATGCAAATGACTGTGAGAGACACGCCCACCTGGGGAAGAGGCGTGCCTTCGAACCAATCCCTGCACGCAGCAGTTTGGAGTAGGCGTGCCTCCTGTGCGGGGTGAGCGTGGTTTTCCCGTGGCTGCCTCATTCTCAGCTCCCGCGAGATTTAGCCGCTGTCTCCTGGGCGGGCTCGACCGGAAGTGTTCTCCTGTCGGTGTCGGTGATCTCGGCGTCCTCCGCTCGGATAGTGAGAGACGCAACCGGACGGGTCGGAGATTCCAGTCTCCCTCTCCGGCATCATGAGCTTTCTCTTGTGAGTGCCGGGCCGCAGAGGCAGCCGGGGACTTGTGGGTGAAGCAGAAGTTCAAGAGTGAGGAAGTGAGGGGAGGCCCCGGCTGTCAGGCCTGCGGCTGTGTCACACACCTCTCCTGCAGCCGGAGCTGCCCCGGGCACTGCGCTGTACACACACTGCTGTTTTGTTGGTGGGGTGCTGGGCTACTTGGCTGGTAGGGGGGGGTAGGAGTAGAGAGGGTGGGGGGCAGTTGGTAGAGGGGGTGGGGGTAGCTGGTATGGGGTGGTAGAAGTAGAGGGGGTGGGGGTAGCTGGTATGGGGTGGTAGGAGTAAAGGGCAGGGGACAGCTTGTATGGGGCTGTGGAAGTAGGAAGGATGGGGGTAGCTCTTATGGGTTTAGTTGTAGAGGGGCAGTTGGTATGGGGGTCTGTAGGAAGGGTGGGGGTAGCTCTTATGGGTGTGTAGGTGTAGAGGGGCAGCTGGTATGGGGGTCTGTAGGAAAGGTGGGGTAGTTTATGGGGGCTGTAGAGGGGATGGGGCAGCTGGAATGGGGGTGTTTGGAGTAGAGAGGGGACAGCTGTTATGGTGGTGTAGGATTAGAGAGGGTGGGGGGCAGGGGGCAGCTGGTATAGGGCTTGTAGTAGTAGAGATGGTGCAGGGCAGGGACTTGCTGAACTATTGGTGCAGAATTTGTGAGATTGGGGAAGTTACTGACATGGTGCAGAAGTAGTGAGAGTTGTGAGCAGGGCCCAGGGTGGTACAGAAGTAGGGGGACGGGGTGGCATCATGGTGCAGACCTGGAGAGTGTGATGGAGCATAATAGAATGGTGTTTTGGGGTTGTTGGGATATAGAATGGGCCAGAAATCGGGAGAGTGGAAGTTGGGATTTCTGGGGAACAGTGGTTAAGTAGGATATTGGGGGTTGCCAACATGGTGCAGATGTAAGAGTGGGGGTTGTTGCATATAATGGGGTAGAAGTAGAGAGATTGGGGTCCTGGTTGCTAGAATAGAATAGTGCAGTAGTAGGGAAAGTGAGGATTGGATGTGGTGATATGATGAAGTAGGAAGGATGGTGTCAGGGAGCTGATGGTATGGCAATGGAGAGTGGGAGTTGGAGGTTTGCTAGGATATTATGGAGGTAGGGGTTGCTGATAGTGTGGTGTATAGGTAGGGAAGTTGGTGTTGGGATGGGTAATATAGTGGTGTAGGGGTTGGATTGTTTGCATGGTGGTGCAGTAGTACACATCCATATAGAGAGTGCACAAATAGTGATCTAGTTAAAAAGTAATTAGACATAGTAGTCTGGTCATTGGTCCTCTGACATTTTTGGGATACGGTAAAGCGCTCTGTTACAGTAAGGATTAATCATTGAGTTGTGCTGGTAGATGGGTGTAAAGTGAGCCTTTCAAGTTTGTGTGCTGATTTGGTTTAGGTAAATTAGTTTGCGAAATATCTCAGGTAGATATGATGCTGATGTACAGTATTTGTGTAATGAAGAGCTGAGTAATTAGGAAAAAGTTTGGTGCAGATGAATTAGTGTGAACCCTTTTTGAATTTTTTTAATCTGCACAAAGCACTTCGGAATAATGCTCTATTGTTCTTCTTTTACCCAGCAGCAGTCGATCGTCAAAAACATTCAAACCCAAAAAAAACATCCCAGAGGGGTCTCATCAGTATGAGCTTTTGAAACATGCAGAGGCCACTCTTGGCAGTGGCAACCTCAGACAGGCTGTTATGTTGCCGGAGGGAGAGGACCTGAATGAATGGATTGCTGTGAACAGTGAGTATACGTGCAGACTTGTGACTAAACTCCAAGCTGTTTTTATCTGATGTACTTGGAGAAAAAAAATTGCAAGGGCCCCTTCTGATAGTTTGGTAACAGCACTCTTATTCTATTGGTGCGTTTAAAGTGGACAAATTAACAATATCGTTATCGTTCAGTCGTCCACTTTATCGTCCATTTTTAACACCAGAACGATGACGACTATGCGTGTTCCTGCGGGTCGTTCGTCATTATCGTTCATCGGGTAAACATGCAGGCCAACCTGACGATATTGTCAGGTTGCTGCATGTTGGGGAATGGGGGAGAGAGCCCGGTGCTGAACGATATCGTTAATCGCTCAGGGAGCATATAGTCTAGTGTATGCGCTCCTTAAGTTGCCTGCTAGAGGTGTAGGAAGTGCATTCACAAATTCTCACTTCACATTTAGGGGTCAATCCAATTATATGCGATGCACTTGCGGGTGTGAGTCATCGCGACAATGGCCGCACTTCATGGCAGCTTGAACCTGCTCAAAACTGCGCGCAGCCCCGTACTGCTGCGTACACAATTGAAAGAGTTCAGCCTGAAAGAGGGCCACAAGGGATGTGAAATGCGGTACCGTTGCCTGCGTTCGAACGCCTTGGCAACGGCGAAATGCACCCGATTTGCACCCATTGCAGCTAAATGGCTTGCCCCCTTAGTGTTTACAGTATGTTGTTTTTTAGTTAGAGGTTAAATAGGCGTTCTGAAGGTTGCATATGGAGAACAGTGTGGGCTCCAGTTTTGATTTTCTGGCCTTTATTAATCGGATGGATAGGGACATGGTGCAATAATTGGATCGAATGTGTCCATTGTATTTATCAATCTTAAGGAAATGCAGCTAAATTTAAATTGTGACTGACATTGTCGTTTGTAAATGGTCACCCTTATAGAGTCTCTTGGGTACGCACTGAATGTTTTTCCTTTGGAAAGATTGTAGTAAGAACAGTGAAAATATTTCCATTAATAGTCCAACAATTTGCTTTGAATTGTGCCCTTTGTTACAGACTTGTGTGTGTGAGAAATCTGACATGGTTCAGTGGCTAAATGTCACAATCTGCTGTGTGGACACTTTTGCATCAAAGCCTACAGGGTGGTTTGTTTTTGCAAAGTAGAGTGTGAGTCTAATGTTACATGGCTGGCTGACCAGCAGCCCTATTTAGACCTAGGTCTTTCAAGTTTGACTTATAGATTTTTACCGCAAAGCAGGAGAAAATTCCCCCTGTTACAAATGTATTAGTAATGCTTCTGGGAGTTAGATGCAATAGAAGTGACAGAATTGAGTTCAATTTCTTTTCAGCACCACAAGATCCTGGTATGTTTTTGTAACAATCCATTGCATAAATACCGGCATTGCATGTAAAGAATCGTAATACTAGAACATCAATAGCTATATATAATCTTAAAGATGTATGATATGATTTAAATATACTACAATACGAAATGGGTATGATATCTCGGTAGTCGGGATGCCTGCTGTCAATATACCGACAGCGGCATCCCGATGCTCAGGACCCCGAAGTATAGTAGCCTTCTCCCCCTAACCCTACATCCTAACACGAACCCTCCCCCCATCCCATCCTAACCCTCCCTGTTAGTCCCTAAGCCCAACACTCCTCCCCCACAACCTCCCCTAGCCTAAGACCACCCCCCCCCCTCCCCCAGCTAAGTCCTAACCAGCCCCGCTATACTTGCATTGGGCATCTCGGCTGTTGGGATTCTGGCATTCGCTAGTCACCTTCTGTCAGTATTCCGACGCCGGTCTACTGGCTGGGTAAGTTGCATTCCGGCGCCGGGATTTCATCAGCCGTGATGCCACATGTAGGTCAATTAACTGCATCACCTCAAATACTAAACAACAATTATGTGGAAATAAATGTTACAACATTGTGACCACTAGGATGTTATAAAACTGCATTATTATTTTTATAAGGCACTGCAAAGTGTACGCAGTCCAGTACAGTGTAAACATAGAAACCATGTCCTAGTAACAGGTGTTCAGCGCATAATGGCAGACCGTAGGAAACATTGCCACACACGGATAAGTGGGGAAAGGGTAGGACTACCTTCTGATGCTTGCAGGAGTTATGGGTGGCAGTGGGTTCAGTACTCTGATCCTGTACACAACTCGTGGGTGTGCTGACAGTTGCTGAAGAGACCCGGGAGCGGAACACTAGTGTCCTAGACAGTTCTATGGAAGAACAAGAGGGAGTTTACATACTATGGGGAATGTATGAACAGTTGGAGGGTGAGCAGGGAAAGATGCATGGTGGAGGTTTGGAGGGGAAAGTATTGAGTTATAAGTCTGTTAATATAAGATTACAGGTTGAGTCTCCCATATCCAAAATGCTTGGGACCAGGGGTATTTTGGATATCGGAATATTCTGTATTTTGGAATGATTGCATACCATAATTAAATATCTTGGGAATAGGACCCAAATATACACACAGAATGCATTTATGTGTTATATACACCTTATACACACAGCCTGCATGTAATTTTATACAATATATACAATAATTTTGTGGCTCAAACAAAGATTGTGTACAGAAATGAAATTCATTTATGTTTCATATACACCTTATACACACAGACTGAAGGTAATTTTCTACAATATTTTTAATAATTTGTGCCCTAGACAAAGTTTGTGTACATTGAACCATCAAAAATCAAAGGTTTCATTATCAGTCATGCCAAAAAAATTCTGTATTTCGGAATATTCCGTATTTCGGAATATTTGGATATGGGAGACTCAACCTGTATTATGCAGTCCCTCCTATAAATGATATCGCTATACGAAAGCATGGATGGCTTCCCTGACTAATAGCACTGTGGGCTGTAGGCCTTTGTGCTTTTAAAGATATTGAGAGGCTATTTTAAGAAATGTTGCTTCCAAAAAAAAAAAAAAATCTGAGCTATTGCAGTAGGTAAAGTGTCATCTGAGATTGTTTGGTATAAAAAAAAAAAAAAAAACCATTTTTTTAATGGTAAGATATATGCTAGTGTCAAAAAATTAAGGAATGAGTTAAAAGTATCTACAATGCATGGAAGTAAACTAGGATGGCCGCTTTAGGTGCAATAGGATGACATAGAGATTGGTCATACTGTATGAAAATGAAGACTTCAATTGTCTAGTTTTTTTTTTTTTTATAGAAAAAAACTAAATCAAATGCTCAGTAAGATACCTGTAGTGTTAACAACGTAGGTTAGACCAATGAGAATTTGAAAATACGACAGAATGGCTGCTTATTCTGTGATAGGATGACATACCGGCCTGTAACATTATTACAAATAACAGGATTGGCTAATTTGCCCTACAATCAGAAAGACAATTTGGTGGATCCTCAGAATAAAAATGGCAAAAGCTTCAGGTGTGTCAGTAGGACTTGAATCAGTTTAGTTAGCGGAGTGGTGCGAGTGTGATCATATTCCTGATTAATCCCAGTTATGAGAGTTCTGCAATTAAATGCAATTGTAAATAAATTAACATAATATGATGGGAGAATATATGAGGACAGAATATATCAGTAATACAAGTTATCTCTAGGAAAGCATAATGGGGATATACACCTTAATATTACAGTATTGGGTAACTAACTGCACTGAGACTAAATTCTATAATAATATATCTGACAGTAAATAAATGGAGCTGGAATTTTCCAGGTCTCCTCAGCCAACCAGCCCCCTCAGCATTTTCCCTTGTCCCCCCGCCCCATCGCAACCAGTTATCTTACCACCCCGTTCCCAGAAATCTTCTCTCCCTTCAGTACGACACAAGTGTGCACGTCACACCTAACATGCACAAAGCGCACCCCTACATGCCATGCACGTAAGGTAATCATGCCATTGTGCGTGATGACCTAATTAAGATCAGGGACCAATTTTATAGCAGATGATGCTAGTCTGACTGGAGAACCTTTGCTTAACATGGGTACTTACTATGCGTTTGTATATCCAGCGATGGAACGATATATCAAGCTGTCTGTACACGCTGCACGATGTGATGTCGTTCCATGCTGCATTTAGCAGCATGGCGTTGTTAATTGCATCGTCTCGTCTAATGTGCAGCACAGCAGATAGGACGATGTGATGAACGATTTGTGGGCATGCGTGATCGTAGTGTTCCCGCTAGCCTGTTTTAGTGGGTTCCCGCGTCCTGCCCGATTTTTAATAGGGCAAAATGCGCCCTGCAGGGTAAGGCAAAGTTCCGGTGAGCGATCACCGTCGGGTGAATAGATGGCGTGCGCATGCATCTATTCGCTGTGAGGGGAGAGCTTGGGGGAAGCCCAGCACCTCCGTTAGTGCTGGGCAGACCCCCAAGTGTGACGAATTGGGGTTGGTCGGGGGGGTTCGGATCCTCGTCCTACCAAAGTGCATATGGTGACAATTATTTGATCTCTCTACACTATTTTCTTAATCGCTTTTGTGTCCGTTATAATCCAATATTTTGCTAGGGTAAAATGATCTTATATAATTGAAGTAATGATTAAAGTATAGTAGTGGTAACAGTGCCTACAAAGTACATTTATTTAATTTTTTATATATATATATACACATACATACAAAAAGCTCTAATCCACGGCACTCACCATTCCTAGATTTGGGGTGCAACATGGTATGTGACCACATTGTTTAAATAGAAATCAGAGGGGCTCAGCACTCACCATAATAACTAACAATAATAATAGTAAACATAATAAACAGTGGGGTTTTAACCCCACTGTTTATTATGTTTATTATTATTGTTATTATGGTGAGTGCAGAGCCCCTGTGATTTTATATATATATATATATATATATATATATATATATATATATATATATATATATATATATATATCTATCTGTCAGTAATTTACAGTATTGAGTTCATCACTTTTTAAAAAAAATTTAAAGTGCTGTATAAGTAAATATATAAAATTGAGAAGTAGTAGGGATTTTACAGCGTTTAGTTAGAAAATAAAAATGCAAGCTACTAGGCAGGATTGCCATTCCTACCTTCGTTTATGTAACGGTATTGCATTCATGCATAATATTTCTCTTTTATAGCATATAAATTACTTGATACTACTGTAACCATGTACTTGAATCCCTGTTGGAGCTTCAAGCCTTAAAGTTGTGTTAAATACTTGCGTTTAACTTTTACAGATACAGTATTGTATTAAATGTTTACCACTTAAAATATTCCATCGTTACAATAATACTGTAGCGTGGTTCCATCACCTGGCACCCCCACATTTCACTGTTCTCGGCAGAGTCCCAGCTATTGCTAGTAGCCAACATCTCTACCCATCGCCTACTCTCCTACCCTGATCTATCCACAGCGAGAGCGAGTTGATACGGCATCTGTAATTATGTTGGATCAGCACAGGTCCTGGCGCTGTAAGGGGGTCAGGGGGCTGCTAAATTACTGTTGGGACAGAAGGGGATTTGTTACAGTTCATATTTTAGGTGAGGAAAAACCCTTGAGTCAATCTGCGTTTATCTAGTACTAAACAAGTATAACTTAGGGTGGTCTGCCATCCATTTCTGACATGTGTTCTGCCTTGCCTCCTTGTGGCATGTGATGCATATAATTAGAACGCACTGGGTGTTTAACATTTGAACTAACAAAACTAACCCCATCTTCCCTCCTGAAATAACATAAGTGCCCTAACCTAGCTCGCTTAGCTAACCTAGCTCGCTTAGCAGAGGAATGAGAGCTGCAGGATGTTAGAGCCGGCTGTACTGTTAGTTGATGTGTGACAGGTGCTGCCCATGTCAGACAGGAGGGAATGTGGGACTGTGCTGTACGGGAGATATCCTAACCCTTTTTTCTCCTTTAGTTTTGGTGTGCTCAGCACTTTGCAGTTTACAGGACCAGGAGCAAAAAGTGCTCAGATCTATGTGGCAGAACAATTTATTATATATGTCCTCAATCAGATGAGTGATTAATCTGTGCTCGATAGAGGCTAAGAGCCTTGTACTCAATGTCCAATATTAAAAACACAATCTCTCCCTCGCTCCCTGTTTACCGCCAACATGTGCATGATGTATGCCTTTATTCTGCTTTTTTTGTTGAATGCTCTTTACAGCACTCACTATTCAATTAATACATATTTGTTTTTATTTTTTTGTCCCCAATCTACAGCTGTGGATTTCTTTAACCAAATCAACATGTTGTATGGCACAATCACTGAGTTCTGCACAGAAACCAGCTGCTCTGTCATGTCAGCTGGGCCAAGGTATGTTCTGGCTGTAATGTGTCACAAGGAGGACACATGCTATAAATAGACAAGGATGGGCATATTCTTCTACAATTGATGATGACATGGGGTTGTTTGGTTTGTTTTTCTATCTGCTCCTTTTCTTATGGACCCTTCCTGAGGCTTCCCCATCATTTGTACATTGCAGCTGTCCAATCTTTTCACATGTACATTGAACATTTCAGGAAACTTTCAAGCTATTGAGTCCAACCCATTGGAATAAAAGGCTGCACCTGATCGCTGGGACACATGTATAATTGGGTTCTGCTTGTTTCTGTCTGTGTGTTTGATGGAAGCTTTCTTGCAGAGGTGGCTATAAAGATGAGACTGGGGGAGGAATCTGCACTGTCAGTTTTGTGTATTTAAAAGTGTCATTTGGCTGTGAAACTTGCTGCTCAGAATACAGATGACTTCTCTTTACTGTCTGGGAAAAGAATGGCATACTCAGACAGCCTCATCACGCTACCCCCTAGGAGATATAATGTGGTTTCTTTCCAGGACTTGAAGGATACATTTTGATATTCCTAACTATGATTTCATCAGATGTGTCCAGATAGGGCATGCAGGGACCAGCCTGTTTATCCAGCATAATTTTCTCATGAAATGTCACAACTAGTTAGGAGCGCCTCCAAAGAGAAGATGACAGCCTGGCTCTGCTGCAACTTCTGCAGTTTTGTTGAGCTTCCCTTCCAGCCTGAATGGATGGCTGGTATTCCATTATAAAGAGGGCATCCCAGGGAACATTCTCCTGACTTTAGTGCCCGGCAGATCTAGATAAGAAAGTTTAAGCATGCGTGGAGAAAAACCCTTGCTTCATTAGCTGTCCTCAGATGCACCATTATTGTTTGGATGTAGTGTGAGTTACCCTGAACATGATGGAGACCTATATAAAATATATATACATTAACCTTGCAGAATCTTAAGATATATATATATATATATATATATATATATATATATATATAATTTATTTATTTTTTATGACAATGCAGTCTCCTTTGTAGATCTTTCAGGGAGCGCTGGCAGGCCCACTTTCAGGGAATCCCAATTCAACACGAGCTTGATAAGCTTCCCAGAATGAGTGCCCGTAGCCATTCAGTTGTACGCATCGTGCCCGGCACTTAGGTCGGGAGATGCAGTTTACCACGACTATGCCCTGTGTATTAGTTGTGGTAAACTGCATCTCCTGAATTAAGTGCCAGGCACAATGCTGTCCCGGGGGCACTAGTTAGCACCGATTTGTACATGCACCCCAGGGGGTGCAAGCAGAAATCCGCTAGTCATGGAATTACAGTTTGGGCAGTTGAATAGCTCTGGGCACTCATCCTGGGAGCTTAACAATTCTTCCCTGAATTGAATTTCCTCCTTTTCATAAAGTAGCCAAGCAGTAAGGGGGTGCTGTAGGAGGGTTTGTATAACAGAGAAACAAGGAGTACCTATGTTTTTCAATGAGTTTAAAATGTCTTGCAGGTATGAGTACCACTGGGCAGATGGCACCAACATAAAAAAGCCCATTAAGTGTTCTGCCCCCAAGTACATTGATTATCTGATGACCTGGGTCCAGGACCAGCTAGACGACGAGACCCTCTTCCCCTCAAAGATTGGTAAGTTAAGCCAAAGTTAAAATGGCATGTAGGAGGGTTACACAGAGGTGCTTGTACCAGTGATTGCAGAGACTCGAAGTGGAGCAATTCTCAATTCTGAGTTTGTTTTTCACAGTCCCAAAATCATTGAATGTTGCAGACTAGGTACAGGTCACTAAAGGAATGGTCTCCCATCATATGCAATGTACAGTAAAAGAAATGGTTAAATAGTTTGAATTTCCTGGTTTAAGGGAAGTTGCTGTATCTTGTGTGTGCTGAGGTGCTGGCTGATTATCAGTACTTATCTCTATTTTATGACCACCTGGCATTGGTAACTAAGGCAGTCACCGTCCTGAGAGCCCTCTCACTATAGACAGTTGCTTGTTTTGTTACATTCATTAATGGTTTGCTCGCTTATGCTGGCCATACACGCTACAATTATCGGGACAATCCGTCTGTTATCGGCGGATCTCCCCGATGATTGTAGCGTTTGGGGGTCGACCGAGGGTTAAATATTGCTCGGTCGGGCATGCCTGATTGTCCAGCGTTATAAATGATGAATATATGCAAATAGACCCCCCTGTCCATTGATGATTTCTGCAATGGTTTGTATAATTTGCTTATTGTGATGTTATACCTCTTGTAGCCCTGCAGTCCCCATTCAGAGACCCATGGCTATGGCTCAGTTACACCGTTGTTGCTCCTCATTTAAGAATAAAAAAAAAGTCTAATTGGTATATGTAAGGACTAATGCACTTACTACCAATGTGTCCTGATATCAGAAGCTGCCTGAAATATATTAGGGGGGTGGGTCACATTGCACTGAGCTCCGGAGGGGCAGGAACTGATGAGAAAGTGAAGCGCTATATAATTGATTGTGTTAGTCACAACTACAGGAAGACTGCCCCTTGTTACATCGGCAAGCTTCAGTCTGTGTCCTTTATCATCTAGGTTGTAATAAAGTATACAAGATGAAAACATTTGGGGGTTGTTCATTTTGTGCAAACCTATACTTTAATTCCTTTTTGTATGTACAGTAAAATCGCTCTTAAAATGAAAACTCCCCCTGCTGTAAAAGTAATCTCCATAATATCCATAGAAATTAGACGTTTCCTTAGGTGGAGACCTAGTACAGTATACAGTCTGGTCTATAGAGTCCTATATCTAATCTGCAGACCGCTGTTATATTAAATGTTTTATCATTTATTTATTTTTTTGTTACAACGGAGGGGTTTATGGCTCACTGTATCCAACTTGGGGAGTATCCAATTAGCTAATTGCGTCGCCCGGGCTATCCAATTAGCCTTGAAGTTGGCCTGATGCCGGCACTTATCGTGGGGGGGGGGGGGGTTTGGCGACCTGGTGTGTCCCGAAAAAGAATCTAAGATAATTGCTGTTTTTTTTCACCTGAAATAAGGCGAAAACACACAGGTCCGCGATCTTAACCCGGCAACTATGTGTTTTCGGGAGAACTAGCCTATTTCGACCAAAATAATAGGATAGGGTGAAAAAAAACATTGGGGCTAATCGTTGAAAAATCCCTGCGATCGGCGAAAAACGGGGATCAATTAGCGCCAGAACAATGTTCGGGGCTAACTGGATACCGCTCTTAACCTTAACGTGTGGTTTTTCAGTACATTTACAGAATGGATACTGTACAGTGTGTATATTCTTTCCAATAACTTGTTTTCCAGTACAAACTTACCCAGAATCAGAGCAAAGGACAGAAAAGGGGCTGTTATGTCTTGGTTCCCTTTTTTCAGTGCTATCGCTGCTGTTCCTCTTCTGTATGTAACCTTTCACCACTTGTCGGAGTCACAAGCTGTCGCTAGCAGACTATATTACAGCTGCATTGCATACGGTTCATATGAGCTGATTAGATAAAGCAAATGAGAGCCACAGAGGTATAAGCCAGCAGGCTGCTCAGGCAGTTACTAAAAAATAATCTCTTAAAAAATAACAGATTTTGGTTGCTGCCATGGAAGGGGGAATTATACTTGTGTAGTTTATTTTCTGTTTTCATTGGGAAGTACATGTTCACAAACACCTTTTCCTTATGGAGCCTCAATTCTCTATTGCCTATGTACATTCGTGCGTTGTGATGGTAAATTACACGACAGGGGGTGTGTAACATAGATGAGAATAATTAATAAGCCTGTAAATCTTATTACTTCTATGTTAAATAGGATACAGTTGATGAGATCAGTGCTGGGAAGAGGTTTGAGTTCTAGTGGAGGATACATGAAATAACAGCACCTAGAATCAGTCATCTGCTGCAAGAGTTTATAAAATGCCAGGACGGGCAAAGGGTTTCTTAGACCACGGGGTATATTTAATAAATAACTGGTTTGATGGGTGTGGTTTTTTTTTTTTTTTTTTGTGATTTTTGCATTTCCGAGATATATATACAGGCAAATAAAACTTTAGTTCGCAATAGACCATTGGAGCAAACATCGATTATTTAAAATAGACAGCAATATGAACCCCAGATTTACTAACCATCTGGTTTAATGCAGACCTGTCTATCAGCAGCATGTCTGGCCAAAGCACTGCACAGATTGGTATGATCTGTGTAGGCATTTTTTTTAAAAGAGAAGTAATGGTTAAAGAAAAAGAGTGATGTCCCCCCACAATTCAGTAACCAGCCCTGGACTTTTCAGCCTGGGCTGGCATTGGGAAATCAGAGGTTTTGGCCATTGCTTGGGGACCCCTTCCATAATTTTAACCAGCTCGGGGCTGGAATTCCTCAATGTCAAATCCCATCCCATTCCCCCCCCCCACCCCCCAAAAAAAATAGATTGGAGTCCCTCATTGAACAGCCAGCGATACTACCCTGAACGGTGAGTGCAGGGTTAGTGAACTGGCTGGGGAAACGCTGATTGCCTGAAAGCATGGGAGCAATGCAATCAGCGCTTCCCCATTTATCTCAATGGCGTGACTGCAAGTGTCCGGGCATGTTTGCTGGGACTTGTAGGCCAACTGTGCAGGGAATAGCCCTGGGCTGAACAGTTTAGGGCTGGTAAATGTTATAGCAGGAGTACCCACGCTGTGTACCTCTCTGCTGCTATAGCTTTACCTTGATTTTTTTTTTTTCCCCTCTGATATTTCCAAAGACAGCCCAGTCTGAGAGGTCTATAGCTGGTTATTGAATTGGGAAGGGAGGAACCCACGAATAATAATAAAAAAAAAAGTTAACCATTTCTGTTAAATATAACACAGCCTGCACAGATCATACTAATCTGCAGTGCTTTGAATCCGCCCCAGAGTGACGGTGGATTCCTACTTCTATTTGACAGCAGAGTCCATCGTAAAGGGGACAATCAAACAGGGTTTTAAAACAAAAAAAATACTATGGCCACCAATTGGCGCTTTGCAATAGAAGATGGTTAGTAAATCCTGTATTTTTGGGCAACAGTGATAGAAGGCAGCACAAATCTTCATAAATTTAGCCCCATATTTGATCTTAAATATACATTTTATATTCAAATAAAATGGTCGCTGTCCCTGCCATACAGATTTTGAAAACCTGGTACATCCCAACTATAAGCTCATTTGCATAGTTATTAACATACTTCAACTTTGAGGATATTTGTTAAAACTTTGCAAACTGGTTTGTATGTAACTCTAGCAATGATCATGACTGGAGGTAGTGAGGTTCTTCAGGAGCAAATTTAACTGGTCTTGAAGATTTGTAAAAAAAAAACAAAAAACTAAAGACTGAGGGGGGAGATTTATCAAAGCTCATAGATATTTAGGGGGAGATGTATCACAAATTGGAGGGAGATAAAGTACCAGCCAATCAGCTTCTATCACTGTACAGGCTGTATTTGAAAAAAATGACAGAAACAGATTGGCTGGAACTTTCTGTCTCTCTCTCCGATAAATCTCCCCCTGAGAATCTTGCATGGTAGTAGCTGTACTTAATGCTATAGTGACTATCCCTTGCAAGGTGGAAACTGTGGTTAAATTGGTTTGCGTTGTCGCTCGATTCCGGTTTGTTAACCACATTGCAGCCATTTTCTCTTATATGCCAACTTGGTGACACAGAGTAGCAGCTTTTAGAACTGATGACCGTTATGAACTTTAACAGGTTAAAAGCAAGATGTTCAGTTTCTACATGCAAGGAATAATTACTGTTTTTGCCACCATTATAGTACATGAAGTTATGTTTATTAAGAATCATGAATATTCATACCTGAAAGGGTCTACATGGCCCCTGTCCAATATCTGTCCGCTAGATACCACCCCAAATATGATCTCCCACCAGTTTTAAATGGACTTGTGCGGATAGCGGGATGGGGGTTATTTTTGTGTTTAACTCAATTTTAACCTTCCAAACTCTCTAAATGTGGCTTTTTTCTTGATGGACTTGATATCTTCAAACTCTTGAACTATGGACAGTTTTGTCTGAAGGTTTTGGGGACCTGATAGTATACCTGTTGGAACACTGAGTGCTTATGGGCCTGATTCAGATATGTATGCAGTTCCGGAAGTTTACTGGTTTTTTTTGTTTGTTTGTTTTTGGGGGGGTCCTGCATGTTAGTACACAGTTCCCCCCCAAGCCACAGCATGATTGACATGCTGCAGCCGTTTGGAGGCGGGGAGGTGTGTCACTGACCTGCCTTTTTCAATGGACGCAGATTTCCTGGCGCCTCAAGCGTCAGGGGCTAGCCAACCTGAGTAAGCTTCAGCTTTCTCGGACGCAGCACATAGATCTGCAATGCCAGCTGGAGGAGTCTTTATCCCTCAAACGCCTCCCGCAGGTATTAGCATATTAATTTTACGGTATGGCATAGCCGCTTTCCTGGGTCTGTGCAGTACCGTACATATCATCTGAATCAGGCCCTATATGCCCTCACTGTACCTGCAAAGGGCGATCCACAAATACAGCTGGCCTAGGAATCCTCTTCCGGCCACTTGGGTGGTGGACTGTAGGTCAAACTGAAATTTTGGCAATCAGCCTTATGAAGATGCCTTAGTATTTTCAGGCATTACATCTTTACAGACACTCACCAGCATAGGACAAACAGAAGTGTAACCCAGGTTACACTTTTATTTAGAAGCTACAGTTTGAGGCAGACAGTGTGACAAACTCTTCTACTTATTTCCATGAGCATAAAGCATACAAGAATGACTCTCCAAAAGACAAAAACCTTACGTTTATTAGATAAGTGATACCATGGTGTGCTTATCTTTACACTTCTCAGCATTGAGTAACCCAGGGCTTTACATTTTTCTAAAATCTAGGAGCCAGGATGAAAGTGTAGGAGCCAGAGCACTGTCCCCCCAACAAAAATTACACGAGTGAGTGAGGAGCACAGCTGTGTTATACAACTGTTATACACACTATACTAGTCCACAAAATGGTCACAGTTGAATGAATTCAGTAAAATGAACAGCTCCTCTGCTCCGTCCAGTAATAATAGACCACATTTCACATAAAACAAAGGTGCCAGAAAGTACAACAAAACCCCCCTCTTCTCGTGGTCACACCACACTATCCCTCTGAAACCGCTCCACAATCCCTGGCCACACATAGACCCTATTACCGGAGAGCTCTATGCACCCGGAGATGGGAGACAGTAGACAGCCGGGATGTACAGGAGGATCAGCGTAGACTGGGACAGACAGCAGGATCAGAGCAGGCCAGGATGGAGAGGAGTAGTCAGTGCAGGCCAGGACGGACAGAGGTACAGCAGTCACTGCAGGCGACACTCGGCACATGCAAGCCTGTGCATGATATGAACACAACAATACTATAGGCACAAATCTCCGCTGAAGCTGATGAGGATCTGCTTCCTTCCTCACTGCAAAATCTGGTAGCCATGGCGACCTGGCCCCCGGGATTTGTCGAGCCCTGGAGTAACCTGTAGATGTGTGCAGTCATTTCTAGTTATGTTACAGTACAGGCCTCATTTCCCCATAATCTGAACTCAGCATTACAGTCCACTCTCTTTTATTTGCATTTAAAATGGTTTTGTTTGAGTGTTTAAGCTCTGGAAATGGCGTAAGTCACATGGGCCGCTGGCACAAACTGCTGTTTTTGTGTGTTTGTTTTCATTAATTATATCGAATTTCGCAATTTGCTTGTGGTTCCCAAACGGGAAACTGAGTCAAACCAATGTGAGCAAGAAACTGCTTTTAGAGTTTAGTCAACTATATATAGAGGCTTATATTTTGACCAATCTTTACATGGCTTTGTATTGTCTCTTATGCCTTCAAGGGTCGTTGGTTTGAGGGTTTACTGCATTATGGGGGCGATACAATTGTTTAAGAGAATTAACTCCTGTCTAAAGTGTCCCAGGAGCTAATTCAATTGTTCTGGACGACCAGCCCGAGGCTGTACTTATCGTGTATTTCCGCTCGCATTTTCCTGATGTGCAAGCAGAAATGCGTGTAAAGAGGAGGTTTGGGGGCTGGTCTGGAGTGCCGGGCGCAGCTTAACTGCAACAACTTTGGCACGTAGCACGGGGGAAGCTGCTTTACGCAGTTAAACGTGAGAACGTGGCAGTCGCGACCAGCTTGGGACTGGTTGTGCAAACAATTAAACTCCTGCCTATTTTAGACAGGAGTTACTTCTCTCAAACAATTGAATTGTCCCCTATGTATCCATTGCGGTTGGGTCCTGAACTATTAACGGTTGGATAGCTTGTCCCTTATAGAGATCATTCATGGCCTACTATACACTCCTGAAGAGCAGGAACCACTAAAATGTCTGGTCACACCTGATAAAAGCATTAATGTGTGCTCACCAGGCTTTCCTGCTGCATCCAACATAAATACCAGCACAATATCAGCAGCCTTTATTTTTCTCAATAGATAATACATTATATAGTACATAACATTTACTTTTCACTGTTTTAATTTATACATCTTTGGAATCCTAGCACAGATATCTGTCATTTGCAGCTTGCACAGTCCAGGCATGGGACTCCTGTAGTTAGTTGGGTTCTGGTAGAATGGAATGGGTGAGGTTCTGTCACCTTAGAGAGAGTATTGTCACTGTGTAGTGAGACGGTTCTAATTAACCAGTTAGTGCAGTATCAGTGACAATAGCTGAATTATAAATGTTACAGGGTGTGTGTAAGAACAATCCAAAAATACACGCGATAAGATTGGTTCATCTGGGGGCTACAAAAAAAAACAAAAAAACACACACTTGAGCAGGCCTACGGGTAACCAGGGGCCGTGGTGCCTTTCATGATTGCGGTCATTTGTTCCCCTCTGTAGTATTGTGTGTTTTGGAGAAGGCTTCAGTGTACAGTGTAATAAGTTCTCTGCTCTGACCATGACCTACAGTAGGCAGGTCATGCTTTGCGCACAGCCAGGTGATTATGGAGTGATCAGCTGAAAAGAGAAGAGATCACAGATAAGATCTTCTCTGACCGGTGCTCAGACTCCGCACTGCTTTCCTGAGAAGGGAAGTAAGATCAGTTCCACTGAATAAAGGCAGAGGAGCAGCTTGGAAGTGAGGGCATGGTGCTGATAGTGTATGGGATTAATGATGGGTAATGTCTGGTGTGTTTTGGGAACAGGATTGTAGAAATGATGAGAGGTATGTTAGGGGGATTATGAGGAGAGGAGGAGTATGAGTGGGAAAGAGATACAATTAGCAGTGATGTGGAGGAGATGAATACGTTTTAGGAGCCTGTAGAATGGAAATGAGGTGTGTGAGCTGTGCGTATTGTCTTTTTGCTACTTTTTTTTTTTTTTTTTTTTTTAATCTATTCAAGCCCTAGTCTACATCAAACACACTAAATACTTTTGCAAATGAAAACTTCCCTTAAAACAGAAAAATTCACTGAAGGTTTCTTTAATACCTGGGAGAGCTATAGTGACACTCCCCATCACTGAGAGAACAACTCTGGAGATGCTTTTGGGGTACGGAGTGGTGTGAAACCTGTATGTGTTCTCAAGACCCTCCGAAATCTACCGATTTTCATTTCTACCTGCTGCGAGTGGTATGCAGACTTAAGTCTAATTGAGCTAATTAACCTTATTGCTATCTTTTTTTTTTTTTTTTCTGTTTTGCAACTATATGGAGACCGATATTAAAGGTGCGTATCCACACGAGAGTGGACCGACTACGATTACAACATTGTAATCATTCATCATCCTGTGCAGTGGATAATGTGCCCACACTGAACGATATGTCATTCTGTGCAGGCATCCTCCCTCATCCCCTAACATGCACAACCTGTTGTTAACATTGCTGGCATATTCACTGCACGATTAATGAACGATAACAATGTTTTAATCGTTCAATCGCTCATTTTTTTTCGTGTAGTGGATACGCCCCTTAAATTATTGTTTCTTGGTATTTGTTGTAAAAACTTTCCTATAATATGATGCTATATGTTCATGCTTCAATAAAGAAAATTTGTTTAAAAAAACAAAAATAAATAACATTGCAAGCTTGTAAATATTAAGACTGAAATCATGACTTCATGGCTATAGCATATGATCGGATCAGGACCTACCAACCATACTAGCAGAGTACTGTAATGTAGAACTCGGGGGTCATTCAGTCAAATCTAGAAGTAGAGACTTTTCAAGAAGCCAAGAAATATGCAATTATACTATGTGGCCCCAAAGAATTAACACGTCAGCCTTCAGAGAATGCATTTATAAGCCAGTGTTTAGATTGCTGGTCTGCATTTTTTCAACCCAAAATACCAATTACAGTATGTATACTAATGTTTGTTTTTCGTTGACTTGCTATAAAGGGATCATGAATCACTACAGGGCCAAATTTATTTGGACACCTGAATATCACACCCATATTCATGTGCTTGTGGAACATCTCCTTCCAAAACTATGGACATTAGTATGGAGTTGGTTCCACCTTTGCTGCTCTAAAGGTCTCAACTCTTCTGGGAAGACTTTCCACTAGGTTTAGGAACATTGCGGAGGGGATTCGCATCCATTCTGCCATAAGAGCATTAGTGAGGTCAGGCACTGATTGGCAATAAGGTCTGACTCGTAGCCTGTGTTCCAATTCATTCCAAAGGTGTTCGCTGGCCTGCAGTGCTCAACCCTATCGAAGTTCTTCTGCCTCAAGCTCTGTTAGCCTTTTCTGACTTCCCTTGCTTAGTGCATAGAAAAGGTTTTGTCATAAGCTGTTTCCACAAGATTGGAAGCACACAATCTCCAGCATGTCTTTGTATGATGCAGCTTTTACATTTTTCTTTCACTGGAATGAAGGGCCCCAGGCCAACCCAGTAGGTACGCCTCCAAACCATTATTCCTCATCTACCAAACTTAACGGTTGGCAATTTGACAGGAGAATACTTCTTGACTGAATGCAGACTGTGCGCCATGATTCCTCACTCCAGAAAAGAAGTCCAATAATGAATTGCTATACATCACTCCAGCGCACATTTGGCGTGGCGATAATCTGGGGCCTTTCGTGTGGCTGTTTGGCCATGGAAACTCAATTCATGAAGCCCCAAACAGCTGCTGTAGTAATGTTGCTTAGAACGCTTTAGTGAGTGTTGTAACTAAGAACAGACTATTTTTTTAATGCAGTTCAGCACTTGGCGGTCCATTCTGTGAGCTTGTGTGGCTTTCTGGCTGAGCTGCCATTGCTCCTCAAGAAGTTTCCACTTCACAATAGCGGCTTTTGGTTGATTAGGGCAGAATTGTGACAACGGACTTGTTGGAAAGGTGGCATCCTATGACCGTGCCATATGGACAGTCACTGAGCTCTTCAGCACAGCCTATCATACTGCCAATGATTGACCATGGATGATACATGGCTGTATGCACCTGCTGGCAATGACTGTAACTGAAATGGCCACACACAAATATTAGGGGGTGTCCAGGTATTTTTGGCCATGTTGTGTATTTCTTTATTTCATTGTACTACAGAGGTCAGAAACTGCTGGGTGAAAGGGTAAGCGGCCTATAGAAGAAGCAACCGTGGCGAGGATCACTCTCCTGTAGAAGTATCTCCATCGCTACTGACATGCAACATACAGCTTAATTTATTGTTTTTACCTACATTTCTTTTTAATGGTCCTCTGTTTCCTCTACGATCAGGTGTCCCTTTCCCCAAGAACTTCATGTCTGTGGCAAAGACCATATTGAAGCGCCTGTTCCGTGTTTATGCCCACATATACCACCAGCACTTTGACTCTGTAATGCAGCTGCAGGAAGAAGCACATCTCAACACGTCTTTTAAACATTTCATTTTCTTTGTACAGGTAAGAACTGTAGTGGGAGCTCAGGGCTGGCCTCCACTGGGATCACTGTCCCAGTTTGGACAATAGCGATTTCATTGACCACGTTCTTCATTGTCTGATGTTTCGAAGGGTTTATTAATGCAGAACGTGGTCAATGAAATCGCTATTGTCCAAACTGGGACAGTGATCTCCCTGTAGTAGGACTGGAGAATTAGTAGTCTGTTGGTGTTTGTTATGCCCGAGCTGCTGATTATATTGGCCAATATTGTGCTGTTTTTTGACTAATGTTCTTTGCTTGTGTTTTTTTTTTGCAGGAATTTAATCTGATTGACCGCCGAGAGCTGGCTCCCCTTCAAGAACTGATCGAAAAGCTGGGGTCCAAAGACAGATAGATGGTAGCACAGGACTTCGCACTGCACACACCAGCTGCAGCTCATACCTCCGCCTACCACGAGCTTACCTGATGGCAAGCATACTTACCACTGATACGGGGAGGCCTCCGCTGCCGCCGCTACTGGGACGTCTTCCCTTTTACATAGAGATTGCCTTGCGTTATTTTTGTATGAACTTCTTCTTTTTATAGAGATGCTTTAAAAGAACACTCCACTGAATGTGCATTGACACTTTCGGTCTTCATGTCTCCTGACTTTCTGGTGGGGAGGGGGATTTCTTATGTTCCACTTTTTTTTTTAAGTTTGCAGCAGTCGAGAAACGGACGTGGCCTTTGTATACCACTTGCTTTTGCTTCTTGCAGTTCTATTCCACTTCTGCTGTTGCTCTGCTGAAGGGTTTGTCTCTATCAATGTTTTTGGGGATATGTAGAATTTTTTTTTTCATTTTTTCTTTAAAGTTGTTACTAAGCCATGTTTGTTTTTTTTAAATAGACCCTGTTCTGTTTTACTCATTTAAGACAGAAATATCTGAAAATGCAGTTTTAAAATGAACCTTTACTTTTTATTTTAATCTATGAAATATGACTGATTTTGCCACATTATAGAGACATGCGTACTCTTCTGTGGCATCCACTGCTCTCTACCAATGGGAAAGATCTATATAAAAATGGACACTCCTGTAGTGTCTGTCAGGATTATTTGGCCTTTTAGAACCACATGTGAAGTTTACATAAAGGGTAACATTTTATTATTCATAATTTCCGCAAGATGAACTAACTAACCTGTCAAATTTATTATTTTTGTTTTTGAGAAATTTGCAGTTATCAGGAAATTTGAAGCAATATGCAAAATCTTTTTACTTGTGTACTGTTTATGTGAGAAATAAAAATGAGAAATACAGTGAGTATGGTGCACACTGTGTAGCGCAACGCATGGTGAGTTGTGAGGTTAATAATCTCCAGGGATTTGTTTGGGGTCTTCATAAGACAGTGCAATTTATGCTTCATCTCTGAATTTACTCAGTTCTTTATGTAGCCTATGAATCATGCATTTCCTTTTCAGATGTTGCCTAGAAAGTTATATTTTTAAAGCTTTTTTTTTTTTTTTTTTTTAAATATATATTTTTCTGGTGTATTGGGAGCTGGAGCCTTACTCTGGGTGCACTGTTTGTTTTGAGCCTTCATGCAATTATAAAGCCTAGATTTAGTTGTTGTGTAGTTTTGTAGGACAGGGCTTGGTATTGGCTTATTCCATGCAGAAGTACCACTGCTGTAGTGAGTAGGGGATGCTCACAATGCATTATATATGCACCGTTGCATACCACCTATCCCTAGGAATTGTCTCTTGGCACATTTCTCCAATTTCTCTAGCCAGCCTACTTAATGTCACGTGAGTGATCCAGGACTTTGCACAGTGGAAATCTTTAGCACCAGCAAAGTTGGTTTTGCTGCAGATTGATCCAAATTGTTGTGGTGGAGGGAGTGGGAAACTAAATGCTTCCATCGGGTGATCTCCTCAGGAGACGTTTCATTCTCAATGCCTGGCCAACTGTACATTGTAAACTGACATGTGTAGCACAAGTCATTTCACATAGTACAAACAAGAGTTCCGCTGTTGCCTCTTGACTTTGGCAAAACACCTAAATTTACTGGGCTGTGCTTTTTCCTGCTATTGGTATTAATCATTTCTTGGTGAACCTTTTTATCAGAGGTTTTTGTATATGGAAAGAAAATGTTTTGTCACTAAACAAAGTGGCCTTGATTTATTAAAAATATGTGGTCATTTAGGGTTAATATATGGTTGCTTGCGTTGAAATAATGGATAAGTAATGACACAGCAGTGATGATTCAAAGCAAGGTAATCATTCTGGTTGTATTTTCATATCCATTCCTTTGCCGAAAGCCAACATGTGCCAGTTCCATGTTACCATGAGTCATCCATTTCAGTACCATGAGACTGTAAGGACAGGCTCAGTCACTGTGCCAAGTGGTGACTTTTCTCCCAAGTGACCACTACCCTGTCTGCATGATATATGAAGATAAATGCTCTAGGGGTCCACAACCCCAATGTGAGAGAGGGATACATTTCTTAACTTTCACAAATGTGTGAATGTTTGTGGAACTGACTGAAACTGTTTATATGTAATTTGTGCTTCATCGTGAAGGGTTTATTATTGTTCAGACTGTTGCTGAGACTTCATTGAAGTTTCCTTTACCCAAATTGACTGGCAGCCAGAGGCATAAGGAACAGCTAGTCAAAACCATGGGCGTTCCTGGGAGGTAGCCTGAAGTGAATGCAAAAATGTCCGTCTCTGGCATGTTATGGGAGTGTCAGAGGCGTGTTACTGAACATGGCTGAGATCTTGGATGCAGAGCTGCAGCCACAGAGGCCATGTTCAGTGACATTTCAGAAGGAGACCCTGTGTCTGCCATAGGCTGGTGCAAGTGTTGTTGGTGCACTGATGGAGTGTTTGGATCCATTGCTGGAGTTGCACCATCCATGGTCGGTGAAAGTGGGTGTCTCAGGTCTTGCACATTATGTCCACCTCTCAGTCAGGCCCTTAGTGGCCCACTTACCACAAATAAACAATTTTCTACCTGGGGTTCATCTACCATGGAGTTGAAAATCCTGGGAGAATGTGTAAAGGGGTGGGGGCACGCTCTCTTCACCTTCTTCTGGTGAATACCCTTGTAGAGTGTTCACAGAAATAAAAGCTTTGGGCCGTTTGTTAAAACGGCTACAGAGGACTTTATATACTTTTGTTTCATGTCTACAATTTTTTCCCTATATTTTAAGCATTGTAATAAATCAATTTTTCACTATTTTGTTTGTGTATCATTTTAAGCCATAAACATACAAGTGGCTGATTTTATCTGTATGCATTACACCAGGCCTGGTCATCTAGCGGTAGCTCACGACCAACTTAATCACAGCACATGGGAACGCTGGGCTCCAAAGCGATCAGAGGCTAATGAATCCTCTGATTGCTTCAGAGGCTAGCGTTCCCAGTGATGCAGTGGGTGGGTGACTTCACCCGCGATGTGAGGAGCCTGCGCGCCTGCTAGGTCTAGTCAGTGTGCACACCTAAGGTTGTGGAGCGGTGCCAGTGTGAAGAAAGGTAAATACTGTGGGTGGGCTGTTCTGCACTGGGAGGGGGAGATGGTACTGGGGCCACTGCGCAAGGGGCACCTCTACTGGGCACTGTGGATCGTATCGTGAATAAGGGACATTACTAAGTGGTGTAATGTGAATAAGGTTGTGCTGCTGTGTGGCGTAATTTGAATTGGACATACTGTGTAATTTCTGCAGGACAGACCCCATGTCCCTTGCTGTGAGGCCATGCCCCCTTTTTTGGGCTCAGTAGAGCCTAAAGTCTGCCCACCCCCTGCATTACACAATGATGTATACTTGAGGCTGTAATTGTACCCGAGGAAAGCAGCAACATTCATCCACAAATCACTCAACCAACTGTAATATGTGACCTCAGATTTAAGTACTTGGGTTTAGATTTAAAAAAAAAAAAAGTAAACTGAAAACAATTGTAATGTGCAGTACTTTTGATATCATGTCCATTATTGACATAGATCGATGCTTGCTCGCAGGCAGCTAGTCTATTTCTACTCACACTTCCAAGTGTGACGCAGAGGTAGCTAACATATAAATATATTGAATAGTATATAGTGTAAAACCTTCAAAACAGGTCGGAGAAACATTGGAAAATCAAACCAATACATTTCTTATATTACCTGATAAATACTTTGATTTTCAAGCTTATGTTAGAAATAGAGAGCAGGTATGGTGTCACAAACTGTATACAAATGTACCCAAAGTCTTCTAGTAGGACTGGGAAATCCATATACATAGGATGTAATAAATTATTTACAGCCACACACACTTTTCATCCATTAGGGAGACTCTACAAACATTGGAGAGTGGGTATTTTAAATCGGATGCTTGTCTGTAGAGGATCGGTATGAATGACCGCTGGACCTATGTCCGGCAGTTCAAATCCCAGTGAAGATCCCAACAGGTAAGTAAACAAACTAACCTAACCCTCTACTCTACTAATACACCCCCCCCACCCCTCCTCCCTAACCCTCCCTGAGTGCCTAACCCCCCCCCCCCCCCCCCTCTGTCCCCACAGCCTTAACCTATCCGTCCCTGGGGGCCCCCTAACCTAACCTGCCCGCAGCCTAACCCTAAGTCCACCCCTCTCCCCCAAGCCCATCCCTGTGGGGCTGCATGTGCCTGCCGCCCGGCTTACCTTTGGTATGCCAGGTGTCAGGCTGCCGGCGTAGGGATAATGGTAGCTGTTGGGATTTCGACGCCTATAATTAGTCCCGTCAGGATTGCAGTTGGGAAGCCGGCGGTCTGCATACCTTCTGTAGTTCCTATCCCTCTACCATGCAGCTGCAAGGGCCTTTTTTTTTTTTTCTCTGCCCCTCTAGGCTGAATCTTGGGCAGCATTAATTTTTACTTCTAGAACTGTTATTATTTGAAGGCTTAGCATAGTGCTAGGAGCAGGGGCCAGAGGTGTAACAATGGTACCTCTCAGGGTGCGTGCCCATTTCCAAAAAAGGTGCAGAGCCAGAGGGTGGCATACAGATGGTTGATGACACAATCAGCATCATGTGTGAAGGTGGCGTTTGGAGATGATCTAATCTCCAAGTGCCTGCTCTTCCTATGCAGAGAATGGGACCTGTTTACACTGCTTCACGAGCAGGGTTGAAATGCCGGCTTAATTCATCCCTGCCCTTTCACACTGCACAATAACCTGGGTTGCTGCGTGCTCACGTGCAGTAACTCGGGTAATTGCTACTAGTGGAAAAGGGATACAAGTACCATCTGATTCTGACTTTGAGCCTTCCTCACTATTTGAGGATGAGACATTGGGTCATCAGGGCGTGGATGTCTTCTTACAGGTGCTATGCCAAGCAGTGGAAATCCTGGAAACAGACAGTGGAGGTTCCTGATGCTTCCAGGTTTAAGCAGTAGGTGAAATCTGGCTTCTTTTTCTCTTTTGGATCTCTAGGATTTGGGTGCTGATGCAGCATTGAATATATGCTAATTTACAAAGCATATCTTGTGTAAAATCGCACTGAGCATGCACAGAAAATAGGTGCACACGTTTCTGCCAAATACAGAGCCATACGTCTTTAGTTTGAACTACTCTTACAACCCAGTTCCGCCTCTTTGGTTGTAACAAGGTGTTCTCACGTAGGCTATTTATATGAATGCGTTTTGACACAAATACGGTATATACAGACCTGGTTGTAAGCCCAACTATGACTTTATGAAAGTGTATCTTTGTCACCTAGTGTATATATAGGGCAGGTGCAACTGCTTCTGTGTTGGTGATTCAGGCATTGGAAAAGTGGGTGTTGAAGCTTGCAGTTCAATAGAGACAGAGCAGACATCAAGCCTAAAGGCACATATCCACTTAAAGACATGAAAATTAATGCACGATTACGACATTGTTATCGTGCAGTTGTTTGTCAGTCTGTGATGTTCCTACACTGAATGAGCAGTTGTTCAGTGCAGGCTCATCAATTATCTGTAAACATGCTGAACCTGACTTTGTCAGGTTGTACAACATATTTGCCTGATGATAGATATCTAAACGACCAGCGGGAGTGCGCATTGCTGGTTGTTTTAGACATATATATATATTTTTTTTTAACGATGTGCAAACTATTATTGAATGATAACTATTTCGTTATCTCTCAAGTTTATCGTCTATTGGATGTGTGCCTTAAGAAGCCTCTGGAATGGATTCCTTTCTTGGGTGGTGTTTTTTTCCTGAACTGGCTAAAGTCATTTTGCAAGCTATAGGGAGATGGGATAAGAGGTCCTTCTTTTTGGTTAATGTTTTTATTCCTAGAGCTACACGATCTCAATCCTTTCAAGGTTATGCCTCTGTTCTTCGATGAGGTCAGCAGCAATACAGGTTGGCTTGGATAGCTCAATGAACAGCCTCCAATTAACCAAAATTAGCTTTTCGATTCTCTTTCAAAACCAGTGGTTTGATTTTAGTGCATAGATGGCAGGTATTGAGTGGTGGGTACATGTGATATCACCTGTGCTCCACTTCCTGACTTTTGTTTTTCACCACAGGTCTTCTAAAATAACAGGCACGGCGCATTTGCTCTATGGAAAGCCATGCCTCTTGCAGACGGACAAAAGTAGTTGGGGTTTTACTCAAATCTATTCCTGTTGCAAAAACCAATATCTCTTTTTGCCCATTCTTGATTTGAAGTTCTTGAACACCTAGATCAGGTTCCACAAATTCAAGATAGTCTTGGTTCATTATAAACAGTAGGGAGAAAGATGAGTTCATGGTGTCTATGGAGTTCAAAGATAAATTTGCTTATTTCAATATGTGAGAGACACTAGAGCCTTCAGTAGTGTGGATGCTGGTTAAATAGGACTCCAGCATTTGGGAATGAGGAGCAGTGATGCTTTAGGGTTATTTGATCTCTTGATGATTCAATACTTTTCTCTTAATTCTAGAATATTGTCCCGGTGTTTTATCCTTAGTAAGAGAACACCATCCCTTGAGAGGAAAGGTGTTAAATTCAGACAATGCCAGTGGAGTAGTATATCTCATTCACTAGAGCAGAGGTGCCCTAAGTCCAGGTTTGAAGGATAGCCATGCTTGACCACAGGTGACTCAATTAGCACCTCAGTCAATTTGGTTTAACCACCTGTGCCCAACCATAGATCTCTCTAAAACCTTGTCGGGAACTAGACGCCATTTATCCATTGCAGAAGAGGAACACTACAGCCCTATTCTTCCGGAAGAGAAAGCATGCTGCCAAGGAGAGTACTTAATACAAAGGAAACAATTCGGATAACCAAGTCACTCCTCCGTATGGCCAGGTTATCCGCAAACCCAAATCCTACAGTGACCACTAAAGGTGCATACACATGTAACAATTTTTTTGAACGATTTAACTATAACGACGTCGTTATCGTTCAATCGTTGAAAAAATCGTTCAGTTTCTGAACTAGAACAATTATCGTTCATGCGCCTTTCCGTTTGTAGTTCATTCTGACTGTCCAACTGAACGATTTTCATTAAGGGAAGTTACAAAAATCGTTTGTAGTTTAAAAAATTGTTCATTACGCTTTAAAAAAATCTGACAGATAAAAGGTGCATACCCACGGTCAGATTTGTCAGATGACCGATATGACCAACGATTTGAACTCCGAACGATTTCTGACTGCATTAAAATGAATGGAATCGTCCAAATCTGACTTCAAACACATCAGATGTCAGATATCGTTATCTGACAAGCGGGAACACGCATCGTTCATCTGATAAACATGTCACATATATCAGATTTTTCTTCAGATATGAACAATTTTTAAAATCGTTATTCAGATCTGAAGAAAAATCTGACTGTGTATGCACCATTAATCTGACAGAAAATAGTTCATAACAAAATAGTTGTGTGTGTATGCTGCTTAACAGATCAGTATTAATTGCCTGTTTGTTATAGTATAAAAGTCAATTCATTAGGCAGTTTTCTTATGAAGATGTGAGGTGATGGAGAGCTCTCTGAAAATATGACACTAGATGGCGCTGTCACATGTACATTAACATTTCTATTTCACCTAGCCTGGGGAATGGTGTGTGTTACTAAGCAGGTCTGCTGCAATGAAGCACTGTCAGACTTATGGCAAAGTAAAGCAACTCCTGCCACAGTTATGAATTTAGGGTATCCAAAAAAGGCCCAGGAAAATGGTGAATTACAGAGGGAAAATATATAAACATTTGCTGCTGTGTTTTGTCCGGCATCTACTTTTCTCTGATGATTAGTCTAAAGGCCAAACCTTCAGTAGAGATAAAGTGGAGAAGTTGTTCATAGCTACCACTTCTAGCACACTCTACAAAATGACAGATAGAAGCTGATTGGTTGCCATGAGCAACTCCTCCACTGTATCTCTAAGGTTTGATATGTCCCCCTCCCAAGTCAGATTCACGATATAAAAGATAATTTGGGTAAAATAAAAAATGCAGTAGCAGCAGCCATCAGTGCCCCAGGTATTCACAGATATAATGAGAGTTATGGTAAAACTTACCTGTGTTAACGCTCTTCGAAGTCCATAGGGTCCACAGGGAGACATTGGGGTATAGGTGGGATCTGGAGGACCGGACACCAACAGCAAAGCTTTTCAATCCCAGAATGCTCCGGTCCTTCCCCCTATACCCCGCCCACAGCCTGAGGGCACTTCAGTTTTGTTAACAAACCCAAGGCAGGAGCAGGATAGGAGAGAAGGAAGACTGGTACAATGACTAATCACTCGCACAGAGAAGGAAACAACTGACCAAGAGAAGAAACCCAGAGAAGCCAGGTGCGTCAGGGCGGGCGCACTGTGGACCCTATGGACTTCGAAGAAAGAGAAGTAACAAGGGTAAGTTTTACCATAACTCTCCTTTTCTTCTTCAGGGTCCATAGGTCTCCACAGGGGAGACAATGTGGATGTCCCAAAGCAGCTGTTCAAGGGGTGGAACGCTCCTGAGCTGACAGGAGAACCTTACACCCAAAGGAAGCATCCTGAGAGTCAAATGTATCAAAGGTATAAAACCTAAGAAAGATGTGGACAGAAGACCAGGTGGCCGCCTTGCATAGCTGTTCAGCTGAGGCGCCACGCCCAAGAGGGACCCTCAGGAAGGAGAGACTATCCATGGGAGACCTCTTCTCTTACCCAGGCATCCGACGTCGTTTGATGCCAAACCTGGGCGAATTGAAGAAGCCGGCCTCCCACCCTGGGAGCCCTCAGGGAGAGGCCCGTCCCATCAGGCTGCAGGCTTGTCCATAGACTTGGCTGGTGGACATCTAGTTGCCCAGGCCTGTTTGGCCCTAGGCTTGGAGACCTTGGCTGACATCTGGTGCCATGACATTTGGCTTTTCCTTGAGGGCGAAAGGATGACGTGAGGCTTTGTATTATATGCAGAGGGCAGGAACGCAGTCTTGTTAGCCTCCAAGGTAGTCACAATTTTATCTAGCACTGGACCAATAGGTTGTCCCCCAAATAAGGGAGAGATTCCAGAGCCCGTTTTGAGTCTGAATCTGCTTTCCAGGAACGGAGCCAAATGATACGGCGGGCCTGTCCCCCGAATAAGGGAGAGATTCCAGAGCCCGTATTGAGTCTGAATCTGCTTTCCAGGAACGGAGCCAAATGATACGGCGGGCCACTACCGAAGTGGCAGATATCCTGGAGGCCAGGAAGCCATATCCATAGCTGCCTCACCCAAGTAGGAGGTTGCATCCCTAATGTGAGATACATAGGAGAGTTGCTCCCTTAAAGTATCAGGGGGAAGTATTTCTTCTAGGGCTTCTGCCCAACTCTCAATGGCTTTCGCCACCTGTCCGATAGTAAATAGATTTGTGACAAGCTTCTATACGTCTAGCTGTAGTATCCTTCAAGGTGATGGCAGTGTGGATGGGTAACGTGGCATTTTTAACCAAACTAGTTACATGAGAATACACTGCTGGGGGAACTTCCCATTTAGTGCAATCAATATCTGGAAGAGGGTAAAAGGAACTGAATCGTTTTGGAATTGAAACATTTTACCAGGCATATTCCATGCTTCACTCATGTGATCACATAGCTGGTGGGAACTCTGGTAAAACTACCTTTTGTCGTTTAAAAAGTGCATTCTTTTTCCTAGGAGCTTGGTTCATCCTCTTCTATTTGCAAAATGGATTTTACAACTCTGACAAGAGCATTTATATCTAGCTTAGAGGGTGGCTCCTCTTCTCCGGAGACTGAGTCAGAGTGAGAGAGGTCTGCATCTTCTGCCTCCCCAGATGATATGTCAGAATCAGATAACTGAGTGGACTGGGAGGATAACCGAGCCCGTTTAGAGGGTTTAGTAGGTAAAGGCTTTTCCTTGTGTAGCATTTGCTGCAAGGCTGTAGAAGTAGTAGCCAAACACTGGGCCTGATTCAGACCCGGTCGCTAAACTGTGAATGCTCGCCAGGGGAGATTATCCCACATCTGTGCATGCATCAAAGTACGCATGCGAACTAATCACTGCGGCCGGGACTCGTGCGCTCGTAGTACACAGACTGGACGCTACTTTGAGTGTCAGCGCCGTTTGTGGGTGGTGACAGGGGAAGGTGCGTGTGAATGGGGGAGTAGATGTACGAACGCAGGCGTGTCTGAGCGTCAAAACAGTTTAATGGGTGTGCATAATTAGCAAAGTTATTATTACCAGTTATTTATATAGCAGCGATTTACAGAGAATATTTGGCCACTCACATCCGTCCCTGCTCCAGTGGAGCTTACAATCTATATTCCCTATAAGATGCGCACACACATACACACTAGGGTTAATTTGTGTTGGGAGCCAATTAACCTACCATTATATTTTTTTGGAGTGTGGGAGGAAACCGGAGTACTCAGAGAAAACCCACGCAAGCACAGGGAGAATATACAACAGTAATTCCCAACCTCGGTCCTCAAGGCATACTAACAGTCCTGGTTTTAATGATATCCATGATTGTGCTCAGATGGTTAACTCAAAATAACTGGGATACTAATTAAGGGCCTGATTCAGACCCACTCGCGAGTGGCTGTCCGCTCGCAAGTGGGTCGATGGTCTGCACTGAGCATGTGCACGACGGCGGGAGCTCCGTCGTGCGCATGCGCCAGACGCGACGAGCGAAGGACTTTCCTTCGCTCGTTGTGTCTGATCAAAGGGGGCGTGCTGTCGATGTTGATTGACAGCACGCCCCCTTTGGTGGGCGTGCCTCCCTGACGGGGGCGTTCCCAAGGGAACGCCTACCATCAGAAGCCGGCCCACTGACATCACTAGTGATGTCAGTGGGAGTGATTTTGGCTCTGATAGAGCCAAAATCACTCCGGGCCTTGCGGTTGAAAACCTCAACCGCAGGCTCCGGCTCGTAGTTTCGATGGTCGCGATGGTCAAGACCATCGCGGCCATCAAACTGCACGCTCGTATAGGCTGTGGGTGGTGACCCACAGCTATACGAGCGTCCAGGAGGACGCTCCATAATTATGGAGGGCGGCCCTCATTCAGAGCGTACGGCTCTGAATGAGGGCCTAAGTCACTTGTGTTCAAGTATGGCTATCCCTAAAACCTGAACTGTTAGTGTGCCTTGAGGACCGTGGTTGGGAACCCCTGATATACAAACTCTGCACAGGTAGGGCCATTGTGGTAATCGAACCCATGACCTCAGTGCTGTGATGCAGTAATGCTAACCAATACACAGTCTGTGCTGCCCAAAGTTGCACTATTGAACACATCACTTGGTTGTTTTCTAGCCTGAACTGATCGCAGTGCTTGCGGTGGGGTAGGGGCTACCTCAAGTGCTGCGTGCAGCTCCGATGGGTCTCGATGTTACCGATTAATCAGACACTTCCCGGAGATGACATGTGCTAAGAGAGAGAGGTGGGCGGCTTTATACTCCTGCGTACGCTCACTGCAGTCGCCCTCTAACACATAGAGGGCGTACTTAAGCCAGACAGTGCGATCGCGGGATTTGCATACCCGACCCCTTTTGGCAGCGAGTGTTCGCAGCTTGGCGACCAGGTCTGAATCAGGCCCTCTGTACTGATGTAGACAGCATGTCTACCCATGGGGGAGGTAAAGGTTTTGCAGGGAATACCTGCTGTGGCCATCCCACAGGGGAAGCCACCACGGGGACCGCTTTCTGTTCCGCAATGTTTGCCAGCAACTGTGAAAAGGCCGCCCAGGGAGGCTCCGAGCGAGAGCCACCGGGGCTGAGGGACCAGGGGCTGTGTTAGTGCAAAGCCCATCCTGAATAAAGTCCCCTGGGGCCAAGCCCGCTGAGCAGGCTTTACAGGACAACAGAATAGGGGCAGGATCCTGAGGCTGTTTATTATTCTATCCTCTGCCAGCCATAGTAATGATACATCGCAGTGAACACCCTGCAGTATGTGAAATATGGCACAATGTAGTGTGCAAATGCACTATATATGACCCAATATCATATGCAACGGCGCTAAAAATTATAACATGTATTATGCAACAACGCTATATATAGCAAAGTAATGTGCAACAGCGCAATATATACAGTCAGGTCCATAAATATTGGGACATTGACAGAATTTTCATATTTTCGCCTCTATTCACCACCACAAAGGCTTTGAAATGAAACAAACAAGATGTGCTTTACCTGCAGACTTTCAGATTTAATTTGAGGGTAATTACATCCAAATCAGGTGAAGGGTGTAGGAATTACAACGGTTTCTATATGTGCCTCCCAGTTTTTAAGGGGCCAAAAGTAATGGAACAAACTAAACAATCCTAAATCAAACTTTCACTTTTTAATACTTTGTTGCAAATCCTTTGCAGGCAACTACAGCCTGAAGTCTGGAAGGCATAGACATCACCAGACGCTGGGTTTCATCCCTGGTGATGCTCTGCCAGGCCTCTACTGCAAATGTCTTCAGTTCCTGCTTGTTCTTGGGGCATTTTCCCTTCAGTTTTGTCTTCATCAAGTGAAATGCATGCTCAATCGGATTCAGGTCAGGGGATTGACTTGGCTATTGCATAACATTCCACTTTTTACTCTTAAAAAACTCTTTGGTTGCTTTTGCAGTATGCTTCGGCTCATTGTCCATCTGCACTGTGAAGCGCCGTCCAATGAGCTCTGAAGCATTTGACTGAATATGAGAATATAATATTGCCCGAAACACTTCAGAATTCATTCTGCTGCTTTTGTCAGCAGTCACATCATCAATAAATACAAGGGAACCAGTTCCATTGGCAGCCATACATGCCCACGCCATGACACTACCACCACCATGCTTCACTGATGAGGTGGTTCCTTTCCTTCTCCATACTCTTCTCTTTCCATCACTCTGGTACAAGTTGATCTTTGTCTCATCTGTCCATAGGATGTTGTTCCAGAACTGTAATGGCTTTTTTAGATGTTGTTTGGCAAACTCTAATCTGGTCTTCCTGTTTTTGTGGCTCACCAATGGTTTGCATCTTGTGGTGAACCCTCTATATTGACTCTTGTGAAGTCTTCTCTTGATTGTTGACTTTGACACATATACACCTACCTCCTGGAGAGTGTTCTTGATTTGGCCAACTGTTGTGAAATGGTTTTTTAATACCAGGGAAATAATTCTTTTGTCATCCACCACAGTTGTTTTCCGTGGTCTTCCAGGTCTTTTGGTGTTGCTGAGCTCTCCGATGCGTTTTCTTTTTAAGAATGTTCCAAACAGTTGATTTGGCCACACCTAATGTTTTTGCTATCTCTCTGATGGGTTTGTTTTGATTTTTCAGCCTAATGATGTCTTGCTTCACTGATAGTGACAGCTCTTTGGATCTCATATTGAGAGTTGACAGCAACTGATTCCAAATGCAAATGTCACACCTAGAATCAACTCTAGACCTTTTACCTGCTTAATTGATAATGAAATAACGAGGGAATAGCCCACACCTGTCCATGAAATAGCTTTTGAGTTGATAGTCCCATTAATTTTGGCCCCTTAAAAAGTGGGAGGCACATATTGAAACTGTTGTAATTCCTACACCGTTCACCTGATTTGGATCTAATTACCCTCAAATTAAATCTGAAAGTCTGCACTTAAATCACATCTTGTTTGTTTCATTTCAAAACCATTGTGGTGGTGAATAGAGGCCAAAATCTGAAAATTCTGTCAATGTCCCAATATTTATGGGGGGGGGGGGGGGGGGGGGGTGTGTGTGTGTGTGTGTGTGTGTGTGTGTGTGTGTGTATATATATATATATATATATATATATATATATATATACATATATATAATCACAATAGTATGCTACTAGTGGCCCCCCTGGAGTGTCAGTGCTATATATGGCACAAGTTAGTGTGCAGTAGCGCTACATATGATACCAGGGAGTGTGCAACCGCATTAGATATGGCACAATGTAGTGTGCAAGGCGGTATGAAGTATGTGACAGCCCTCACAAATGCGAGGTACAATGACCCTCTAAACCTTAGAATGACAGGGTACAGTAGAAGAAAGGGTTAGTTATAACTGACAGTATAGAAAAAACAGAGATTAACGCTAGCACAAATCATATACAAATCAGAAAGGCATATTACATTTCTGCAATGGGCACTATTATCAACTACACAGACCACAGTGGCTGGTAGGATATAGCGTTGTATAACCTGGCCCTTGGGAGAGGTATACAGGGAGACTGGACCCAGCAATTCCCGGAGACTGATTGCCTAAAATGGCTGCTGCGCGTCTCTGAGGAGGTGGAGGGTGAGGGAGGAGCAGCCCAGGGAACACCAGGACCGCAATTGGATGGTGCCCTGGGCTGAGGGAGGGGCTGCAGGGAGAGCACCTTTTCCCCTGGCTGACGTTAACCACTGGGTCCCCTGGCCTTAATAATATGCCTCTGCGCCAGTGTTATTATCCCCGTGGGCGAGCCAGTGTCCACATCAGCGCCTCCGGTATGTCTCCGGAGACCGGAGGCAAGACTGCACTATTCCGAGGGTCCCTGTGAACGGGGTTCTGCCTTACCGGTCCCCTGGATTCCGGGCTGCAGCCTGGGGTTCCGGGGAGCCTGCTAGCTAGTCCCTCTCTGAGCCCCACCGAAAGTACCTAGAACAGGCTTGGAGTCACGGTGCCGCAGAGGGGCGATGGGGTGGCAGCACAGACGTCCGGAGGACCGTCTGGTGCTGCTCACCCTTCTGGTAGAAAGAAAAATTAAAAAAAAAATAAAAAGCTTGTGCTACATAAGGCGGCTCCTGTTATAATGGTGGTCAAGCTCCTTGCCGGACACCAACAAAACTGAAGTGCCCTCAGGCTGTGGGCTGGGTATAGGGGGAAGGGCCGGAGCTTCCTGGGTTTGAAATGCTTTGCTGTTGGTGTCCGGTCCTCCAGGTCTACACCCCAATGTCTCCCTGTGGAGCCCTATGGACCCTGAAGAAGAAATAATAGTTATAAAGATTAGTTATCAGTAGCAGGCTACAATCCCCCCAGTAAAATCTGTCACTCCAAGTGAGAAAGAGAGTCTTCTGGCAGTGGCTTCCTAGTCGAAGCGCTATCCACTAATCACAGGCAAACAGGCAGCCCCGGGGGGAGGTGATTCCTGCCCCTAGGCCTGGTAGTCTGAGCTGCAATTAGCAGTGGACACTTCCAATGGGAAGCCACTCCCCTGCCTTTCCGTGAGCCCTACTTGAGTTCTAGGGGCTGCAGCCGATGCTGGTGTTTGTGCGCATGCGCCGGTTGCAGACCCTGCCAGATGAATTTGAACATGCGGAGTAACCTGGCAGGCACAAAAGAGCACAGGGTCCGGACCGCTGCTTGTACTGCAGCACACGGGCAGCCCCTCTCATATAAATAAAGGTAAGAGCCGCCATTGGTTATTATAGTGCCAGTCTGTGAGTGGTAGCATTGTATAGAATAGGGATCATGTTGCCATTCATACAAGTGATGCAGTAGGCACCATTCTCTGTATTTAGTCTATGAAATGTCTGAGGATTAGCCCCCAGTCACAGTAACACAAACTATTCAGTTATTGAATAAGCCTTTTTTTTCTAGCCTTAATGCGTTTGAGTTTGGATGTGTGAGTACCCTACAGAGAGTGACTAGGGTCAGATTCTTATATATTATTATAGGGTTTTCACCATAGATTTCTGCGTCTGTTAACTGTACGATGTAATGTACCCTACATATGACATCTAAAATAAAAAATGTTATATGTGCATAAAGCTCATTGCCATTTAAAAGACTTTAGTGGAAACCAGAGCACACTGCTGCACTGTGTGTTGTTCCATAGTGCGGGTGGACTGGACGATGAGTGGGTGTAGGCCGGATACTCTCAGGTGCTACCCCCTGGCCGGAGCTGCTGTGCACCAACTCTAGCGCTGCTGTCCGTGGACGATTCTGCTAGTTTCCAACCTCTGCTGCTGTGACGGGAAGAAGGGGATCACTGCTGTCCGAGGGGAGGCTCCAGAGTTTGCCCCCACTGCCAGTAGGACCAGCACAGGTGTTGCTGCTGCTGCCTCATGGAAGTGGGTGCTGCCAAAAGGGTGAGGACTGGAGGATTAGGAAGTCTCGTTGTCTTAAGTGCCTCGGGCCCATAGCAACTAATCAGCTTTCATTTTATAGAATGTACTTTATAACTGCTAGCTAGAACCTGATTGGTCAGTGAAACAAATCCACATGAATTATCCAGAACGTGAGGAAAACACAAATTTAAAAGCTTCGTGTGACACGGACGGTTGGGTATGAAACACCGACAGTTGGGATCTCGGCGGTCAGAATCCCGACAGGGTTAACATACCGACACTTGTTGGTCGATATGCTAACCCTCCCTCTTTGGTGCCTAATCCTAACCCCCCCGTACCCACACCCTAAACCTAACTCTCCCCCCTTAGTGCCTAACCCCTAAACCTAATCCTCCCCCTTAGTGCCTAACCCTAAGCCTCCCCCTAGTGTCTAACCCCTAAACCTAACCCTCCCCCCAACCCTGATACTTACCTTCGGCATCCTGGAGGTCAGGATTCCGGCGCTGGTAATGTAATCATCGGCACCCCGACCGCTGGGATGCCGTACGCATCCAGACACGGACATCTTTAAGTTGCTCAAAGGTTAAAAGTGGATGGAAGAATTTCATGTTTGCTCAGACCCTAACAAACTTCTTAATTAGTAATATGGATGAACAGTAAGGCTGGGTACACACTGGACGATGTGCCCGACTTCTTCAGCGACGGGACCCGGTGGGGGAGCAGGCATCGGCAAGTGCATACACATGTAGGGCTGACAGAGGATGTTGCTGATGCTGTGCGGGCAAAAACTGTTGATACTATAGGGAGCCGAGATTGAAGAAGTCTGGGAACCACTGAGGTAGAGTTACACCGATTCCTAATCTGCAGATGAGTGAAGCTGTGACTGTACAAACTGTTATAACTATTATCATCTCAACCATTTCCAACCAGCCTAATAAGCTGCATTTCTGTAATAACTAGCAACAAGACAAGAGACTATGTAAAGGGTAACAGTAATGGGGGCAGACCGTTAGGAGAACAGGGGTCAGCACTGTAAAGGAGGAATGGAGGGCTTCAGGACACGAAACTGGAAACCAGACAACGGCAATAAAAACCAAAGGTACATAGAATTTCTGCCTTATTTTGTACATCATGCTTGTTATTGTGTATGGTGTCTTAGATTAGTTTTCATTAACGTACAAAGAACCTCGATATATATATATATTGTTTCAATATATTTTATTTGTGCGTTTCTCTGCAGCACCTGCTCTAGAATCTACAGATAGAAATATCCTAGATAAAAGGTGAGCAGGCTGTATTATAGTCACTGTGTTAGGATATTAACAGCATATGCTAGGTAATAAAACTATGATGTGCAATAGCCGTAGCTTCACATAAATATATTTCCATATCTTTCTGTGCAATATTGTGCCGGCCTTTGTGACCACGCTCTCGTGATACAGCCCTATAGAAGGGTTATACAGCGCTTCCCAGTGGTTGTTACACACTCAGTGTCTCTCACTTTCAGGGTTTTGGGACAGACGTAAATATTCTCAGCCCGTGCATTGATTTAATCTCTTGTTGTAGAGCCTAGAAGAGAATAGGGAGAAAGAACATAATACCACAAAACATATAAAATCGGGTTTAAAGGGCCACAAAATCTAAAATGAACATGCAAAGCCATATTTTAAACATTCCACACATACCTATTCTATACTAATAAAGAGGCATATGAAACGTAGGACAGTGTAGTTATTATGCAGCCAAGTGGTTATTACTTATTGCTCAAAAGCCATTCAGAAAGCAAATGGTGATATAGGCAGATTCCCCTAGAACGAACTATTGTATTTCTGTACTATTATTTATTTATTAACAGTTTCTTATATAGCGCAGCAAATTCCGTTACGCTTTACAATTTGAATCAACATTAACATTATACTGGGTTGTAAAAGACATACATACATACATACATACATACATACATACATACATGACATACATAAGGGTAAGAGGGCCCTACTCACACTGTCAAATGAGCTGGGGGGTCTATGTACTAACCCTTGGAGATAAAGTACCAACCAATCAGCTCCTAACGGTCATCATTCTAACAAAGCCTGTAAAATGACAGTTAGGCGCTGAGGTTGGTACTGTATCTCGCTCCAAGTCTTAATACACAGACCAGTGATTCTGTTACAACCTTAAAACAAACTGTATTAAATGATCAAGCTGTAAATGAGCGTCACCAACTTCAAAGGGTCACCAATAGAATTTGAGACAAATTTACAAGATCTATGAGATTCAGTGTACAGAGTAAGTATTCAATAAGTGCAAAGACATGTAGGGGGAGATTTATTAAATCTTGGAGAGATAAAAGTAGCAACCAATCAGGTCTGTCATTTTACAGGCTGTGTTACAAAAATGACAGTTAGAAGCTAATTGGTTGCTGTAAGCAATGTCTCCAATTCATCTCTCTCCAAGATTTGATACATTTCCCCCAGGGAAACAACTATGTCTGCGCTAGACAAAATAAATTTTTAATGTGCTGCAAAACTATCAGACAATGGAGTTTCTTTGCAAAACGGAAATGAAATACAGAGTTTTCTAGAGGAGCCAAGCGCAGCCACACTGTCCTTTGTATTGCATAGGTCAGTGGTGTCCAAACTTTCTCGATTGGCAGTGCCCTATAGTATCAGCATTATTTTTATTTATTTTTTTACGGCAGCCCTAGGCCAAAAGTTTCTTATTGAGAAATTCCCAAAAGTTATTAAATGAAGCAGATGTCATCCATGGGCTCAGTTCTGTGGTGGTGGTCAGGGCTGCTCTTCTGTTTGTCCACATAGTTCCATCAGTACTTGATCTGCCTAGCACAATGACCATAAACAACCTGTGACACCCTTGCACGTGCCCCGTAGTACCCAGTTTGGGAACCACTGGCATATGTGTTAATAAACCTTTTAAACAAAACTGCAGTAGTCAGAAAGTCCTATATTAAGCATATAACACTTATACTCACATCATTAATCATTTGATGCTGCTGTACTATGCGTTTTTCTCGGAACTCTTCAGACTCAATGTGGATTTCATACATTGCCCCACAGCCACCTGTAAAACATAGGCTCCTTTTACACAATGCTCAATGTTCAGCTTCTGAAAAGCATTCAATTGGGGACTGACAACATTAATTACTCCAACCATTACTAGACAGTAGCCAATCCCACACCGGATGTGACACACTTACACTATGCAGAATTCCTGTAGATAATGGGATACAGAGAGAAGACCTGTATAGCTCCTTAAATCAAATTAATAAAGAATGGAGAATGTGAGTGGGTAACAACTGACCCAATGTAATGGCATGTAGATGTCCACATTGATTGATAATCTGATAGCTTCTGATTAAAAAAAAGTTTTCATTCAACAACAGGTTAAAACTGATGGGAGTGAATGGTACTGTAACCACAAGCGTTATGGTACTGTAATCATAGCATTATGGTACTGTATTGGTACTGTGATCATAGCATTATGGTACTGTATCATTATAGTACTGTAATCATAGCATTATGGTACTGCACTGGTATGGTACTGTAATCATAGCATTATGGTACTGTATTGGTATGGTACTGTAATCATAGCATTATGGTACTCCACTGGTATGGTACTGTAATCATAGCATTATGGTACTCCACTGGTATGGTACTGTAATCATAGCATTATGGTACTGTATCATTATAGTACTGTAACCATAGTATTATGCTACTGTAATCATTGCATTATGGTACTGCACTGGTATGGTACTGTAATCATAGAATTACAGTACTGTATTGGTGTGGTACAGTAATCATAGCATTACAGTACTGTATTGGTGTGGTACTGTAATCATAGCATTATGGTACTGTATCGTTATGGTCTCATGATTTTACAGGCGTTCTACATTGAACAAGCAATGAAAATATGAGATATGGTAAGAACTTACCCTTGTTATCTCTATTTCTACGAAGTCCATAGGGTTCCACAGGATACCTTGGGGTATAGGTGTGACGTCAGTCACAGGGCACCAAAGAGTTAAGCTTTCAGCCTCCCAGGATGCACTAGGTCCCCCTCCTATACCCCGCCCCCAGGCCAAGGCACCTCAGTTAGTTACCAAGCCATAGGCCGGAGGAGGAGAAGGAAGAGAGAGAACAAAGATCTGGACACATACAAGAATCACATTCTCACCAGATGGAGACGGAAAACCGGTGACCAGAGCAAAGCCCATCTGCAGCACAGGTGCGACAGGGCGGGAGTCCTGTGGAACCCTATGGACTTCGTAGAAATAGAGATAACAAGGGTAAGTTCTTACCATATCTCATATTTTCTACTTCAGGGTCCATAGGGTATCCACAGGATACCTTGGGGATGTCCCAAAGCAGTATCCTTTAAGGGTGGGGACGCTCCTGTGCAGAAAGGAGAATCCGCCGCCCGAAGGAAGCATCCTGAGAGGCGAAGGTGTCAAACCTGTAATACCTCACGAAGGTATGGACAGAAGACCACGTAGCAGCCTTGCAGATCTGAACTGCCGAGGCACCACGTCGAGCTGCCCACGAAGGACCCACAGACCTAGTGGAATGAGCCTTCAGAGAAGGAGGGACCGGTAGGCCTTCATGAAGATAAGCTTCAGAAATAGCCATACGGATCCAGGCTGCCAAAGTTTGCTTTGAAGCAGGCCAACCCTTTTTACGGAAGCCATAGAGGACAAACAAAGCGTCCGACTTCCTAAACGAAGAAGTGCGGTCAACATAAGTCCTTAAGGCCCGCACAACATCCAAAGAGGCCTCACCCACGGAAAGACCCGGTGAGTTAAAGGCCGGAACAACTATTTCCTCGTTAACATGAAACTGGGAAACAACTTTGGGAAGAAACTCGGGCCGAGTGCGGAGCACTGCCCTGTTCCCATGAAAAACCAAGAAAGGGGGTCTACAAGAAAGAGCCCCTAACTCAGAAACACGTCTGGCCGAAGCAACGGCCAGAAGGAAAACAGTCTTAGCTGTTAGCCATTTAATATCCACTGAGCCCAGTGGTTCAAACGGCGGTCCTTGGAGAGCCCTCAGGACCACAGCCAAATCCCAAGGCGCCATAGGTGGAACAAAGGGCGGCTGAATACGGAGAACACCTTGCATAAAGGTGCGCACATCCGGGATTGTAGCAATCCTACGGTGAAACCAGACAGATAGGGCCGAAACCTGTACCTTCAAAGAAGCAAGGCGAAGCCCATGATCTAGTCCCGCTTGCAGGAAGGCGAGAATCCGAGACAGACGAAACTCCCGCGGTGCATAACCTATCGGTCGACACCACTGGAAGAACGTATGCCACACGCGATGGTATATCCTCGCGGAAGACGGTTTCCGAGCTCGTAACATGGTACGCACCACAGAGCTGGAAAACCCCCGGGACCTCAGCATGGCCGTCTCAACAGCCACGCCGCCAAAGACAGCAGAGTCAGGTCCGGGTGAAGACAAGGACCCTGAGACAGAATGTCCGGTCGTAGCGGCAACCTCAGAGGACTGTCCACGGACAGACCCTGAAGGTCTGAGAACCAGTGCCGTCTGGGCCACGCGGGAGCTATCAACAGGAGCATCCCTCCTTCCTGTTTGAATTTCCGGATTACCCGTGGAAGAAGGGAGACCGGAGGGAACAGGTATGCGAACCTGAACGTCCACCGGACGGACAGAGCATCCACCAGAGACGCCCCTTCGTCTCTTGTGCGAGACCCGTACACCGGCAACTTGTTGTTGTGCCGGGACGCCATGAGGTCGATTTCTGGAAGACCCCACCTGTCCACCAGTAGTTGAAAAACGTCCGGGTGCAGGGACCATTCCCCTGGATGAACGTCCTGGCGACTTAGAAAGTCCGCCTGCCAATTTAGCACTCCCGGGATGAAGACCGCTGATATGGCCGGAAGATTGCGCTCCGCCCAAACCAGGATCCGAGAGACCTCTACGAGAGCCGCCCGACTGCGAGTTCCTCCTTGCCTGTTTATGTAGGCCACGGTGGTAGCATTGTCCGACTGGACCTGCACCGGGTGACCCTGGAGAAACCGCTGTGCCTGCAGGAGAGCATTGAAGACCGCACGGAGTTCCAAGATATTTATTGGAAGCTCCGCTTCTGTCGGCGTCCACCTGCCCTGGAACAAGTGTGGACCCGAAACTGCTCCCCAGCCCCGAAGACTGGCGTCCGTTGTCAACAGGACCCAATTTGGAACCCAGAACGGACGTCCCTTGTTGAGGTGGGTCGTCTTTAACCACCACGCAAGGGACAGGCGAACCTCCGGGGTGAGCACAATCGTCTGGAACTTCAGAGACTGAGGCAGCCCGTTCCACTTGGACAGGATCAGGTGCTGCAGAGGTCTGGAGTGAAACAGGGCGTATTCCACCATGTCGAACACCGACACCATGGAGCCCAGTAACCTCATCGCCGAGTGTAAGGACACCCGGCGGCTGTGCAGACAACTGCGCACCCTTGACTGTAAAGCAGAGATCTTGTCCTCCGTCACGAAGATCCTTTGCTGTCCCGAGTCCAATAAGGCTCCAAGATGCAGAATCCTCCGAGACGGGATTAGAGTGGACTTCTGCCAGTTGATTAGCCAGCCGTGCCGTTGCAGCAGTGCAATGGTCAGGTCCAAGTGGTGTAACAGGAGCTCTGGAGATCCTGTCACCAATAACAGGTCGTCCAAGTACGGCAACATGCGGACTCCTTGCAGCCGCAGAGAAGCCGCCATGACCGCCATCACCTTGGTGAAAACACGTGGTGCTGTCGCCAGGCCAAAAGGTAACGCCCGAAACTGGAAATGGTCGCTGCGGATTGCAAACCGAAGGAACTCTTGATGGCGCAAAAGAATAGGGACATGCAGGTAAGCGTCCTGTATGTCCAATGACACCATGTAGTCCCCAGGTTCCAGCGCCAGAATGATGGACCGTAGGGTCTCCATCCGAAACTTCGGGACCCGCAAAGACTTGTTGAGTGCTTTGAGGTTGAGAATCGGACGATATGACCCATTGGGTTTCTGTACCAAAAATAGATTTGAATAGAAACCCTGGCCCCTCTGGGAGAATGGAACAGGCACTATAACTCCAGCCTGGAGCATAGTGTGCAATACCTTCCGCAGCTCCGTAGCCTTGTTCCGGTCTGATGGTAGACCCGTGGTGAAGAATCGAGCCGGGGGTCTGTGCCGGAAGGAGAGGGCGTACCCGTGAGAGACCACCTCCAGAACCCAAGTGTCTGTCGTAGTGAACGACCAACACCGGGAGAACTGCAGCAGGCGGCCTCCCACCCTGGGATCCCCCAAGGGGAGACCCGGACCGTCAGGCCGCAGGCTTGTCATCTGGCTTGGGGGCCGGACGTCTGGTACTCCATGCCTGTTTCCGGGGCTTGCCCGATTTCTTAGGGCCAGCCTGTCGAGGAAACGACTGTGGTTTGGGCCTGCCCTGGGCCCTAGATGACCGAAAGGACGATGGTCCAGAACCAGAAGGAGCAGCGGCCGACGGGAGACAAGCAGATTTGGCTGCCGCCAGCGTGGCCACAATCTTATCCAGATCCGGACCGAAGAGAACTTCTCCGGTAAACGGCAACGCTTCCAGACCTTTCTTGGATCTTCGTCCGCCTTCCAGGATCGCAGCCACAAGGTGCGACGAGCAGCTACCGCTGCTGAAGAAATTCTAGACACCAGAGTACTAATGTCTAGAGCCGCCTCGGTGATGTAGGTGGCCGAATCACGGAGATTGCCAATCAACTCCGCTTGTTCGGCCGGACAGTCGGATTCAAAAGAAGCCTCTAATGAATCCGCCCAGCGCTCCATCGCTCTGGCAACCCAGCAAATGGCCATAGCCGGCCGTGCTGCCCCCCCTGCAAGGGAATAAGCGGACTTCAGGCAGATTTCTACCTTGCGGTCCGTAGCATCCTTAAGGGAGGACATGGATGGCATCGGCAATGTGGCACTACGGACAAGACGGGTCACGTGAGAATCCACCTGTGGAGGGGATTCACACTTAGCAAAATAATTATCCGCGAACGGATAAGCCACCGCCAGGCGTCTCTGCGGCTGGTATCTTTTGCCAGGTTGTTTCCACGCCTCCTCTAAATGGTCCACCAACTGACCCGAAAGAGGAAAGACTGTGGCATCGCCCTTCACATCTTTGAAAAAGGCATACTTAGATTTAGCCGCTGGGGGAACTTCGTCCTCAATCACCAAGGCTGTGCGGACCGCCCGAATAAGTCCAGGAATATATACTTTGGACTTAGCATCAGCGTCCTTAGTATGGAAAGGTTCCTGATCGTAAGGATCCAGAATCTCCCCATCATCAGACGTCCCTTCGTCATCCTCATAAGGAGCGGACAGAGACGCCACCGGCCTTTTATGAGGCCGCATCACAGACTCCCCTTGCAATACATCCGACAAGTGCTGTAAAGAACTCGTCAGGGAGTTAACCCACGCTGGCTCCTGAGAACCCGGGAGCGGGGAAATAGGGAGACTGTGGGGTACCACCAATTGTCGTGGGAACCCCTGCATGGGTGACGACACCACAGACTGCTGGGACAAACCCATCGGAGTAAACGCGGGCTGCGGAGCTAACTGGCCCACTAAAGCTGTTAACGCCTGAGCGAAACAAGCCCAGGGCGGCTCCTGTACCGGTGCTGTAACCGTAATAGGCCGCGCCATGGACAACACTGCCGGCAAAGGCCCTCCGCGCTACCCTCCCCCTCCGCTAACGGTACTTTGCACGTGGTACACTGTAGCCGGAGGGGAAAATCACTTTCAGACATGATGGCACCACGTATGTGACCTCTCTCACCAATTAAGTATTAAATAGGCGAGAGACCACCCTGCAGCACCGCACCGCAAGGGCTTTAGCAGAAAGAACAGGGACAGTAATAAAGCTGACAGTTTAGTAAAGAATAGTTACAGGCAGCGCTAGCACAGTCACATACAATGCAGAGAAATAACAATTCCTGCACTAACAGCGCTGATCACTCAACTACACAGACACAGGGCCTGGTAGGACACAGCGCTGCATACACAGACCTGAGCCACAGCGGAGGAGAGGTATGCGGGGGGACCCAGACCACGATGCTTCCTTCCAGACTTCCAGCAGCGTTCACCATGCGTTGCAGAGAAGATGGCCGCCGAGGAGCAGAGAGAAGCTGGCCTGGGGGAGGAGCGCTGACACAGGACCAGTCAGCACAGTGCAGAGAGGGCTGTGTGCAGCGGGGGAGGCGCCGGCTGTGAGACAGGGAAGGCGCGCTCCCCTGGCATGCATTTAACCCCTGGGACGCCGCAGCGCTACCGCTCTGCTGCGGTCCGCTGTCCCAGGGGGTAGTGGAAGCGCAGGTTGGTCGCCTGGCTCCACGCTGCAGCCAGTCCCCAGGGAGCCCCCTGCCTGGGGACTTAGGACCATGTGATCAGCGGGGACCCACCGCGGGACCCCGCTGCTTACCTCTGTCCCCCTTGAATCCGGCCATGGTCCGGAGCATCTGGGGTCACCGCTAGCTGTGACCCCAGACGCCCACCAGCATCCCCGGATCAGTACCGGCGTTCTGGTACCGGCGGGGTGTAGGGAAGACAGCATGGACGTCAGGACTGACTGTCCATGCTGTTCATCCAGTTGTGCAGCCACAGCTGCATGAAGAATAAGCTTCAGGGGCTCTTCTAGCCCCCACTCCAACAGGTGCACCCGACTCCGGCCGGGCACCAAACTAAACTGAGGTGCCTTGGCCTGGGGGCGGGGTATAGGAGGGGGACCTAGTGCATCCTGGGAGGCTGAAAGCTTAACTCTTTGGTGCCCTGCGACTGACGTCACACCTATACCCCAAGGTATCCTGTGGATACCCTATGGACCCTGAAGTAGAAAAGTTCTTATTGTGCTGTCAAATCATAAAATGTAAGATGTGCAGAAGAAAACATTGATTGAGTGGTATCTGTCTTCCCCATCACCCACTTTGGGTTTCATTACAAACAATAGGCCTATGCCTTGGTGTATAATAAAGGAATACAGTGGATTTTATAGGAAGGTAAACTGCAGTCTCTTCACATTTAGCACCAACAATTGTGCATTACCTGAAATATCAACAACCCGGACAGAAGAGGCCAGTGGAAACTTGTTTTTCAGCACTTGCATAATCTTGTCTTCCCCATCGGTCACGGATGCAAATGATCTTCTAACACTGCAGAGGGCACAGATCTGGTTGGGGGAATAAAAAAAAGTGTTCTTTTATTTTGTTTTGTTTTGGGGTGATATCTGGAAACAGCAGCTACATACATCTTATGACTCAGAAGGCCCGAGTCAGATTTGGGAATACAGTAATGGTGCCCACACACATACGGATATACTTATGATCCGACGATGTGTCCGATTTCCCTTGAAATTCTCCCTCGCAGCTCAGCGCACGATCAGCACACGATATGCTGTCCAATCTTCATACGATCTCCTGCAGCCAGACTTTTTTACAGTGCATTGTGTCCTAGATTGTCAGATCTGCCGTACTGCACGGCAGATCTGAAGATGCGATGTGCGACCAGCGGGGGCTCGCATCGCATCGCGATCATGAGTGGGGACTCACGATTTGGAAATTTTTTACCCGATCTGTCGTTACAATTTGTCAGAATCGGCCAGAACGGGAAAAAAAATTGCTATGTGTGGGCACCTTAAGAAAGAGCAAGTAACTGTGCATCTTGGTAAAACCATGTTGCACTGCAGGTGGGGCAGATGTAAAATGATTTAGATTTGGGAGGGGTGTGTCCAAACTGACATCTAAATTGCAGTGTAAAAATAAAGCTGTGTAGCATTTGTGGGCAAAATGCAAAAGCAGCCAGTATTTACCCTGCATGCAATAATATATATGTATTTGCTCCCCTAGCATTGCAACATGGTTTGTCCGGGTACACAATCACTTGCTCTATCTTATACCCCTTTTTCAGTGCCGCTAAAACCCGGGTTACTGCCGTGTCAACCCGTGTCGCGGCTCAGTGAAAAAGGCTGCTAGGAAAAAATCCCGGGTCAACTGACCCAGCATTCCTTCCCGGGTCTTGAGCAGGGTTTCACGCAGGTAAGACCTGGGTAAGGCTCAGTGGAAACGGGTATCTGGGGTCATCCGACCTGGGTCCTGTTCACAGCATAGGGAGACCCACATTTCCCGGCGCTTGGAGCTGATGTAATCTCTAAGCGCCAGCAGAGGAAGGCCTCGGCAATATCTTAGCTTGCGGTGTAAATGGGGTTCAAGCCGATGTGACGCAGTTTGAAACCCATATTCAGTGTCCCGGGCTGAACACTGTGCTTTGGTGGAAAAGCGGTATTACTCTATTCCCAAATCTGAATCAGGCCCAGTGTTCTCTCCGTCCAGCTTTTTTTTTACATGTCACCCGGCACTATCCTGCTCCAGGGATCTGACGACCAAAATCAAAGTCATACTGCGCTTACATTACTGTGACTGGCATGGTAATAAAGATACCCCCCCTCACTCGCTCTCTCAGCCTGCACTGCAGGACACAATTATATCTGTGTCCAGCCAGCAAGTAGGCAATATCTACAAGAGTCTTTAATAATTATGGGGTCTATTCATTAAGACATGCGGTATAGAATTGCTACTTATCACTATAGATTGTATCACTTCGATGCGATCTATAGTTTGGATAAGTAGCAATTCATGTACACTTACCTGTCTTGCGGAGCGGTATATGCACGTTCGGTGGTCCGGTCTTCTCAATGTCTTCTGAGTTTTTTCCTCCTCTGTGGTTCTGCGCACGGTGCCATCAGCGGCAGCATTAATGAAGGGGGGCGCAGGGGCAGCAGGCAGCTTGGATGGAGGTGACCCGGGTCACTTTAAAACAGCGGAGCCAGTTGTAGGAATCGGGGGGGGTACTGGGTCAGTGGGGGCAGCCGCGAGCCAGCAGGTGGTGACCCGGAAATATGCATATACCCTGGGCACCTCTGATTGGCTGCTGGCAGAGAAGGGAAGTGGAGACAACAGAGAGAACGCAGGAAGATGGCTGCTCTTCACCCCTAACAGCAGCAGGGCCGGCTCTAGGGGTGTTCAACCAGTGTGGTCGAACAGGGGCGCCACCCATAGAGGGCGCACCCCACCCCAACATCCAGATTTCAGCGGGACGGTACTGTCCCGCTGTTCCACCTGTGAGCCGAAGTGGGTGGTCAAATCAGGAGGTTGGGGACCCCGGAGGTGCCGGACCCCGGAGTCTGAATGGATGCTGCTCGCATGCACGCGGCATCCATTCAGTGACGGGAGAGGGCTGGGTGAAGCCCAGCTAGTGAGGCCCCCCCAGCCTGTCGTTATTTGGCGGCGTGCCATGCGGGCACGCCTCCAATTAAAGTCACGTAGGGTGTGTGGCCTATGGTAATTAGGTCATGTGCGATGTTGGGGCGCACTGTAGAGAGCCGGCACAGGGTGCTCTGACCCCTGGAGCTAGACCTGAACAGCAGCACTGCTTACGCCATCCTGAGATGGCGAATGCAGTGCCAAGTAGAGGAACGGAAAGCTGTGCTTTCCATTCCTTTAGAAATAGCACTCACCATACAAATGTATGTATGTTACGACACATACAGGAGCGGGTGCCCCGCTGGAGAAGTAATTAGCTTCTCCAACGGTACCCTACTCTATAAATAGCACCAAGCAGTGTAGTGCCCTGTTTTCAGCTAAACAGGATACTTAACTGTACATGAATAGACCCCTATATCTGTGTCATGTCAGATTACACTGCCCCCCACCAGGTTACTTCTTAACAGGGGTGTATTTAGTGATCCAAGCGCCCCTGGCAATGTAATGGACTGGTGCCCCCCCCCCCCCCTTATGCAGTGCCCCCAATAGTAATCCCCTCTATGCTGCATTGCAGCCAGTAGTAGCCCCCCTATACAGTGCCACACAGTAGTAGACCCCAGTAGTAGTACCCCCCTATACAGTGCCCCCCAGTAGTAGTACCCCCCTATACAGTGCCCCCAATAGTGGCCACCCCCCAAAATTGCCCCCAGTATTGACCACCCCTATACAGTGCCCCCAGTAGTGGCCACCCACCCCCTAATTGCCCCCAGTAGTGGCCACCCCTATACAGTGCCCCCAGTAGTAGTCCTCCCATAGAGTGCTCCCCAGTAGTAGACCCCAGTAGTAGTACCCCCCTATACAGTGCCCCCAGTAGTGGCCACCCACCCCCTAAATTGCTCCCAGTAGTGGCCACTCCTATACAGTGCTCCCAGTAGTGGCCACTCCTATACAGTGCCCCCCAGTAGCAGGCACCCCCCCATAAAGTGCCTCCAGTAGCGGCCACCTCCTATTTCAGTGCCCCCCCCCTGTAGTGCCAGGCTTACACACAAAGAACAAAAAAAAATCAACTTACCTGATCCCCGCTCCTGACGCGACCGCCGCTGTCCGCTATGAGTCCCGGCCACTCTTTTCCAGCATGGGAGAGACGTCATGACGTATGACGTCTCTCCCATCACATGCTGCGGGGGAGCCGGAACACGGAGCTCATTAGTGAGCTCCAGCCGGCTCCCTCCGCGGACGACGCAGCAGCAAATGAGAGTCTGACTCTCATTAGCTGGCTGCTATTACAAACACACAGCCGCCGCTGGCGGATGTGCATTTGTAAACTGTGTAGGGCTAACCGCTATCACTGCGGTCTGCCCTACACTTGTGGGGCCGGGGGACTTGTCCACCCCTTGGCTACTGGTGGCACTGCCGGATGGCGCCCCCCTTTGGTCGGCACCCCTGGCGAGTGCCATCCTGGCCAATGGGTAGATACGCCCCTGCTTCTTAATGCCACCCAGCTGGCAACATTTTCTGGGGAGAGCACTGATGCATATGTACAAGGAGTGTTATCCACAATTGTAATTTTGTGTATCTGTTGACAGTTAGAGCAGACAAGATGTAATGCAAAAGGAAGGACTGACGTTGCCTTCATGTGAGTGAATGTGCCATCTGTGACATAAAACTGTCCAAATGATTTACGTTTGAAAATAAGTTGGAAAATCAGAACAACTTACAACACTCACACTTATGAGCAGGGGTAATAGACTTACTGGATGATGTTGAAAACTGTCATGTTCTCTGCCGCTATATGTTGTCAAATTATGCAATAACAAAAGCACCGCCTGACCCTAGTTACTATACAACCCCCACATCACTGTGTCTCAGGTGAGAGCAACCTTCAGCAGGGAGCAACGCAATGAGCTACTCACCCTCGCCCTAGTCAGCAGGTGAGCAGCTGCTGCCAACATTATTCAGATGCACAGGAGAGATTCAATGTCAACATCAGTCTACAGCCATATATCCACGCGCCGCATAACTATGACATCGGGTGCGCCCCGGCGGCCATGTTTGCTAAGGGCAGTGTGAGGGCACCGGCAAGCGAGTTTATTTTACTACGCTCTAGGCTGAGAATAAGGTTGCGATGCTGTGGGTAGGTAAAGCGACAAAACAACTGCAAATTATTCTGGTTTATTTTTCCATTTCAACTATTAAGCGTTTGGGCGTCTCTGCATAGACATGGTGTCCGGTAGCAGCCAAGACTTACATTGTGATAATACAGTCTAGGAAGCAGGGAGAAGTGATGTCATTATTCCGAATGTGAGCTGAGCGGTGCAGTGCACTTTCCGGACTGTACGCTAGGGGGAGCAAGTGGGTATAATGCGCATGCGCTGTGTGCTGTAATGTGTGTTACTGTGAAATAACCCCAATTAGTATGCTTCGTTCATATTGGACTATAACAGTAATCATGAAGTTGAGTTGTTTATGAGTGACATCATGCAACTTTCAGCTACAAACTTGATTATTAAATTAACCATTACTCCTGAAGAAACATTTGTCCCAAAAATATAACCATAAAGGTATTGAACTCAACTATATTTACAACAAACTGTTATGTCCTCCTCCAAGTCTATTGCACCCTGTAGCATCTTCCATCCTCTTTTCTCCTGTACCTACAGCTAATTTTGTTCCTTAACTTTAATAGCTCCTTCTTTATTTTCGTTACGTATTATTTTTCCTATTTACCCTACATACATTGCCTCTACCCATACATGCCACCTTTCTGGCTGGACAGTGCTGCAGAGGCCATGGCAGCAGTAATGGTGGTAACGTGATCGCATTATCATGGCCCCACCACCCACTATACATTGCAGAGATTTCCAGCATTGTAAAGCAGCCGGGAACACCACCTGATTTTCGGTAGCCTCCCGACCATTGTGGCAGAGAGCTGATGAGTATGTTTCTACTTCTGGGGCTGTGCCTGAGTAATGCCGCAGCAGCAAGACTGACTGCCTTATGCTATTGCGGAGATCAGTGTGGCTTCAAGCAGGAAGCTGCTCCGCCCACTGTTTTTCCATCTACAGCAATAACGTCATCATTAGTATCGGTACGTGCGCCAGCCCCATGCTAGGTGCAAGAGATCTGTCTGAATCAGGCTTCCTTTCCCTGTATGCAGGACTCAGAAGAGTACTGTACTCTAGCTACACGCCAGGGGCGTTTTAAGAGAGGAGGGGGCCCGTGTGCAGCCTCCGTTTGGCCCCCTCCTCTCTGACAGCGCACAGAGCGCGATAGATTCTGGCTTAATGCTAGAATCTACTACACATGCGTGGGTCTCCGGGAAAATGGCGCCTGCACCTTATTCCCGGAGACCACTTTTCTACGTATGCGCGAGACACAGGGAAAATGGTCGCCACCATTTTCCCTGTGATTTGTGCTGCTCTGCAGCTCCAGCACAGCACTGTAGAGCTGCACTCTGAAGACAGCGGAGAGGTAAGTATAAACAATATGGGTGCAGGGTGTGCGGTATGGGCCCCTCAGGAGCCAGCGTGCACCGCGCACACTGCACCCATTGTAAATACAGGCCCACAACACTAACACAGTACAGGGGAAAAACTCCAGGGGAGAAGTGCGATTGTCCCACCTGTAACACTTCTGCTCTCTGCCCACTACCGATGGCTGCACCTCTATAGCAGCCGCAGCCAAGCACTCACACTCTCTCACTGCCCGATATGCGGCTGCACTGCTATACAGGTATGACCAGTGGTAGTGGGCAGAGCAGTGGTTGCAAACACTGACCTGGGTATTACCCTCACCCCTTCCCTTCTTGGCGCCACTGGGTGCAAGTGCCATTTACTTACAAGTCTGCATTGGCACATAAGCGTCTATTCTCTTTGCAAGCAGATATGGTTCAAATTGGCACAATGGATGCAAAGAAAACTGGCATTAGTTCAATCCTGCATCAAACCCACGGTGTTTGGTTAAAAAAAATACCTCAAGGATGGTGCCAGTGGCACTTCCTGCATCCCCGATATGTCAGCTGCATGACATCTATAGCAGTGATGGACACAATACAGGTGGTACATAGCCTCTCACCCGTGCAGCTCCCAGCTACTTTTTCTGCTTTACTATTTGTTCCCCTTTTTATCGGCTTTATGCTGCCTCACCTCTGCTTTATGCTCCACTAAATGACTCCCACTGCTCCAGATCTTATTAACCCCTTCGCTGCTGAAGGTTTTCTCCACCTTGTGCTGAGGTATTTTTTTCACATTTGCACTCATCACATTCCGACATCAATATCACTGATTTTTCTTATGCTGTACCCACACAAAGTATACCATTATGGAGGGTACACATGGTCAGATTTTCTGGAAGATATGAACGATAACGATTGTAAAAATATCGTTGACATGCATCGACAAACGATGCGCACGCCCGCATATCAGATAACGATATCTGAAATCGACTGTGTTTATAGTCAGATTTGGATGATTTTATTCATTTAAATACTGTCAGAAATTCGTTCATCATTCATGAGATCGTTGGTAAAATCGTTCAAATCGTTGATCTAGCAAGTCTGACCGTGTGTATGCACCATATGTCTTTTGTAATCATTCTAAATACATCGAAGAAAAGTGGAAAAAAAAGAGTTTTTATTTTTATTGAAATTTCAAGAAGGGGAACAAAAAGCAAACGTGATTTTCAATACCATCCTATAAATACTTTATGGTTCTTGTTTCACCAATAATCCACCTTTCCAACATATTAAAAAGCAGAATTCTATGGGGCCGATTCAATTGACTTTAGCTCCCGTAACTCCCATCTAAAGAACCCGGGAGCTATTCATTTGTTTTGCGTGACTGGCCCCGCACTGGTCACGATGGCCGCAGTCTCGCACAAGAATGCACAGGATTAGCCGTAATAAGCAGATCTGAGCACTTGCGATGAACCCTGAAGCCCTACTTATCATGGATTCTGCTCGCCACAGAATGGAGCTAAGGGTCTCAGGCAACACTCACTCCAGAGGAACCAGGCACGGGGACCCTAGGCAGACCATAGTGTAGGCGGAACACAGGCAGGAGATATATAGATGTATATGGAGATGGGAAGAGGGAGAGGGAGCTGGGGGGAAGTCTCAGGCAGCACTCACCCAGGAGGAAGCAGACACTGGGACCCCCAGACAGGCTAGTCAGGGTGTGTCTGTTAAGCCAAAGGCCGTAAGACAAGATGCGGCCTTTGGGCTGTGCAGCAGCATTGTGGGCTGGTATAACTTAGCTAGCTGTGGCCTGTGGGCTGTAGAAAAAGATGCAGCCTTTGGGCAGTATAGCATCTAGCCAAGTTATACCTTGTGGGCTGGTATAACTTGGCTAGATGTGGCAGATGGAGATAAGAACCACTGAGGTGACACATGCATTGGTACGCAGGATTGCATACTTAGGACGCTGGAGTGCGGCCTGTGCCGCCGGGTTTACACAAGCAGCTGATGCTGAAGTGCGTCTTGTGCCACCGGGTTGACACAAGCAGCTGACTCTGGAGTGTGACCTGTGCCGCCGGGTTGACACAAGCAGCTGACGCTGGAGTGTGACCTCTGGACACAGAGTACTGTCCATGCCGCCTGGATGACACGAACAGCAGAGGACAGATATGCGGACCGTGCCACCTAGATGACACCAACGGCACGTAGATGGTATGCGAACAGTGCCGCCTGGATGACACAAACGGCAATATAACAATATAGGCAGGAGAACAGGGACTCGACTGGAAACAGGAGACAATGCCAGAACCTGAAACACGAAAACTCTATCACCGGCATCGGAGCAGCGTTTGCACCAGAAAGATATAGATGCCAGAGCCAATCTGGACTGATCCCAGAATGATGGACAGAAGGTAGGCGGAGATTCAGCGAACATTCACCCAGCGTTCGCCTCACACAGCATTCACAGTGCAGTGGCTTGTGACAGTGTCTCACGATCTGGGCTCTTTGGCTCTGCTGGTCCAGCACCATCACCTGGACACCCGGCCGTCTCTCAGCCGGCAGCGAGTACCCTCTTCCGGCATCACAAAGTGCAGGGGAGCTGCTCTCCCTGCGCTCGGCACAGCCGCACGCAGTTTAGGTAAACATTGAGGCATTGTAGGCTCTTAATCACAGGGGGCAACTGTCAGTGCCTGTTAGGTGGCAGCTGTCAGCGGTCAGCACCGTTGTGCACTTCTGCCTCAGGGATCCCACAGATGCTGCTTGCTCATATTCCATTGTTGTACCCCTCAGCATCCGGGGGTGTCCCCGCCAGGAGCTCCCCACAAGTACCTGCTGCACCCCCCTGGTCTAGAAGATGGATGTCTCTGATTTTTCTACCAAACAGCCTCAGCAAGCCATCCCCTCAGGTCCCGGGGGCCCCTAGGCAGCTACCTAAAGCTGCCTAATGGAAGAGTCAGCCCTGTCAACAAGGCCTACCATTTTATTAACTAGACAACCTACCACATTAAATGAGGGATTACCTTTATATCATTTGACATGATGGGGAAGATATGGGCTTTATATCCCCCCATCAGTGGAAAATGTTTTTCGTGTACTGTTTCAGCTACTGTCTGGTGATTGCCAGATTTCAGCCCTATTTAGCTGAAATCAGGTCTCTTCTCTGCTTCCCGCAATTCATGGAGCAAGTTACCAGGGAGAAGGTTATTCCTTCTCCAGCAGTACCCCTGCTCCTTGTCTGCATTGCATCACCATACTTTTATATGGTGAGTGCGATTCATAAAGGAACGCCATCTGAGGATGGTGTAATCTGTACCGCAAGCCGAACAGCGCAGGGAAGTAGCATAGTTTCCTGCTTCGTGTCCTGCACCTTGCACTGGCTCCGCCCCCTTTCCCCAGCGTACTTTGCAGCAGGTCTAACGTGACCTGCTGCTCTCAGAGGCCGAGGCATGTGCAGTGAGCAGCAGGCATATCGGGCTCCCGATAGGTCTAAATTCTCACTGCATACAGGGATCACGAAGGGGCCGGACAGCGCCCGAAAATGTGATGCTATATACCTTGATATTTATTGTGAGCCACTTCATGTTCTCTATGACTAGACCCCAAAAAGACTAAGGGAGCTTAACACTTGAAAGAGGAGCAGTGGCATATCTAGAAGGGTTGAGCAGGGCACGTGCCCTGGGCGCCATCAGACCTACCCAGCGGCAGTGTGTTTGTTTTGGCAGGCAATGAGAGTCAGACAGAACTCTCATTGGCAGCTGTGCCCACTGCCGGAGCCAGGCTGGAGCTCACTCGTGAGCTCCACCTTCCGGGCTCCCACAGTGGGTGATGGGGGAGACATCATGATGTCTCTCCCATAGTGCAGAGTGGGCCGGGAGGACGGAGAAGTGGATGGAGCCGATGCAGAAGCAGGGATTTAGGTAAGTGTTGTTGGGGTTTTTTTTGTGTGTCTTCATCCTGAACTGGGGGCACTGCATAGGGGGGACTACTACTGGGTGCACTATATAAGGGACACTACTGGGGGCACTGCATAGGGGGGACTACTACTGGGTGTACTATATAAAGGGCACTACTGGGGGTATTGCATAGGGGGACTACTATTGGGAACACTTTATAAGGGGCACAATATAAGGGGCACTACTGGGGGAACTGCATAGGTGGGACCACTACTGGGGACACTGTATAGGGGGGCCACTAGTGAGGGCACAATATAATCGGCACTACTGGGGTCACTGCATATGGGGGGGACTACTACTGGGGGGACAATATAAGGGTATAGGGGGAACCACTACTGGGGGCACTGCATATTGGGGACTACTACTGGGAGCACTATATAAGGGGCACTATATAAGGGGCACTGCATAGGTGGGACCACTATTGGGGGCATTGCATAAAAGGGACTACTACTGGGGGCACTGTATGAGGGGAACTGCATTAGGGGGACCACTACAGGGGGCACTACTGGGAGCACTGCATAGGGGGGACCACTACTGGGGCCACTGTACAAGGGGCATTACTGGGAGCACTGCATAATGGGACCACTGCTGGGGGTACTGTATAAGGGGCATTACTGGAGGTACTGTATAAGGGGCGCTGTATAAGTGGCACTACCGGGTCACTGTATAAGTAGTACTACTGGGGGTACTGTATAAGGGGCACTGTATATGGGTGCATTACTGGGGGCACTACTACAGGGGGCACTGCTACTGGGGATTTTGCATAAGGGACATTGCAAGAGGGGCACTACTACAGCCATGGCCAAAAGTTTTGAGGCAATCAGTGGCCGCTGATTGGCTCCGGCTCCTGACTGACTGACCAGCCCACGTGGGAACTGTCAGGAGCTGGATCCAATCAGCAGCCGCTCTACAGTTAGCGGGCGCTGATTGGCTGCTGGCTCCTGAGAGATCACACTTAGCAGTGAGGAGCTGGTTAGCGGTGTATGTGGTCAGGCACCTACACCGCTAATGTAAGTGTCTGGTCCGGGTGCTGGCTTGTATTTTTTGCCAAGGCAAGGGGATGCTATGGGGACCGGCGCCAGGAAGGATGTGAGTATTGTTTTTTTTTCAGGTACTCCCAGTGGATTTCTACTTAGAGAAGCGGACCGAGCGACGGGCAACAGGTAAGTATGTATGAGTGGGATAGGTGGGTATGTAATCAAGTTTTACTATACATGGTGTGTGTGTGTTGTGGTTATTTAACTTTATTTACAGTGGGGGAACGGGTACTGTCCAACTGCTGGCACTTGTAGTTCCACAAGTGCCAAAGGGCAGGCATGCTGGCACCTGTAGTTCCACTGTAAAATACAAAAGTTTTAAACTATTTCCCCGATTATTTCTCCCGCACCCACAGCCTAGAGGTGCGGGGAAGAGCCCCGGGCTTCAGCCTAAGCCTGGGGTGTCAGGAGAGGAGGGACCCCTTCTTGGGGGGTCCTTACGTCCCGAGATCCCCGGCTTGGGCTGACCAGCTTTGGGTGTGAATACTTTGGCTGGGGAGACCCAGTGATAGGGTCCCCTGGCTGTGGCATTACACCCTGGTCGGTTTGGGTCTGGTGCTGGTTTTAAATATAGGGGGATCTCTACGCATTTTTTCCCCCTATATTTAAAACCAGAACTGGCCTTGCAGCCAGGTGCTGGTTCCTAAACTACGGGGGAACTCTACACGTTTTTTTCCCCGTAATTTGAGTAACCAGGGCTGGTTATGCTTTGGGGGGGGGACCCCACGTCATTAAAAAAAAAAAAAAAAATGAACCCTTCATTTACTGTTTACAGGCAGAAACATACATGGATCACACTGATCTGTGTATGTTTCTACTGAACTCACAGTTCACAGGCAAGTGAATTGATTTCACGACTTTGGACAGGAGTTTTGTCCGTTCTCATGAGAGTTTAGAAACTCTCATCTTGGTAATTTCCCAAATCCTATCTTCACTAGTGAAAAGTTACTCAAGTTTGGCCGATGGTGAAGTGAAGAGAGTTTGCCAACTCTCCAGAATTTTCCTGTAGCAAAGGAGATTTCTCTCCCGAGTTTTACATTAGTAAATTTGTGAGTGGAAAAAAATACCAAACTCTCCAGAGAATGCTAACTCGACCAAACTCGAAACTTAGAAAACGTACCCCTTATAGGGGCGTATTCAATTAGGCGCGAGGTTTAGCGAGGTAAAAAACCTTACGCCCAATTTTGGAATACCGCGGGTATGCGCGCTCTCAATACCAATTAAAAAAAATTGGTTGCAGGGTTTTCAGCTTTGAAAACCCTGTGGCACGAGAATAAAATAAAATCTTCACTTACCTGGCTGGAGGTCTCCCTCTTCATGGACTGGCCACTGTCGTTCTAAAATCAAGCATTGGAAACCCCCATCTAGAAATCATGCGTTTGCCACTGTTTATATTCTTTTACATATTGTTCTCCTCATAGACAATGCAATTGGCTCTTAGATGATTCCCTTCTACAGCACCCCTCTGCTTTACAAGAAATGAAGATAGCGATAACCTATTGTTTTGAGGAGAATTCCTCTCCCGACATTTCCTCCAGTATCCTCTGGGAAGTACATAAGGCTACTATACAAGGTCTTCTCATTGCAAAAACCTCAGCAGTAAGGAAAGCAGCCACACAGACGATTCAACTCCTGGGGGTAAATTTACTAAGAATCGAGTTTGGGAGAGTTTGCAAACTCTGGAGAGTTTGGGCATTTTTCCCCACTCGCAAATTTACTAATGTAAAACTCGGGAGAGAGATTTCCTTTGCTACCGGAAAATACTGGAGAGTTAGCAAACTCAAGTAGTTACAGTGTGTCCGTGGCCCTTATTGGATACCTGCGGAGAACATAATGGGACAAAAGGTGAGTATTGGGGTGGCGGGGATAGCCCCAGGCTATCAGCCTAGGACAGGGGTGCCCTGGAGAGGGGGACCACTTTATTGGGGGGGTCCCCAACTCCCCAAGGATTCCTGGACTGGGCTGACTAGCGGTCAGGGCTGATGCTGCAGCTGGGGGGCCCGGTGAAAGGGCTCCCCTGGCTGTGGCATCAGTCCCCTGCTAGAAAGGGTCCGGTGCTGGTTTTAAATATAAGGGGAACCTCACGCAAATTTCTTCTCCCTATATCTAAAACCAGGTCTGGCCCCGCAGCCTGGTGCTGGTTCTTAAATTACAGTGGAACCCTACTCATTTTGTTCCCCGTAATTTTAAGAATCAGGACAGGCTGGCAAGTCTGGGGCTGGTTAGGCTTTTTTTAAAAAACTTTTAGCTTGTTTTTTTACAGCCTTAAACACAAGCAGCTTATACATATCTCACTGATATGTGCAGACTGCTTGCTCGGGAGAGTTTTGCAGAGAGAAGACACTGCAATCTTGGGTGAGTAATCTCCTGCAAAGCCTGCTACTCAGGGGAGAAATCTCGTTCTGCTTCACCATCGGACATCTCGCTCTCAGCTAAACTCACTTCTTGGTAAATATGGGAGTCTCAGGAGCCTCAAATCACCCGAGTTTCGGTTAAGCTAATCGATTGAATTAAAAGCAAACTCTCCCAGACTCAATTCTTAGTAAATTTACCCCCTGGAGTCACAAATCTCCACATTACTGGCTCAACACAAACTAACCCCTAGCACCTTAGTACTTTCACAAATAGAGAATCTACGAGGCCAACAAAATACCCTCTTGTCTCACCCCGCTGCACTTACTTTACAGAAACTTCGTCAGCGCTTTTACAATAAGGCTGATCAAATAGATTCTTTATTAGCGAATAAGTTATGTCGTAGGCAAGCGTCAGGTGCGATAGACAAATTGTATTCTCAATCACTTGGTTCTTTCTCCTATGACCCTGAGACTATGGCTGAGGAATTTCGGACCTTTTATAGTTCTCTTTATAATTTTACGGACCCTTCCCTTTCCCCCTGTTGGGGCCGAGGAAGTGCGCTCATATTTTTCGTCCAATCCCCTACCTAGGCTGACTATTCTCAATGAGCGTACTTCAGATGAAGAGACGATAGCTGCAATAAAATCAGTGTGATCCTCTGCACTGACTAAAGGTACACACTAGACGATATGTCGCTCAGATCCGGCGTGTGTACCCGCTATGTCGCTGAGTGTGTTCGAAAAATGACAGTTAGGTACTTTATCTCTCTCCACGGTTTAGTACATCTCCCCCTTGATGCCAAATGCTAATGAAAATTCACCTAATTTTAAGTCAGTGCCACTAAAAATGTGAAAAGTCCAAAATGTATGTTTACAGAAAGCGTTATCTAATCTGTTTTGCAATCTTTATGTCCTATCGATGATAAAATATAAGGTGCGCAGTCAATGGGTTTTTAAATCATCAGCCCATATGACATTGTGTGAAATAAATTATTGTTAGTCCTGCTCTTCATTGTTTTACCCCAACCCATTACGAATAAAACAGTTTGCAGGGGCAGCTCAGTTGTTGTAGTGGTTATCAGCGGCAGCTCCTACCCTTTTAGATGAGGGGGGCTGTCGCCCCTGGAAAGAGAGGGAGGGTGCAATTACTCACCTGCTCCTGTCCTGGTCGGGTCCCAGGGCCTGCGCAATCAATCTGTCAGGCGCCGGGACCGGTGCATGCACACTAGCGGCAGGGAGCCACGCTCCCTGCCGCTAGTGCACTGACTACACTGAGGTGGTGGATTTTACTGGCTGGTACTATAAGAAGAAAAGACTGGGGGACAGTAATCATCAGTAAGACAACAATTCTAAAGAAACCATATTACTGATGCAAATGGTACCAAATGAGCAAACATATTTTATTAATATAAAATTGTTTTATATGGGAAACTCACATATTGTCCTGCCCCAAAACTTATGTTACTATGTGGTTGAACCTATGTTGCATGATGTTGACATTGGCTTTATTGCGACACAAACAGGCGGCTTCCATACCAAGTAATCTCCTGCATGAATCGTGAATACTTACTCAATACACTGCCTGACCAGTGAGGATCATTTCATCAGAGGTTCCCTGTTGCAGAGAAATCATATAGGCAAGAATATACTCATTCACATGCTTGCTGTGCTTATTCACTGGAGAGAGGGATTATGGGGGCATGCCCATCAGCTCCTAGAGCGGTGGGCATGCCCCCAGCATGACTAAAATGGGGGGAGGGGCTTGTGGACACAGCATTTCACATTAGGCCACAACCTTTGCCACGTCCACTTTTTCACATAGGGCCACTTTCAGAGTTTTTTCCAGGGCCACTTTAAATTCCCAATCCAACCCTGTGTTATATATACATATGATGCATTGTGATATTTTTTTTCAATTTTAATGATGGAATTAAATTTTTCTGGTGTGTAGTACTTGCTCATAGCTAGCAGATGTCCTAGTTGTGGTCACTTTTTATATAACTACAGTAGTTCCGTATTTCCATGAAGTTATTAGATGGTACTGAAAAACATTTATTCATAACTTTGAAAAAAAAGATCACTCAGCACCATTGTTGAAACAGCATCTGGTTAAGACTTGATGGTCCGTCTTTAATTTTAAGTAGTTACCATGCAAATATGAGAAGTACAATTATATAGTTATTTTTTTCCATACAATTTTCATTGTAAGATACAATGTCACCAAATATCGACGTGTAAGGAGCCCCTAAACAAGTGCGATACTCAAGACCAATGTAAATGAAATGTATGGGATCATTATTTGGCATGCCCGTGCGTTGATCAACAAATGACCACATTTATGGGTACCTACATTATGTAGCCATTCACGGGTTTGTGCAAAGTGTTCACCCATGTGTGTCGCCAGTTTTGAAAGAGATTTCGTTTCCCTGACCGCCATTAGGATCACAATATGTGTCGTCAAGAAAAGGTAAAGAAAATAAAATTTTGAATGTTACAATTTAGAAAAAAAAACAACAACACAGAGTTTGAGTGCAAAAAATAAATATAAAATTTATTAAAACACCCACAATATTTTAGTTATCAGGAATAATACATTTCACAAACAAGCTGCTTGTGAAAATTATAATAAAATACAAAAAAAAAAAATGAAGATTCATACTTTTTTAGGCATCCTAAAAATAAAAATTACAGAACACAAAGGGTGGAAGGAAATGTAAAGAAGAAAAAAAAATACAAAACATGGAAAATTATACAAAATAAAATTATCAGCATCAATTTACTGTACTAGTCATATCTGCAGTTTAATACACATTAATCCTATCGCCTTCGGACATTGTAAAATCTACCATTCATCAGATCAACCCCAAAATAAACTGAATTTTCAAGTAACCACAGTCACAAGTTGAGATATATTCAAGTGTGGCTTACAAGCTTAGCTCCATTGGAGAATCTTGTAGCCAGTGAATTTAAAGACAAGAAATCAAATACATCAACATCTATTTTCTAGCTAACTATACTGCATTTATTTATGCCACAAAACCAACCTTTTATTCAGTTTAACCCTTCTCTCTGCTGCTGGCACTGACAATACATGTACGCATTATCCCCAAACAACATGGAAAAGAATTAATTCAAATACATAAAAAGATAAAAATGGACAAGCCATACCTAAAATGTACATTTTTATTTTTTTTTCATTTGACAGTATGCATAATAAAAGAACAAAGGTTATCAAAAGTTAAATGCCTGTATCTGAAGTTGTATGGTGTCTGGAGAGTAATCCCTGAAAACAATTACATTATTATGGTGGCAAAATCTCTGTTGTAATTATCCCTGATAATGTAAATGGAAAGAAAAACAGAAAAAACGTGTGTGTGTGTGTGTGTGTGGGTCCATAACCGCCCTAATACTTTTGTTTTGACATTTACAGATGTATATATGGGATCTGCTATCCGGAATTATTGGTGGGACTTGGGTTTTTCTTGGATAAGGAATTTTCCTGTAACACCATAAATATATTAAAACACATTTAAAAATGACCCAGCTATCCCAACATAGCCCCTGTTGACCACCTACTTGTTGCATTAGCTAGTGGAGCTCCTCATAGTAACTATAGGAAGAAACACTTCCTATGTCTGTGTATATAACCGCCAATATTCAGCAATCCTTGCCTGTTTTTTATTTTAAACTTCCCGGTAAATGCTGGCTCATGAGTTTCCGGATAAAAATTCCCATACCTGTATGTGTGTTTACAGATGTGTATTTTTGGGTGCATGAGTGCGTATGTGTGTTTATATATATAAATATATATATATATATTTTTTTTTTGGGGGGGTGCATGAGTGCGTATGTGTGTTTATATATATATATATATATATATATATATATACACACACATACACTGTTGATTTACTGTTTTCATAGTTCCTGTACATTATTGTTTCTCTATATAAATAGAAGATAGCAAAGAAAACACCCTCAAAAGTTACATCACAAAATTGGAAACCTTCCTCCGCTCACCTATAAATATTTGAAATAGTTTTGTGACTCTATCGTAGGCAACTCTGGTGTGGAAATAATTCAAATGTTTTCTGACCAGTACACGGCTGCATGCACTCTTCTACCATAACCATTTGTAGCTTTTCGTGAACAGACTGCAGTGATGTATTTGCGAGGTATATTTCAGAAAATAAAACGTGTTACAGCAATTTATATTACATGTCAAAATATGTGAAAAAAAGAAGAAAATTTGGTTTCTATACAATAAATTACTTTCACCCTCTTTCCTCCCAAAAATAGTAATAATAAAAAAAAGAAAATAGCACCATATATGAAGAAAAAAAATGGTTAAAATATATAAAATGCACAAAGCAGGAAAATAAAAATGTTGCATTATAACTGAAACATTACACAAAGGAGTGGATTAAATAGAAAAAAATATATCTGCACAGATGTAATCAGTGTTTTGATTGCAAATGTATAAAAAAGGGAGATGAGAAATACTAGTAGCTCTGTCACCAAGTGTACTGTACCTAAATGTAGCTTATTTATCAGTTTTCCTAGATGAACAATCCATTAAATAGATGTAACATCCCACTATCTATTGTGACAGAATATACTGTAACTTGAAAGCTCTTTAGTATGCTGGATGACCAAGTCTCCTGAATTCATATGTGGATACCTGCATCGTAGACTTTAATTTAAGTTGCATGGTATAAGTGGCAAACACATGGGGAATCACCATAATATATCAATGGATCCCAGAAAATAATGTCATATCTTTGTAAATGTGTAATCTATAGTTTATCTAACCACAGTCAGAAACTTTTAATATGTAAAAATAACCTGAATTAAAGTGTATAACTTCCAAAACTTATATGGTATCACTCAGCACCTTCTAAGATTGTGTACCACATCTTGGGGTTTATTTAATAACTAGACCAATATGAAGTTACCCACATAGCAACTAATCAGTAATGTTTTGTTTTTTAATTAAATCTATTGTATGTTGTACAAAATGAGATAGAATTAAACATTGCAATTTCTTTTGGAAAAATGTTTACCCTCCTTGGGGTAGATTTACTAAAACTTCTGAAAACAAAAAAATTATAAGAATCGAAAAGTGATTGGTTTTGCATAGCAGCCAATCAGAATGTAGCTATAATTTTCTAGAGTGCACTAAATGAATGATATATAGAAGCTGATTGGTTCCTTTTTAGAAGTCTTAGGAAATCTACCCCCATCCGTTTATGATGTTGCTTTGAACATAATTTTGTTTGAGATCAGCAATTCTCACATATTTCATACTTCCAGTTAAGTTGTATGTAAAACAGCACCTGTAAGGATTTTGAGGCAGAGGAATAATATAGCACCATTATGGAGTAAGTATATAAGTGGAGTTATCTACCCGCTATAGAAAGTTAAACACAGCAGAGGCAGGGACTTATTGTGCCTCACTTCACACTGATGTCATAGCTTATAAGAGCATTCATTGGCTGCATTTCCGTCTGCTTAGTTATGTAACAATAGGCAGCTTAAATTATGAGCTTTAGTATAGACCTCTTGTTTGACCTTTTCCACGTAATTCACCATTAACGCGAACCTGTCAACTCCACTTAAATCCACATTGTCGTCTTTAAAGAAATATGTTTTTGTAATTGTCTTTTAAATGAAAACAGCAAATCCTGTAATGACCCCTCTCAGTTTCTTCTTGTTTGCATAGTTGAAACAAGATAAATACTTAAAAAAATAAATAAATGACATTTAAATACTTTAAATAGGTGTCTGAGTGTAAATGCAAAGTGACGGGTCAGCGTTAATGGTAAATTACTTGGAAAAAAAATTAAGGCCAATGCGAATGCACAAATGTTTAGCTTACAGGGGCTAACTCCCTGCTATTCCAAATGGAAATAGTATATAATACTTCCCTTTATTTTGCCTCATTCTCTTACATGACACATTTGTACGTGGAGCATTACTGGGATATAAATGGGTGACTTGACCTGTGGTAAAACTGACTGTCCGCTCTGACATCACTAATTCAATATGAAGCAAACTGGACAGGCTCCAGACCTGAGACCTAAAGCTAGCATGTGTTGGGAGGGAAGAGTGCTACCAGATGAGTAGGGAATTGAAGCCAATCTAGCTGGCAGTATTGGGTTTTCTTAAAGCTACAACTTTAATCAAAGAAGAACATTGTTTAACTAAGTTGTAATTCAGACTGTATGCAAACTAAACTTGTTTTCTAGAAGAGCAAGAATCTTGCGGCTTGTGGCAATGGTTTTAATTCTTTTTTTTTTTTCACTTTATTTGTAAATATAACATATTTCTACACAATGGACAATATAAAACTGTAAGTTTGGTTATACCAAACCAGAGATGTCACAAGTCACTGAAACATCAACTAACCGAATCAAGCACAAGTCACACATCGCAACCACGTTTTCGTTAGAAGACGCAACACCTTTGGAAAAAGAAATGCAGATAGAAAAGCAAAGGCTTGTTCAGAGGAGAGATGACAGAGCATTTAGTAGGGATCTGATCAAGAGATGTCCTAGTCTGAACATGACGTGAGGGAACCACTTTGAATGTGACACAATAATGGGGATCATAGCACCTCAAACTGCAGGTCATCCAAAATGTTAGAAACACCTCTTGCTCAAATTCTTACTTACCCCTTCTGAATGAACCCATAATCAGGTTGATTATATACCACAACATCAGGGACAGCATCGCTTCCAGCATTTTATCTCCCAACACATCTTTACAGTTACAGCATCCAATCTTAAATCACTGGAGGAAAACTGAATGGATGTCTACTATAATATGGGTATATGTATGTATAAATCATATCCATTTCAACATGCAAACAATTGTTTACTAATGACTTTAATTTCTTTAGGGGGAATAACACACATTTGACTTGTACAGTATAATACTATAGTGGTCCATCAATCATGATTAGAATACAAATGCAATGTTGGACCTCTCTTCAAGTGGGCTTATGGAAAACGCTACTTATTACACAAATGAAGGGTTGATTCAGCTGCCAAGGTATGCATAGCACAGCCTGATTTATTCAGAAGTAACGCTAACTACTTCCTGGTCCCTCTAAAAGGAAAGTGTCAAAGCAAGGAGTCTGAGGTAGGGTAGGATGTAGTGTAAAACACCGCCAAAATATCTTATATTTCCATTCCACAAAAAATACAGAATCTCAGTCAGTTCCAGTTTCTCTTCTCACTACCTTTTCATCTTCAATCTTGGTTGCCAGTTTGAGAAATGAGGAATTTGAATCCTATACCATTTACCAGGAATGGACTAAAGCACCACAAAAGAATGGAAAAAAAAAGTACAGAGAGCTATATTTAGTAAATAGGGCAAATATACAACACAGACATATACAAGTGCATCTGACACTACTGCAACGTCTTCTATCACAGAAGGCAACAACCCTCCCAGGTTTTAGAAGTTACAAGCCTAAAACTGCTATTACCCACAGCTAGAAACTTACTGGAGTGCCAAAACCCGCCTACCCGTTACGTCCAATTCACATATGTATATTTAAGGCTGTTCACATACTTAGACCAGGTATACAGTAGTATAATATGACCTCTTAATAAATCATTGGGCCTCTGTAAATTGGTCAAAAAAAAGTGTTCTGCTCCATTGGGTCAGAAAAAAAGAGGATATAACTAAGAGGGATAATAGTATAACAATATTTAATTTTTAGGGTTTATTTTTTTATTTTTTATTTTTCAAACTCAATTTTATCAATTTTTACAATTTGATAGTAAAAATCAATACAAAGTATGTTTGAAAAAAATTATCTTTTAGTAACTTTGTCAAAGGTTTTTTTTTTTTTTTACATTTTATTTAGAGATTTTGAATTTAAGGAATGATTACATCTATATACAATTTATTGTCTCTTCTAAGATAGACGTCAGAAATACATTGGTCACTGCACTAACAGCAATACTGAGTAATGTTTTGTGGGACAGGTTTATATTTTTTTTTTTAACAAATCTCCATTTTATAGTTCTGCACTTTAGACTACAGATAAATAGTGTAGTAGCTAAAACACCACTTCGTATTCTATATGTGTTATAATACATCTTGGGAAAGCTTACTGAAAAATATATTCATTTAATATATATTTTCAACAATCTGTCATCGATAAAAAGGACCTGCTGGGACATTTATAAAAATAGGTGCACAGTGGACTGCAAAATATGTGCTGTAACCCTTAGCAACCAGTTGTTTGCTTTCATTTTCTTAACTGTATTAGTTGTATGTATAAACTTAATTTCATGCAGTGTTCCTGTATCACTAGTCTCACATCACTACTGTGCGGTCATGGAACCCTGTTTCTTCCACTGTCCATCAGTCTGGGGATTCCTGCTTACCTCATCCCCCTCCTGACATCATGACACTGCCGTATGTAACCATGTACAAACTAACAAAACACAAGTAGACAAGTCACTGACTCCCACAAAATGAAAACACTCATCTCCTGAAATGCGTGAATATTCCAATGACCTGATTGGATGAAGGTCATTCTATCCTCGCTCACTTCATAACTAATGTAAACTAGCAGAAAATGAAAGCCGTTAACAAAAGGTGTGCTGACCATAGTAAATGCCCCTTAAAATCAGTTTAATGAAATAGGTGCTATTTATTACAACATCTTTTTACATAGTTACATGTGCACCGATTTTCTTACTTGTCCTCTAATGCGGGCCATACACGGTGCGATAAAGCAGCCGATCTGACGGATTTGTACAATTTGGCTGCGATATCGCACCGTGTATGGGCATGATGTCGGACCGAGCGCGCACCCATGGGGTCATTCATCACACCCCTTGATCTTACTGCAGGATCAGTTGATTAGGGGATGCGATCCCATGCAGCGCTATGTGGGTAGAGGAGGGGGGAGCCGGCATATCGGACGGTCGGCCACCCGATCGCACAGTGTGTGGGGACTCCCTGATACGTCAGATCCCCCGTCGCGTTGCACGGTGCCTAAGGCACCGTGTATGCCCCGCTTAAGAATGACCTGAAAGTTAAAATTGGAAAATTTGCAAGAAGGTTATAATTTAGGAATTATGAATCTGGTTCATTGACTAAAAGAGCAACAGAATGATTAAAATGAATGATAAAATGCAGTCATGACCTACATAATTTAAACCTCCGTGTCATTCCAAGGTATGAACATTATAAATGTATTGGTGATAAAATATTTAATCAATGCATATACTTGTAGAGTCCTATTCCTTTTGAAGGACCTATAAATCTAAAATTAAAACTGATCCAAAAGCATCTCATATTTACAAATATTTATGTAAATGTTACCATACCTAGACAGAATTTAAGATTTTTGGCACTATATCTAGACTTGCTATGCAGCTGAGTGCAAGCTATTGTTCTCACATATCAGACTCAATCTGGCCACGCACTGACCAAGCCAGCTGCTCAGCCAAAACACAAGTATCACCTTTCAATCTGGTGAAATGCGTGGTTAGCCAAATTGGACAGATTCAGCTACATATCACTGTGGGCCAATCACAAATCCTGACAACCTACATAGATGCTGCTGTGTTTCGTAAGTGACTATATTCAGCCTAGCGGGAATGTTGGTTTGGGGTAGAAAAAAAAATTATATATATATATATATTGTATCTGGCCTTCTTCTTGTAAATAGTTCAAAGGTGAATCTATGCATGTTTTATTAAGATGTGAAAAATGTGACGCAGGGATTTTAAGAAGCAGATAAATGTGTTTGGAAAGATACAATCGATATGGTCAGTTCTTACTCACCAAATGTTATCAGTCAATGGTTTCTTAAAATTTGCTAATCTTAATCGTCAGAAGAACAGAATTGGGGGACAGAGATTTTACTTGTGACAGAAATTTTACTTGTGACCCTTGGTTTGTCCCATACAGGTTATGTTCAGATACTCAGTATCATTCATTTAGTGCGGCATAGGCAATTCATTTGGGGGGAGAAGGGGGGAGGGGAGTGGCATTTTTCTCTTCCTTTTCGCTAACTGCTGCTTTAGACTGTACAATAGCAACATTTGTGTAGTTTACAAATTACAACAAAAAAAGGAAAATTATATATATATTTATATATATATATATAAAAGCAGATATAGCAAATGGTAGGACGGACACATTGCGTTAAATATTCTAGCTCTATATACAATTCTCCCATTATCTATGTCAAAATGTCTGCAGCAGGATAAAAAGTGCTTTAAAATGAAATTATAAAACAGGCAAAAAAAAGAAAGCTATTTACAGACTGACGGTTTCAGATACTCAGACATGGGGTCTGTTCCCGAGCATTTTACACCTAATACAACAAAAAAAAATAAAAAAAATAATAATGATAAAAAATATTTGACTTACTATTGGATTTACATTCGGTGTGCTATTAACCACCCGATAGCTGGAGTGGTCAATAGTATAGGTGCAATGTTTATTATTTATTACCTCCGGCACAACCTGGCAACCATTATCCAATCTAGAAACTATTACATTTACCTCCTTAAAAAATCTAAATAGTCTTAATTCAACTATGTTCATAAAAAATACTTTTATTTAATTACTTATTCTTCGTAGCACCTGCATTATCCAGGCCCCAAAAATAGGTGTTGCTGTCGTATATATTCTAGCACCACTATTTTGCGATAATTGACTGGCTTATTGTGGAGATAAAGCAACACCCACCTACCCCCTAACTGCCCCCCTTTCTAAAAAACAAACAAACAAAAAAAAAAAAACATTAAAATCAATTATAGAACACATTTACAATGAGCTATCATGTAGTTACAAAGTGATATTCAGTGGAAAACGCCAAAGTAAAATATCCTGGATATTTTGGTCTGCAAGGCAGTCCTACCAATATGTAAGTAAAGCAGAGAATACCTCAGCACCATGTGTACGATCAGTAAAATATAGAGAACAATGGTACATATTCACAGTTTTCATTGGATGTGAGAGGCAGAAGCCCTTCCACTTAAGTCAAATCTTAAATTCAGATAACTACTGCAGTGGTACCACCTGATAACAGGTACACATATCCAGATTTCTAAAATACATTCCTTTCCTTAGGAACCTCAAGGACAGGAAAACAGATGTGTATGTAAAGAGACTCCAGGCATTCTGATCATTTCATTTACTTTTGTACAATAAAAATACTAGCAGCAAATAATGTTGTTAAGATCCCAAATATCGTAATTTTGAAGAAAAAAAAACAGGTTTCCCCTCCCACATAGAGAATCATTGGATTTACTTAATTTCTAGCATGTAATTCAAGGGTGCATAACAAGTGAGGAAGAGAATGGAGTCTGTATGTGCAGCATGCAAAGTATCGTCATTTCAAGTAATTAGGTTTTATAAATATATTTAAAATTTGCTGCTTTAAATAACATTAATTTTGTTGTCTCAAACACATCTGTATTGCTGCCTTGCAGGCAACAGCTATACCATGCAGTAGTTATGTAGAGCCGTCAATCATGTGCAGGATGATAAATAGACAAACAAGCTGATTATATATTCCCCTCATTAGCAAAAGGACGTTCTCTCCATGATCTAGACCGCTGCTTTATAAATAAGTCATTGCCGCCATCTACAAGAGTTTGCAGACTGACGCAACTTGACTTGCAAGCGTATTTTTTTGGGGCGGTGATTCCTAGTAGCTAAAAAAAAAAGACAGATTGAGATGTGATTGGCCTATAAATTCTGCACCATCATTGTACTATAAAAATCCAATAAATATATGTTTGATTGCAATTAAAAAAAAAAAATCTCTTTTTTTGTATGCGTGTGGTAAAAGGATGCCATGATTTTTGTGTTTGTTTTCCTGTCATTTGTTGTACAATATTAGGCTTAAAAAAATGCAGGTATAAATCTTTGTAAAGATTAAATTGGGGAAAACAAAACAAAAATAAAAACATTATACAGTAATAGTTCTCTTGCTCAAGGGGTAAGTCCTGGGAGATGTGTACATGTAAAAGATTCTCCTGTTGTACACACGTGTAAAAGCACCAAAAATAGCACCATATATTACAGTGCTGTCAATTAGCTGAGGTACAATGGCCACCATGGTAGCTGTTTTAATCTCATATCCAGCGACTGTATGGTCCCGTAACCTTGGTATAGGCGTACGAAGATGAAGTTGTAAAAGAGTTTGTTAGGAGAGTAGCTGTCTGACGAGTTGGGATGTCCTCCTTCTTATCAACAGGTGGGGTCTCTGTAGTGGCAGCACCTCCCCACTTTCTCTTTTTGCCAAAGCCTTTGACTTCCTGTTTGATGCCCAGCCTGGCGGCCTCCTCCTGCCTTAACCGTGCCCTCTCTGCCAGCAGTTTCATTTTGGCTTCCCAAAGTGCCAATCCATGGTTAGGCTGATTTAAGTTCTTATGTTGGTAGAATACCAACGAGATTCGGGTTGGATGACAGCGATTGGGCCTCTTCACAGGTGTGGTGGCATGAAGCTCTCTCCGTGCACACTCTATGAGAATGGAGCCATGGGCTGGAGCTACTGCGACTCCGCCAATGTTTTCATCGAGGAAATTGTGCTCGCTGTCTGACCAGACTTCCTCTTCATCCTCCTCTTTCTTTACAGGGGTGTCATCTATATTATCATCTAGACTGTAGGGGTCCCAGGTATCTGTTTTCAAGGGGGTAGATGGAGTGGCTGGAGTAGCAAACATGTTCCATGACTTTTCCTGCATACTGCTGCTAGGTGTTACACTGCACCTATCACTTCCAGCAACCGAGTTCCAGAGCTTTTCCTGGAACATTGCCGTTTCCTTCATGGCTCGTCCACCACTCCAATTCTTCTCCTGAGTGTTTGCAAAACTGTCACTGAGCTTGCACGAGCTCCACATCTTCCCTGGAGTGTTTGCGTCACGTTGACCTGCCTGAGTATCGATCCCGTATGCACCCCACTGCTTATTCTGTCCATGCAAGTTTTTCATTCCGACACTATTAGCTTGGATACCAAAATAATCTCTCTTGTCTAGGCCATTCGGTAAGCCAGTTTTCTCACTGGTCATAAACATATTCTGAGATACATCTGCACTTGTCCTTCCAGAAGAAAACACACCATTTGCTTTGTAGGGAATGGACTGATCATTTTTCTGTAATGAGAGATTCAAAGCGGGGCTCTGAGAGTGGACGCTCGGGGCTCTCTGAAATGGGTCATGCGAGAAATCATTGATAGGTTCCTTCTTAATGATTTTGCTGAAACAGGAAGCATATGGAGTGGTATCCATTGGAACAGGAGTAGTCCGGTGAGGGGTGCTTACTGATTTCTGACTGATGGGATCTGGCAGGCTGTACTGTTGGGCTCTCCCATAATTTTGCTCCGATAACTCATTGCCATAACCGTGGTTCATACTGTCAGCCGCTGACTGCATTTCAGGCTTTTTCTCAAATGTGTTGCTCATCCACCCACCAGTCCTCGTATCAGTGGAACCATAATTCATATACTGAGAAGGGACCACAGGGTTGCTGGGAAATCCGTAGTATCCAAAAGAAGGAAGAGCAAATTTTGAATGATAGCCATTCACAGAAGGCAGGTTAGGTGGTTGTGCATAGAAAGAATGATAGGAATAAACACTGTCCATGCTGTAGGGATCGGAAGGCCGGCAGCTGCCCAACACGGAGTAACTCTCAACAACTCCATTTGCGTTATACTTAAAGGAACTGTAGTGATTGGTTGGCTCCACTTTAATACAGGGCTTTACCTGTTGCTGGGGAATACCTGTGGATATAGGGAACACAGTGCTGTTGTTAGTATGGCCAAAGTGAATGTCAAACACAATACGGCTTATACCAAATTCTTATCTACACTGCGCCAACATATTTTGCAGCACACAAATTGTAAAAAACAGAAGCGTATGTTGAAACAGTAGCATGACAACACCTGAACGCAGAGTGCAGGGTTGGAACTAATAGTTTTTTTAAGTAAATATTGATAGTGAGTATAAAAGGTTTTTTTGGAACTCATCATTTAAGCAGCGCAGTCCTGCAGAATCTAAACTGTACACATAAATATTGCTAACTGAAGCTCCACATAGTCCATTTAATGCTCTAAATCAGTGGTCGGGGAACAGGGGTAAATTACCCCATTTGGGGTAAAACTGAAATTCCTGGAGGTAATGGACGGAAAGCCGGGCATGCATATGAATCATTGCATGGCTGGCTGTCCGTCCATTACCCCCAGGAATGGAGGTCACTGGCGACGGGTGCAGTGGCGCACCCCCCTGCACCCGGCGTCAGCGACCTCCAGCCCGGCGCCGCAGGGAGGCTCTGAGCCGGATGCCCGCTGAGATGTTATTACCAACGGGCGCCCGGCTACTTCCCTGCAGCGCCGCGTTAGCCGGAGGCTGGAGTTCTCTTCTGAACTCCAGCTTCCGGCTCTCTTCATGCGCACTATGGGAGAGACGTCATGACGTCTCTCCCATAGTTCCGAGGAGCAGCCGGGCGGACAGGACGGTGGCGGATGCAGGAGCGGGGATTAAGGTAAGTTTTTTATTTTGTACAAGCGGCACTACAGGGGCATAACTATGGGGGCACTGCTACAGGGGCATAACTATGGGAGCACTGCTACAGGGGCATAACAATGGGGGCACTGCTACAGGGGCATAACTATGGGGGCACTGCTACAGGGGCATAACTATGGGAGCACTGCTACAGGGGCATAACTATGGGGGCACTGCTACAGGGGCATAACTATGGGGGCACTGCTACAGGGGCATAACTATGGGGGCACTACTATAGGATTTCCTTCCTTTCAAATCAAGGGGGTAACCTCAATGTGGGAGGTCCAGGGCCGCGCGCCCCCCCTCCCACGAAGGCGCCGGTAAGGACCGGACCCCGCGTCGCCGGACGCGCCCACGTGTTGGGGCGCGTCATCACCCGGCGGCGCGGCGGGCCAATGAGGGCCCGCCGCGTCATCCAGCCCAGGAGCCTGCGCGGCGGGGTATTTAAAATCCCCGCCTGCGGGCAGGAGGGGAAGAGCGGAGGTGTCGTCGGAGCAGGCGGATCGTCGCTGGAGGGAGTCCCGAACGCAAGTTGGCAGTTCAGGTAAGCCCTCAGTGAGGCCCTTGTATCTTGGTATTAGACCACTGTACCACCACCGTGCGGTGCTAGGCCGAGGCCATTGTACCCCTGTGTTAGGTTATTGTGAACCCACTGTACCACCACTGTGCGGCACTAGGCCGAGACCACTGTCCCACTGTGTTAGGTTATTGTGTACCCACTGTACCACCACCGTGCGGCACTAGGCCGAGGCCATTGTACCCCTGTGTTAGGTTGGTGTGTACCCACTGTACCACCACCGTGCGGCGCTAGGCCGAGACCACTGTACCCCTGTGTTAGGTTGGTGTGTACCCACTGTACCACCACCGTGCGGCGCTAGGCCGAGACCACTGTACCATTGTGTTAGGTTGTTGTGTACCCACTGTACCCCCACCGTGCGGCGCTAGGCCGAGACCACTGTACCATTGTGTTAGGTTGTTGTGAACCCACTGTACCACCACCGTGCGGCGCTAGGCCGAGACCACTGTACCTGTGCTAGGTTACCGCATATCCACTGCACCATCACCGTGCGGTGTTAGGCTGCAGGTATTGTTCTAGTGCGGCGCCAGGCAGCCGTGCTCTCTTATAGGAGCAGAGACCAGGACTACTCGCCCAGCAAAGAGACAAGGGGCATACCCGGTGAGCGCATTCTGTGTTTGTGTGTCGAATCATTGTTTGTGTGTCGTCCCCTCTTCCCTTTTCCCTTTTCGGGCGTTTCCGTTCGGGTTGCACCCATGTGCCTGGCATGCGGGTGCAAACCAGTCTGAGGCCACAAGTGCCAATGATGACCATCCTCTAGTCCCCGCACCCCTGTCCGTCAGTCCTTCCTGTGGCACCAAGGTCCGGCCCATAGGTTCAGCGTGTCCGACCTCTTACAGGTTAGAACGTCCCCGGCTGTGTCAAACCGGAAAGACCCAGGACCGTCGGTGGGAGAAACCAAGGTGTCCTGAAGGTGAGAGCCACGGGGTGAGAGAGGTAAGTGCCCCGCCACACCTGCACGGCAGCAGGCGCACACAGCAGTCCACCCCTTGCCCCTCTTACATTTGGCGTAGCCGGCAGGATCCCTTGACGCCAGCCGGAGGACCCCCACGAAGATGACGGACCCTACCACCGCCTCTACCTCCGCGGGACCACCATCCGAGACGACAGACCCGACTTTTGACCGGCGGGTCACCCCGGCCATCGGAGCCGCTGTCCAACTCATCCAGAAGTACGATGGACAGAACATGGAACTGGACGACTGGATGGACCAGGTGGAGTCGGTGATCCGTCTGTATCACCTCCCCGCGCCGGTACAGGTAGACTTGGTGCTGCAGGTCATCCTGGGGGAAGCAAAAAAATCTGTCATCAACCGCCCTCTCGGGCAGAGGAAGGACCTCCAGGGGGTGTTCAAAATCTTGAAGGCCACTTACGGAGACCGGTCCACACCGACCAACCTCCGGAAACGGCTGTTCGCTCGGATCCAGCGCGAGGACGAGTCGATCTCCCAATTTGCCAACGCCCTCCAAAGTTGCGCAGATCGGATACGGGCTCGGCAGGACGCAGACTGGTTGGCCGGAAACCCAGACTTGGTCTTACGAGACCTATTCGTGGCGGGTCTGAAGAGTAGGCCCCTACGCCACCATTTCCAAGACAAGATCGAAGGGGACCCCCGCCTTCTGTTCCACGAGGTGCTGGAGAAGGCATTGGCCAAGGATCAGGACAAGGAGTTTGGCTCCTGCTCTGTGTCCCTCCAACCGACACACCCAGACTCCCGCACCCCCAACCCACCCCTAAACCCACTGGAGAATTGCGTCAAGGAGTTGACCAATGCGCTCCTGCTGGTCCAGCAAGAAGTATCCCAGCTAAAGCAGCGAGTGGAGCAGGCAGAAGACCGGCGGGCCGGGGCGGAGACCCGTGCAGAAGGAGAGCGGGCCGAGGCCCCACGTCGGAAGCCTCACGAGCAAGACCCGCCCCGGCGCTGGGAGTCAGCAGGAACGCGCCGACGGGACACCAGGGGCCCAGTCTGCTGGGAGTGCGATCGACCTGGCCATTTCGCCCGCGAATGTCCTGAAATACGACCCAGTCGAGACACCCGCCGTAGACCTTTAAACTAGCGTCCCTCGCGGTTGCGGGCCAAACCGCGAGGAGGGGAGACGACCAGGTGGACATTACCCACTCGTCGGATCTCATTGGAGAGTGCCCCACAGTAATAGCCCAGCTGGCGGGAAAGAGCCAGCGCTGTCTTCTGGATACCGGCTCCCAAGTGTCAACCATGTCCCAGCGATGCTTCCAGGAGAACTACGCCCACCTGCAGCGGACCAACGTGGGAGATTGGGTAACCCTCATGGCCGCAAACAACCTGCCAATTCCCATCCTGGGTGTGGTTTGGGTCGAGGTGGAGCTGTACGCCCAGTCCCTGGGGAAGAAAGGCATCATGGTTGTCGCAGGGGAGGACTTGAAGCATGGGCCTGTCATTTTGGGGATGAATATACTCCACTGCTTGGACCAAGCCCTAGTCCTGGAGAAGGGCCCCCGGTACTGGAGACACCTAGGGGTGCAGAAGCCCGTACAGCAGGCCCTGCAACGGGTGATGCGGCTGTGCGAGGGACCATCTCCAGCCGCTGACACAGGCCCCCTGGGACGGGTCAAGACAGGCCATAACCAACGGGTGAGGATTCCTGCCAGGCAAGAGGTGGTCGTGGATCTGCCCGTGCGGGCGCAACGGCCCCTGGAGGGTAGGGAAGTCATGATAGAACCCTGCTGGTTTGGCCAAACCGACGCTGGATTGATCGTGGCTCGGGCCTTGGCAGTAGTCAAGCATGGGGTGGTGCCCATCCGGATCTGTAACCTGGGGGACGCCCCAGCCCAGGTTCCCCCCGGGACAATCTTGGCACAGGTAGAGGCTGTGCCCGAGGGCGGTGTCAAGTCAGGACAAAACGTCCTCCTAGAGCCCGACGTGCGGAAACCATGGACGCTGGCCGTGAGGGTGGAGGAGCGGGTAGAGCCCACCGAAGGCTGGAACGGGCGAATAATACTCGAACAGATGGACGTGCCCCTAGATGAACTCGGCCCCGCCGAGGTCAAGAAGCTCGAACGGCTTCTGTGGAGGAGACAACAGGCGTTCTCCCGCAGCGAGGAAGACTTCGGTTACACCGGGCATTAGAACAGGAGATCAACACCGGGGACCAGCCCCCCATCCGGGAGCGATACCGACCCATTCCGCCAAAATTGTACCAGGAAGTGAAGGCCATGATCCGCCAGATGCTGGATAACCACGTCATCAAAGAGAGCAAAAGCCCGTGGGCGGCGCCGATTGTCCTAGTTAAGAAGAAAGATGGGGCCCTACGCTTCTGTGTGGACTATCGGAAGCTGAACAACTGTACTGTGCGAGACGCATACCCTCTCCCCCGCATCGAAGAATCATTGGCAGCCCTGGGGAAGTCACGATTCTTCTCCACCTTGGACCTGGCCAGCGGCTATTGGCAAGTGCCGGTGGCCGAGAGGGACCAAGCCAAGACGGCCTTCATCACCCCCATGGGCCTATTTGATTTCTGCCGGATGCCCTTTGGGCTCTCCAATGCGCCAGCTACCTTCCAACGACTCATGGAATGTTGCCTAGGGGATCTAAACTTCGACGATTTTGATCTATCTGGATGACATCATCGTGTTCGCCCCAACGCTGGACGAGCATTTCCGCAGGCTGGATCAAGTACTACAGCGTTTGGAGCAATACGGGCTCAAACTGAAGCCAAGGAAGTGCCACCTCCTCCAACCCAGCCTTGAGTACTTGGGACACGTAGTATCCCAAGACGGGGTGAAACCTACACCCGACAAAATCACCGCAATTCAGGGATGGAAAACACCCACCACCGTGACGGAGGTACGAGCCTTTCTTGGACTAGTCGGCTATTACCGCCGGTTCATTCGGGGTTTCGCTAAAATAGCCGGACCTCTGCATGAGCTGCTGAGAGGTGTGGCAACGGATGCACGAAAGAGGACTGTGGCGTGGGGCCAAGCCCAAGACGACTCCTTCAACCAGCTGAAAGACGCCCTCACCCAAGCCCCGGTACTCGCCTACGCTGACTTCGACAAGCCCTTCCTGGTCTACACCGACGGCAGTCACAAAGGGCTGGGGGCAGTCCTTTCCCAGATCCAGGGGGGGCAGGAACGGGTGATTGCCTATGGGAGCCGGAGTCTGCGGGACTCTGAGAGGAACCCCGAAAACTACAGCTCCTTCAAACTCGAGCTGTTAGCAATGGTGTGGGCCGTGACGGAGAAGTTTGCCGAGTACTTAACTGCGACGGAGTTCGAGGTCATCACAGACAACAACCCTCTGGCGCACCTGGACACTGCCAAGTTGGGGGCCCTGGAGCAGCGTTTGGTTGCCCGGTTGGCGAAATTTTTCCCCAAGATCAAGTATCGTCCGGGGAAATACAACACCAACGCCGACACCCTGTCCCGTATTCCCGTGGAGGCACCCAAGAGCCCCTCCAACGAGGACCAGGAAGGCTTAGAAATCCCTGATCTTGCCAAGGTTAGACCACCACCCGGACCCCTGGAAGCCACCAGTTGCGGCCTCCAGCTGCAGAGGACCGCCCTCGAGTGGGCCGTACAGCAGAAACAAGACCCAGACCTGAGGGCCATCCACAGCTGGAAGGAACAGGGACATTGGCCCTCCGCCCGCGAGAGGGGCCGACTCGGCGGGGTGGGCCAGAGGATGCTTCACCAATGGGATCGGCTGACTGTCCACGACGGGGTGTTGTGCCGACGCACCTACCTGGAACAAGAACTCTGCGAAGTCAGGCAGGTCGTGCTCCCGGAAGGCTTGGCCCGAGGCTTGGTAGTGGAGGCCCACGAGGAAGGGGCCCACCTCGGGGTGGCCAAGACGCTCCAGTGGATACGCCGTCAGTACTTCTTTCCAGGACTACAAGAGTTGGTAGAGGCCGTGTGTCGGGCGTGCCCGACATGCGGCGTCACCAAGCCCACCGAACAGAGAGCCCCGGTGCAGACCATCCAGACCAGGCGAGCCTTGGAGCTGTTGATGGTGGACTACGTGCTAATAGGGGAGTCGACGAGCGGGCACCAGTACGCCCTAGTGATGACGGACCACTTCACTAAGTTCACTGCGGTGGCGCCTACCCGTGACCAGACAGCGGAAACAGCCGCCAAGGCCATCGTGGAACACTTCATCCGAAGGTATGGCTGCCCCGAGCGCATCCACTCAGACCAAGGAGCATGTTTCCAGGGCCGCGTGATGGAACGACTTTGTCAGACCTACGGCATGCAAAAATCCCGGACCACGCCCTACCATCCCCAGGGGAATGGGGCCTGCGAACGATTCAATCGGACCCTGTTACAAATGCTGAGAACCTTGGAAGCCGAAAAGAAACGCCGTTGGCCAGCATTCGTCCAAGAACTGGTGTGGGTGTACAACAACCGCGTGCACCGGACCACGAGCTCGTCGCCCTACTTCCTACTGTTCGGTAGGGCAGGGAGGGAACTGCAGGACCTCGACCTCTCTCTACCCCAGGGGGAAGACGAGTGGACCCATGGTGGGTGGGTCGAGGAGCAAAGGCGACGGCTGAGGACTGCAGGGGAGGTGGCGGAGCGCAACATCGGGACCACCAGGCACCCCCAGCCCGGAGGGGCCGTGGGGGAGCCCATCCCAGTTGGACAAAGAGTATTTGTCCGTGAGAGGCGCCCAAAGAACAAGCTAAGCCCGCGATGGGAGGTGTTGCCCTACATCGTACAGCGACAAGTTTCGCCCAACAACCCAGTATATGAGGTGCGTGCCGAGGACGACAGCGGTCACACTCGCACCCTGCACCGAGACATGTTGCGACCCTGGGAGTCGGGAGACCCGTCGGAGGCACAGGAGCCGTGCTGCAGCATGAAGCCTGGTGGACAGAGCAGAGAGCCCCCAAACGCCCTGGCAGGACCGGGGACCCCGGGGTTCACCCCATTCACTTGGTGGGCGCCGCCCTCCCGGGCGCACAGCCCCCTCGTCGTCACCTAGGAGTCGGCTGGGACCGAACTACCCCTACCAGCAACACGGGCGTCAGGAACACCACCGCCCGGACCCCAAGACAGCCCACCACTGGCCGAACCAGCCGCCCTGTCCCTCGAGGCTCCAGTCCGGAGGTCCGCGAGGCCGACCTTGGGAGTGCCACCACCACGGTTCCCAGACCCTGACTTTGAGTGGTCGTGCCACCCGGTCTTTGTGGGGACCACAAAAGGAAAAGAAGGGGAGAGTGTGGGAGGTCCAGGGCCGCGCACCCCCCCCTCCCACGAAGGCGCCGGTAAGGACCGGACCCCGCGTCGCCGGACGCGCCCACGTGTTGTGGCGCGTCATCACCCGGCGACGCGGCGCTGCCATGACGCCGGCAAGGACCGGACCCCGCATTGCCGGACGTGCCCACGTGTTGGGGCGCGTCATCACCCGGCGGCGCGGCGGGCCAATGAGGGCCCGCCGCGTCATCCAGCCCAGGAGCCCGCGCGGCGGGGTATTTAAAATCCCCGCCTGCGGGCAGGAGGGGAAGAGCGGAGGAGTCGTCGGAGCAGGCGGATCGTCGCTGGAGGGAGTCCCGAACGCGAGTTGGCAGTTCAGGTAAGCCCTCAGTGAGGCCCTTGTATCTTGGTATTAGACCACTGTACCCTTGTGTTATTGTGAACCCACTGTACCACCACCGTGCGGCGCTAGGCCGAGGCCATTGTACCCCTGTGTTAGGTTATTGTGAACCCACTGTACCACCACTGTGCGGCGCCAGGCCGAGGCCATTGTACCCCTGTGTTAGGTTATTGTGAACCCACTGTACCACCACTGTGCGGCGCTAGGCCGAGGCCATTGTACCCCTATGTTAGGTTATTGTGAACCCATTGTACCACCACCGTGCGGCACTAGGCCGAGACCACTGTCCCACTGTGTTAGGTTATTGTGTACCCACTGTACCACCACCGTGCGGCACTAGGCCGAGGCCATTGTACCCCTGTGTTAGGTTGGTGTGTACCCACTGTACCACCACCGTGCGGCGCTAGGCCGAGACCACTGTACCCCTGTGTTAGGTTGGTGTGTACCCACTGTACCACCACCGTGCGGCGCTAGGCCGAGACCACTGTACCATTGTGTTAGGTTGTTGTGTACCCCCACCGTGCGGCGCTAGGCCGAGACCACTATACCATTGTGTTAGGTTGTTGTGTACCCACTGTACCACCACCGTGCGGCGCTAGGCCGAGACCACTGTACCATTGTGTTAGGTTGTTGTGTACCCCCACCGTGCGGCGCTAGGCCGAGACCACTGTACCATTGTGTTAGGTTGTTGTGTACCCACTGTACCACCACCGTGCGGCGCTAGGCCGAGACCACTGTACCATTGTGTTAGGTTGTTGTGTACCCACTGTACCCCCACCGTGCGGCGCTAGGCCGAGACCACTGTACCATTGTGTTAGGTCGTTGTGAACCCACTGTACCACCACCGTGCGGTGCTAGGCCGAGACCACTGTACCTGTGCTAGGTTACCGCATATCCACTGCACCATCACCGTGCGGTGTTAGGCTGCAGGTATTGTTCTAGTGCGGCGCCAGGCAGCCGTGCTCTCTTATAGGAGCAGAGACCAGGACTACTCGCCCAGCAAAGAGACAAGGGGCATACCCGGTGAGCGCATTCTGTGTTTGTGTGTCGAATCATTGTTTGTGTGTCGTCCCCTCTTCCCTTTTCGGGCGTTTCCGTTCGGGTTGCACCCATGTGCCTGGCATGCGGGTGCAAACCAGTCTGAGGCCACAAGTGCCAATGATGACCATCCTCTAGTCCCCGCACCCCTGTCCGTCAGTCCTTCCTGTGGCACCAAGGTCCGGCCCATAGGTTCAGCGTGTCCGACCTATCTTACAGGTTAGACCGTCCCCGGCTGTGTCAAACCGGAAAGACCCAGGACCGTCGGTGGGAGAAACCAAGGTGTCCTGAAGGTGAGAGCCACGGGGTGAGAGAGGTAAGTGCCCCGCCACACCTGCACGGCAGCAGGCGCACACAGCAGTCCACCCCTTGCCCCTCTTACATTAACATATATAAATATATTTTTGGGTAAAAGGTAAAAAACTTCTCTGACCCCTGCTCTAAATACTCCCATTTAATGTGCTAATCCTCTAGCCTTGTAGAATGTTTATGCGTTTGTTTTGCACCACACATAGGTCTTGATTCAGAGATGGACGGAATTGCAGAGCCGCACACAAGCGACTGTACGATTCCGTCCATCTCAAATGTAAATGAAGCAGGAGGTGTCTGTAGGAAACAGACACCTCCTTGCTGCAGCTGCAATCCCAGCACTGTGACCGAAATCGCAGCCTGGGATCACCATTGCGACTGCTCCTTTCGCCAGCATGCGGTAGCTGAAACTTAACACAGCCTGACCGGTTCGTGGCAGCTGCGAGGCCAGGAAATCTGCATCCACCGACGCAGACCTTAGCCTCGTCCCTCCCGGAAAACGGAGACGACATATGCCCCCGTTTCCGGGAAAGCAAGCCGTCCCCTCCCTCCCACTACTCCCCGAATGCTTCTGCCCATCAATCAGGCAGAGGCTTGGGCGAATCTCCGTGCGGTATCGCAGGGCCCATTCTGGACATGCCTAAAACGGGCTCAGCGCAAGCGCAGACCACTTGCCATCGGAGAGGTGCACTAACAATCAGGTTAGTGCACATCTCTGAATCAGGCCCATAGTAATCACTAATGAAGGGAAATAGTATGGCAGTCTGTACTCGCTGTATATAGCATAAACAGATCCCCAAATAAAAGTACATTTTACAGAAAACTCTTAGGGTATCCATCCATAACCTGAGTCTGCTGTTGCAGAATTACAGCATCCCCTAAACAGACAAATCAGTCTACTAAACAAATGGATGTAGCAGAAGTCATTTTTAAATTTATTCAATAGCCAACTTCATTCTAACAGAAATGTCATGGCAGGTCCTGAGGTGGGGTCTCACAGGGGGCGGAGCTGATATGAAGCAGACTGAGGTGAGCCAGCATATACCAGGTCCCTGTACTAGTATGTATAATAAAAAAGCACTGTATCAAACCAATGTGCTTTAGATATATTTATAGTCATTCCTTGATTAATCGTTTAGATCAGCTTAGCTCTTGAATGCAAAGGCATATTTATAAAATATATGAATAATTTTAATAAATGGTTATAATGCAATACTTGACTCTTTTCTAGACCGTGTACTAACTGAATATATATATTGATTAATGGCGCTAATAACTATTACAATTACTGTTTCTAGGGGCCTAAGTGACAACTAGAGAGACTTATTCTAATTTAGATACAATGTTTAGGGATTACAGAATGCCTCATAGCTAGCAGTGGAACTCCCCCTCCCCCCGCACACATTTTTTATGAATAAATAATAGCATAAAGCGCCTATCTTTCTTTCAGATGGCATTTAGGACTGGTAGCTTTAGAGGGGACTGATAAATTGTTTATATCTATGTATAAGGCAGGTTTGTGCTGAGCACCAGAATATACTGTTTGGAGCGGAATGGGACTGAAATGCCGATGGCTGTGTAGCCGCCGGTTCAAATCCCGTCAGCGCTAGCCTGACGCGGAGGAAATCCCGATAGCGGAGGTAAGTAATCTAACCCTCCCCTCTCCCCCTTCCATACCCTCTTTTAGGGGTGCCTAACCCTAACTTCCCCCCTAGTGCCTAACCCTAACCTTCCCCCGTTAGTGCCTAACCCCCCTTCCCGCACCCTAAACCTAACCCTCCTGGGGGGGTCTCTAACCTCCCCCCTTAGTGCCTAAACCTACCCCCTTTCCCTAGCCTAACCCTACCCTCTCCGGGGGGAGGGTTCCTATCCCTAAGTCCCCCCCATTGGGTCCCTAAACCTAACCCCCCCGTCCCCGGCTACATTGCTACTTACCTCCAGTGTTGGACGATTGGTCCGGAGTCCTATCGGGGTCCCGGCGTCGGGATTAACATAGGTGTCAGTATTTCGACGCCTATGTTAAATCCCCTGTCGGGATTGTAGTGTCGGGATTGAGACCGGTGGCCATGCAGCCGCCGGTCTCATAACTACATTCCGTTTGGAGCAATTCAGTCTATACGACAGTAAGGCGTAATGGTACATACATACGGGATGATCGTCAACGATAGCAATATCGTTGAACGATCTTCCGGGTGTGCTGGATGATCGATATCGATCATCGAGCACACCACGAACCCACCAGCGATGGCCAATGACCCAACGATCGTGGGTCCCTATAGTAACCTAGTCAATATCGAACCAGGCTGGCCTGCATGCACGGACGATGGACGATATCATTATCGTCCATACGTGCCCGCGCATCGCAGGTCGTTTTACCACCGAAAAATGCACGATATGAACGATAACGATATTGTTCTTATTGTCCATTTTAATCGTACCGTGTGTACACACCATTACACCTATGCTCATATCTTTTCCAAAATCGTGGCCAATGCATCATAAAATGAATGTACAACGTACTTAGCTGTCATTTCTGTTTTTTCATTTAAAGAAAAAAATGCTACGAATGATCCACGCAGCACCGCCATATAATAATTTACCTCTTGCTTTATAAAAATGTAGATTATATTAATACAATGAAGGGCTACATGGTTCCTGATGGATTCTAAGCCCTTCAGAATAGAATATGTTTACCAGATGGGGCATGAATCCTGAGCACATGCACGATACCAGTTTGCTGTGAAGTAAATTTTGTAATGCATATACACATCCATACTAGCATGCTACTATGTTAATATTGCCTGCTACTATAATAATACCCATCCCTCTTTTATTATGCACCTGGGTTCTGCTGGTTGGTTTCTATGTCTGCTGGCTCCTGCTTGGCCTTATCTGGGGTTGTCAGCTTCTCTTTCTGAAGTTTCTTCTTTTCAGCTGCCGCTTTCTTGGCTTCCAACTGCCGCTGCCTGCAGGACTTGGCGGGTTCGGGGAGTTTACGGACCTCACGGGGGAAAGAAGATAGCACCTGTATTCCTCCTTTCTGGATCTTTATGGCCTGGCCCTCTTCACTCCCAAACTCATCTGTGCTGTCGATTTTGTAAAGTGGCAGCACATGAAGCTGCTCATCCTCAGCGATTTTGCCGACTGTCCTGTTGTCCTCCTTTGTCAAAGTGCAGACCTACATAGAAAGAGGTCTGCGTTATTTCTCTTCCATGGTTTCTTTATTAAAGCTACTATTATAATGTCATTCCGATTCAGCAACTCTGAGTGACGCAGCTTGGATCCTTACCAGAGACCTTGGAAGTCATCTCCAGTTGCACAATCACATACAGAAATTTAGTTTCAGCGTGCTCTCTATAAAATCCATGCGCTATATATATTATATACCATTAATAAATATTGTTAAAGGACAAATACATTGTTTGTGTCTAAAAAAAAAAAACACTGCTTGCACAGAACTTTTGGGAGTCACAGTGTAACCAGTGGATGTATATATTTCCTCTACTTAAAATATCCTACTAACTCATTGGGGTCAATTCAATTATGCTCACCCTCTGAGTCTATGCGATGAATTGCATCTGTATGCCGCACTTATAGTAACTCCAGACCCGCTTATATTTGTTCACAGCCCTGTAGGGCTACATGAAAAAATGATGCGAGTCTGGGGTGAGATCGAGCCACGAGCAGGAAGCGAGAAAGTGCTGTTGCTGACCTCAGACATAGGGGTACATTTAGTAGCCTGCAGTCATTTAAAAAGCTAAATCAACCTGGTTTTACCTTTTCAATGACTGCTACTTTAAAACATCGGGCAGTCTTTTAAGGGACTCGCTGATGCCTGCAGTCTGTAGACTATTACATTTACCCCACAGCCCGAGTGCCAGGCTTGTACTAGCCAAGTTAAGTGAAATGCTCTGTATATGTAAAATATAGAGCAGAGACAGTGAATACCCGCCACACTGAGATTAGCATTCTGAACATCTAGTCTATATCAGGATCCTTTTAGTGATTTTCCAAGAAGTACCCCATCACACTTTTATTACCAAAGCTGCAGTGGAAGGCCAAGACTGAATAGTGCAGTGTTGGCTAACCTTGACACTCCAGCTGTTGTGGAACTATATATCCCAGCATGCCCTGCCACAGTTTTAGCATGCCCTAACAGCAAAACTGTAGCAGTGCATGCTTGGTTATGTAGTTCCATAACAGCTGGAGTGTCAAGGTTAGCCAACACTGGAATAGTGTATTTTACCTATATAATTCACATATAGAAATACTTGTATATAAAAAAAATTGCTCTTTAACTAAAATGCATCCTATGATTTTCATAGCAACCTATTTTGTTACTGTAGATATAAATCTCCATAGTTTTATTTTTCATTACATGCAATGCACAGGTCTAGCAGAAAACAAATACAAGGTGACCTATGTTTATATCAGGCGCAAAGTGAACACAATTAAAATATGGTTAGTTAACAGCTGTAATGCAACTCCCACTTAAAGTGCTGGGAACACTTATACCCCTTTTCCACCTAAATTCCGGGTCTGACCCGGAGTTGGAACAAAGGCCCTCATTCAGAGCCGGAAGCTCTGAGCAGAGCGCACGCTCTGAATGAGGGCCGTCCTCCATAATTATGGAGCGTCCTCCTGGACGCTCGTATAGCTGTGGGTCACCACCCACAGCCTATACGAGCGTGCAGGTTGATGGCCGCGATGGTCTTGACCATCGCGACCATCGCCACTGCGAGCCGGAGCCTGCGGTTGAGTTCTCAACCGCAAGGCCCGGAGTGATTTTGGCTCTATCAGAGCCAAAATCACTCCCACTGACATCACTAGTGATGTCAGTGGGCCAGCTTCTGACGGTAGGCGTTCCTTGGGAACGCCCCCGTCTGGGAGGCACGCCCCCGGCACGCCCACCAAAGGGGGCGCGCTGTCAATCACCATCGACAGCATGCCCCCTTTGATCAGACAACGAGCGAAGGAAAGTCCTTCGCTCGTCGCGTCTGGCGCATGCGCACGACGGAGCTCCCGCCGTCGTGCGCATGCGCAGTGCACACCATCGACCCACTTGCGAGCGGACAGCCGCTTGCGAGTGGGTCTGAATCAGGCCCAAAGTTCCTAGCCGGATCAGACCCGGAATTTTGCCAGCGCTGACTCGGGATATTCCCGAGTCAGCGCCGCTCACACCGCAGTCGGGTCTGCACAGACCCGGCTTTTGCGGAGTGAAAGTGGACGCTTGGAGATGACGTCATCTCCAAGCGCCACTGAAGCCGGACCAATCGGCCGGCTAGCAGCGCACTCCAGGTCTTCGTGACCCGGAGTGCGCTGTTCCCATAGCAGGGTTTCACGGGCTACGCCCGTGTTAAACCCTGCTAGTTACCTGGGTTGGATTGCCGGGTCACTCGACCCGGCGATCCAACCCTCTGCCCTTTTACACCAGGGAGCTGCCCGGGTTAACCCTTCAAAAACCCGGGCTTTAGCTCCGGTGTAAAAGGGGTATAATATAGCTATACAAAACTAGTAAAATACAGAACAAGGGAGCGCATATAGAATAAAACAAATTTTGTTTAATATAACATGAAAAAAAAATCACTATTAAATAATAACACAATAAAAGAAACAGAAACAATGTCTATAGACAATAAATGCCACTGATTGGTCTCAAGTTTCCGGCATAGAATTGACACTTATGCTGGCCATACACTCTGCAATTATCGGGACGATCCGCCCGATATCGGCGGATTGCCGCGATAATTGCAGCGTGTATGCGGGCGACCGAGGGTTAAATATTGCTCGGTCGGGCATGCTGGATTGTCCAGCATGCCCGTCCGATGCGATATTTACCCGGGAAACTGTCGGCCGCATCGGGCAGTGTATGCCCAGTGCGGCCGACAGACAGACATTTCCTGTGTTCCTTCCTACGGAAGGAACAGGGAAATGTCTCCTCCCCCGGGGGCGGAGCGCGGATGTCGGGCTATACACTGTGAGATTTCTCTCACAGTGTATGCCGGCGACATCTGCGGCTGGCAGGCAGCCAGATAAAATGTCTGTCGATCTGACAGACATTTTATCTGGCAGTGTATGCCCAGCATTAGATAGTGAGATGTTCCAATTAGTATTATATTGTGGCAAAAATGCCAAATAGTTCACGTGCTCACTCTCCAAGGACTTGATCTCACCACCAATGTTTATCACAAAAAACTGCAGTGGGAGAATGGCCTCTGGGCCTGATTCAGAGCCGCTCGTAAGCGGCCGCTCGTTCGCTCCGAGCGATGTTCGCACATCTGCGCATGCGTATGGGTCGTAATGCGCATGCGCCAACCAATCAGTGCGGTCGGAAATTGAGCGCTCGCAAAATAGCGAGTGCCTGCTAATTTGAGTGACAGGATGAGGCATTTGTGGGTTGTAACAGGGGAAGGTGCTTGAAAACGGGGAGTGGTGATCCGAACGCAGGCGTGCCAAACGGTCAAAACGGGCGTTTTAAGGGTGTGCATAATTAACAAAGCAGCGTCATCGACCACGTCACTTGGTTGTTTCTTAGCCTGAACTGTTCGCATGATTGCGGTAGGAAAATCCTACCACAAGCACTGCGAGCAGTTCAGACGCCTTTCGATGTACTTGATTAATCAAATAAATAGCGGAGATGGCGTAGGATGCGAGCGGCCAGGGGGAGTCTTTACAAAATAGCGAGCGCATGTTTCGTTCGTTCGCTCAGACATAGAGGCGTCAACAGACCGCAAAGAGCGAACGCTCAATTTAAATATCCGGCCCCTTTTTCTGAACGAGCGAGCGCAAATAGCATCCGGCTCTGAATCAGGCCCTCTGTGTATTACGCTCCCCGGCTGAAAACAATGCAGCAGCGGTCCTAGAAGAAACACATCTATGGCCTAATGTAATGTGGAGGGAGACTCAGCTTATGCTGTGAGCAGACATGCACAGTTCAGCGTCCAAGGTATCTCACCAATCACAAGTTAAATGTCCAGCAGCCGGTATTAATGTCCAAAACAGATCTTAATGCATTTCTCCGTTATGTATATCCAACGGTTTCATCAGAAGCTGTCAATTCTATGACGGAAACTTGAGACCAATCGGTGGCATTTATTGTCCATAGACATTGTTTCTACTACTTTTATTGTGTTATTATTTAAGTGATTTTTTTTCATTTTATATTAAACAAAATTGTTTTATTCTATATGCGCTCCCTTGTTCTGTATTTTACTAGTTTTGTAGGTCTAGCAGAAAGCTGTATTTTAGGCTTCTAGACAGTAAATTCCCATGCAGCTTTTTTTCTGAGAGGTGCAATGACCTTCTTACCACGGTGCAACCATTGTAGAGGTTATGTTGGTCCTTGTGAGCATGGGCGCAGAAATCCATGCACGCTGTAACCCCAGAGAACGGGCGGCCCTCTTCCAATCCGAGCCGGCAATCTATTGCTATTTCTTCATTGTTAACCTAAAGGGGAAAATTAACTTAGAATTAATAACAGGGCACATTATATCATAGCCTCCATTTATAGCCTGATCATCAAGGAGACAAAGGGAAAATGATATAAATAGATAAAACAAAGTAATAAAGCTAAGACTAAATACAGCATTTATCCGTGGTTTAATTACACTAAAAATACTCCATTATAATTGTGACACTAAATTGTTACTTTTTGTTATAACAAAAACTGCCCCGTCTAATAAATGCATCTTTTTCGCTGAAATAAACAGTGCTGTAGATGAGGTCAGTATATTTAATATAATCAAATCTGATACAGAAGGAGTAAACATAATAAATATAAGAGGTGTAAAATAACAAATGAAGTGCAAATGAAAAAATCACCCACCCACCAGAGAGGGTAGAGATAACGAGCTGAGCAGGAACTTCCTACAGGAAATGGTATGTAACAAGCAGACTGAAAGATTGCTTAGAGAGTTTCCAAATAATGTGATTGAACTCTGTGAATCGGCCACAAATTGAATTTTGATAAGATCTGCTCATATGTATTTCATATTATAAATACTAATTACTACAACAGGGTCCGTTCTTTGAGTACATATTAAAGATAATGCAATATTATAAATAAAAACAACACATAATTGCAATTACTTGGTGGAAATAATGGAATATATTATTACTATAATATAGATGACCAATATTTACGATCAGTAAAACCTCTCAACTTAACGGGTCCTAACCCTGAGACTCCCTTCCTATGTTCAAGGGGGACCCAATTCGAGACCCCACAGGGACATCCCTATTTAAGTTACATTGACATCACTCGCTCTCTGTATTTACATAGGAAACTAACATGGTGTCTCTTCTGAGTATATTACTTATGCCAAAGTGATCTAGAAGTTGGGGCTGGACGGCCGGCTCTCCCATGTATCCAATATTCTGTGGCTTGGAGCCTGTGATGTGTGTGGCCAGCATAAAGGACAGGCTACCAATGCCTGTGAAATGATTCACACATACAGTAGTGATACTATGCAATACATCACCATAATACCATATACCACATCCCTAAAATGACACTTTGTAGAGCATAGCAAAATCTTAGTGATTGCATAATAGTTTGATGCACCAAAATGGTTTTAAGTATGTACAGTACATATAATTCCTTTTATAAATGAATTGTACAATAGAAATGTTAAAGGTTGCAGCCATGTTAGACGGAAGTACCTGATTTTGGTAAGCCTGTGGTGCAAGCTGCTTGTAAACCGGAGCAACCTTAGTAGCCAGGTCCTGGAAGTTGTCCTTGAGACAGTCCTCCTGCAAAGAAACAATACAATGCTGTATTCAGCTGCACAACCAGATATAAGGAGACCGCACGGCACATATCTTATATATGTGTGAGCAGGCTCAGGTTTGAGGAAAGGTCACATACAGTAGACACCAGCCTAGGGTGATGTCACCTCTCTTAAGGTCCACAATAGGACATGCAGCATCCATGGTCCTTCAGCTGTTTATACTCTGGGAGCTATTATGTGCATAGGATTCAATGATGCTTGTTTTATGATGGACAGGCATAACACAAGGGATATACCACAGTGACCCCTGTATACAAACCCTAAACAAGATGACTGTGCTGAAGGTTTGTTGGTCAAACCTTCAAGACTTTTACACTGCAAACCACACTTCTATTTTAGCTATAACACATACTATCTGCTAATACACTGATCATTTTGTACTAATAACTCATTTACTATCAGTTCAAGAACACGCTGCCCCTTTTTGTTTTTCTAGACCCAAATGATTGGCGCTATTCTCCTCCTGCCCGTACTGTGCGATGAACATGGATGTATAATCAGAAGGGCAGAGTATCACTTGTTACTAGGGATGTGCAGGCTCGGTTCTACTGGGTTCCGTTCGGATTTTTTTACCGAATCTTATTGGGTATCAGCTGTCATGAGTTTTGGATAGCCAATAAGATTCGGTAAAAAAAACCGAACGGAACCGAGTAGAACCGAGCCTGCACATCCTTACTTGTTACCAGTTCTTACCATGAACCCAGTATTGTCCAATGCTGTGTAAGAGAGAAAAAGACAATTTATGGATTAAGTGCCTATATATTTATCACCCACCTCTTTGGGATTATCCCCAACCAGTCGGAACTTCCTCGGGGTCTTGCTGCGAGCATACTTGCAGCCGTTGAAGTACATGCTCCATGAACACCCAAAGGAAAAAGAGGCACCGCAGGTGTTAGGGTCCTTGCCTTGGCACGCACAGGTCCGGCTGGAACAGACATCAACATACAGATCAATACCCATTGTTATCCGGTGACCATGTAGTGTATATTGGGAAAATATGTTGTGAATGGCTGACTTATACAGATTTATTAGTACTCTATGAACCATGTTTTGCAGCGCGTCCCTTGCTCACTATTTATTATCTGTGGGGAGAACTCACTCGTCATTCAGGCCGCATCTTCTGGATGTTGGGTTTCCATATTTCGTGATGGTTTCAGAAATATTTTGATACAGCTTATCACCCATGGAGCGGGTGATTCCCTCCCAGGCCATGATTAATATGATAATGACAGCATTCTCACAATGATGGCCGGCCCGGTGCCGAACCATACACAGGAGCTTCTCTTCCTCGCTCTGCCGGCGGATGACCTGAAACCAGAAGACCATTCAGTTGTCTGAAACCCATTTGCCCGTACATGGACATTTGGTTTTTTTAAACGTGTTTCACCAGTGATCTAGTATGACTAATCAAGTTACCAGGCTGGATAGTCCAAAAGTTCCCCTGCAGGGGTATTGCGGCTTAGACCTCTCTGTTAAATGAAGATTATTCTGAAGATATCATACTGACAGTTATGTTCTCATCGTATTGTAATGGTCTTGGAACAACTGAGGAGGCAATGCGTGACTGGTGTGCCGCTTGTTATATTACCCATTTACAAGTATTTTTTTCTTTAGATCGCAGGAAAGGTAAAGATTTTAATTCAACAGTGTATTATAAGCATAGATTCCTCAAACACAGTCTATTAGCCACAACTGAGCCCTTACAAAGATTATCTCCCATCTCTTCAATTACAGATGTGTCCACATACATCTTACCTCCATGCGCTACAAGTCACGTTAAACAGAACGGGTGAACGCCATGCAACTCGGTAGCGCAGAGTGTCTTTTCGCGAGACATCTTACCTTCAAATGCGCCAGAAACTGCTGCTTAATGAAATGATATGTGTTAGGTCTATATTCTGTGACCAGCAGGTGTATCTGCAAAATGCTACGTTAGTGTCAGCGGCTGTGACACTGTAACGTAGCATTTCGCATGCAGATTTGCGACTAAGACACATTTGAGAGAAAAAGTCTCACGAAAAGACTCTCGGCGCTACTGAGTCATGGCGCGCCTAGAAGGGCTGTTTCACCGGCAAGAAAGTAAGATGTATGTGGACACAGCTGTAATGCAGCAGCAGCTCCCTACTGACCTGTTACTGAATGGCACCGCATTCACGCACTCAGACACTTCCTACTGTGCTGTCACTCTGTGCCAAGTGCACACTCACACTCCTGTTACCGAGTACCAGTGCACACACACCCACACACTCAAGCTCCTATTAACCACTATGCAAAATCATTGCCTGTGCAGAGCATGGGGACACTGTCAGATCTGTGTTAGTATTTAGTGTTCCTTTCAAACAAATGCTTTAACATGGGAGAAGTTGGTGTTTTAGTTTTCTATGTGTAGTAGTACTTTCGTCATGTATTTCCAGGCTATGTGCAGAAGTCAGAGGGTTAAGAAAGGGATAATCTATGTGCTGGCACTGTCCACTCAGAGCTCTGCTCTATAAATAATGCTATAAACAATCCTCCTTGTCCTCAGTTTACCTCCATCCTGCATATGAAAGTCTGCTTCCTGCCAATTAGAAAGCACGCAGGGGGGAAGACATGAAGCTGAGGGTGGAGTTCAATGTCATTAGCTACACGCAGCAGGAAAACAACATATATCTCCTACCCAATAGTACACGCACACTTCCATAATGACCTGAGTCCAGCCCGGTGGCTCCCAGCCATTCCCTGAGCATTGCATACATGATGTATACACAGCTTTCACTATGCTACAGCCAAATTAATTCAGCCTTCCAAGTGGATGCAAATAATGTTCTCTACTGAGACCAAGTTATGTACAACTTCCAGACCCTGGTTTTATAAATGAAGAGATTCTTAAATACTAGTTATGCCACCAGGAGAAAACACATTGCAGTAAGGTCCCTTAGAATACAGCAGATTCATAACAGTATATATTTGTTACTACGTACCCATTTTGCAATGGGGCAGCCCCGAGAGCTCTTTCCTTCCCTTCCTGTGTAAATGACTTTTTCAATGCGGATTGCACTCCCTTTTTCCCCATACCTGCAATGTGAAACATATTATTGAATGAGAGTGGGTACTGGAGGTCATCCGTACATCTTCATCTGGTTTTGTGTTGCTCCTCTCAGTGTATTAATGGAGAGGTCCTGAATACACACATACAAAGCACTAGAGCTGAGGGAAAGGAGCAAAGGGTTACAGGATCTGGACGGTAACAAGAAGTAGATGGATTCAGAAGCTGCGGAGAGAGCAGGGGGTTATACATTGAGGAGGAGAGCATGGAAAGAAGCAAATAGCTATAGTGCCCTGAGAGCAAAGCTAGGAAAGGAAGAGAGGATTGTTGGAGCTGTGGAAGGAACAAAGGTTTACTTCAGCAAATGAATGAAGCAGAGAGTTACTGGATTGGGGGGATGGAACTAGGGGTTACTAAGCAGGAGCAGAAAGTAATTGAAGATGGTGAGGAAGCAGAAAGTAGCTAGAGCTACTAAAGTAGAGGTTACTGGAGCTGGGGGATGGAACAAGAAGGCTACCTAGCTGGAGTAGGAGGCCACTGTAAAAGGGGAAAAAGCAGAAACTTGTTTGAGCTAATGAAGGAGAGGGTAACTTGAGCTGGGGTAAAGAGTGGTTTGAACAGAGGGTTCCTGGAACAGTGGTAGAAGGCTATTGGAGAAGGTGTGGTGTAGCAGAAACTTGCTGTAGGTCCTCATGTAGAGGGTACTAGAGTTGGGGTATGGAACAAATGGTTCCTGGAGCAGGGGAAGGAGGCTAATGGAGAAGGTGTGGTGTAGGTTCTCATGTATAAGGTTACTGGAGGTGGGGTATGGAACAGAGAGTTTCTGGAGCAAGAGTTGATTGCTATTGAAGGTGGAGTGTAGCAGAACTTGCCGGAGTACTGATGTAGAGAAGTACTGGAGGTGGGGTATGGAACAGACAGCTCCTGGAGTAGGAGGTTACTGTAGGTGTGGTATAGCAAAAACTTGCTACAGGTATTGATGTAGAGAAGTACTGGAGGTGGGATATGGAACAGAGGGTTCCTGTAGCAGGAATAGGAGGCTACTGGAGAAAGTGTGGTGTAACAGAAACTTGCTGTCAGTACTCATGTAGAGGATTACTGGAGGTGGGGTATATAACAGAGGGTACCCGGAGCAGTAGTAGAATGCTACTGGAGGTGGGGTGTAGCACAAACTTGCTGGAGGTACTGATATAGATGGTTACTGGAAATGTGGTATATAACAGAGGGCTCCTGGAGCAGGAGTAGAATGCTACTGGAGGTGGGGTGTAGCAGAAACTTGCTGCAGGTACTAATATATAGATGGTTACTTGAAGTGGGGTATATAACAGAGGCAGGAGTAGAAGGCTACTGGTGTAGTGGGTTACTGGAAGTGGGTTCCTATAGCAGGAGTAGGAGGCTACTGGAAGTGCAGGGGTAGCAGAAACTTGCTTGAACTACTGATATAGAGGGTAACTGGAGCTGGGGAGCAAAGTAAGTGTTAGTGACAAATACAGGCGCTTAAGCAGAAAAATACAGGAGTAGAGAAAAGAAAATGGTTAGAAGAGCTGAGCAGGTATAACAACAAGAATATTTAGTTTCATATAATCTGTATTACAACAAATACATTATTGTATCTATGCTGAAAAATATTGCATGTTCTATGAAAATGTTTGAAAACCCAAATAAAAACATTTTGAAAAAAAAAGAAGAGCTGAGCAGGTATAGGAGGGTTACATGAGCTGTGGAAAGAATATTCAGACAAAGTTAGAACAGATGGTTACATGAGTTGTGTAGGTAACAGACGTAGGAGGTGAATCGGAAGTAGACTCTTACAGAAACTTCGATAAAATAGAGTGTTACAACTGCTAGGGAGGGAGTAGAAGCACTAGAGAGCTCTGGAACAGTTGAGAGTTACATGAGCTGAGGAGAGAACAGAGATATGTTGGGGGGGAAAGCTAGCGCTACATGTAACAGCGTTCCACGTATAAATCACATTGCAATCAGCATTATAGGTTATCTTGCTCAAAACAAGACAACATTTAATTGTAACCCCCATATAGTTTTCAGAGACTGAAGCCATACAGGCCCAACTCACCTCTCTTCCATTAGCTCTCTAATCGATGCCACTGTTGGTCCAGACCCGAGGTGAGTGTAATATGGTCCTTCATCCTTCTCATTTATTTGTTCTGTGGAGAAATAAAACATTGGTCATAAACATGTCCTGTAATAGTAACAGCATGTACAAGCATCACATCTTAACCTAGAATGTTCAATGCATCCAAAAACAACATAAAAGTGGGCAAGGGTTTCTAGTGAATTTGATGAGCCTTGAGTTCTTGCCCACATTTCCATAAACCAGATGCTGTTCAATCGCCCCATGGCGGTAGCCCCAGCATTTTGCTTGTCCTATCATAAGCCCTCACATTTACAATTAATTTTCTTTCGCTTTACAGAGAATATTTGGCCATTCACATCAGTCCCTGTCCCAGTGGAGCTTACAATCTATGTTCCCTATCACATGCACACACACATACACACTAGGGTTAATTTTTGTTAACCTACCAGTATATTTTTGGAGTGTGGGAGGAAACCGGAGTACCTGGTGGAAACCCACACAGGCACAGGGAGAATATACTAACTCCACACAGGTAGGGCCGTGATGGGAATCGAACCCACAACCTCAGTGCTGTGAGGCAGTAATGCTAACCATTACACCGTCTGTGCTGCATAAGTCTTAATAAGTTATTGATCATGGTCAGCATGCTGTCTATGTAGCAATCATATATGAAGCACTGTGCGTTTGGATCTCTGTTATTTTACAGTTCAAATAAATGTGCCGGGCATGTCTCATTAAATTTAAAGGTCACTGTAAAAATAGCAGCATCCGTGTGTAGGAATGTACAGTACAGACACAGATGAGGCTGCTATTCCATCCACAGATACTGCATGGTAGTGTCCTTACTACGGTTACTTCAGTAATGCAGCAGGCTGTGTTTGATCTTTCAAAACGTACACATGCATCAACATGACCTCTACCAACAAAACAAGAATTAAGCCCCTTGTCCCTCTCTTAATGCCGGCTAAACACCTCATATTTGATTTTGGGTGAACAACATTTCTGGAGAATGACAGATCTACGTGTGAGACGCAAACATGAAAATCCCACATTTGATCATTTTATTTATTAGATTTTAAGTTAAACAATGAATATCTGCTGCATACACATTTTCTGCCCATGCCCCGTGCGATAGTTATACACACTTTTAGATTAGCTTCAATCTGATCTTTGTGGATGAACATGTCCCGGGTAATTTGATTGTATTATCCATTATTTGGCCATCTACATCATTTGAAATGAAAAAAACAGTGGATCGACCATTTCAATTGTAAAATATGAGGTCACTGATAGTCCAATAAAACGTGTTTAGCAAACAAATGTAGATCGCCCATAGTTATGTCTTGTAAGGTGCATCGTTTACTGCTAACACATCCTACAAATTTTCCGATCCTGTATAAAATCACTGCAATAAAGTTTTAAGACGCAGCCAAGTAACATGAACTCTGACCTCCCGACTTCCACGTCTTATTTCAACCACATTCATTTTAACAAACGTATTTAGGCTATAAAAAAATTGCACTAGCATGATAAAAAAAATTTTTTTTTTTTTTGCAATCTATTACAGGTTGAGTCTCCCATATCTAAAATGCTTGGGACCAGGGGTATTTTAGATATTGGAATACTCCGTATTTTGGAATATTTATATACCCTAATAAAATATCTTGGGAATGGGACCCAAATCTAAACACAGAAAACAGTTATGTTCTATATACACCTTATACACACAGCCTGCAGGTCATTTTATACAACATTTTTAATATTTTTGTGCATCAAAAAAAAGTTTACATACATGAAATTCATTTATGTTTCATATACACCTTATACATACAACCTGAAGGTTATTTTATACTGTATTTTAATAATTTTGTGCTTTAAACAAAGTTTGTGTACATTGAACCATCAGAAAGCAAAGGTTTCACCGTCTCAGTAATGCTGGAATATTCCGTATTTCGGAATATGTGGATATGGGAGACTCAACCTGTAATTAAATATAGGCCGGTTTTCTGTTATCGGTGTTTTAAATAAAATATTAACATAACATCTTTATCTCAATTTATTTTTTAATTTGGATTCACAGTGTTTATAATATTATCGTATGATCCTTTAAACCAGTGTTTCCCAAACTGGGTGCCATGGTACCCTGGGGGTGCCGAAGGGCAATTGCAGGGGTGCCACGGGTTGGTAGTCCAGGGTCATATGAATTTTTTATAGTCAATGTGCTAGGCAAAACCAGTGCTGGAGGCTGCCAGTCATAAAATATATGGACAAACAGAAGCACAGCCCTGTCCACCACCACGTAAATGAACCAGTTATATCGTACCGCGTGTGGGCATGATAAAGGCCAGTGCACGCTCCCGTGGGTTTGTACATCGCACCTCCAGATCTTTCTGCATGTTCAGCTGATCTGGGGATGCGATGTACGATCCCATGCAGCGCTATGTTGGGGGGTGCCGGCATATCGGGCAGCGGATCGCTCCATGTGTGGGGACCGCCCGATGTGTCGGCCATCCATCGCAGAGCAAGGTGCCTATTGCACAGTGCATGGGCACCTTTAGGATGACAAGTAAGTACAATTTACTTCATTGAATAATCTTTACTGAATTTCTCAATAAGGAATTTTTGACCTACTGGTGCCCTGAAAATAACGCTGATACTCTAAGGTGCCATGATTCAAGAAAGTTTGTGAACCAATACAGTTAATCAATGTCCCAGTATAGGAAATATGTTGCGACATGTGTTGTCATAAATCAGCCAATGTATATAGGAAGATTACTCCATGTGAGAGAAAAGATGATTGAGTAAAACAGCATTGGATTCTAAATGATTGAGGGTGCCCATCACTACCCCTCACCTCCCATATGATTGTAAAATGCCATACATAGACATGGCAGCGCAAATACTGGGATTGCTCAAAATACCACAGAGCTGGCCTCTATGCTATCATGTCATTCCTAAATGAGGATGGAAACCAAAGACGTTGGGTAGTATTAGTCTTGCTAAACAAAACAATGCTGACTCTCAGAGACGCGTTAAACTCTGATGCTTGGTTACGTTTCCTTATTATAATATGGCTGGTGGGATTAATGTTCTGTTATGGTTTATAAATAATATTTAATAAGGTTTTTAAACCCTGCTTCTGATAGACTAATACATTGATGAGGGTCCCTACCATAAGACCCCCTTTGTGTAATGCAGTTGGGGGCAAATGAAGAATGAGACATGAGAAGGTTAATTTACCAACTTGCAAAAGGATCGGATGGTGCTGAAGCTCTTGCTGCATAGAAGCCCATTTCACTCTGATCACAGTAATCAAAAGCTTCCCAAGTGATATTACTTCATATCCCCACTCTCTCATGAGTCATTTAATATATACATTTGGATAAACTGAGCAGTATTGTAGGAGAACAAGAAAACGTTTAAGCCAGGGATAGCCAACAGTGCATGTTTTCCAGGTGTCAGCAAAGAATCGCAAGTGAAATAATTAGCTCCACCTGTGGATCTTTTCAAATGTGTTAGTGAGTAATGACTACACCTGTGCACCAGCTAGGTGGTCTGGAAAACGTGACCCGTTAGTAGCTCTTGAGGACCGAGGTTGGCTACCCCTGGTTTAAGCAAATGAAGGAGGTGGTTTGGACTTTGGAAGGCATTGTCAATGAGCCACAAGGTGCAGCTGTCTCTACATGCATTTATAATAATGAAAGCATTACTTTCTTATATTCAGTGTCTTATTGTATTCACCTCCATCTAGGACCCACTCACCATCCCGACTATTACTATCTGCTGACAACACCACACTCCCCTCTGTCCCTCAACTCCTCCCTCTCATTCACGCCCCACAATCAGTCTATCTCACAATATTGAAGCTTCCACCTTCGTTATATTTCTAGAACCAGACCTCTAATCATCATAGATGCCACCAAACCTCTCATTCATTCATGTTCTGTCTAGATTGCTGTAATCTCCTCCTCTCTGGCTTTCCTCTCACTCCCCATAGCAATCTATAATGAACGCCTCGCCTGTGTCACTTACCTCTGTAGCTGCTCTGTGTCTCCCTCCCCACGCTGTAAATGGATTCACTGGCCCCCCATCCACCACAGAATACAGCTTATACTCTTCTTCCTCACTTACAAAGTCCTTCATTGCTCCACTCTCCCTCTCATCCTCTCCGCTCCTCCACTGACCACTCCAATAATTCTCCTACATCTGAAATTTCTCCCGTGCTGCCCCTTTACTATGGAACTCACTCCCTCGCTCTATCAGACTTTCGGCCTTAATAAGTCTCTCTATCCTAATTTCTATGCCCCCCACCACCATCATCATCACACACATTCACTCTCATTGGTTTTTGATGTTTTTAATGTTATTATATATACTTGTGCAATTTTTATTTTTGTTATCACTGTAAGGTGGCATCCTGTGCCTTGTACATATAAGTTAATAATAATATTGGGTCATATTTGCTTTCCAAATGAGGTGCAAGCTATAATGTTCAAAGATTATTACCTAGAACACTGCACGGTAATATCGTTGTGAGGGGAATACAGCTTAGTGAATCAGCCAGTATGTCATTGAGGCCTCCCACTATGTGCATGTTCTTGTGGATCCGCAATGCCACACTCATATTGTTTTAAAGGGTTAAAAAAAAAAATGGTGAGAAAGCAATGTGCGTCCGCATTGTAGCGGCTCATAAACGGAGTCCATGGAGAGACACAGTGCATGTCCAATCAGAAGTATGTTATATTTCAGTTAGTGCATTGGATCTCTCCTCTGCTATAACACTAAGGGGTCTATTTACTAAGCAGTGTTAGGAGACAGAGTGAAAAGTGATAAGAAAGTGATAAGGTGCCAGCCAATCAGCTCCCAATTGTCATTTTTCAAACACAGCCTGTGATATGACAGTTGGGAGCTGATTGGCTGGTACCTTATCACAGACATCACTTTTCACTCTGTCTGCTAACACTGCTTAGTAAATAGACCCCTAAAGCAGTAGCCCCAAATACAAGGCAGTGGTGTGCCCCCACACATTCATGGTAGTGTGGCACCCTTTATAATAACTTGTATAAATCTCTATGATAAGTGTAAAACTATTATATGTAGATTGTCACTTTATACCACCGAGCTAAAACGGCAAATTCAGTTGTTTCCTGAAAGAAAATTAGGGGAAACGTTATCAAAGCTTAGAGAGAGATAAGTACCAACCAATCTTCTTCTATCACTTTACAGGCTGTGTTTGAAAAAGGACAGGTAGGAGCTGATTGGTTGGCACTTTATCTCTCTCCAAGCTTTGATAAATCTCCCCCTTAGCATATTGTTACCTTCCAGGGTGCTACCTGAAACTACTGCTTAATTGTCCCTCAGTACAGGTAGACCCCTGAGTACTGGGAATAGATACACCTCCCAGAAGTCTATTAAAATCCCCTGCAGTTTTTTATGGACAAACAATCAACAAGGCAGTCGCCCTTCATTTTAATAAAAGCAGAAGGATTTTTTGTGCATCATAACGTATATAATCCATAGAGCATAGAAAACTCCTGTGGCAGTAAAGTTTACGTATGATAGAATTACACCTTGGATAACTACTGTATGATCACTGAATAGAAGACAACATCATTAGATAATATAAATCCAATATCTATAATGAAAGTCTGAGAGACTCTGGACTCCACAGGTAAATATATGACTCAGATGCCGACATACTGATGTGATTATTTTTATTTAGTGGGCAAAGGGCTTCAGGGTGTGTGTGTGTCACCTCAGGTCTTGCAGTATAAATTGTTTTGTTTGTTTGTCTAGCGTGTACGGTTGATAGTATGACCTCTCCCTTGGCCCCTCCCACCTCAAAAATAGGTACATGGCAACATTAGCAATATCCTGGGAAGCTCCGGACTGCTCACATGGCTCTTCCTGTTAATCACATGATCTCACATTTAGGTCTAGTGGCAGGTGGAGTAAAGCCGGGCAGTAATGCTAAAGTCATGTCTCTTTTATACAATACATGATGGCTAGCTCACAGATAGGCCATTAACCTTGCAAGAAAGAACGCTCTGCCACATTACGCATATAGCAGGACCACGCCAGTGACTGCATAGACAGGTGGCATGAGGTGTTTATTGCAAGATCACTAGCATTGCTGTAATATGAAATGTTCTTATCATGAATAGCAGGTGAGGTTTTGCAGCCTGCATCTTCTCTGTGGAGTTTATTATGAGGGACTGCTGTGAATCTCCATGCTGTCAAGAAATTCTACCAAAAAGAAAAAGAAAAAATAGTTTTTGCTTTGTTTTCATATTTCCATTTAATGTGTAATGAACAGGTTCACTTTATTGGTTATAGATGTAAATAAATAATAATAATAAAAAAAAAGTTCCACTGCAGCCATTTTTCATAGCGATCATCTAGAATAATCCCTTTGCTCTCATCTACTGTACCCGTTGTGGGCATTACGCCCCCTGCTGTGGTATACAGGTATGGGCCCTTATGAAGACGCAGTCTGTCAGGACATTGCAACTCGTAACCCTTGGCAGCAGCAGATCTCAAAGCAAAAATTGTGAACCAACTGACATGATACCCATGCTAACGACATGTATTTCAAACTTTTACCGACACGCGAGGCAGGGAGAGAAAGCAGTGTGCGGACTGCTTCTGTAACAAACCATTAGTTAATCGTCTTGATTTTCTTCCACAAGATGACCAAATGAATCCCATTTTACGTCCATTAGGTAGTGTTTATGAGAAGAATTCGGAAAAAGTGTATTTATGTTATTAAGCCTGTTGTGGTGAGTTTTCCAACATAGAAATTCAAACTCAAAAACTTGTAATAGGAAGAAAAAAAATGAAAGGGGCATATTAAATTAGGCATAGGGTTCCATCGGAACATCACACTGCGGGAATCTCCCTAGCTAGTTGTTGCCACACCTCTATGCGAGCGACAAGCATGGTCATCCTGCCCACATTACCACCATCATACTAACGTTGGAGGTTCCGACGGAAACTTCTCACTTATTGTATCTTTCTCTAAATGTGCTTAATATGTAATATAATATAAAAATATTGTCAACGCAGCACACATTGTTCAGTTCATGGAGGTGTTACACATACACTAAATATACACTTACTGCTTTCTACACTGTTATTAACTATGCAGTGTGTGAATAGGTCTTTTATAGCATATCATTGATATACTAGTGCTGTATTAAAATAATTAGCAAAATTGTATATACTATATGGTAATATAATGGATTTTTGGAACATACAATAGACATTATTTTACAATAAAAAAAAACTTAAAAGGAAAAACAGACATATTGCTTTTTTTTATTGACAAACATATGCACACACGTGACATAAGCAGATAAAGCCTGTAATTCTTCCACAACCGCTTAGAGATGTTCTGTGTTTATTGTATGACAGGGCTAATAACAGTGATGAGTGGCACTGTAGAACAGCATGCAGCAATGCAGATATACTGCGTGCTGACCCCCCTCGGCTGCTGGAGGAATGCCTTACACAGAGCAGATGTCTTTGCTGCAGCATTCCTGGGAAGAAATCCGGTCACGGATGGTTTTGCACACACAGTCACACCCTTCATGCAGACGTTTATAGCAGCACAGGCTCAAGTTCAAGGGTAAAATATATGAGGACAGAGCAGGGGAGGAAGCGGAATAACATTATGTGAATCTTTACTGTGTATCCTGCAATGCTGCATATGGCTGTTAAAGATTATAGTTATCTGGGGTTATTGCCACCCCCAAAACAGAATCTAGAGGTGTGCGTCTTTTATACAAACACATACATATTGTGTGTGTGTGTGTGTGTGTATATATGAAATATATATATACACATATATATATATACGTACACACACAGTATGCAGTGGATTTGTAGACTTGAATGTTAATATGTTGACACCGACATGATGTCCACATCATTAGAATGCTGACATCATTTTAGCGTTTGGCATAGATTAAAAGTCAATGCAAAATCCCAGTGTCACCATATTAACATTTACAATGTCAGTATTCTATATGGGTTGGGTACGGGATGTCGGCAGTCAGAATATCAACAGCGGCGTCCCGACTGGCGAATCCTTACCAAATTAGGTAAGTGTCCTAACCCTAACCCCTACCGTCAGGATTCTAGCACCGGCATCCCTACCGCCAGGATGGTAGATACATCCCCTCTGTGCATGTTGACAAAATATACCACAACCATATATTTACATACATACACCAAGATCAATCTTAACATTAAAACCACTGACAAGTGAAGTGGATTACATTGATTAACTCATTACATTGGCACCTATCAAGGGGTGGGATATATTAGGCAGCAGTTCCTGAAGTTCATGTGTTGGAAGCAGGAAAAATGGGCAAGAGTAAGGTTCTGAGCGACACTGACAAGGGCCAGATATTGTGATGGCTGGAAACATGGGCCATAGCATCTCCAAAATGTCAGGTCATGGGGGGTGCTCCCAGTATGCAGTGGTTAGTACCTACCAAAAGTGGTCCAAGGAAGGATAACTTGTAAATCGTCGACAGGGTGACTGATGCGCATGGAGAGCACAGGCTAGCCCATCTGGTCCCATCCCACAGAAGAGCTACTGTAGCACAAATTGCTGAAAAAGTTAATGCTGGCTATGATAGAAAGGGGTCAGAACACACAGTGCATCGCAGCTTGCCATGTATGGGGCTTCGTAACCGCAGAATGGTCACAGTGCCCATGCTAACTCCTGTCCACTGCCAAAAGCACCTACGGTGGGCACGTGTCAGAACTGGACCATGGAGCAACGGCAGAAGGTGGCCTGGATCTGATGAATCACGTTTTCTTTTACATCATGTGGATGACTGGGTGCGTGTGCATCGTTTACCTTGGGAATAGATGGCACCAGGATGCGCTATGGGATGGAGGCAGTGTGATGCTCTGAGCATGTTATACTGGGAAACCTTGGTTCTTTTCCATTCATGTGGATGTTACTTTGACATGTACCACCTACCTAAACATTGCTGCAGACCAAGTACACCCCTTCATGCTAACAGTGGCCTCTTTCAGAAGGATAATGCACCCTGCCACACTGCAGACATTCATCAGGAACAGTGGTATTGCGTGTGGTCTATGAAGTATTTGAGCTGACTATTGAGGGTCTCAAATAAATAATTGCTTGTATTCTATTACCTGCCAATACCTCAGAGTCACTAACCCCGCTACTTACCTTCTGCATGCCAGCTGTCGGGATGCTGGCGGCGGAATTCTGCCAGGTGTCAGGAATCTGGTGCTGGTATTCTAAGCACCGGCATCCCACGTGCAGGGATAATGACCGTCTCCCGTATTACTCGTCACACATGTCAAACTTTAACTCAAAGGTAATTTAACTAAAAAGCACCATGGGCATTAGTGAATTGAGCTTGAAGAACCAGTATTATCCATGCTCTACTAGGTAACAGAAAGAGTTCTAACCCTGTACTGGTAGATTTATATAATAAGTATATATCTGAATGTACCATGGGGTGGTATGTATGAAGCACCAGCATATTACCAGCAATGGAATGTGGAGATCGCGCATGTACTGGGACTGTCTACTACGCTGAGGAAGGAAGAGGAAAGGTATTTATAGGAAAGTATATACAGACTCTCAATCAACGTACTGTTGCTGTAGTGCCTCAAATGTGCAGGAGCTGAATGTTTAAAAGTTCCTGGAAACTAACCAAAGTGTCGTATTATGCACTGGTATGTGTTTCCGTGCTATTACTACAGGCTACTGTTGTTAATGAAATGTATTGCTCTCTTACAATTGTGCATTCTAGCGTAGTACACAATGAGTCATGTGACCTAGGCTACCTATCAATGGAAAGCATGTGAGGAGAGATTTTATACAATGAAATAGAAAGGGAACACTGCAGAAAATCATCAGAGTATAATTCAGAATTGGGGCCCGATTCCGCAATGTACACAAAGAGGAAGCTGTGATGCGATTACCATACAAATCTGCATCAGGTCACACTATTGCCACGTTCTGTGCTACCTTAGAGGGAGCATTTTTCCCAGCGCTATTACTCAGTAAGGATTCTCGCTGCCTTGCTTGTAGCAGGAACATGTTCACACACTGACTTCCCTGCCTCATTTACATGCTGGAGGCACTGGACTTTTACATTCATTCAGCAGGGCAGCTCTGGCCAGGTCACACACACACCCCGGCCCTCATGAAGACCCAGATGACGCTCCTCCCACATACAAACTTGTCATGATGGGACCTTACATAGGTCAAAATACTGAGAATACAGTGACTTCAGTTGCAAAGGACCAAGGTCAGTGTTATCGCAGTATGGAACCATCAATCCACACAGTGCATGACCACCTTGCCAGATTCAAAATACATCTCCTGCTTGTCCGTCTGTACCTGGCTTACTAACCAATCTGATCATGGGAGCAGTCACAGCAGCGGGACATGGGGGCACTGATCTTGCAGGAGGCAGTGATATGTCCACTCTGTGATTATGTCTGTGAGGACAAGACTATCACGCTGTAAACAGGGGAACGGCAGGAAACCAGAATCCATCCAGATCACTCAAGCCCATTATAGGAGAAAAGAAATCGGGAGAATAGGGCTACACTGTGATTTTGTCTAAAGCAGACGGTCCTCCAAAACAAAGACCCTATATGTGAGAAAGGCACCAACATAAAGACAGGCGATGTTGCTAAAGCCCCGCTGGGGGCACGCATATCATGGGTACACACTAGACGATATAAAAGATATGTCGTCCGATCCCGCAGATCGGCGCGACATATCGTCTAGTGTGTACCCACCTTTAGAAAGCAACTAATCATGTAGAGGCAGGGTCCATCAATGCTAGGTGCTACATTTCTCACATCATGCCAAAAAAACATTGCTCAGTGGCTGCTTATCTCACTCCAGGGACTAACGCTTACCAAAAACAGATACAGCAAATATAGGCCAATCTTAGTGGAAAAGCTGCTGCAATCTATCTGCAAGGGACTTCGGATTTGACATTTGCAGTAGAGGCCTGGCAGAGCATCACCATGGATGAAACCCAGCGTCTGGTGATGTCTATGCGTTCCAGACTTCAGGCTGTAATTGCCTGCAAAGGATTTGCAACAAAGTATTAAAAAGTGAAAGTTAGATTTAGGATTGTTTAGTTTGTCCCATTACTTTTGGCCCCTTAAAAAGTGGGAGGCACATATAGAAACCGTTGTAATTCCTACACCGTTCACCTGATTTGGATGTAATTACCCTCAAATTAAATCTGAAAGTCTGCAGTTAAAGCACATCTTGTTTGTTTCATGTCAAAGCCAATGTGGTGGTGAATAGAGGACAATATATGAAAATTCTGTCAATGTCCCAATATTTGTGCGCGTGCGTATATGTATGTATATATATATATATATATATATATAGTGAAGTTGTGTGTAGGAACAGCGCACAACTATAGTGGTTCCCTCAATGGGATGTAGATGTTTGTTTTTTACAGAAGCAGCGAGACAGGACTACAATTAGCTGCGTACCATATATCGTAGTAAATACAACCAAAGTATCTCCCAGTATTCCTTTTCCTCCTCAATATTCTGCGCACAAGCCAAAGACGCCCGTTCGCGTTTCCCGGGCGTCTTTGGGTTATGCTGCTTGTGCGCAGTTTTTACTTCTCCAAGGAATATTGAGAAGGGAAAGGAATACTGGGAGATACCTTGGTTGTATTTACTACGTGCTTGATTTACTACGATATATGGTACGCAGCTAATTGTAGTCCTGTCTCGCTACTTCTGTAAAAAACAAACTGCGCTATATTACCTTTTCTATCCCAGTCTTGAACGAGCCCTCTTCAAAGGTGTTCCAGTAGATGACATCCCATTTACCCATCCATATATCAACTATACCATTGGAACCCCGATAAGCTTTCAAGTTCTTTTCTTTGGTACGCACACTAATTTTGAACACATATCATCACCTTACTGAATTTACTACACTATCAGGCGCATGTCTCTTTAACACCCTCTTTTTTATATATATATATATATATATATATATATATATATATATATATATATATATATACACACACACACACACACATATATACATATACACACACACACACATATATATATATATATATATATATATATATATATACACAAACACACAAGCTAGAAGTAGATTGGTTCATACAGATGTATCCACATACTTCTATCCTACACATAACGCAAGTGCCGTGTAATGTACACATCTATCCTCTGTGCGCTACATGTCAACTGGCAGTATCTGCCTGCTTCCGAAATGCTACGTTACAGTGTCAGCGGTTGACACACAGAACATAGGCATGCTGCATAACATTTTAATCAGCAGAAGCTGCTTGTGTGTTCTCTTCAAGTCACATTTGAAGGTAAAAAAGTTGCACAAAAAAAGACACTCGGCGCTACAGACACCACGGCATGGCGTGACTAGATGGGCTGTTTAGATCGCAAGAAGGCTGAATAGACAACTTCACAAATGATCACCAGACAACAGCTACTAGAGGGCTGCATCATTTGAAATAGGGAACACCCAGGGGCGTTTTAAGAGAGGAGGGGGCACATGTGCAGCCTCCGTTTGGGCCCCTTCCTCTCTGTCGGCGGCTCGGCGTGGCACTGAGTGATGTAGAGTCTGGCTTCATGCCAGAATCTACAGCACATGCACGGGTCTCCGGGAAAATGGCGCCCGCACCTACTTTCCTGGGGACACCTTTTCTGCGCCTGCGCAGATCAATGGAAAAATGGCCGCCGCCATTTTCCCCGTGAGTGTTTGCTGCTCTGCAGCGCCAATCCGGCGCTGCGGAACAGCACTGCGGGAATCTGCAGAGAGGAAAGTATGATTACCTGTGAGTACAGGGTGTGCGGTGTGGGCTCCCCTGGACCCAGGGGCCCGTGTGCACCACACACCTTGCACCCATTATAAAAATGCCTATGGGAACACCCTATTCCAATATGGGTCCCTGAATTCCCTGGGCGCCATGTTGGGGGATATCTTTCGCATCGCTGGATAGCTTCTATGGGGGCACATTGGGGGTCATTCAGACCCACTCGCGAGCGGCAGTCCGCTCGCAAGTGGGTCGATGTTCCCCACTGCGCATGCGCACGACGGAGGGAGCTCCGTCGTGCGCATGCGCGAGACCCGGCGAGCGTAGGACTTTTCCATCGCTCCGGGTCTCGCACCAAAGGGGGTGTGCTGTCGATGTTGATTGACAGCACGCCCCCTTTGGTGGGCGTTCCAGGGGCGTGCCTGCCAGACGGAGGCGTTCCTATGGGAACGCCTACCGTCTCAAGCCGGCCCCACTGACATCACTAGTGATGTCAGTGGGAGTGATTTTGGCTCTGATGGAGCCAAAATCACTCCTGGTCTTGCGGTTGAGAAACCCGACCACAGGGTTTCTCTCGCAAGTCCGATGGTCGCGATGGTCAAGACCATCGCGACCATCTTGTTGGACGCTCGTATATGCTGTGAGTGCTGACCCACAGCTATACGAGCGTCCAGGAGGACACTCCATTTTAATGGAGGTGGGCCCTGATTCAGAGCGAGCGCTCTGGTCAGAACGTCCGGCTCTGAATCAGGGCCATAGTTTGAAAGAGGAGACTTCCCATTCGTTCACTACACCGGACGAGGGGATAAGCCTCACACGTCATCCGAGGCAAAGGGACCATGGAGAAGATACTTTAGCTATTATTTTCATTATTTTACATTACTAAGAACTTTGGGATCATTGGTAAGAAATCCCAAATAAAAAAAAAATTATGATAATAAAATGTGGGGGGAAAATTTTTAAAAAAAACGGGCAACTACTTTTACAGCCACTGTATAATTTAAAATATTATCTGTACTTGCTCTTAATTACATTAATGAATTTTGTATAGCTTTGCTGTTAATAATGGCTCAAGGATTCTGCTACCTCAAAGAACCTGACCTCTCAACTTACTACTGAAGCAGAAGGCAGATGTGTGTGATTTAGTGCTGGGTATACAAAACAGCAACTACCTGAACTGTTGAACCTTGAGTTATACCCAAGTATACAGCATCATAGCAAACATCCCACTTTAATCCTGCTGACAGATCCTTATCAGCCCTGGACTGATAGCATGGCCTCTGCACTGCCAGGGAATAAAATATCCAATGACAACAAAAGTGACTACCAACTCATTGCTCTTTATTCCTAAAAATGCCCATATATACACACGCTGCTATTTACACAGCCAATAGGGCCATTTTACACCTAATCTGGCCCCACAATGCATTGCAAACAATCAAATACTTTCTAATAGAATGTTGACAATATATTATATATTGTAGCTCACAGTTCCTTACAGAAGTGATAAAACCCACTAAGATGAGATACCATTGTACAGGTTGAGTATCCCATATCCGAAATGCTCGGGACCAGGAGCATTTCGGATTTTGGATAATTTTGGTTTTCAGAATACCTTGCAGGGGGGTCCAGGAGATGTCACAGGAGGCCTGGCGTGTGCAGCAGAGGGGTCCGGCAGGTATTACAGGAGGCCTGGTGTGTGCTGCGGGGGTGTCCGGTGGATGTCGCGAGTGATCCGGCGTGTGTCGGGTGAAGTCCGGCAGGTGTCATGTGAGTCCCGGCATGTGCGGCGGGGGTGGGTCCTGCAATAGGGTCCATCAGGTGTTGCAGGGGAGTCCGGCGGGTGTCACGAAATGCCTTGCATGCGCTGCAGTGGGGGGAGCGCGGCATATAGACCACGCCCACGCTGCTAGTGATTGGTCATTAATCTGTGACATCATGACGCCAGGGCACGTCATGATGTCACGGCTGCAAAAAAAAACTTCGTTTTTTGGAATATTTCGGATAATAGAATTACGGATATGGGAGACTCAACCTGTACTAGCATTTTGTAAAGTGCAAAAAAAAATTGACAAACCATTTTATAAACATAATGGCTTCTTGTATCAACTTCTCTTGTGAAACATGTGTTAAATAATAATTATTAACTATAAATATGGGTATTTTAACAAATAATTGTATTACATTAGCACAGCCGATTAAATTGAAAAGAACAGTGTTTAATCTTCTTTATTTCCAATGTACAATAAATTGTCTTCTCTGTGAGAATTTTATGGTAGTTACAATAATTGTCATTACAGGTTTATCACACTCTCTCTCACACACAGGTTGGGGGGGGGTGTACTATGCCTTGGAGAGAGATAAAGTACCAACCAATCAGCTCCTAAAGCTGGGTACACATTAGGTCGATGGGTCGGCTGTTTGGCCGACCTGACGATTGGCAAGTTATCTGCCCGAAATGCCGGCTGGGTGGCGATTTCCCTGCAGCATGTGTACGGGCGATCGGCGGGTCACCCATACACACCAGCAGATGACCAATATATCTTTCAGATATATCAGCTATCTGCTGTGCTGCAAGGCCGTTCCAATCTTTGTGATCGTCGTTCAGATATATTAGGTGTACACACCCGCCGCTGTACTATAGATATATCGACTGTTCCAATGAACGCCTGATATATCTATCAGTGTGTACCCAGCTTAGCTGTCACTTGACAGGCTGTATTTGAAAAATGACAGTTAAGAGCTGATTGGTTGGTACTTCATCTCTTTCCATGTTATCTCTCTCCAAGGCTGATGCTGGGTACACACTAAACGATATTTAGAACGATTTGGCTGATTCAGACGCATCGTAACAACAAATCGTTTAAATTGTGTAGTGTGTACACACCATCACAATCCCGATGCGCACTCCTGCCAGTCGTCCGTCGCATCCTCAGATCCTTTGTACATGCAGAAACATCTGAGGATGTCGCTAGCGATGCCATGCTCCCGAATGCAACATGTCCCCCGCTTCCCCCCTCGCCCCTGCCAGAATAAGCAGAAAGAAGCCCAGTCAAAAATGGGCATGGTTCTGGGAGTCCTACAGTCAGCAGAGAACGTGGCTACAGGAGCCCCAGTCAGTAGAGGGGGCGTCTCTCAGCAGTCAGCAAGGGCAGGGTACCGGGAGCCCAACAGGCAGCTGGGGCATGGGCTTTAAACAAAAATTGACAGCCAAAAACGCAACACACCTACAGATCTAGGACTCATGAGAAGGCATACAAACATATACATATGTATGGTCCTTATCAGATAGTTACTGTCCAAAGCTCAAAGCACGTTTTTTCATTATCAAAACACATTAACCAAAGCCAACTGCTTATTGTTGCTATGGATTACTGCACTTTGTTAGTAAATAACTTGAACACTGGACTGACATTCTTCTTTTGCAGCATCGATCAACTTGGTGCAAGTGTGTAAGAAACCGCTTTAGTACAACTGGGGCCTCGGCAGAATACTTTGAATGCGTGAGAATGCCTGACGGAATGTAAAGAATGTATGGATCTGGACTTTGCCTAAAATGACCATGCCCTCAAAGATCAATTTATTAAAACATTGGCTTTTTTTCAGGCCTGCTTTCCTGGAGAACAGAACAGACGCATCTGCAATCTGATTTCTGCTCTAAATACAATGACAACTGTAAATAAACAGTGACCGACTCTAAGAACTGCTGTTCGGCAGAAAGTGGCATGCTGTCTCCTGCAGACCAAACCAACGAGAAGATCTGCGACTCCATCAAGAGCGGCTGCAGCCTCGGATTGCGATTCCTAGCTTGATTGTACATAGCACAAGGTAGCAGTCTTCCGTGCGGGAGCAGGCGACATCTGATATTATGCACTGCTACAATCCCATATAAACTTTATTTCACATGGTTAGTGTCTGCCTGTGGTGTGGAGCTCACCACCCAGCTGTTCAGATTCAGAGAATGGTTGACAAAACACGTGTGGTAAACAAGTGGTGGCTGTTGCCGGGGAACCAGGACGCCAGCCACTGATACGCAAGAGCAGCTGGCGGGTAATTAACCCCTTGGAAGGTTTCCTGGTTTGTGGTACAGTATTATAGAGTGCCCAAGTGACAACATGAATATATGTCAGCTCATCTGGGGACCCAAGTCTTGTATTACTTTTAACTCTTTGTAAATTTGTTATTTTAATGTTGTGTTGAAATAGTTTTCCCATAACACTGCGAGAGACAGGGAAGCATCAGTATCAGAAGCGTACTCTAGCATGTGTAGATATACATAAGTGAATGCTAGTGATGTTTATGGCATGGAACAGGAACCATTTTTATCGCTACTCATTGTTCTAATAAAGAGGGAAAACAATAGAGACTTCCAGTTATCCAGGGAAGTAAAACAGTTTCATTATTTCATATTTTGTACTAAGATTGGGCGTGGATTTCCTCTGCTGTTAGACCCGTAAACTATTATGGCTCTTACATGTTCTCTCTTCTCAACGTTGTTTTCTTATTGGGGGTGGGGGTAGAATGTAAATGAAATAAGACCACACCAAGTTCATGGCGTGCCTATTTACAACTTTATTTCTTCACTATTATTAAACTGAAGTAAACTGAGGTTGGACTAAGCTCGGCATCCACTCTTAAATGTACATTATGGGGTATGCAGTCAGGAATCCGGCTGACGTATTCCCGACTGTCATATCCCGGCAAGGGTTAAATGACTGGTGTCTAAATATAGACGCCTGTCATTTGACCGGCGCCCGGCATCTCGATCGAAGGGGGGGGATGGGGGAGGGTTAGGTTTAGGGCTCCCGGGGGGGGACTTAGGTTAGGTACTCCCCCGGGAGGTTAGGGCTAGGCTAGGGGGAGGGAGGGTTAGGCAGCCCCAGGGGACTTAGGTTTAGGTGGCAGGGAAGGGGGGGTTAGGTTTAGGCACTGGGGGGGAAGGTTAGGGTTAGGCACCCTAAAGGAGGGTTAGGGTTAGGGGGTAGAATTAGGTTTGTATATACTTATCTTCAACAATCGGGATTTCCTCCTGCTGTCGGGATTCCAACCGCCGGGCACAGGTCCGGCGGTAAATCATACTGATTCCCATTATGGTTATGCTGTATGCACGTGGGTGTCTTGTACTTGGTTAGTTTCTTCGTTGCATTTACCAACATGTGAAAAATAAGGAAAATAAAACTTCTCTGGGAGTAGTTTTACTCCTACATTGACAAATAGCACAATGTTTTGGTGGCTTTGCCCCTTCCCCGAAATATTGAGGCCTTTGGCTATTTTAGAATAAAACAACTTGTTTCTTCATCACACAGATATCTCACCAATACGACACAAGATCAGTCACAGAGGACAGAAGAGCATCCTTGCTTCCCTATCACATGCAAAGACCTATATTGGCGCATTGCACCCAACTTACCTGAAGAAAAATTAAACTGAAAGGAGACTGATGTAAATACACGTATAGGTTAGTTCTAAAGCTCACGGTACAATGCAGGGAATGAGAAAACACGTCACGCAAATTACACTTCAGACATCAAAACATTTCCTGCAGTATTTTGACGGATCAGGCGCCGCTCTAGAGAAGCGGTATTTCCCATTCTCTGCTACAAGTCACTGCCAGGGGCTTGAGAAGGCAAAAGCACAGCGCTGTGCTCAGCATTTTATAGCAGCATTAATCATACTGAAAATACTTTTTGGAGAATACGTCTTGCTTATTAAAACAAAGCGCTTCGAGGCAGATAGCCGGACAACAAAAACATTTAGAGGGAGATGTACTAAAACCTTGGAGAGGGATAAAGTACCAACCAATCAGTTCCTGACTTTTTCAAACAGCCTGTAAAGTGACAGCTAGGAGCTGATTGGTTGGTAGATTATCTCTTTCCACTTTATCACTCTCCAGAGCTTAGTACATCTCCCCCTTAAAGTGATAAATTACCACTAGGAACACATTTCTATTAAAGTCTATGGCTGAGATGTTGACTTGGTAAATAAGTTAGCAGCAGAGATTGTCCACCTTGTAACAATAGTCCGCCCATCTAGCACATCAGTTGGGATATCACAGCAGTTATCACTGTGAGACAACAGCTGTGATAACTGCAAGATATCAGCACTGCAGGAAGGAAATTCCAAATGAACAGGTCTAAAATAAAGAAGTGAATGTGGCCTCTGATTGGACAGTAGAGGAGACAGTAGTGTAGACCAGCCAATCAAATACCACATTTACACACCTTTTGTCCCGACATATAACCTTTAGATTTGGTAATTGCAGAAGGTGCCAAAAGAATGAACAGTCAGTCAAATCTGGCGGTCATTCAGACCCGCTCGCGAGCGCAGGACGCTCGCAAGCGGGTCGATGTTGCCCCACTGTGCATGCGCACGACGGAGGGAGCTCCGTCCTGCGCATGCGCGAAACCCGGATAGCGACGGGCTCTCCGTCGCTCCGGGTCTCGCACCAAAGGGGGCGTGCTGTCGATGTTGATTGACAGCACGCCCCCTTTGGTGGGCGTGGCTGCCAGACGGAGGCGTTCCCCTGGGAACGCCTACCGTCTGAAGCCGGCCCCACTGACATCACTAGTGATGTCAGTGGGAGTGATTTTGGCTCTGATAGAGCCAAAATCACTCCAGGGCTTGCAGCAGGGAGACCCTACCGCAGGGTCTCCATCGAAAGCCCGATAGTCGCGATGGTCTTGGCCATCGCGACCATCACAATGAACGCTCGCATAAGCTGTGGGTGGTCACCCACAGCTATGCGAGCGTCCAGGAGGACGCTCCATTTTCATGGAGGAGGGCCCCGATTCAGAGCGAGCGCTCTGGTCAAAGCGTTCGGCTCTGAATCAGGCCCTCTGCCCACTCACTCGCTTTCCAAGTACCATGATGGGTTATTAAAAAGAGATGTGTCTATATGTGTAAAGTTACCTCCTTTTTTATTTTTTGTACCCGTTACAACTTACAATACTTTGTTTGGCCCACCAGACACCTTTAGTAACTGCACAGTATTGAGCCTATATTTGTAGAATCACTTGCACACATTTTTCTGAAAAGTAAATTGAAAATTAAACCCTACTTATAGGTTTCGTAATTTTTCTCTTCAGAAAATATTGACTGGAAGAGTCTACAACCTATAAGACACATAGGAACAAGTGGTTGGCGAATGGAAACACAGAAGATAATTCACGTGTAATGGTGAGCATTACTGCCTCACAGCACTGAGGTTGTGGGTTTGATTCCCATTACAGCCCTAACTGTGTGGAGTTTGTATATTCTCCCTGTGCATGTGTGGGTTTTCTCCTGGTGCTCTGGTATTCTCCCACACTCCAAAAATAAGGTTAATTGGCTCCAAACAAAATGAACCCTAGTGTGTGATCATGTGGTAGGCAACATAGATTGTAAGCTCACTGGGGCAGGAACTGATGTGAATGGACAAATATTCTCTGTAAAGCGCTGCGCAATAGGTGCGCGCTATATAAATAACTGGTAATAAATAAATAGATTGTTTACAGTTCCTTTTAATAAAAGAGTAATATTAAGGTTCCCTAAATATCATGGAGTACTTTGTAATATACTTCTCACCAGAGTACATATATATTAGGCTTGGGGCAAGAATTTTGAGGAAGACGGATGTTGATATTTTGCATGTGGTGTGATGGATTATCTATGTGCAACATTTTCTCTTTTCCAGATAAATTAACAATTGTACTTACCTACGCAGGTGCATGTTGGAAAATCAGCTTGAGCCCTTTTAGCTGGAGTGTCCAGTAAACTCTTGGTTGGAGAAGTTAAATAACTCAACGGAGATTCCATAAACCCACTAAGAGAAGGATTAAAAGGCAGATCACTTTTGGTAGGCGTTCCGTCAAGCTGTTGATTCTCCTCTGAGTAGAAGCATGTGGTAGACACCACTGTTATAGCACCAGAAGACTCAACTTTGATCTGCTTAGGCCTTGATGGAAATAGACTGTCAAAATTCTGCGACATCTCCATGTCTGAAAGTGCAGCGTCGGAATTTGTGGCTGGACACGTGGAGTGTTCAGATGGTAGCATTTGGGGAGGGAAGGGTAGTTTGGCCTGTGAGTCCAACGACATTGCTTGCTTTGGAGGACCTTCACCATTATGAGAGGGCATCTCGGTCATTGGGAGTGAGAAGCTATTACCCAATTGTGCTTCAAACTGCCTAAATAAATCATCAAATTTGTCATCAAGCAGATCATTTTGAACAGAAGCATGGCCTGCACTGGCCTGCTGGCCAATAGAGTCATTCTGTCCAGAGCTAGAGTTGGTATCATCCATGGAAGATGTGGGGCAAGTATCTTTTAGACCAAAACGGTTATCTTCATGAAGAGAGAAGCCATTGGCTTGCCCATCATTCGGCTGACTTACAGTGCACATTTCCTGAGTGTTTAAAGTATATCTGCGGTCAAGATTAGCCTGTAACACAGACTGTGGTGTAAGCACCATTGATTTGATGTCGTTAAGAATAGACTGATCGGTCTTTTCTTTTTGCTGATTCTCTCCATTTTCAACTCGGCGAAAGTCTTCTATCTTGATTTGGCTCATGGGCAAAAATACAGCATGGCCATCTTTCTGCCTGGGTTTCTTAATCTGTATTTGCTTTCGAGGTGGTTTAATTTTCGGCTCAGTTTGTTTTTGCGAAGGCGACTGCACCCTTTTTTTCCTCTCCTTTACTGGTTTATCGACACTCTTTGGAACCTTTTGGGAGTTTGGCACCCACCAGCTGGGTTGTTCTTGTGGACCTTCCTGCATGGGGTTGGAATCTACGAAGAGGTTGCGTTTATGGTGAAGGTGCTGCTGCAAAGCAACCTGGGTACTCTTGTGGAAATTTGGTTCTTCGAACAATTGAGCGAGATGTTGATTTGGTGACATTTTGTAAAACTCTGCTGCTTCTTTCTTTACAGAGCTTTTTGACTTTTTAACTTTCGGGGGTAAAGACTCAGGGCCTTTGAACACAGACTTAATATAGTCATCTGTGTTCCCAAGCAACTGCTTCAACCCAGTCATGGGGTCTGAAGACAATTTTAGTTGCTCTGGTCCTTGATCCCATTGCTGCATAAATTCTGATTTTTGTGGGGTGGATGTCTGGCTCTGCAGCATGGGAGCACTACGAGAGAGACTGTCCTCTGGAATGTATTGCCTTTCTGGATAAGTAGCCTTTTTGTCTTGTTCCCACGTAGTTTGCCAAGAGGCCTGCGACATGGGAAGTGCATTTTTACCAGTGTATAGTTGGGACTGAGGATTCTGGAACAGGTCATTGCAGGACATTGGTAACATATGACCATGGTTACCCTTTGCAGGCGGAAAATAGGTTAGGTGATCATTGGGAGCAAAAGAGGTCTGTGACGCGCCTTTGGGGCAATCCTTGTTTGGCTGTGGAAGTGCAGATGAAAGTTGTGTAAGAGCTTCAATGGCAATTGCGGTTTGTAGACTTATATTTTTCTCCTTTGCAATGCTCAATGCATTTTGAGAAAAGGGAAGGACACCAGAAGGACATTTAGCTGTATTATTTTCTAGGGCAAGCACCTGTTCTTTAGAGTAGGTCTTCTCCACCAGCTCTCTGCTGACTTGACTCAGTGGGTGGTGTGAGCTATCTGGATGGTCACTAACAGCAGATTTGATCTTGTTCTCTAGCCACTCCAAGTAGTCTGGACACTCTGGCCCATCACAGTTACAGTTAGGTGGTTTCATGCCATGCTTTGCGAGTTCCAGAGCTGCCTTTAAGGTATTTAGATCTTCAGGGCAAGATGGGGCTTTGCTTTCGGGGAGATTAGAGCTCTCTCTGTTCATTTCATAATTAAACTTTTCATATAGCTGCACCGATACCATTGAGGGATTCCTGGATGCTGGTATGCCATAGGACATAGCCTCGGCCACAGCAGAGAACGCTACTAGGTTTTTGGCATCTTCTAGACTTGAACTGTTGATAGTAGCAGCATGATTGAGGATGGAAGAATTTTCCCAATTTATTTTGTCACCAGAATCTTGGGGAATAGGGGTGTTCGATAGCCACGAATTTGGTTCCATTAACAATCTGTGTCCTAAATCTTCGCATCCCTTATTCAGAAGCCCAGCATCACATTCCTGTTTCAACCTTCCTTCTTCAACATGATTAACCGGCCCTGTTTCCATTTGGTCTGTTTCGGGTCCATCAACTGAAGTGCTTTCCGAACAACTCTGTTAAAACAAAATGAAGAAAAAGAAATAGCAAATTAAATAACACTAATATAACAAAATGGTTTTCATGCTACAAGTAATCAAAATAATAATAAAATTATCTGTCTCAGTGTTTCTCAACTCCAAAGCTTAAGCAGCCGCAACAGGTCATGTTTTCTAAATAGCTTTAAATCACGCACAAGCAAGTCGATCTATTTTGCTGGGTCAGTAATTATCCCACCTATTTCCACAGACAGAAATCCTGAAAACATGGGGCCTGATTCAGGTTGGATTGCGGTTGTGATTAAGCATGCAATCTCACTGCGAAGGTATGCCAATACACTGCGATTCCTATGTCGTTGCAGCACAACATAAGGCCATACACTACCTTACACAGATCCGTAATACTTTGCAAGACTGAGAACAATCGGATCCTCACGCACACTTGCACAAGGTCAGACCTCAAATTGCTAACCGTCCGGTACGCAGTGAGAGCTCAAGCTGCGAATGCCATCGCAGTGGATAATTTATGCATGCCCTTGCAACGGCGTTCAAACCTACTGGCACGCCTGCATTTCGCTGACCACCCCCCAGTCACCACCCCCAAACGGTACTTCCTGTCAATCACTCTGCGATGGGTCTGCGTAGCCACTGCTATCGCAGTCCAGATCTCAGTGACTGGTTTGCGCACTGCGATGCATACGCATGGGCAGAACGCAATAATCGTCTGACAGTGTACATAATCGCAGTTGTGATCCAACCAGAATCAGGCCCATAATATGTTAGGGGTACTTGAAGACTGGAGTTGAGAACCACTGATCTATCTGATGGTAATTCAGAGCTCTGTGATTGTGGCACTATATACTACTGATGAGCGTAAATACAGAAATTAGTAAGAACAGATAAATGTTTAGTAAGAACAGATAAAATGACATTTAACAATGTTCGAACATTTATTATAGAATTCTTTGAAGAAAGAGAGACATATCAACTGCTAGTAATGGTCGCCCAAGTCTTTGAGTCTCCAGACCTGTATTGGAGACAGTAGCTGTAAGGCTCAAACACAACATATGTGTAATTAGTCACAGAGCTGAAATCGCTCAGTTACACAACTTATGGTCTTGAGGGAAAATGCTGATGGTAAATATCAGAGATAAATTGTGGTAAGTTACTTCCTTAGTCAGTCCAGGTTCTCTTTTCCACTGCTTCAATTAGAGACGCGTTAATTTTTTGCGTTTTTCTTACGCAATTCAATTAAAATCATGTTTATTTTGAACACACAAAAAAAAAACGTGATTCGCCCCAAAATACAAAATCCATGATAAGTTCACTGACTTATGTTTTTTCACAGGAGTGCAAATCGGGAATTTTTTCACCTGCTTGAGGCACGTGAAAAAAAATAACAACCGCTTACTGCCGGCTTCGGGGCTAATTGAATAGCCCCCTGGAGGGTCAATTAGCTGCTGTAAATTGCCGTGGCTAACCAAATTCTCCCCTTGGGCAGGGCCAATACAATATTAATGAAAAGCAGCCCATCCATTAACGTGGAACCGGTGATATCGCCAAAGCATATAGTGGAAGGAGATCAAAGTCCTATACTTTACTTCTAAAAATGATAGTATTCATAGGAATAAGTGCGGTCCTATAAATAACCAATGAGGACGATCCAAGTCAGTGGCTAAGAAAGTGGTATGGATGATCACTGGATTTATCAGAGCCATTCAAGGAAAGGAAAGACAATTACTAGTTTAGAGCTCTACAAACAAGTGTTGGAAAAACAACCACTTTTTAGAAGCAAAGACAAAACATTACTCTCGCTTCAAAAGCAAAATAGAAGTCTGTTGTTACATTAAGGGGTCTCAAAGTTTCCTGCAGCAGAGAGCACTAGGTTCCTAATGAGGCTTTCCATTGAATCATACTACACTGTATACAAGATTAACTCTTCCGAACGCTGTATACAACGCCAAAGTTGAAAAGCAGAGCGAGCGCTTGTCAAAAAAGAGTGTGTGTGTTCAGTCCATCCACTTGTCACACTAGCTTTGTCAAAGCACATTGAACAGCCACTAAAAGGTTGTGCTAAATATTAACGTACACCCGTATGTGAAGCGCATCTCGCGCATGGGTGATTCAGACTCGTACGCATTTCCATTTGCGACTGAAGCAGCGTAACTGGGTGTTCTCACAATGCTCAGTGAGGGCATTTCAATAAATACAACGGGTGTCAGAAGTATCTTTTGCACCAAGGAGAGGGACCATGAAAGTTTGTACTGATGATGATCAAAGCAAGCGTACAGGGCAGGGAGGGGTGGTCCTGTTGCCAAGATGCGTGCAGCCTTGCATATGGGTGAAAATACACCTTCAGTTACGTGTACTCAATGCAGTAGCAATGGAGGCTGACTTGCGCATAAAATGCATCAGGCCCATACACATCAGGAAATCACATGTCTAATGAATAATGTGCGGGACAGCAACTATTAAACAGATAATGTGTCTGCCCATCAGTATAGGCAACGTGCACCCTGGCAAAAGGATGGCCATGAACTCATGTGCTGGCATTATCTGGTATTTCACAGACTTCCAGACAGCTGCCCAGATGGATAGAAGAGATCTGTATCAGTCCTTTGTGGTGACAGCAAGTGAAGGATTGTTTGTAAGTGACAGCTGTAATCTTCCTCAATGTGGGGAAAACTAGAGCCTTCTTAATGTTGTAACTCCACAAGCAAAAAGCCCAGATGCAGAAGATATAGAGAAAGCTAAAATCTTATCTCACTGGTGTTAAACCCCTTATATCTAGTTATATGGTATCTATTAGACCAAATTAGTAGACCCATTTAGGGACATTTATGTAAACTATTCTACTAAATACCAGTTTATTAAATTAGGCCCATTACAGCCAATTAGCATAGCTGACATTTTAGTAGTGTAGAAAATAAAAGCAAACATCTCATTAGTTGCCATGGTCAACACCATCTAGTCTACACAATAATCCATAGGACAGTTTCAGTACTAGAGATGAGCGGTTCGGTTTTCATTAGGGTCTTCCAGCCAAGGTCGGATCTCTGAATGAGGCAAAAACATCATCTTTCACGGACATCTCGGCACAGATGTCCATGAAAGTGACGTTTCGTCCGTATAAGATAATGTTTTAACGTTTCTGCTTAATACATTTCCTAGTCTTCAAACGGACTAAATCTTTTTGACTCAGTTTAAGAAAATTATTGGTGCTCGAAGTAGAAAATGTAACATCTGGTGCCAAACCTTTATGTACACTCCACAGCGAGTTAGACCCAAGAAGAAACCAAGCAAGACTTGGTATTAACAAACAGACAAAGTGGTAAGATGGCCTAGCTAACAAGCGCGCAATCTATAGGATAATAGAAGTTTGGTACATGGAGGTGCTGTGTGCATAACGTATATTGGTCCGGTCAGATTGATCCTATTAAAAAATGACGCTGTTACACAAATTACGAAGGGTAGCCAGGAAACTTGGGGTACAAAACAAATTAATAAAAAATGACTTGTATAGCAACAAGATGGCCGCTGATGGTAAAATAAGTCTGCTATTATCGAGATTGCAAAACAGGCCTGATTCAGAGGTTTACGCTAATGCAATCGCAGCTGCGATTTCGCATGGAACGCAGCTGTGAAAGCGAATGGCTTACAAAGCACAGCTGAGCATAGGGAAGCCCACTGCTGCCTTCTCATACCTGTCCAACGACGTACAATAGCGTAAACATCGGTAACATCGAAGCACATCGGGCAGTCACGCAGCATGTATGGCAAGTCTGACCAGCCGCACACACTGCAGCTATCCCTGACACACTGAGAGCTCTCATGCTGCACCGGAGCTAATTTATGCACGCCCACGAAGCGGCATTTAAACGTCACTGCGTTCTTCCAACCACCCTCGTTTACCACCCCCCAACGCTGACTACCTACTTACTTTGCGGTTGGTTCCTATGTACATGAGTAATGGAAATGCAATCGCTGCGCGGGTACCGTGCTGCGTTCGCACATCCACAATAGAAAACAATCGCTCATTCTGCGAAAATGACGGCATTGCGTCCTCCTCTGAATCAGGCCCTCTGATCGCAAGCTCCGGAATGGCTATTCTGGGCAATTTTAAATTGCAGACTTCATTGTGGAGAAATAAACATTACAGTGTAAAATCAGCATTATAGATCTATGTATATATATATTTGTTTAAACAAAGAACAACTACGGTGTAGAACTGAAACTGTATAGGGGTTTAGCATCTGCTGCCTCTTTGTCTGCTGTGGTGAAGCACAATGACAGTCAGGCATGTACAAATGCAGCATCTCTACAAATAGCCACCAAGCTACCATCTCCGGGAGCAACACATCTCTGCATTATGTCCCAGCAATCATTCTACTGAAAGGAAAATGTCCACCATTCAAATATTGCTGACGCAGACAGGCTTGGATACCATATAAGCAGCCATTACCTTCATACAAGGCTCATTTCATTTCATATAGTATTTCTTTGAACCGTACGAAGATAATAAAAAATAAAACATAAAATTGTAAATACCAAAACAACTTATTTTGTGGAATACCTAAAATAATGCACAAAAGGAATAGAAGAAAAAAAAACAACCCCTCCAAAACTGCTCCATGAAGGCCAAGCTGTAACCCCATGGGTGTTGATAGACGTTTGAAGTGTCGGTTCTCTTTCTAGCAATATCACCTGTACTCAGAAGACAGCCTTGTACTATTCTCAATGACTTAAAAACCTTGTCACGGCACAGGTGCTCCCAGCATCCAGTTCAGCTATATTTGAGCACAAAACCTTACAAACTTCAACGCACAAGATGAATCGCTGCCGCCGGCACAGAGCGAAGCTCTTTAACCCTTTCACAGCTAGCACACTCATTTGTTAGACTTGGACGAGACAGGATTAAGAGATACAATAGGACCCATCGGCCGTGAACTTAACAGTTAAACAACAAACAGGGAAAAACTTACATTTCAATGATCCAGCAGAAAACAAACAAAAAAAAAAAAAAATGAGGAAGCACGACAAGGAAGAGGAGTCCTGGGGCTTTAAAGGACGTGAGAGTAGATGTGGTGAGCAGGAAGCCGCTTAGAGATTCAGCCTACACACACCTCGCCCTCCCCCCTTCTAACAGCTGTAGGGGCCATTAGCCCTGTCAAACAGCACACGTACATTCTGCAAGCAGCACACAGGCTGGCTCTGCTGCAAACTAGCGAGAGAACGGTCGCTAAAAGGTGGGCAGGCAATTTTCCTCTCCATAGACCACGGCTATATGGCAGCAGAATCAGATGCAGCATTCTGCTTCGCCCCCGGTGGCCTTACGTGTAGCTTCTGCCCATTTAAAGGAACAGAGTGAAGCTGCAATTACTTTAACGCTCTGTCCGTCTCCCCACCTCCAAAAATCAGGCTTGCTGCGGGCGGAAGGGTGGGAAATATAAGCTGGTTTTCTCCACTCTTCCCGAATGGATGTTTTTCGGTTTTGAAATTCACTTCTGCTTGGCACAGAGGTTGTGGAGAGGCAGAGAGTGCACCCATTCTGTCCCCGCTCCTAGTTCCATCTTCCCTTATGATGTAATCTGGGAAGCACTCCCAGATAAAGCGGAGTCCATCCTTCCACGGCTACGTAACGCTGCCTGCCAATCAGAGGCCGGGTGCACTGGCACTGTAGCGCAAAAGGGCCATACTTTCTGCTAGGATAATGCCACAATAAGATGGCTCCTCCGCAGCACTGGAATTACGACTTCCTGCGGCATGAACAAGGGAGCATGGAAGATGCTGAATTATATGGGGAAAGGACATTCCTTTGTAATATTGGACAAACGGCAATCATTGCGGTCAGAAAAATCTCATTTTTACATTTATGGGGTTTTTTTTCTCTGTAAAGAAAAATGTTCTACTTTGCTACATCACGGATCACAAACCATGGCCGCACACTTAGCGCATAGCGAGCGCTCTCATAGCAGAGACACATTTTGCCTCCATGTCAAATTATAAACGACCTTGACAGACACAAAAACAGATTTACTGCCTGGGTTTAAAGCTCTTTCAGTGACAAACTCACTAGCCACATTTTACACATAAAAATTTTGGCCAGAAAATTAAACAAATTTGTAAGACTTGTAAATAAATGAATGGTGTTATGTACAAATACGTGGGTTATTTGCTTTCAGGAGTTTAATGTCCAGAAAATAGAGAAGTATCTGTTCTCCAAATGTAGCCTCTAATTATTTTATGGCCATGTGGAGCGATTGTGTCTAGCACTCAAACTCTGCACATTCATGCCAGGCTTGTGTCTCATTAGCGGGGGCCAAATGTAAGCAGGGGACTACATGCTGCCGGCCCACCAGAGAGAAATAGTCTATAGGAGAGGTGCACGCTAGTCTAGCAGAGTATATGTAGCAATCTATATACTCACAGGATAAGCGTTATATTTGAAAAGCAGACCCTTTGGAAACATCTTGCACATTTAACTAACAAACAGCACTTTTCCCTTTAAAAATACATTTTAAATAACCAACCCAACTATTTGTGATCAGGAAAGCAAGCACTGCCCACACCTTATTAAAGGTCTTCCACCAAACCCTGCCAAAATCCTAATTTACAGAAGAAAGGTGAGTATGACACCATTCAAAGTCTTACATCAAATAACTTTTGCACACATGGATGATCTAGTATTTACACCGGTGTTCCAAAAGCCAAGATTCCATGCATCAAAACCCAACCAAAGTAACAATTGGATGAAGACTGCAACAAATACATCTGCAACATTTTTCCGCAGTGCCCCCATTCTGCTGATGGCCAACAGGCTGGGGGGGGGTCTCGATTGTTCAACATTTTGAAAGATCTCGATTACTCGAAAATGGTCAGAATCCGCGAGTCGGGGATTTTTAACATGTAGGATTTCCCTGATCCACTGACTGATCGCTGATCATCGATGTCCGCAAATCGACTGTTTTGGTCGCTGATATGTGATGTCTTGTGGGCCACGTAAGACCAAAGACATACCTAGGCTTATTAACATTCTAAGAGCTTCCGCATGAAACAGTTAAATCCCTGCTGGACAGCTCAAGCCTTGGAAATTCACACTGCATGTATGAGGACGGTATGCACTGTACGCTGTCCTGTAAAGATTGTCAATCTTGAATATCCTTTGTTATGCTTTACCAGGCGATGGACTAGGACGGCGCAGGGGAGGCAAAGAACAAATTATTTAGAAGGAAACAGAAAAAAAAAAAAAAAGATAAAAAAATAGATTTCACAAATGAAATAAATTATTTGCACAAAGTCACTAACTTTCATTAAAGATTGGCTTGACAAGTCTTTCCGGTTTTTAAAGACACCGCTCTGTGTAAAATCCATCATGTGCCTGAAATGTGACATTCCCTTTCTGCACAGGACAAATAACTCGCTAGCCTTCAGGCTTTACGCTGTCACACTGTAGGGCTGTATTTTGTATCTATGCAGTGGCCAGGCCTCCTAGTTCATGCAGGATTCTTAAGTAAAAGGTTATTCTACAGTGTCCATTGGAAACGAGGGGCTTGTCAGCTGGGTATGCAGTCGGGAAGCCGGCGGACCTAATCCTGACAGCCGGTTTCTCGACTGCTTAATCCCGGCGAGGGTTAAATGACAGGCGTCTAAATCTAGATGCCTGTCATTTTACGGACGCCGGGAGACCGGCCCCTGTAATCACGATCAAAGGGATGCCGGTCGCGGACAGCCACGGGGGGAGGGGGGGGGGGGGTTTAGGTTTAGGGTTCACGGGGGGGACTTAGGGTTAGGCAGTCCCCCGGAAGGTTAGGCTTAGGCTAGGGGGGGGTTAGCGTTAGGCACCCCCGGGGGGGACTTAGGTTTAGGCGGCGGGGAAGGGGGGGGGATTAGGTTTAGGCACTTAGAGGGGGGACTAGGGTCAGGCACTGGGGGGGGAAGGTTAGGGTTAGGAGGTAGAATTAGGTTAGACAATACTTACCTTGGACGATCGGGATTCCGCTGTCAGGATCCCAACCGCCGGGCATGGGCCTGGCGGCAAATCATATCGATTCAGTCAGCTGTGCTCTATTGGACCATAATCCCATCCCTGAGTGATGACACCTGATTCAGACACGCTCGCTAAGGTGCGATCACTCGCTCTGAGCGATTTTCGCCCATCTGCGCATGTGTAGAATTCATTGCGATATGATTTTGGTTGCTCATAAGCCACTATCAGGTCGCTGCTTTCAGTGACAGATGGTGTCATTTGTGGGTGGTAACAGGGGAAGGTGCTTGTGAATGGGGGAGTGGATGTGCGAACACAGGCGTGTCAGGCCGCCAAAAAACGCTGTTTAAAGGGCGTGCATAATTAGCAAAGTAGCGTCATTGTACACATCATCTGCATTTATTTTAGCCCGCACTGATCACTGTGCTTGCAGCAGGTTAAGGCGACCCCAAGGGCTGCAAGCAGCTCAGATGGCTCTCGATGGTCCCGATTAATCCTACATTTCCCGGAGATGACGTGTGTTGCGAGTGGCAAGGGGACATCTCTAGACACTTGCGAGCGCACTTTGCCGCAGCTTGCTAAAACATAGTGGGCGTCCTTACACGACGCAGTGCGAGCGCTTAATTTAAATATCCGTCCCCTTTTGCCTGCGAGCGACTGCATCTTGCGAGTGGGTCTGAATGAGCTCCTTTGTCCTAAGCCAAAACATAAATTTCTGCAACAACCTGCAGCCACGTGCCAAATTAATCAATAAAAGAATTGTACATTCTATCGTTCACCTTATACCGCCCCACGTACAGTATGTTTACAGGGAACAAAGTGATCAGATGCATCTGTAGTATATGAAATATATGCCGTTTTATAGAAACATCTATGAGACAACTGTTTTTCCATCCCATTTCAATCAGCAAATGTATCAGGCAAAGACGTAAAAGAGCTAGAGTTTATCGATGCAGAATGGTGCCTATTTTATTTCTAAAATTGAACGCTGACAGGACAAGCTAGACATCTGCAGTATTCACTGTACGCTGCAATGCCAGGTTTGCGCCCTCTGTTTAGTTGGGAAGTCCCGAATGGAGGGCGGGGACAAAGTGTTGTCATACAACTGCACGTGGCCGTGTAAGACACATGGCTGGAATGTCATTAACCCAAAGTGAACAACTATAATGCAATAGATATTTCAAGATTATACTCCTAGAAAGGATTCGCCAATTTTGAAGCCTAAATCAATGAAGTTTAAGTGGAGAGGGGGAAGATTTTCCTTGGAAGTACTTAATGTTATTTTTAAAATGCTTGATACGATAACATTTGAACAAAGTACCAGTCGGCGGGAAAAACAAAATATTATATATATATATATATATATATATATATATATATATATATATACACACACACACACAGTCAGGTCCATAAATATTGGGACATTGACAGAATTTTCATATTTTGGCCTCTATTCACCACCACAATGGCTTTGAAATGAAGCAAACAAGATGTGCTTTAACTGCAGACTTTCATATTTAATTTGAGGGTAATTACATCCAAATCAGGTGAACGGTGTAGGAATTACAATGGTTTCTATATGTGCCTCCCACTTTTTAAGGGGCCAAAAGTAATGGGACAAACTAAACAATCCTAAATCTAACTTTCACTTTTTAATACTTTGTTGCAAATCCTTTGCAGGCAATCACAGCCTGAAGTCTGGAATGCATAGATATCACCAGACGTTGGGTTTCATCCCTGGTGATGCTCTGCCAGGCCTCTACTGCAAATGTCTTCAGTTCCTGCTTGTTCTTGGGGCATTTTCCCTTCACTTTTGTCTTCATCAAGTGAAATGCATGCTCAAATCGGATTCAGGTCAGGGGATTGACTTGGCCATTGCATAACATTTCACTTTTTAGCCTTAAAAAACTCTTTGGTTGCTTTTGCAGTATGCTTCGGGTCATTGTCCATCTGCACTGTGAAGCACCTTCAAATGAGTTCTGAAGCATTTGACTGAATATGAGCATATAATATTGCCCGAAACACTTCAGAATTCATTCTGCTGCTTTTGTTAGCAGTCACATCATCAATAAATACAAGGGAACCAGTTCCATTGGCAGCCATACATGCCCACGCCATGACACTACCACCACCATGCTTCACTGATGAGGTGGTATGTTTTGGATCATGAGCAGTTCCTTTCCTTCTCCATACTCTTCTCTTCCCATCACTCTGGTACAAGTTGATCTTTGTCTCATCTGTCCATAGGATGTTGTTCCAGAACTGTAATGGCTTTTTTAGATGTTGTTTGGTAAACTCTAATCTGGTCTTCCTGTTTTTGTGGCTCACCAATGGTTTACATCTTGTGGTGAGCCCTCTATATTCACTCTTGTGAAGACTTCTTTTGATTGTTGACTTTGACACATATACACATACCTCCTGGAGAGTGTTCTTGATTTGACCAACTGTTGTGAAGGGGTTTTTCTTCACCAGGGAAATAATTCTTCTGTCATCTACCACAGTTGTTTTCCGGGTCTTTTGGTGTTGCTGAGCTCTCCGATGCGTTTTCTTTTTAAGAATGTTCCAAACAGTTGATTTGGCCACACCTAATGTTTTTGCTATCTCTCTGGTGGGTTTGTTTTGATTTTTAAGCCTAATGATGGCTTGCTTCACTGATAGTGACAGCTCTTTGGATCTCATATTGAGAGTCGAAAGCAACTGATTCCAAATGCAAATGTCACACCTAGAATCAACTCCAGACCTTATACCTGCTTAATTGATAATGAAATAACGAGGGAATAGCCCACACCTGTCTATAAAATAGCTTTTGAGTTGATCGTCCCATTACTTTTGGCCCCTTAAAAAGTGGGAGGCACATATAGAAACCGTTGTAATTCCTACACCGTTCACCTGATTTGGATGTAATTACCCTCAAATTAAATCTGAAAGTCTGCAGTTAAAGCACATCTTGTTCGTTTCATTTCAAAGCCATTGTGGTGGTGAATAGAGGCCAAAATATGAAAATTCTGTCAATGTCCCAATATTTATGGACCTGACTGTATATATATATATATATATATATATATATATATATATATATATTTATTTTATTTTTGTTTAAATGCATTTTCATGCTCAAGGCTTTGAAACTTACTGGAAGTATGAGAAGATCGAAATATTGAACTGAAGATATAAATCTACAGGTTGATTTACTATACTATCGTTTTTTCAGCGACAATTTTTTAACCTGAATTAAACCAACGGGCCTGGAATGAGGTCACTGTGGGTTACAATTTAACAGCCTCTGAATTCCATGGGTGAAACAGTAACTTGCACAGTTTATTCTCCCCCAGAGAAATAGTTATTACTACAATGTAACTGCTAGTTGATGATTAACCCCTCTGCTCCAGGACGGGCACCCTTCACGTCCTAACGTGTTAAAACATGAGATCCACCTTACCAAACAGGAACAAACTCATGTAGACCCACTAGTTAAGAAAAACTCGCTCTCGTTTTGGTGCAAGACTGAAACCAGAAAGTTGCTGAGAGCTGATAGATCTTACTTTCTAGCAGGATGTAGTCGCCTGTTACACTTTCTATATATCACGTATTACATCTCGGTGTCAAAAAACAACCAAAATGATAATATACTTCTACCAGAGAGAGAGCAACAAAATAATGCTAGGAGAAAATGAAAAAAACATGCCATGTTATTTGGTTGGCACGCAATTGTAACCTCTAGTGAGGGGGGGAAGAGAGGAAAAATGAGAGAGATGGGTAAAACTAACATATATGTGAGAAATGCACATGCAAGAGACCTGAGGGTCACACTTCTTTAACAGGAAAGTTGTGTTTCGCAACAGATTCCTCTTACTGATTAGCAAACGTCGCCTCAGACAGATGCTTTGTTATTGCTTGGTAAAGTCACTTGAGTGCTTTACACCTGTTCACTGGGGAGACTGGTCCCTTGAAATGCAGGAATATTTCAGGTCACCTTCACCAACCAAAACAGTACAGCAACTCATGACAAATATGCACATATAAAGAGATTATATAGTCAGTGCAAAGCACGTCATACCAAGGTAGGGCCAGAATTAACCTCAATGGAGGCTGTGGGCACATGAACATTAGTGATTTTAAGAAACATGAGCCCAACGCTGAATACCATAGAACATACTTCATAATCTACCAAAGGCCTATGAAGCTTTACATTATTCCATATCCTTGCCAATACAGCACTATCCTGTCATTATCTTCAGATAAATAATGTACTCCCGGGTAATAATTCATGCTTTACTTGTATAATATATTACTTTACATGTACATTTTTTTTTAAACGAAGCTGTCCTTAAGCACAAGCCCAGTGTGTCACATACGAAGGCCAGATTCTAATGTGTTTTACTGGAGATAAAACCAGCACCGACAAATAAACATAACACAATGATTTGTTTCATTTTTGTAGGATACGAACCCACTAAGGACCAGTGACATCACAGGCACAGCTTACATGCAGCGTAGGCCATAGCACAGCTTACATGCAGCGTAGGCCATACGTACTCCTTAACACTACTGGACAAGCCTTTACTGCTTGTATGAATGGAACAGCATACAACATATTTCAAGAAAAAAAATAATAAAGTAAAACAATACTGGCAACACAAACTAGGGGTGTGCAGGCTTGGATAGGTTCGAATTTGCGCGCAGAGGGCCTGTTTCAGACCCGCTCGCGAGCGCTGAGCGCTCGCAAGCGGGTCGATGGTGCCCTAGTGCACATGCGCACGACGGAGGGAGCTCCGTCATGCGCATGCGCGAGACCCACATAGCGACGGCCAAGCCGTCGCTATGGGTCTCGCACCAAAGGGGGCGTGCTGTCGATGGTGAGTGACAGCACACCCCCCTTTGGTGGGCATGCCGAAGGCGTTGCTGACCAGACGAAGGCGTTCCAATGGGAACGCCTACCGTCTGGGTCCGGCCCCACTGACATCACTAGTGATGTCAGTGGGAGTGCTCTCGGCTCTGATAGAGCCAAAAGCACTCCTGGGCTTGTGGCAGCGAGACCCTACCGCAGGGTCTCGTCGCAAGCCCGATGGTCGCGATGGTCTTGACCATCGCGACCATCTTTTTGGCCGCTCGCATAAGCTGTGGGTGGTCACCCACAGCTATGCGAGCGGCCAGGAGGCCGCTCCAATTTTAGGTAGGATGGCCCTGATTCAGAGCGAGCGCTCTTGTCAGAGCGTCCGGCTCTGAATCAGGCCCAGAGTTCGTATTTTTCCCTCCAAAAATCGGGTCTCAGAAAGAGGCAAAACATCATCTTTCATGGACAAACATCATCTCCCATGGACAAAAGTCCATTTTGATATTAGAACCCAAAACAGTAAAATATTTATAAAATATGTTAAAGTTTATTTTTAAATACAAATATGTCACAGATGGGTATGAATACTGCCTCCTACATGACAAAACGTGGTACAAAATGACACTTGGGCTATAATGCAGCAATTGAGTATGGTCACCAAGATGTTTAAATAAATAAATCAACAATGACCCAAACATTTATGTAATTACAATTTAAATTTACCCAACTTCACGTATCCCCACCCCGACTAAAAAAATTGTTGGTTTATTCTATAAATTGAAAGGCTCAGGGGGAATAAAAACAAAAGTAACCTTTGCATTATTACTGAGGAATAGAGAGTCAGCCTTGGAAACTAGATATCATGTGAGCTATCACTTCTACCTGCAGAGTATTAACAGAAATAAGCATATGAAGGTTTGGCACTCCACCTCCATCCAAATGCCATACCTGGTCACCATACTAGTCCAAGCTCCTAGGTTAGCTTGTCATGGTCTCCCTCAAGTTTGTTTGTTTTTAGGCTCAAGGTGAAGGTGCCACAGCCCATCTCCTCCTTGTTGTCTCTTTAATGTATGAAACCTGTACCCTTCCCTAACTCTCCTCCTCCAGAACCACACCTGTGTGTAAAGACCGGTTGGGCAGGTCTACCTGCGTAGCCAGGACATGCAGGATCAGCTCTCCTGACTTCCCTTCCTGTTACACAGACCAGCTGATTGTAAGGACTTTAAACCTTTTAATCATCTAATCTTCAGCAGAGAAGTTTCTGACTTGCATCTTACACAAGCAGTTTTTCATGTTACAGTATGTGATCAGTATGAACTGTATCACCAGTAAGGGATCTGGATATTGCATTTTAGGACAGATACACACCACCTATTCATCAATGATACATTAACCTTAATGCCAACATAAATTACAGAATACTGCAGCCGATATTGGACAACTGGCCTAATACTGCGGCGCTTATAGAATGCAAAATATCCTAATTCCTATAATGATTCTATTGAAAACCAACAGGATAAATATCCAGCAATTTGGAATTTATAAGTAACCAAACTTGGCGGCAATATCGTCTTGTATGGACAACTGTAATGGTCCTCTTGACTTTGAGAGGGGTCATTAGCTGAGAGATCAATGGTTTCTGCCCAACTGTAAAACATCACAGCCTGTATGGACACCAAAATGCCAGAACAGTGACTCTACTCAGGTACTGTAAACTGTTCATAATAGGGGTTCTCAATGCCAGTCCTCAAGGGGTTGGGTATGGGATGCCAGCACTCAGGATCCCTACTAGGTTAGAATGCTGACACCCCCAGGTAAGTAAGCCTAACCCTACCCCTAACCCTCCCTGGTGCCTAAACCTATCCTTCTACCCTAGTGTCTAATGCTAACCCCTCCCCACAGCCTAAACCTAACTCCCCCCCGTCCCCCAGCCTAACCATAATCCTCCCCCTCACCCCAGTACTTATTTCAGGATTCCGGCGGATCGGGATGATGGCGCCAGTATTCTGACAAGTGTCGAGATTCCGGCATCGACATTCTAACCGCCGGAATCCCAGCAGTTGGCATTCTGACAGCATCCCGTCCTCAAGTACCACCAACAGGTCATGCTTTGCGGAGATCTCTAATCATCCCACCTGCTTCCGCAGACAGAAATCCTCAAAACATGACCGGATGGGAATATTTGAGAGCTACAGGTTTATATGGTACTTTGCTCCTAAGACGTACACATATTTTCTCAAACTCTCTTTCCTGGAAAAAAGGAAAAGTTAGTTTTTCAAAATCTTCCAATTCCCATCTGCTGGCGGATGGCATCTATAGGGGGTATAGTTTATACAGATGTGACCTTACACATCTTTGCTGCAGTCGCGCTAAAAAGCCCCTGTCGACGCACCAGGTCCCCTGAGACTCTGCTAGCACCGTCTTTTTTGCCAAAAATGCAACTAAGTCGCAATGCGATACAATTACAACGCACAAGCAGACAGATGATTAATTTGATGTGTGACACTTGTATATCTGTGTGCATCCGAGTCTCTGAATCTGTATACCATGTGCTACAATGCAACGGCTGCAACTTTTATTTTCATTCCAAGTTACGTTGTGCTTCATATACAGATTCCGGTGCACACAGATATACAAGTGCTGTATATCGAATTCATCAGTACAGTCTGCTGGCTGGTGCTTCATAGTAGCATCGCTTTGCGACTTTAGGCGCACATTCACTAGGTGCTATTAATGAGCGATTGCACAATTACGTCATTGTAATCGTGCAATCGCTCATTAATCATGCACTATGTCGTCGGAAAAGGCCAGCGATGCGTTCTCCCGCTGGTAGTTTCCGACATCAATCATCGCCCAAACATGCCAGTCAATCTGCCGATAATGACATGAGGGAGGGTGCCTGCACTGAACGACTAATCGTTCAGTGTAGGCACTGTAGGGAATGGGGGAACGACGGTACGATTGCAATGTTGTAATCGTACTGTCGTTACCCCGTCGCCTAGTGGATGTGCGCACTTAGAAGCATTCTTGGCAAAAAAGAAACGGCCGGCGCTAGGAGAGTCTCACGGGAGCTGGAGGCTCACTCACGTCAGGCAAGTCGCACTGTGTGGCGTATTGAGGCTAGATGTATGAGAACACATCTGTACTACCCATGCTAAGATTTGCTGCAGAGCGAGTACTACGCCAGTTTTTGTAGAGTACAGTATCTTACGCAATTCCACACTGCACAATGCTCAGAAAGCGTACACAGGAATATGCGGGAATGCAGAGCAGCTTCCATCTGACACAATCAAGACTCCTTGCAAATGGAGAATTAGAGTGGGGGTAGGAATTCTAACAGAACAAAGGGTCTATATGTACTATGCCTTGGAGAGAGAGATAAAGTGGACAAAGACAAAGTACCAACCAATCAGCTTCTGTCAATTTACAGGGTTTGAAAAATGACAGGCGCCGATTGGTTGGTACTTTTCCTCCGTCCACTTTATCTCTCTCCAAGGCTTAGTACATCTACTCCCAGTTCAGTAGGGGCCCTACAAATGCAGCTCATGCAGACCAGCAGCTATCTTGTACTCCTGCAGCAGGGCAGGTGCAAACTCCCCTGTTGACAATGAGGATCTGTCATAAACCTGGTGCCTATGCTGCAGATGCAAAGGCTCATGTATCTGTGGATGTGTATGGCTCTCTGGATGTGCAATATACCTGCGTGCACTTTTTTCCTGAGTAGTGTTATGACCATTTTCACAACCATCGCTACTCAGTAAAGATAAGCTGCTCTCATTGCTTGTTCAACTAAAGCCTTATTACTGATGTGCTTGTTTCATACAGGAATACGCGGATTCTGTAGCCGGGAATATAATACAAATTCTGAGATTGCAGCTGTGACGAAGAAGAGCGTAGGCTGCACAATGCCTGCTGGTTGCAGTACTGTAAGGGGTCACTGGGATACCTATAGAGGACTTTGCGGAAAAAAAAACAAATATATAAAGATGATTTAAAGTTTTGATAGTAAATACATTAGCCTCATGCACTTTATGTGAAGCCTCTGACTTGTCCAAGCAAGTGGTGTCTCCCATCACCGGTCATAATAAAATCTCCGCTGAAACAAGGTACAGAGATGTCTGCAGCGGTTTCTCCTGCATTCCTGCCCATGTTGTGGATTATACTGCTGCCTACATGGACAGTGAACACGTTACTGCATACAGATCAATAACCTGCCATATGTCACAAGCAATTCCATTTGGAACACTACAGAAACAGATCAGTTTGAGCCATTAATTGGTAAAAACTGTGATTAGTACAAATACAGCATGAGAGCAGGTGTTCAGATACAAGGGCTCATTGAGGATACCAGTCACCTACACACAGCGGTTGCAGCCAGTTTGGGGGCAGAGCCGATCCTTTACAAAAAATGCAGCCTATACATCCATAGGAACTAGTGACATCACTGAGGAAGTGTTAGGACGAGCCATTGGGCTGCTAGTTTCTAGTGAATGAATAGGCTGTATTCTTATACATATTGCCTCCACTCACACCTGGCTACTTCCCCTTTGTGCAGGGGAGTGACTAGCACACTATAAAATATAAGAGAAGGTAATCCCTTTATACGGGGTGTAGTTTGAATCCCGGTGCGCGGGATGCCAACAATATAAATACAGGCGCAAGATTGCGGCTCCAGTATCCCTACTGCCGGCATAACTAAGGCAAGTATCAGGGTTAGGGGAGGGTTAGGGACTAAGGGGAAAGGGATAGGTTTAGGATGCGGGGAGGGGGAGGTTAGTTTTAGGCACTATCATCATCATTGTCTATTTATATGGCGACACAAGTTACACTAGGGGGGGGGGGGGGAGGTTAGGTTCAGGCACCGGGGAGGGAGGGTTAGGGGAGGGGTAGAGGTTAGCGTTAGGAGTACTTACCTACGGGTGTCGGGATTCTGACTGTCGTGATGCCGCTGTCTGTATTCTGACCTGCGGCATCCCGGCCATTGGGATCCCATACCCAACCCCTTTATACAATCAATGTTACAATGTTTATACAAAGAAAGACTGGTTGCGAAAGGGAACAGATCAGGTTGAGGAGGGGGAAACAATTTTGAATTAATAGCATGTAGTCATACACATCCATGCATTTATACTCCTCTCTAGAGTACAGTAGAAGATTACAGTAAAAATTCTAATTATCCTGCTTGTCCTATATAGTTTCCCATGTGTGTACATATCTCTGTAGTTTGGAGGTGGTGTCAGGTGACTGCTTTTGTTACTGTTATTAGGACTACCTGCAGACACCTTCGTGCTGCCGAGCCTCAATCACCAGCGTGACGGTTGCTACGTTTGCCCAGTGACTGCTACACAGTGGTAGCAAAGGGTGCAGGGAGAGAAATTCAGGGTTAATGCAAAAGGGAATGACATGAAGATTAATCTGTAGCTCTGCTTCCTGCTTATTATATCAATACTAACATTACGATGAGCTTGCCGGAGGGGGTCTTGTGGCATTGCCATCCCAAATCCAGATTATCTAAGACAAGACCTCCACAGCCAACTTCTAAGACAGTGTGGTGGAAACTGATCACAACAACGTTACCATTTGCAGAACTTCTCAATATGTTTGACAAGAGCAAAAACGAACGCAAGCACTGCACTATTCTTGCCTGGCATTAGAACCATTAGTATGTGGAATATACTGGGATTATTGGCTCATTCAGCAATTAGACAAACACAGCTGCGGCAATTTGAACCATCTCCCAAGATAAAGGCATAGACACAATCGGAACCCAAGTTCACTTTCTTTTATAGTCCGTAGCGTTCTACTTGTAACCAAGGGATTTTTAAAGAGCACTAAGAATGTCACTACGGAGCAGAAAACCTCTGCATTATTGGGAACAGGTAGAGGGAGAGACCGCTGCCGGCACGAATACACAGCATAAATGTGATGTGTGTAAACCACCACCGTCTCTACAATATTGGTGGAAACTTATAGCAGAACACTTTTAAAGCCAGGAATCAAAAATGTTTTTTTTTTTATAGGTTAAATACGAGATCATGCATTTTGCAGTTGTGTCATAGCCTTCAAAGAGCAATAGACGAAAGACTGACAGATCAGGGCTCTCTGCCCACAGTAATGTCCTAAATTGTCAGCGTCTCGCTCGTCTGACCTGCACTGTAGATTATACTCCGCTATGTTGCACCACAGACTGTAAGTGGACCACAGAACTCTCTCAGCTATCATCTGTTTGGTAACCCATACAATGAAATTTTAAGGCTTCCGCAGTTTTGTTTTCCCTTAGAGCGCGTGCAGGCGGGAACTGCGTGTTCCCCTCTGATGTGACGTGTGAGGGATGCAATGTTTGTAAACTAAAGAGTCACGTGACTTGGGGATCTGTGACTCCGCCAGAGATGGGGAAAGCAAGATCTGCCTGCCAGGAGAGGGGCGGTGAGGAGAGGTTTCCTAGAAAGAAGATGAGGCCCTGTGGTTTTTTTGCAAACAGCAGTATAGCAGCAATTAGGTAGGCGCACAGCTATTTTTTACTTTCTAACTCATTTTGGTATAACCTTCTAATACACAGCAGCTGGACGGCAGACGTAACAGATTTAATGCCGCGGGAAAGGTCACAAAAGTTGAGATTAGATTGCAGGTGTCATGAACAAATAAGCCATATACTTGTATAGATGTAAGAAGAAAAACAATACTCCTGTAATTCTGTACACAGTCCGTGATACGGGAAGATATTTCCAAGTCTTTTGCACCCACTGTACAATGCATTATGTGCTACTACTACAGATGTGAATCACCCACACCCCAAACTCCGATAGGGATTGTCCATATGACTGTTTTTGAGCTGCGCTTCTAACGGAAAGTAACTCGAGAGAAAAGCCGCAGAAATGGCGCAGAACACAGATCCACTGGTCTCCGCGCTGTGTTAGCTCTGCTGTTCACATAGCACGAATGTAAGAGGATTGCGGAGACCACGAACAATTGGTGCCATTTTGGTGTCCATTGGGCGTAAATGTAATAGGGCATGGGATGCAAATTCTACATCGTTCCATAAATTCTAAGATGTCACTTGGACCACCCAGCATATAGACTAGAGGTCACGTCACCCACCCCCCTTTACCACCAACAAAACATAACGCGCGTGTCGATGTAAGACGCCGAACTTCGTGCCATGTCTGAAGGCACACATTCCTTTCTGCCTGGCACACTTCCCTATCTTTCATGAATTCAAAATATTCACATTTATAAGCCACAAAAGGCAGATCCTTTCAATTTACCCATTGGATCGTTAAAAGTAAAATATATTGAATTACTCATTGCAAAGAGAAAAGTAGTGTTTATCCATACGGACAGCACATGGGTTAATCTCGGTTCTTTAACCACAGAGCAGTTGTATTTATTTTAAATAAAAAGATAATTTCTTTGCATTTTAGGATGACTAATTTACTTAAGTGTAATTACTATATTATTAGAATCAAGCTCCATCTTTCTGACCACTGGCGAAATGAAAAGCATTTAAAAACTGTAACACGATCATGGTGCCCTGGAATGGGTTAAGCTGTACCTACCTTCACGCTCTGCACTTGCTCATTCGGCAGAATTTGGGAGATGTCATTTACAACCTGCAATAAGAAAAAAAATTACAAAAATTACAAATGAAAAAAAAAAAAACCTAGAAAAAAAACGGGATAAAGAGAAATATGCAGCGAAGGCAGCATTCAGTGTCTCTAACGACAGCATGGAATCGGGTGACATGTCCTGTCTCTAAGCACACGCTGCGTCTGTGAGAAGGGATTCTTGGCTAGATGCCGGCTGAAATTAATTTAAATGGCGTGAACGCCAGGTCTGTATAACCAAAATCTCTAGGTAACCCAGACAAATTTGAAAGCAGACGGACTGAACAATAACCTTTTGTTTAAAAGGATCTGGCTTCCCAATTCAAAACACAGTTGATTACCAGCAGCCATTTTAGGTCTGCTCCTATAAAGACACTGGTGCATTGGGTTTTTTTTTTTTTTTTAAACTCACTCCCTCCCTCTATCTCTCTCCCTTTACTGCCAGACGCTGGGATCATTATCATAAGACAGAGTTCTTAGTACCTCTTCTAACCCCCCTTTCCCCAACACATGATATGTGACATGTCCCCTCCCTCTCTCACTTGCAGTAGTATGGAGACCAGGGCACAGGGAGGGGAGGGAGGGGAGGGAGGAGGGGAGGGAGGGTGGGGGCTGGGTGCTGTAATGCTGATTTTTTTTTTTTTTTTCAGATCTTAACAGGGAGAGCAGACCATGTGGTTTCTCTCCCAGCAATTGCAGGCTGCTGGAATCTGCGGACTGGACTATAAAGAACGAACGGAGGAGCTGTCAGTTAGCTTTTACGCTCCATAGATCAATTAAGGCTTATTTTCACATTCTGACCATGCATCGTAGACTGCATGCTCTTTCGGGTAGAGGCTTTCCTTTCTCAGGTGTTCATTATATTGCCATTTCTAATGGCCCAGGTTATTTACCACCCCCTCGGGTTCTGCAATGGTGCTGTGTGCTGACTGTGGCAGTATACAGCCATAGGCTTTCCCCCATTCTCTTCCTCATAAAGTGTCAGGTACTGTGCTCAGCCAGCAAGGAGTAGGATATTATTGACATTTATAACGTTCTTTTTCTTTAGTTCCGTATTCCGATTATAGGTAGCATTTGAGGCAGCTAGATAGCCATCCCGGATTGTACGGACGCATTACACAAGACAGTTCTAGCAACAATACTTTTATTAATTCTTCTCTTAGAACCAGAGCATTCGTAGATGAACTTTAGTAAAGATAATCATTCTGCGTGGGGAGAAAGCGTTATTTTCACTATGAGTCGCTGCCAGTTGACAATTTGCCGCTGAAGGGTTAAATACAGTGGGCGGAGCAGCCAAGCCTTAAACTCTCAGCCAGAGCTAGCTCTTTAAACAGAACTGCAGAAGTATTTAACCCGTGGACTCCCACTGCCGCCAACGGTGGTTGGGTTAAGCTAGAGAATTAAAAAGAAACACAGGAAACCCTTCCGAGAAAGAACGTTCAGGGTGTGTTAGACAAGTGAGCGCAATCACCCTACTCTCAGCCTTCATTTTAACTTCCTACTAAAACACCGTACAGGTTTGTAGCCATGTGTTCGCTGGCACGCTTACTACGTAGCAAACTAAAAGACACCCCCGGAACTATCGGCCTATCAGTTATACACACCCGAGGTGTCAGCAAGGTAAATGTGAAACTGAACAAGCAGATCCTGGATGACCTAAAATGAACTGACCCTAAAATGGAAATCCCCGTAACGTATAGTGCGTATGAACTGTGCGCGGCTGCTTCTTAAAGCAGCAATGCAGGAGCGCAGTAAGCACAATCACGAGACAGGACGATCGCATGAGTACTGCGGCTTTAAAAGGTTGCATAGAGTAAGGTGCGGGATGGCTGGGAAACAAAAGATTAGCGTGTATAGCTGATCTGGTCTAGGGTGCAAGAAATAAAACAAGCATTGCGTTCCTACCTAAAGTTTGATTTCGAGAGTCAGTGATCATACCGTGTACTGTGCAGTGACGCTGTTCTATGATGGATGCATTGAACAAACTGTGCCTTGTTTGACCTCAGCTCGATCATCATTCAGTTCCAAGAATGAAATGGTCAATATTTCAGACACCCCTTAAACCATGACACCCTAGGAAACCGTCTACGTTCCTCTGATGGTCCTGCCGATGCTGTCAGTAAGCCAGCCACTGAGATTCACATATATAGACTATTTTCGGACAAAACATTAAACGAAGATCCATGCAATTTCCTTAACGCAGGAGGCAACTGTACTTGTAGCAAAATGCAATTTCGGGAAGTGTAATCTATAGGATTAGATTTGAGTTAAGACTTCTTACAAATTCAATTTCTACTGGCCAAGTCAAACCAGATCCAATACTACTCAAAATGTGCAGCATTTTTGCGGTAGAGAAGACTACTGTACACAAGGAAGCCCGTATCGGATTGGAATTCTCCGTATTAAGTCCCTTTTACACCCTATATTCATAGAGTGTTAAGATAAGCACATGGGTGCCAGGAAACAGCATTCGTTTGAAAGGCTGCTTTCTCCAGATTAAAACTTTTCCTGACTAACTACCGGCTAATGCTTGGCACGTGTGACTATTAATTTCAAAACAAGACTTGCCACAAGTGTCTGTGTATTACACAGGCAAGGTCGCTAAATAACCAGATCTGTGGCTAAGTGGCCACATTCAGAAAGTCCACGAATGTGCAAATATGGTGGTTGGGTGGACAAAGTGATTGACTGCATGGCAAAGATTCATTCTGATTGGGCATTTCACTGTTAGGGGGTGCTGAATGAGTGACATTACGTACAGCCTAAGACCCTAGAAGACTGACAAGTGTTGGGCATGCCCGCAGTGTTGACAAGCCATCTAGACTTTTGCAGCTTTGTTGCCAAATCCGATTACAGTTTATTGCAGTACATGCAAGTGACGCTATTTGGGCCATATTGGAGAAACACATCAACCTGCCCAAAACTATACAGAAGTAGTCTTACATTAACCTCTGGATTTATTCTATTAATCATAGAAAGCAAAGCATATCATTATAAAAAATGTATTGACCGCTAGTGTTTAGGCGCACACGGATACACACTAACATTTGTTGCACGCTCATAGTCTAATGGAGCATACACACGGTCAGATTTGTCAGATGAACGATTTTACCAAAGTTTTGAACGATTTCAACGATTTTTGACTGCATTAAAATGAATGGAATCGTCAAAGTCTGACTGCAAACACATCAGATGTCAGATATCGTTATCTGACAAACGGGAACGCGCATCGTTCATCGCCCATCGTTCAGGCATGTCAGATATGTCAGATTTTCCTTCAGATATGAACGACTGAACGATTTTTAAATCGTTATCGTTCAGATCTGAAGGAAAAATCTGACCGTGTGTATGCACCATAAAGCTACTAATGTAGCAAACAAAAACACATCCAAGCAGCCACCTCTGTTTAAAGGCCATCAGGCTAAGTAATTTGAATGCAATCGTTTAATAAGCAAGGAATACGGAATTGAGTTTAAATCTGGGATGCCGGGGCTCACAATGCCGGTGCCAAAATACAGACACCAGTCAGAATCCCAGTGCCAGCATCCCAACAAGAAGTAGTGGGGTTAGGCACTAAGTGGGGAATGTTAGGTTTAGGCTGAAGGGGGGGTGGGGGCGCCGGCATCCCGTACCCAACCCAGGAATACAAAGGGGCAGATTGGGAAGTGGGAGCAAAGCAAAACAAGCAAGTAACTTTGTACCTGGAACCAACCAAGTTGCAATGCAAGGGGTGCAACTACATTTATTTGCGTACATCACTTGAATGCTCGCACCCGAGAAATGAGAGATCCATTTAGAAATACCAATTTGTTGAACTCGCAGGAAGGTCGTGCGACTTTTCTACAAAAGTGACCTGAAAGACATGCATGAAAGTGTGGAAACTGTCCTGGACCCCAAAAAAGTGACAACTGAGATAGCAGGACCATATGAAAAGGCCATAAGGAAAGTACTGGAGGTTCATAAATGGTGTCAAATGGTTCATTTTTCCATTTCTTATGAAGGGTAGAATAATGATAACAAGCAAGTGTATTTCAGCACATTATAGTCTCTACAGTATTTGGGGTGCAGAAAAATGTGTGTAAATTGCTTTTTCAGTGTTTTTATAGTTTGTAAAAAGTTGGGGAAAAAAATGCTTTTTTGCTCCCATCTACATTTTTAAAGATCCCTTTTCCATCAATACAACAACCCCACATCCAGTCCCCCATCATTTACACCTCCACCCTGTATCTGTCCCCCATCATTTACACCTCCACCCTGTACCTGCCCGCATCATTTACACCTCCACCCTGTACCTAGCCCCCATCCATTACACCTCCACCCTGTACCTGCCCGCATCATTTACACCTCCAGAAACCTGGCCCACATCATTTACACCTCCACATCCCTGTCCCACATCATTTACACCTCCACATACCTGTCCCACATCATTTACACCTCCACATCCCTGTCCCACATCATTTAACACCTCCACATCCCTGTCCCACATCATTTAACACCTCCACATCCCTGTCCCATACCATTTACATCCCCAGGTATCTGTCCCACCCACATACCTGTCCCATATCATTTACACCCCCACATACCTGTCCCACATCATTTAACCCATTATTGCGCTATTTAGAAAAAAATATTTAGAAAAAGAAACCCACCAGAAAAAAGACATGTCTTTATTGGCCAAATAATGCTATTTAGCCACATCCAAGTGCATGATTATTCATTGGGAATGGTGTGCCAGATGTGAGCCAGACTCAGAAATGGATGCAATGTTGGGTGGCAACTATGGGGGGTAGGTGTGTTGCGACCAGCTTTCTCAGAATCATGTGCAGATGATAAAGGATGCTATGAGTATATATCCTTAAAAAGCTGAACAGATCTGATGAGAGACAGCAGTAAATATAAAAAATAAACGTAGTCGGCATGCAACATATTCACCCACCATTGCGCATATAGGCTATAGATAGCAGTTTCGGTGGAGCTCCAGTTGCACCAGCTTTGCCTTGCACTTTGCACTAGATATTTTGGGGGTTTGGTTACATGTTTTCAAGATCAACACCTACATTATCTGAAAGATGACAAACCATTGAAAGATATCCCTATTAATGCACAATTTACATATGCTGGGGTTTGTAATGGTATTGCAAAGGTTTATACTCCTTAACTATTATTTTATTATTATTATCCTTTATTTATATGGCACCACAAGTGTTCCGCAGCACCTAACAAAGTACATAAACAAATAATTTGACAACTGCCTTACAGTACCAATATAGGACAAGGACATGGATAATATACATTGCTACATTAGTGACCATAACACCTAGATATGCAACAGAGCGTAAGCAACCAAGTGTTAGGTGCCCCAGTGGGGGGTAAGAAATAGGTGAAAGTAAAGTAAGGAGAAGTAAGGGCCCTGCTCGTAAGAGCTTACATTCTAAAGGGGAGGGGCAGACAAACAGGTGTGACACATATGGGGTTAACTAAAATGATTGCATATACTAAAGTTTTGCAAAAAAAGTTTTCAAAAAAATACATCCAAAACTTTTTCCCCCAGTCGTTTTAGAAACCGTAATATGAGACAATGTCACATTGACAAATGGTTCCATTGTTTAGGAAACCCCAAAGGGTATTCACTTCTTATGGACAATGCTACAAATTATAGAATCTGATAGCCGATGGCTAGAGTAGTCTTTTATATTTATTGAGGGGGAACTGTAATAACCTTAACTGAAAATGATGTTCCATTGTAAAGTTGACTTGTTCTCACATGCTCCAAATTGCTGGTCAGTCATGTAAAGGGGAGCTGGAGTGCTTTTGAAAGAAAGCTTTGAAATTAGATTGAATTGTCGCAGGTCATACAGATCACACTAGTACCAGAGTATTAGAGGGATTGCCGTACTCCTGCTGCTCTAAAAACATGCAGCGCCCGGAGTTGGAAGACCGCTCTTCCTGCAGAACGCACAAGGAGCAAGCTCCAGATTTATCCTGTACGCTAATTAGCCATGTGCTCGAGATCTTTGCCGGGCATCCTGTTCTCATGTGCTGGAACATTTCCCATTCCATGCCACTCTGACACCAACAAAATGCCTTCTCCGCAAGTATTAACCGCGCTCTGCCGCCACCATCATGCTAATCACAAATTCTCCCCAGAAAGACTCAACGTTGCGCTGAGAACTTGACTGACAACCAAAACACAATCATCATCAAAGTTTAGTACGGCACGCAAACCCAAACCGGTCATTAACCCAAAGCATCCACATCCATATATGAAAGCGCATGAAACAGTAGAAGGGATTGGGGTACTTGTATATAACATTTACGATACAGAGCCTGTAGAAACCAGTTGGGTATTTTCATTCATAGGATGCCAGCGTTTTGTTTTTTTAGTCTATTTTTTTTTTTTTAAAGCAGTTTTTTTTGTTTTGTTTTTTAACATTTATCCAACAAACAGAATTATGGCGCATACACACGGTCAGATTTTCTGTACAATAACGATTTAAAAAATCGTTCAATCGTTCATATCTGAAGGAAAATCTGACATATCTGACATGTTTGTCAGATGGATGATGAACGATGCGCGTTCCCGTTTGTCAGATAACGATATCTGACATCTGATGTGTTTGCAGTCAGATTTCATTCAATTTAATACAAGCAAAAATCGTTCAATCGTTCATCTGACAGTGTGTATGCACCCTTAGACATCTCAATGATCTGATCATTTATGTTTTAGTTATATATTCTGCTGTGTCTACATCTGTAGAGAATGCAGTCACTATTTGTTCTACCGCTTTGGACAGATGCTCGGGTTACATAGAGCCGTTACACGCAGGACAGACAAGCTAATTTGGGGGTGGGGGGTTCCGGCGCACATTACACAAGTTATGTAACAATCACATTTTGGAATTACATTTAGGATGCCTGGGTCTCATTTATTTGCACATTGGGGGTACTGGATGAAAAATTACCTCTCGCCTTTATTACAGAAACAGGGCGAGTGGGTCCACACAAATGTGTATGAAATGTTGGTACACTGCCGTGACTTGCAACTTAAAATATAAAAATAGGCATTGCGAAAGTCTCGTTTAGAATGGATGGGTTCCCAGGACTTGCATCCATGACAAAAGCCCTTTTGTACGTATAGTGAAGAGTCACCTGTGAAGCTGAACAAACAAGTTGTGTAAAATTCTGTACAACGTCACAACATAGGGAGCAATAACGCTGCACCTCAACTGGCCACATCCACAAAATACATTGTACCGCTTTCAAAACACCAAGCTGTGATAATGTTTATATTCTGAGAAAGGAAACAGATGTTCGTGTTAGAGATGGCCTCTAGTTCCCTCCTGCTCCTCTGACAAGGGGAGAGCCAAAACCCAAGAAAAATAGGGGAAAATCAGGATAGGAGAGACAAAAAGTGACTACGTTCTCACAGCAGAAACTGGTAACAATAATTGGGGTGGGGGGGGGGAACCTACAAATTGGAACTAATGCAAAAGAAGTGTGAATCTATGAGAAAGTGATGGAGAAAACCTTTAGGAATTCTGTATTAATCTGAAATGTAATCAGTCACCATTAGATTCCTAGTACACAAGTCAACCACATGTCAGCCAAGTAGACTCTGCCAACAGTACCAAACAATAATGGAGCAAGTAATAGATATACAGGCAGGACACTTAAGCTGGGTACACAGCTTAACGACGGTGTGTCGCCATGTAGCAATATATTGCATCACTGCACAAGCTACACGAACAGTCCGACGACGACACAATATATCGATACACGCTTCATGTAACACCACGTCATCCGTGGAATTGTCCCATTGGAAGATCCAATAAGGCAATGCAATGGACGAAGGGTGAAAACGGTGGATTGGGTATACCCACTATACGATAGTCATGCAGATTTATCCAAAGTACCAAGCTTGCCCGACATATCGTATAGTGTTTACCCAGCTTTACACAACCACTGTTAACTGAACATGTCAGGTTCAGCATACAAATTTAATAATTAAAAAAAAAAAAAAAAAAAAAAGCATAAGTGATTTGAGGATATAAGGAGGGGTGTAGTAGGTATTACCATCGGCCGCGTGGCCGACTGTTCAAATCCCAACAGCGGCAGCCCGACAAGGGTGAAGATCCCGATCGTCCTAAAGGTAAGTATAAACTAACCTAATTTAACCCCCTAACCCTCCTTTAGGATGCCTAACCCTAACCTCCCCTTCCCCGCAGCCTAAACCCCCGGAGGGGTGCCTAACCCTAAGTCCCCCCGGAAGCCCTAGACCTAACCCTGCCTCCCCTGCGGCTGTCCGCGCACGGCTTACCTTCGTTCGGTATGCCGGGCGTCGGTCTTCCGGCGTATGGTTAATGACAGGCCTCGAGTTTTCAAAGCCTGTCATTAATACCACGCCGGGATTAGAAAGTCTGGAAGCCGGCGGTCGGCATTTAGACCGTCGGCTTACAAACTATATCCCATAAGGAGGTATACTGATTACTGAACAAGAGGTAAAATACACTGCAGCTCTGTTTATAAGTATTATCATTCCCCCATACGCTCCAGTGTACAACAACCTCCAGGATAACTAAGCTTTCTCATACAGACCAAAAAGCATAGACTGCAGTCACCTGTGCTACTGTGACAGCACCCTGTTCCCCATCCACCAGTGCATTCCTGCACAGCAACTCTACAAAGCTGTCACTCCACCATCACCTGCTTAGCCAAAGAAGCACCTACACTCCTAAAGCTGGCCACACACACAGCGATATTTTACGCGATTTGGCCGATTTCGACGAATCGTGGCGACAAATCGTGTAAAATATGCCATAATCGTGAGTCCCCAACTTACGATTGCGATGCGCGTCCCCGGTGGTCGCACGTCACATCGTTAGATCTGCCGTGCAGTAGGGCAGATCTGACAATCTAGGAGGCGATGCTCTGTGACAGTCTGGATGCAGGAGAGATCGTATGAAGATTGGACACCGAATCATGTGCAGATCGTGTGCAGAGCTGCCGGGGAGAGTTTCAAGGGAAATCGTACACATCGGCTGATTGTGAGCACATCGCTATGTGTGTGGGCACCTTAACACAGCAACCTGTACAAAACAGTGAAAGATCCTGGAGGCTATATTCAGTTATTTCACATATAGGATTCAGCTCAGTGATGCACATTCTTCAAGATATACATTCATTTCTAAAAATGGTCTTATTTGTTCTTCACTGTACTACAATATATTGTTACAAAAAGGCCATTTGCAACAGTCAACGTGTTAGTAACTCTGTAAACAACAAGCGATATGTCTAAAGGACTGTGTATTAATGAGCTGAATGATTACAAAATATATTGGTGTGCTTCTACCCCCATCTATATAAGGCCTCCATGCCCTACATCACTCCCCTGCAACAAGGCTCCCAAGTTAGGAGAGCGGAGCTTTTTCTAAGCAGAATAGACAGAGAGTGAATGGCAGCTTTCCAGTCTGCGCAAAAATGCAGCATGTGGATTGGTGGATTCATACTGAGGGGCAGGGCTAGCAATGTCTCCGTTTCCAATGTCTGCAGTCTCAGCTTAATGACCTGCATGATACATCACCCAGTTCTGCTCTCCAAGATGTGGGAAAAGCTTCAGCAGTCTATAGTAGGGTAGGGAGGGAATACTATACGTCATTCTTAACACAGCTGCAATGGACTGTCAGATCCACAGTGACCAAAGCATTTTATCTTCAATGGTCCACATCTAATATCAAATTGGGAGAGGAAGGGTTAGTGGTCCTTTTATCACTTTAAACAATACCTAACAGCAAGGGTTTCACCACAAACATCCACTCACTGGTGTTTTAGAACAATTTTTAACAAAGCTTTTAGAAAAGCATAGAGAAATATGACCTTGTTGGTATACTTGTTTGGCAACCTCAGTAAAATCCATCAAGGAATCCAACTGCACACAATTAGGTTCCATGTTGTTAGGATTCTCTATTTTTCCATGATTGGTATTTAGTGTGCAGCAATCAAGACTGAATAAAACAAAAAAAAAAATATATAGATATAATATATATATATATATATATATATATAGATATATATATATATATCTATATATTTCAAGGATTGCAATCACATAAAACACTAGAGTGTCTATGGACTGTCCTTCCACCTTGTGTCCCTCAGTAACGCCTGAGGGTTTCTGCTGAAAAGTAATGCAGAGAGCAGGTTTTGTGTTAGGTGAGCTGACACTTACCCTGGGGCTGATCCTGCTATTGGTTACAAACACCGTGTGAAAGAATCACTTTATAATATGCCCACTGCCTACCCATACATATGTGTGGGCATATCTGCCTCTTCAATGCTCGGGCTAAATGGCCAAATCACACACATACCCAGTCCTGTAGCACTCACCTGGCCGCTGGTATTGTTCAGGATTTTTATTTTTATTGATATCGGTTCAGGGGCATTATAAGGAAGGCACAATCTTATGTGCTTATTAGTAAATCTCTATAGGGCTTCCTTTTCTACAAAACATTGCTTCACTACAGAATAAATCCAATGCAACGAAAGCATGCAAAGAACTGGTGCGGATCAATATAATTCAGAGCTGCAGATAAAAGCACACGAATTAAAAAAAAAAAAAAAAATTTACTACACTTCAAAACAAAGAGGTGCACTATACCTGCACTTCCAATGGTAACCCATGCACGCACACTGTGGCACTGCAGCCAACTGCGATTTCACTTGTCTTTGCCACTATCAGGGCCGCATAAAGGACTAATTAGTGGACAGTCCGATGTCCATATGAATATTATTATCATTATTTATATGGCACCACAAATGTTCCGCAGCACCTTACAAAGTACATGACCAAAAAATTGACTAATCAGTACAATACAAATACAATGCAGGACAAGGACATGTATAATATACATTGCTACATCGGTGACCATAACACCTAAATAAGCAACAGAACATAAGCAACTAATGTTAGGCGCCGTAGTGAGGAGTAAAGCTGCATACACACACAACGATTTTTTTAATGAACGATTTGAGTAAACGATTTTTTCCCTTGAAAAAATGTACTAAAATCGTTTACTAAAGTTGTTCATTTACTAAATGTCATGAACGATTTTTATGAACTACAAACGATTTTTGCATATTCCCTTAATGTAAATCGTTGAGTTGACAAGTCTGACTGAACGACAAACTACAAACGACAAACGTGAACGCGCATGAACGATAATCGTTCATCGTTTGACTCAGAAAGTGAACGATTTTTGCCATCAATTATCGTTAAACGATATCGTTTAACGATAATCATTAAAAAAATCATTGTGTGTGTATGCAGCTTAAGAAGTAGATGAAAATAAAGGAGAAGCACAAGAGGGTAGAGGGCCCTGCTCGCAAGAGCTTACATTCTAAAGGAATACACTAAATCCTGCACACGTATGTGAGGTCTCCTGGTTTGATGCACGTTCATCAGCAACCCCCCCCCAGGTAAAAAGTCAATGTGTAGTACTTCAGCTGCAATAACCAAGTTTATGGCATTAGTCAGTAAGAATTATTAAGAGCAGGAATATGCATTATCTGACATAAGTATCATAACTGTAAAAGCAGCATGCAGAAGACAAAAATAACAAAAATGAAAGAATGAGGGAATATAAACCAAGACACCAGCTTAATCACAGCTGTGTGCCTATAGCTGGGCGCTATACCAGTTTGGTGTGTAAGTAGTAAACAGGGACAATAGTACCATTAAAGAAAGAAAAAGGAGGGAGATTAGAGGAACAATCCCATTCTGCAGCATCTCCTCTCTGCATCACACTCATCTGCCTCCCCTCCACCAGCCCAGCTCACAATGGGGGCATTGTCCCGATTGTTACAGGACTCTATAGGTACTGACATGCTGTCCGACAATCCGTAAAGACACCAAAATCTATTTTCCCAATAGAAAGGTGGAGTCTCACTGTACAAAATCAGTATGTTCTTTTTGTTTATTCTGTAACTTTGTGTTTAGGTAAATACCCATGTAGGAATAGACAAACAAGAGGAAATATAAAAACATAGCTGTGGTATAGTTCTAAGCTTATCTTCTTACATACTAACACAGACTTTATTTGGAGCAAAACTTTTCAGATGTTAAAGATAGGACTTCACAGAAGAGCACTTAAGCTGGGTACACACTAAAAACGATGTGTGTACCCAGCGATGCGATGCGCGACGCAACGCGAGAACCCCCCCGACGGGCTGACATATCGGGCGGCCGGCACACATTAGACGATCAGGTGCCCGCTGCATGGAGTCGTCAGCCACAGTCAGGTTAAGCTGCATGTAGGGCCGACCTGACGATGCTGCTGACAAACCCACGGGAGCGACCACCGCCCAACATAGTGGGTACACACTTGACCATTTGAAGTTCTGAACCGTCGGAAATCGGGCGATTCATTCAAAAAATATCACTCAGTGTGTACCCAGCTTTACAAAGGGAAAATAACCAGGAGGTAGGACACGTCCGCAGTTCCCTAGTTAAGTAGTAGAGGCCATGATGGCGCAATTTGGTGGCACCTTGTACTTGCGCCTTGATCTCCAAGATCTTTAAAGGAAATTGCTAAAGTACGAATACCAGGTTAGTGCCAAAACCTGCAGTGTTGACTGTTGCCCCCGTGTTAAAAAGCTTTCAAAGTGGAAGGCACTCCAACATTGACATTCACAGTAAATACATTTCATCGCCATAACTATGTAATGAATAAACCAGTAAAAAGCTGCTACTTCATGGCTATCTGGCTAGGCTGTTACCTAGAACCATCTAAATCCTCCACTTAACAGCTATGATAAAGGTGTTAATGGTTGGCAACTGTGGGGGGGGGGAGGACTTTTTCACACCTTGCCTTATCACTAATGAGCATTATGCATCCAGCTTGCTATCCCGCCAGCAAATTTATTGTGCAAGTCGTGAATTTGTGAAAATCACCACCTCACACAATAACAGATTACAGGCAATAGGAAGAGAGCAAGAAAAACCTAAACCTTTGTACCTGCGAGAAAGAGAGGGGCACCAACCTAGTTACTTATTCACAGACATCAATATGTATCTACTGAAAGCTCCAGTAAGGAACAAAATCTGGCATTTGCTACACAAAAAAAAAAAACACAACAACAAAAAAACACAAGGTTCACGTTTATCAGCGGCATCTCTCACGTAGCGCTAGCGTCATTAATAGGAGCAAAGTCACTTTTTGAGGCCTGACACAAAAGGAAAAGAAAGAAAAAAAAAAAAAACATTGTTTAAACCTCTAATGACCAAACCAAACTATAATCTATTTTGAAACTCTTTGGGGATTAGTTGTTGAAACTTTTGGGCAAACGGTCTGTTCTGGGAAAAGGGGCAGATCCGAGACAATTCATACTTCCTTATTCACAACGTAGCGTGTTTCTCACAGCGTAACCTAGTGGACCAAGGCAGAACACGGCCCTGGAAGGTAACTCGAGGACATTGCTATCAGAAGGCTTACGGAGTCATTTTTGTAAACGCAGATGAAGGGCAGGCTCACAGATACGCTGCAGTGTGGGGTCGTGACGAGAGGGAAGCGGGAAAACGTCACAGGAGAAAAAGAAAGCAGCATACGTAACTGATGGAAAACAAAAGTATGAGTAAGTCGCTCACGCACGTGTACGGACAAGAGCTGGAACTATGACCATGGGACAGAATGCTGGAAGAGACGAGGTGACATTTCAGAACACGGCAAAGGATATCGCCACAGACCCTCACAGGTTATTACTCTGCACTACTGTAGCAGCTTATTGCAGCGAGGCCCATGAACCGTATAAACAAACAAGTTATAAAAAGAAGAATTGGTCATGAACTCCGGCATCTGCACACAGGCTTCCCGGATTATATGTTGTACATTGGACAGCGACAAATGCTTAAACAACGCTACCGACACCAAGTAACATTAGGCGGCTGTATATCTCAAGATAGCATTGATGCTGTGACAATGACGATACAGGGCATACGGATAGCAACCAAAAACTAGGTTATAGTTCTGGAGAGACACCAAAGAACACAACAGCAAGACCTCATTAAGAGAACTTGAAGCAGTTCTATCAAGCCGACGACACCTTCCTACCGCTTGTCTCCAAAAACATTTGGAGTCAGTAACATAAAACGCTAGCTGTAATAGCAGAGTACCGCACAGAAGACCTATTGTTACCGGTGTTCTGTAAATCCAATGACAACAGGGTGAAGCAATGTTGTTAATGCAGTGTTTTAGTTATGAGAACAGGGGGAACAATACAGGCTGTTTGTCCTAGACATTACTCGGCGTAGTAGCATGCAGATTGCCATGCAAAAATTACAGAACACCTGGCCTACCCTGGTGCCTCCCTCATAGTAGATGGCAGGCTATGCCAGGCAGAAATCTGTTTTAATTCATAGGGTTGAGAGTACAAGGGGGACAAGCAGCTGGGATGAGCCGTTTCAGAAAACCAGAGGATAGAGTCACCCTCCCTGCTGCAGACTGGGACGATTTCAGTGTATTTAGTGACCCAGGCAGATCCTGATCACAAAGATGAAGAAAAGAAGTCTAAACAGGATACACAAAAGGAGCAGTATGTGGCTTGCAGTGGGGGGTGGGGAGTTTAAAACCCAGCTGGTAGCCATAGGATATGCTTGCCTATACCACACGTCAAGAGCCATTCCCTGTGAGGCGGGGGTAGGAGGAGGAAGGGAAAGGAGCGGGGGGAGGGTGACGCACGCTCACTTACAACCCCATACACAAAAGAGAGGCCTGCTTTACAGTCCCATAGAAAGGTGATTGCCTAAATTCATGGGACAGCTCCAGGGAACGGTATCAGGTATTAGTAGGTGCTTTGCAGCAGCTGACAAAGAGTTAAAACAAGAGGAGGGAAAAAGGTCTATTTCACACCATCATATACCACCCAGGTCAGCTAATTTATTACCCTGATGGGAGATAACACCAGATCACAGGAGCATGCAGATCAGTAGCAAGTAAGGCCATGTCAGGGGAAGAACACTGCACACCATACAGGAACATGATTTGCATCCCATTTACAAGATAGGGAGGAAAAAAAAAATGTGCTAACAGTATGGCATTGTAGTCCTTGCCGCCGAACTACAATACCACTTGTCAAAGACTGTTTGGGACACTGGGAACTGTAGTTCTCTCAGCAGCAAGATGGTAAGTACTCTAGTCTGGTCCATTTAGGCCCAGAGTTTTATCTAGAAACATTACCCATATAAGTGTCAACTCGAACGATTGTATTGTATTGTATTATCATATAGTGAAGTCATTCAAAAAGAAACAAAGCCAAACCAATCTCTATGTTATGAGTTAGTAGTTCAACAAGAGCTTGCAATCGAACCAGCCGGCGTAAACAGACACATATAGCCACACCTCAAGACAAGCTGCTGCAATATAGTGTTTACTTGCTGTAGTTAAATACACAAACAAAACAAAAAAAGTGTACATTTATTCTAAAGGTTGATAACCCCCGCTTAAAAAAAAAAAAAAAAAACATTTGGAGAAATAAACAAAATCTGTTTAAACATTTAGGTGTATTCCGTTTAAAAGGCAATTAAACTACGTAGGTGTCAAAATGACTTCCATGCACTTCCCACACGAATCCCAGTGATTTCAAACTCCACCCACTACACAAATGACAAACCAATACAAAGCTAGCGCCGTCAGCTGAGAGCCATACATCAGTGGCGGGCTTGTCTGGAACTGTGCAGTTGTTCTGCAACACTGACATTTAACCCTATTCTAGATAGCAGTGCATAGAGTTGTAGAACAATTTACATGGAATTGCTCATATCCATGTGCACATCAGACTGAAGACAGTCAGGACGTTCCCAAATGATCTAGCAATCAGGATTCCTGGTCTTTCACCCAGGCAGCCTGTGTTCCGACCCCCGGCACGGAACAATACTTTTCCATGCCGCAGCAGAAGATAGAATGGTGAAAACTTTTAAAAGGTTTATCATTCTCCCCACAATGATGTAACTATACGGCAAAACTGAGCTAGCGGTGGAATACAGATAAAATGCAGCATGTTGAGAATAATGCAGCAGCCTTGTAGGTCAACATGCAGTTTAAGTTTAAAAGGAAATAATGACGCAACACCTCTCACCTCCACGCCTTTTAGTGGTACGACTCTCTTCTTTTTCAACTCGTCGCATTTTCGCATCTTACAGATCTGGTGGCTGGTACTCCGGTTCACACAGTTGTAACATTCTCCGCACGGTTCCTTTCTTAGGCATGGTATACAGACCCCACAGCGCTTCCTCTTCTTACGGGGCTGCTCTGAGCTTTCCACAGCACTGCCATCGCCGGCAACAGAGCCACCAACGTCTCCGCCGCCAGCCACACCAAGAGCCTTCTCTACTGGCAGCTCCACTGGTTTCAGCCTCCCAAGGGATTCCCCGTCATCACAGAAATCATAAATATCTTGAGAGCCCATGTGGGGCATTGGGGCAGTCTGGGTCTCCATCATCATGCAGCCAAAAGGAAGCCCTAACACAGAACCTTTGAGAAACCGGCTTTGCTAAGAGAGCATAAGGCTATTCCGTGTGGGGTCTGGGTAAATGTTATCTAGTTCTGTGAGCCAATGTTAACCAACTTTTAAAAGTGATACACAGTTTATGTCCCTTCATTTGGATGAGAACCCTTCTTTTGATGGTACCTTCATAGGAAATGTTCTCCTACTGCTCCAAATCCTTCGCTGCCCAGCCTAGCAGACATGATAAGTGTAAGCGAAAGCGCATCTCCTGGTGATTCCCCTTTCCCCCCTGACAGCTCATCATGACTCAAGTAGTGGGAAAGTCTACGCTCTAGTGATCCGGTGGGATGGGGGTGTACCAGGACTTCCTGAAACTTTTCCTACAAATACAAAAGCATGTGTCATCTATCTCGATTGGTCCATGTACATGTGTGAAAAAAATAAAATAAAATTATATATATATATATATATATATATATATATATATATATACACATATACACACACATATATATATATATATATATATATATATATATTATATTACATATGCGCACACATATACACATACACACAAAGTTATTTAAAACTGATGACTATTAATACACTCTCTGGGGTGTCATAGTAACTTTAAATTAGTTCCTATGTGGATACATAAAGTAGATTATAAATAGAACGGTTGTGATCTTCTTTTATACAATATCATATGTAAAACTTTCCGCCACATTTAACACACATGTATGTTTTGCATGATCTCTAACAGATAAAACACTGTTACAAGTCCATTATAATCTAAAATATACACTATATAAAACACTGTACATACTAGCTAACTACTACTGTAATATTTGAAAATACACCATTTACAAACACCAACAGTACATGCCCTCACACAACAATTTAAAAAGGAAGCAAACAATTAGCAGATACACACAACTAAAACAAACATCACAATCACTACAGAAACTTTGTCTATACATAAACAACCCCCCCCCCCCCAAAAAAAAAAACACATCTTACTCCACATTCTTGTGAATCCATGCACACAAAGCAGCTGCATACAGTATAAACATACTCACATCCACAATATAAACGCAATACACACCAACAAAAAAGGCCCAACACAGTTAGTGCTAATGGCTTATTATCAATGACAGGACAGAGCTCCCCTTCGATTCTTTGTTCTGAGCCGGGAGCTGGGACTGTACGAGTAGGTCGGCCCTCCCCCACCCCCTCCAACAAAGAGACCCCCGCCCCCTATGTGCAGGGAAAGAGACATCCCCCTCCCTAGATGCCCCCCTTTGCATTTTCCTCCATACTGCATAGGACCCAAGCACCCCAATAGCCGGACATTACAGGGAGGGGGTACCCCAGATAATGTAATGCAATTCAGGGGACCCAAGGAACCAGCCAATGTACATACCACATAAATGCAGGCTCCATTAGCCACCCATAATTGCAGAAGACAGTGGTGACTCGATCACTGTGTGACAACGGGGGAAACCCACGTGTGAGCAGTGAGGGAAAGGGAGCAGGAAGGTCCCCTGGACCCAGCATTAGTAACAATACATCAGACACACACACATTGGCAAATGTCATTATTTCATTAATCTAAATCCATTTTCATGTCATTGCAACAGCAGCACGTTACAGTATACAGTACAATGTTATTCACACAGTCCTTTGCGGCCCCACTGACCTTCTGTGGGCAAACAAATATATGTATCACAATGCAACAAAACTGACACATGCAATTCTGCACACATCACATTCGGCAGCGGCACAACAAGTATCCATTGCAGCTGCAGCAGCAGCAGCAGGAGGACGCACAGTAGTAGTTGCAGCAGTGCAAAGAGTCTGTATTAGTAAAGGATGCAGGCAGGGACCTCCATGGGCTCCATTCCCCTATCTCCCCCGATCCCTACGTGCCCCACATGTCAGGCCCCTCACTCACCTTGTGTGCGCCTCTCTCAGCCTCCAGCAGCCGGGAGGGGGAAGGGAGCGATCAGGGGCACAGATGTGGAGCAAACAAAAGGGAAGTGACTGAAAAACACAAAGATACGAAGTGGAGCGAGAAGGGGATCCGGAGCAGATCCAGAGACAGAGGGGGGGAGAGCAGAGAGGGAGGGGGGAGCAGGTGCTGTGCTTGGGGACTAGACAGACACTGCTACCCTCACCAGAGGGGGCACCTACATATGTGCACAGGGCATAGAGATCTATTAAGCAGGTTTTATTAAAATAATTATATATTTTTTTTTATATAATATATGTGTGTACACACACCCACATATATACACAGATACAGATATAATGTATCTAATATATATACATATACAGATATAATGTATGTGTATATGTATATACACATACATATATACACGCACATATACACACACACACATTATAATTAATATATATATATATATATACACACACAGAAATAATGTATGTGTATATGTATATACACATACATATATACACGCACATATACACACACACACATTATAATATATATATATATATATATATATATATATATATATATATATATACACACACACACATATACATATACACACACACACAAACACACACTTGCTTACAGGTCTTCAATCAAAAGCAAATTTTAATTCACAACAAATGACACGTGTGCCAACGTTTCGGTGAGACAGTAACTTCTTCAGGACAAAAAAATAATTGGCACACATTACTTGGCACTATTCTGAATTAGACAGTATGTTTAATTGAAAGTCTGCATGTGTTTTATTATTTATTTGCATCATTATTGAATTTTAGTACCCAGATCCTAATTATGTGCTTCCCAGTGCTATATAACATAGTAGAGAAACTTCATATCATTTAGAAATGATAGCACACCACATGAGAGTGCTGCCAGTGGGTATAAGGCCTTAAGGCGCATACACACCATCATTGATTTTAAAAGTTCAAGGGTTCTTCTTGAGGTCTCTAAATGTCCTTTTATGCTCACAGTCCAAAGAAACAATGTAAGAGAATGGACCAGCTTTTGGTTTGCATCTATTTCAATGCTGCCTGCAGCATTCAGAAGACTTGACAGTCTGCAATATACAATGGAGTACTACAGGAACGCTTATTAAGTACAAATTGTACTGCGCGTC